>OY754336.1:30508713-31708713 GCA_963573305.1 Pyrrhosoma nymphula
GTAAACATTTCCTTATGTATTGCCACTAACGAGGAAAAAAATCTTAGTACGTTGCTAGAACACCTCTGGAAGGTTTTAGAGATTTCGAGCAATGCGCCTGCCACAAGGAATTGGGAAAGTGCTGCATCGCAGTTCTCCGCATTTCATAATAGAGAAAGCGATGGGCGTTATTTTATATCCTTAATATTTATGGAAGATTACCCTAAGAATTTACTTGGTCAATCCCAATTCCAGGCATTGAAGAGGTACTCTAATCTTGAGCGGAAAGTAGCACACGATGACTATTCACAATCAGAATACTTTTATAGCTTTTATACCTTGAATGAATATCTTACTTTATAGCATATGTAATATGCTCAATGGGGAACTGGAAAGTATTTCATTCCACACCATGCATTAGTAAAGGAATGTATCTCAACTACGAAAGTGCGCGTAGTGTTTGATTCCTCAGCTCGTACCTCACCAGGCTATAGTTTAAACGGTCTGATTTTAAAGGGTCAGAAATTGCATTAAGAAATCGCGGATTTGATCTTAAGATTTCGTCTACATACTGTTGCATTTGTTTCCGATCTATAAAAAAATGCAAATATGTATTTGGATACGTGCAGAGCATAGGGATTATCAGCTGAATTAGTTTGCCACCCTCATGAACATTCCACTTTGCAAGAATACGAACTGCCACTTTTGGACTGGCTTCTTCATATTTGACTATGCGACTATTTTAGCTTCAGCTAATGACAAAGCTGAGCGCTTTCCTCTCTCGCCGCCGCTGCAGTAGTGGGATTCATTTGTTTTACGATTTAATGTCCCGATTTAGTCGTCCACCATCCCTCGAACGTCCTCGAGGGGTTTCCCTTGAATTTTCACTTCGAAAATTTTCCATACAAATTCAATAATGTCTCAAAGTGTAGCGTGGCCTATCAATATTAACCTCGTTTTTACGATATTGCTGTCCTTTAAATTCTTCTGCTCATTTCCTCGTTTCTGACCCTAATCATCCTTTTGATATTTATCATCCGCTTCTAGCACCAAGTTTCGAAAGCCTCTATTTCCTTTTGTTCCACCTTTCCAATGGTCCATGTCTCTGAGTCATATGGTACAAGACTCCACACGATTTTTTTCAGATGCCTCTTTCTTATTATTGGTAATCGCTATTTTTAGAACACAACAGGTCACTTACAAAACGATTGTGAATGCATTTTGGAAACATACATGAAATTACTAAGAGTGCCCTATAGTTTTGCCGAACCAGAAAAAAACCCGGTGGCTGGTGGTTGTTGGCGAGTCCGCATCTCAGGAAGGTAGTCATTCGTTCGTTACGTATGAATGGGACGAGCCAATCACAGACGAGAGACCGTGCGTGAATCGCCACGTTGCGTTCTATATGTAGATGATCCTCACGGCCGAATGCTTTGTAAATATATTACAATTTCGTTCAAACTACCTGCTGGAGGGGAGCTTAAACTTCCGATATTTCGATGGGATCGTGACCATCTTTCTCAGGGTAGAGACTCTCTACCCTGAGAAAGATGGTCACGATCCCATCGAAATATCGGAAGTTTAAATTTGTGAGTGTCCTTTTTTGTGTTTCTATATTTTTGTCGGCCACCCTCTTGGCATATTATATATTTATCACCCGAGTGATTCTCGAAGAAGTTTTATATCTTCATATATATATATATATATGAAGAGGGCGCAGCGCCCAAATAGTGCGATCGACGACAGAAAGAACTTGCACTCTTGTGTCGAAAAATGAGCATCTCACTCTGTAAGAGCGAATGGAAAGCACCCAACGTGAAACATGAACCAATATCTACCGTTGAACAACAAAAATTCTGCGAGATGGATACACTGATTCATTGACCAACTGCCTCACAAGGATCTACCCCCACCGCCCACTTCATCCCTCCCTAGGCGACCGATTTGATTCGCGTGGACGGGTGGCCACGGCTTTACAAGGGGTGGGGTTATTGTCTCTCTCTCAGTCTGTCTGTCTTTCTCCCCCTCTGAGGGTCTCCCCGAAGGCAGAAGCGATGTGAGTGAGAGTCGGAAACCTTGAATGGGGTGGGGGGAGGGGGAAGGAAGAGGGTAATTTGACGTCAGTTGTGCGAAACAAAGGCGTATTTCATTCAAAGAGTCTCTCATTCCCCCTGTGCGATTTATCCCTCAACTCCTCCCTATTTACAAACCCCACCTCATGACGCTCCCCCTTAATCCTCCTTCCCACGCCCGGCGACGTTGGATTGTGGAGGAGGGTGCGGGGGACCACCGGCTCGGACCGATCGGGAGGCAGAGGAAAAAGAGAGGAGGGCCTTCCTCACCTCCTCACCTCCCCCTCCCCGTCTCCCTCCAACCATGTAGCCCAAAATATTTGCTCAATATCTACGGTGTGCATTCCACGACTTAGATATCTTAAACGCTTAAAATTCATTTTACTAACTTTAAAATTTAAACTAAAAAAATGTCCAAAACTGTCAAAAGGAGCATCTAAAAAGGAGTTTAGAAAACTCAGAAGTACCATTTCCATATTTTAAATCTAGGGAACTGATCTCCACGGCATCTTAATGTAACAAGTTTAAAACATCTCTAATGACCGTAATAAATAGGCACGACTCGTCAAAAGTTCACAGCAATTGCTGTGTTTGTTTGCGGGATAAGGGCAATTACACGCCAGTGACCAACCACAACCTCTCGACCCTCCTGTAGTGGTTTACGGGAATGTTACTTCCTCGCCAGTGACAACCACAGATTCACACACACTCAACCCAAATTGGGATCATTCACTAGGGCTGATAAGCTCCGTCAAGTTCGCCCCACCATTTTTGGCACGAATTCTGGGACCCATACAGCCATTTAGTGCTCAATTCGTTCCGTCGAATGATACAACTCCCAAAGTTCAGGCTGCATTTTTATGGCCTCCAGCGGCCCGTAAACAAAATGAGGCCAACTTGACGTCAGCACCGCCATTTTGAGCACGAATTCTGGGACCCGACCAGCCATTTAGTGCTTAATTCGTGTAGTCGCATGATGCTACTCGCATAAGTCGTGCTATATATTTATGGCTTCTGGAGGACCAAAACACACTTCGGGCCAAGTTCACGGTAGCGAAGCTACTTGATATATGAATATTCGGGCATCTGGAACTCTCGCAACCATTATGTGCCCAATTTGTGCTGTCGAACGACACTAATCTCAGAATTCGTGCTGCATTTTCATGGTCTCTAGGCGCCCATAAAAATGGTGGTGGTAATTTGATGCCAGCGCCGCCATTTTGAAACACGAATTTTAGGACCCGTATATACCATTCAGTGCTATATTAATGCAGCCAAACGACAGAAATTATTATTATTGCATTTGAATGTCCTCCAGGGGCCATTATAAACATAATTGGGCTTCTTTAACGCCACTATCGCCATTTTGAGCACGAGTATTTGGACTCGTGCACCTAATTAGTACTCTTTCGTGCAACTAAACGACTGATTTCCTTGATTTCCTGCTTTGTATCTCAGACTTATTGCTAAGTAGGGGAAAGTTGGACAAAACGGGGCACTTAACATATAAATTACCATATCTCGTAAACTAAATAATAAGTCTCTGCCTATTTTTAATGAGCAAGTGCTTCATCTTTCTGCTTGAAGTTGACGACAACATTAGAACATTTTAATGAAACCAAACAAAGGTAATTAATATTTACTTGCTTTATGTCAAGTTTCCCGTTTTATAAGACCGGTCTGATAAAACGGGGTACTAGGTTTTAGAATAGATCTATAAGCGTAGTAGACCTAAATATTCTTTTTTCAAGCAATCAATATTTACTCTAGTCACAAAAATCACATTTATATGGTCCGTCATATACATCGTCAATACCAGCGCACTCTTCATGAGCCCATTCACAACACTTAAAGCACTTTATCCACCCTTCCTCGGATTTGGAATTTGAAAAAAGGTCATTGCAGTAAATGCATGCGGTGTTTCTGTCTTCTTCCTCGTCTAATGATGACTTACAGTTCTGTGCTACTGCAGGTTTCTTCGACTTCTTCTTCCCACCCTTTCTATGAGCCGTTACAGACTCACCGGCAGGAGTAATCTCAGGCCTGGAACCCATCTGAAGTTTCCTTTTGATAGGCCGAGTCCTTCCTTGTTTCGAAGACGAAATCAGTTCTTTCTTGTAAGGAGAACTTGTCAGGATAGCCGTCTTTCCTTTTCTTCTTCCGATAGTTCCTTCTCTTTTTCCTGCTCTCGGAACTGCTTTTATGTCTTGTGGAGAAACCTGGAAAGCTATAGTTGAAGGTGCAGATTGTTTGGCTGGATAGATCGTGATGTAGAGGGATCAGAAGACATTGTCGTCGGTAGCTCTGAAGCAGATTCCAGGGAATGGACAGCATCATTCTCTAGTGGTGTGTCTGTGATTTCAACTGGCGTGTCAGTGGTTTCAGTTGGTGTGTCTGTGGTTTCAGCAGGCTGAAACATCCAGTCAGAAAACACATCTGGATCCAAAGGAAATATTCCAGTCTTTCGGAAGCCATTTACTTCAATCTCGTGGAAGCAGCTTACATGAACGCTGTTCCCTGAAGTCCTGCAACTTGATTGATTGTGATCACGTGTCCAGGGTGAGACTGAAGCCACTTTCTGGCCTCCTGAGAGTAGTAATTACTCAATGGTGCCATGAAAGTCACATCTAAGGGTGTGCAATGGGGTGGAAAGCATAAAAGATGGACGTAGTTTTCTCGAGCCATGTCAATTAGTCCAATGCTCTTGGTGTGTGTAGCGTGTCCATCCAAAAGCAGAATCACCGGCTTTTCTTTGGTTGGTTTTGAAAATTCAACGACACGTGCAAACCATTTGAGGAATAGATCCTTCTGCATCCATCCACTAGAGTGGTATTCTGCAGTTGACCCTGGAGGAGCATTATCAAGCAGTTCTGGTTTAGCTCTCTGACGGGGGAAGACAAACATTGTGGGCATGTAGATCCCTGAAGCAATCATACAGGTCTCTGCAGTCACTAAAACCCCTCTCTCTGCAGATACCAAACCTCCGACTTGTCGTTTACCCCTTAAGGCAAGGACCTTTGATTGCTTGTTGGGTACAGTCCTTATTTCCGTCTCATCGACGTTGTATACTCTGTCTGCACAGAAGTTATGCTTCTGGTAAAGTTCTGCGAGCAGATAAAAAAATTGTTTCACTGCCGGTCTATTGAAACCTATAGCTCTGGCAAGAGACGTCGGCTCAGCAGACCGAATGCCCTCTTTGCCCTCCACATCATCATCCAGCCACCTTTTACGCAGTCGCCCCGGGAGTCTTCGACTCCGCACTGCCCTATTTTCAGGCAATCTTTCCAGATGACCAAGCCACCTCATTCTAGCACACTTGACTTCACAGACCAGACGAGGTTTACCATACAGTTTATATAGCTCGGCATTATTGTTGATGTGCCACTCGTTGTTTTCATTTATTGGTCCATAGATCATCCGCAGGATCTATCTCTCCCACGTGTGTTGAGCAGCTGCTCATTCCGACTTTTCATGATCCAGGTTTCATTGGCGTATAGAACCACGGTTCGAAGAACAGTTCAATATACATTTTCTTTAGTTCTTCGACTCAATAATTGTGACTCAAATAGGCACTGGAGGCCAAAATAAACCTTATTCCCCGCATTCACTCTTTATTTAATATCCAAGCTGTTCTCGTTATTTTCTGACATCAATGAACCTAAATATTTCAAGGAAGACCCTCTCTCAAATTGGTATCCTGCTGCCACGAACTGTGATTGAGGTTCATTACCAGGCCTTTTCATAACCATAACCTTCGTTTATTCCACATTTTTTACAAGGCCGGCCCTCTACTGATTCCTCATCAACTTGCTGAAGATGAACTTCTCTCATCCCCCGCTCATTCCTGCGGATTAAATCCACGTCATCAGCATATTCCAGATTCAATACTGTCCTGTTTAATGATAATGTACCACCAGGATTAATCTCTATCTTCCTAAATACTTTTTCCAATGTCAGGTTGAAGAGGGTTTCCATGACAAGGCGTCGCCTTGACTGAACTCTCTTTGGACACTGAATTCTCGTTATAGTCTTCCCGACATATTTCACTTTTCACTTTAAAATCTTCGTAGGCTTTCTTCAGATTCCACAGGATTAACCTTTTCTGCTTTGCTACTTGCAAATTTACCTCTTTTAATCTCTTCCACTCTTATATTCCGGCCATTTCTCTACTAATATCTGGTTCACAGTAGAACCCGAGAACTTTCAGGTCGGTTTCTTTGGAGAGGGATTTGCCTCGTTTTGCGTTAGTAGAGCAGAGAATTCCTTGCTCAGATACATATTGCGTCATCTTTTTCACCAAATATGTCCAGGTTTGAAACTCCTGAGGTATCTTCGAAATACTCCAAGATTTAGGTAAGAAAGATAAAATTAAAAAATGTTCGCTATTTTTTGGCGTTGGCGAACTTATCCTTCAGCTGCATAATCATTTCTCTACCCGCCTGGTCGAAGTTTACTTCCTGTTCTTCAGATGCTGGAAGGCATTCTTGAATTTTTACCTCTTCACCAGTCACCTTCTGAAGAGATAATCTTTTAATAAGGCAGTGGTAGCTGTTTTAAATTTTTTAAACCTGATATTTACTTGAACTATGCTGCGTTCGGTGCGCGAGCCGTACGCCCCGCGGAGAGCGGCCAGCGTAGCGGTACGCCTACACTGAAAATGTTTCTTCTTTCTTAAATGAAACATTACCCCTACCAAACCTTTTTAATTTGTAAAGGAGGATTTTATCTACAATATAAAAAATGAGCAAAATCGAAGACATAGGTACATAGTCAAAAAACGATTTTTAATTTTAAAATTGTTATAAACTTAATCAAATTGTTTAAACTTTAAAATAATCCGTTATTATACTTTCCTTTTTAATGACCTTTAAATTAATATTCCTTTAAAATAGCGGAAAAACTAGGCTAATTATGAATTAAAAATCAGTGAGAATAATATACGCTGATAGTTGCGGCGGCTACACGTGTAAATAAGTATTCGCACTAGCGGTGGGTACGCACAACAAAAAATAACTTTCAATGCGATAAAAATACGTAAAAGGAATAATTTAACATTAAACAATATTTGAGATATCATACCTGTTTAATAAAACAGAATAACTTAGGCGCAGAAGAGAAGATGGCAGTCCCAAATGAGGTGAAAAAATGCGCAAAAAAAGAAATATTTTACCAAAAAAAACACGAATAAGCGTACACACGGAAACGGTCTGTTGCTGTCGGAGAAAGCTTGAACAAGACTGAGGCACGTAGAAGTGACAGAGATGAGAAGTGAGCCACGCTTTATACTATATAAAGGAGAGAGCACTCAAGATGACATTCCGGAATTTAATCCGCACTGAATGGGTTCAAATGAGGCCAAATTCTGGGTGAAGTGATTTTTCGCTCAAACTACATTAATTAAATTTAGTGGAACATGCGAATTAAAAGGTGTGCTTTTACTCTTTTCGAGCATCTGCTAACAACCTTTCTCTCTCTCCTCTTGTTTCTCTCATCGTCTTCTCCACTCCACTCAATCCAGGGCACCCGTGGTTCTTCAACCAGCTGTCTTGCGGCCTGGACATCGTGTCGATGGCCGGCGAGTGGTTGACCGCCACAGCCAACACCAACATGTTCACCTACGAGATCGCGCCCGTCTTCATCCTCATGGAGAACGTGGTCATGAAGCGCATGCGCGAGATCATCGGCTCGTCATTCGTTCACGGTGACTCCATCCTTGCCCCCGGTGAGTCAGCCCCAGTCAGTCAGTAAGTACTCTCTCTATCTCGCTTGCTATATGCACAGGTAGTCCAAGTCATCTTTGCGGATGATGGACGGGACCTTAACATTAGAACAAGTATAAAACAAGAGGGGGCGTAGGTACCAGTTGCGATTATTGCTTGAAGGAAGGAAAAGCAAGCCTATTGTTGTGACATCAGACCTGTTAAGTTTTGTGGCTTTTGCATGGTGAGACCTTTTTAACCAGTTTAATATCCGAATTTATCTCCTCCCAGGATCAAGGACTTGTGGTGGTTGTGCTATTTTCAAATGCCGCTTTACCATCAGGGGTGGCTCCAGACCAGAGGTTCGGGAGGGGGGGGGGAGGCACCAGCGACTCTAGGAGTATGGAATACCCCCAGGAAAAGGGGGGTTCGTGGGTCTCGTCCCGGAAATTCGTAACAAACTATGTGAAAAATGGTTTTGAAGGGGGGGCAATTGCCCCCCCCCCCGGGGCCGCCAATGCTTACTATACATCATTTAATGCAAGCTGAAAGGGAAAATGGTGTTCCACTTCACACCCACGTGTTAATGTGGTGTGACTGGGCAGATTGAGGATTTTTTATATGCCTTTAGCTATTGATTGGATTGAAAAGCAAAGTTTGATTCCTATTGCACTAACATAACATGTGTTTATAACATGTGAACCTCCATATTTTTCATTACTTTTTCCTCAAATGATTTGAGACTGAAAGTTCTGTATGCGATACTAGGTACGTCAAAGTAGAAAAGGGCATACCCATGCATGACATAAAAAACTGACGAGTGAACAGCATTAAAAAACTACACCTACATATAAGATGTAAAACATACTTTGCTAAAAATAAACATAAAGGACTGTGATAAAAACTTAGAAGATGCTATTTTCCACGTATAAAAATTTGTTCGACCCGGGTTTCGATGCACTGCATCATCATCAGGTACATAAATTCGTAAATCAAGGTATATATACTAGAGAAGGTGGGTGGGGGAGGTAAGGAAAGTGGAGGGAGGGAGTGGGGAAGGGGAAAAAATGTCAAGGGAGGGGAGGGAGTATTATTTACAGAAGAATATCGTTAACATTTGAAATTTGAAAAAAACAAAATTTGGTTATGATAATGATGTCCTGCGGTGCGTCGAGGCAGGGGAAAGGGACAAGCATTGGAAAAATAGAGACTTTTTAACTGGATACTGGGGAATTTTGTGGAGTACACGCAGTCTTTCGGGATTACCTGTGTCTGAATTTTAAAATGCCAACGATTCTTCTCCTTTGCCAGTGACCTACTTTGGGGTATTAAATGTAAAATAAAACATTTATTTTCAAAATATGAAAAAGAGACAAGTCATATAATTGATGCATTATTCAAGTTCTCCCAGAACTATTATATTTTTTTGTAAAAGAAACTTTTCCTATTTAGACTTAAAGTAGCACTTATATTTAGACTATATAGTTTTACTTCTCAATTTCCCTTCCAGGTGGCTCCATATCAAACTTGTACGCGTTCTTGGCCGCCCGTCATCGAATGTTCCCGGGTTACAAAGAGAAAGGCCTTCACTCAATCAAAGGACAGTTAGTCATGTACACGTCCGATCAGGTACTACTTTTTACCTTTTGACGTTATTACTCACCGATAGAGGATATGATGTTATAACTTAAACATGCTTATAGCGTGCATATTTGCCAAAATACGAAGTTTTAAAATGTTTTATTCACCACCTTGGGGTAGCTTGAGGGAGGTACATGTAACCTTATATCTACTCCAATATATTCATTGATATATACTTCAATCTAACTTTTTTAAATCTCAACTTGCTAATGATACTAAAAAATTAACCACTTGCGATATATTTCAAAACATGGGCCAACGAATTGGAATTAAAGGGTACTTCTCCACATTAGGAATTATGTGGATACGGCTGTGCTCTCCAAAATGAGATTTTATGACAAATAAATGAAGACGTTTTGACGCACATATTGCGTCAGAATGTAACAGCATGAGGGTCTTACATTTTGTCGATTATTTTATGAGATAAATTTGAACTGCACCCTTATTTAATTCAATGAGAAAACACCCTTCAGTGATCAAGGCATTTTCAGAGCGAGTTTCGCCTCGAGGCACATGAGTCAAGTTTAAGACTGAAATATGTTTGTTTACTTAAATATTGAGATTTTTAATCATATGAAACAATTTTTGCGTCATTAATAATAAAATATTTACTTAATGCTTCTTACAACGGCTTCTCCTTTACAATAAAATTTTTAAATGATTATGAATAAAGAAAAATCTTGCACCTAATACTTTAATTCTTCATATTTCTATTCGATGTGCCAAAGAAACTTTTTTTCTATAGTTATTTGGGGCTTTTTCACGCAAATAGTTGATTAGTCAGCGCTTCCATGCATGAAACGTAACGCGTTTGCATGGTTTTGTTGCATCGCAGCACTCCCAAAAGCTGGAGATGTCTTTTTTCTGCACTCTGAAGTTGTATGCAATCTTCATTTAATACCAAAGAATCTCTTACCATATATAATTGGTATGTACATGTACATTTTCTTTCTCAACCTGGACTTAGGTAGAAGGGAATAATTCCGTTGATTCGTTAGAGGCTTAGGGTATTTTTTTTGCAGCGGAAAGAGTGGTCAGGCATCATTTGTTTATGCCGTTAATTCCGTGCATAAAAAGACGAAAACTCAATCGAAGTGCTGACATCACTTTCCCCGAGTATGGTGCTTGACTCGAGTATCTAAACGTCACACATTGGGCTGCATTCGGAAAGAACAGACCAAAATCGAGGAGTTGCACTTTTTCTAACAGACATTTGGAAATACGTATCATGGTCATTCTCCAATGACTGGTGCATTTCTCTTTCATCTTTTCATCCGAAGACCTTGTAGCTAACTTGAGCTTTAGCTTGCTCAACAAAGTCTCTTTCATTGAAAGCTGTAATTGTTTTTTATTTCTTTTCTTGATTGAAAATAAACAGCCTTTATACCCTATCATACTCTATCGTTGCAATTCCAGTGCCATTATTCTGTGAGAAGCTGCGCAGCTGTCTGCGGTCTAGGAACTGACCACTGCGTCGAAGTACCGTCGGACTCTAGGTGAGTTTTCCACCAATACATGGGTTGTTTTTATTGTCCATTGATGTCCATTATTTTTCATTTGCAGTACAAGTTGTGAATTACTCGAGGGTAGGTTGTCTATATTTAATACTAACTATACGGAAATCTTTTGACAACGCTCGTAATCACTTATGCTATACTTTTAGTCTCGGGGCGGAATCATAGGATACAAGCCAAATTTTTTTCACTGCTAATTACCCAAGATTACATTTGCAACTTTTACCAATAGGCATAGTAGCTTACGTAGCGTGGAGTGGTCTGTGCATTGGTCCGGAAAGCCAAAGGTCTGTGGTCCGTGGATTCTCGGTCCAGGCCGAATTTTTCTGGTGGCAATTTCTACTCTACAGATGCTCTGATAGATTCCGATGACATAATTATTTCCAAAGAGGCCTACCTCATTATAATTTTATGGTTGTGATCAGCTTTCTGGATCATTCAGCAAATTCGACAGTGGCTACGATACATTTTCAATTGATTAATGCGTAACTCTGCACTGTCATGTTTGAAGCGATATAACTTCAGTCGTCAACATTACTCATGCATAAAGTTTACGAGAGCACTAATATAAATATAAAACAGTTTTCACAAAGGAAGGGTGAACTTCGATGTGTTGAAGCAAGACATTTCATTTTTATAGCATTAATACTTCTTCACCCACGGATATTACAAATTGTTGCAATAACTTTGATGGTCAGATTATCAAGATACGGAGACTCATGGGCGTCAAAGGAAACTTATCAAAAAACTTAATAATTATAATGAAAGTGCATGCCTATCTTTTTTCCTTTCCATTTGGAGCTCTTTAAATTCAAAGCTAAAGGATTCAATGCATACCATGTCCATTCTAATACAATTACGGGATTTATGTGGAACCTCAATCAGTTTCATCTCGCTAGCCGTATCTTAGAGAGTACAGGTGGATTTCTTTTGGTGATTCTGTGTAACATGTATCAATTCAACTGACTTCTCACAATGTGCATGTTGATTTGTCAATCTGTTTCCATGCTTATACTGATGAAACTTCAATGAGACCAGATTCTATCACAAGCTACAGCAGAAAGGTAAATTGCAAAAGAAATTGCTCAGGGATTCAGAACTTTAGTACTGTTATTAAGGCCTTTAAAACCAATTTTTCAAGCGTTCAGTGATATAGTTGCAGACATCACTGCCTCTATGAATGGGAAATATTTCATTGATAAATGGCGGAGGAAAAAGAAGTTTTCTTTACTGGGAAACGCGGGCATTCGGCTTTCTGAAGTAATAAGGGAATCCTGGGTAGCCTAATTGGCTAAACATTGGCCCAGAAAATCTGAGGCCACGTCCCCTTTCTACCCTTGGCAATTTTCTTCTTCTACCTTTGGCAATTTTCAGCATATGTTATCATAGATTATTGCCATTCGCTTTTGTATCGAGCAGCAATGACATGTGCAATGTTTGACTGAATAATCCTATCTATATTGCCATCGGATTTTTTTGGACATTTTAAATTTTTAATTGAAATGCAGGTGGCGCGGTGGCGGGTTCCTCCTCTGCCACTTGCATAGAGTCTCTGCGTTCGATCCTTCCAGTGGTTCTGAGTCAAGCGCAGCAGAGCTACTTGAAGTGGTAAGCGGGGAAGACTGATTTTAAATTGTGATAGGGCTGCTGGCCTTTCTCTTCTTCACTTCCTGGAAAGGTTGTTCGCGAGGGATGGAATTTACAAATTTCACTTGATTTTGGAAAAAGGTGGACATTTCTGTCCCACGTTCTGATAATAGGGCTAGGAAGCGTGGGTCCTGCTCTAGCGGGGTTGGTGGTTGGGATGGGGGTTGGCCACGACTCACCGCACAGCAGAGACGTTGAGCTATCCCTTGGAGGCAGGCCGGACAAACTCGTTGCGGGGGCAGCGACGGATTGGAACAGGGAAGTCAGCACAGCTGGGATGCCGGTGGAATTAGCGGAAGCGGCAGACATCTTCCTTGCGGAATATACGGTTAGGCTTGGGTGGGTTTTTGGGTGATTTCTGTTCAGAATTTAATTTCTTTTAAATACGGATTGCATGTCAAAAATTTGCGCACAAACTCCTTTAGATTTGCAACCTGTCGAAAGTTGAAATTGAAACAGGAAATTCAACTGAAGGTGATTCCAATTTTTCGATACAGCAAGGATAAAAAAATATTTAAAATTCAACGACTCTTTCCTCTGCTCTCTCCCGTTACAATCGATGGTTTTTCTCTTTTCTCCTCTCCTCCGCCTCATCATAGAGGGAGGATGATCCCATCGGAGCTGGAGCGGCTGGTGCTTGAGCGAAAGAAGCGGGGAGACGTGCCTTTCTTCGTGAACGCCACGGCGGGCACCACGGTGCTCGGAGCCTTCGACCCCATCCCGGAGATTGCGGACATCTGCCAGAAGTACAAGATGTGGCTGCACGTCGATGTGAGCACGAATGCCTCACATGGCAATATCGGAAAAATATCCTCTATCAATGAATCAGGGATAATTTAAAGAAACCTCTTTGACATGCTAACAGAGATAGAACGCTCTAAAACTAGATAGTTCCTCTCTTTTGAAACAGATCAAGTTCATCACAATAATTTTTAAAGTTTTGGCAAAGCAAAAAAAGTTTTATTACATCGAGACAAAAATAAATTTGCATAGCGTTTCGTTTGCACAGTAGTTTAGTTTTACATGAGGTTATTGAAATTCCCTTTTTGGTCTTACATTAACATTTGGAACCAAGCAACTAATTTTACTTAATAGAATAACATTTTTATGGGCTATAATAAGTTCAAAGTGGTTCAATTAATTTCATATGTCATTATATTTCCTTTGAGCTTTGAAATCCATGTTTCCATGAAATCATCATAGCCTTTGCAATTTTTCAAAATTGTGTGAAATATATCGACTGTGTATTACACGCATCGCATAGCCTTACCACACAGTGACTTCGGATATGGTCGAGCGCCTTGCAAATACGTCCATCGAGATCTCACATTTCTTCCCCCCCTCTATTCGCAGGCTGCCTGGGGCGGAGGTTTGCTCTTCTCCAAGAAGCACCGTCATCCAAGAATGACAGGCATCGAAAGGTGAGCTGAGGCGAAACGCCACCAACAATTATGAATTCAACACCTGTGAAATGAAGGATAACATTTCCTGGTGTTTAGTATGCATGTAAAATAAATAATCAAAATCAAGTTCCGTTCGTAAACATACACAGTCCAAATATTAACAACGATATTGGAAATAAAAGGTCGCTTTGTATACATTCCACACACAAACTTTATTGACTGGCCACACACACTTTATGTCGACCATGGTATCTACATGTAAAGGTCATTATCAAGGCCTTGATAATGACACTTACATGTCAAAACCGTGGTCGCAATAAAGTGTGTGTGGTCAGTCAATAAATGTTGTGTGTGGAATGTACAAAGCGACGTTTTATTTCCAATCTCGTTGTTCCACAAAGGGAAGCCTCAAACGTTAAACCGCGATTACCAAATTAACTTATTTTGTGTGCCCAAAATTCAACAAATTGGAAATTGCTTCCAATCACTATCCTTATTGAGTAAAAGCATGCTTTCTTATAAGGAGCTACATCACTTGCTAATAAATCATCATCTTCATAGGCAATATCAAATGTTTTCAATGCATTCAAAACTGCTCTTGAGCAGGTTATGACACTGCAGAATTCTAAAATTGACACTGTTGCTACAATGAGTTTCTTTTCCAAATTAGGATTTTGAATGCATGGAACAAAATATTACCAAAATACAGCGTCCAATTTTATCTGTGGTTTCATCAAGGTAAGCACACACACCCTCCTCATGTTTGCCACCTACTTATTTCTTTTCCTGTTCGGTGTGAAGCCGCAACTTCTAAAACATTAAGTTGTGAGACAAAGGATTTACATTTCCTGTTGTTTTTAATCTCTTTTACCCAACAGGATTAATCACTAGACTGGCGGAAATGACATCCGTAATTTGGTAGGATCATTTTCTGAACATTAATTTGACACCCAATTTTCGGCCGTTGCTATACTTTCCTCCTCGTGTACTGGAGGCCACCTGAATTATCGGGGAATGATGGGTGTACAGAGGCCGCCGCCGGGTTGTACTCGGATGTACTACATGTTGAGAATGTCTCGTTTTACTCGTTCCTGTACAATTAATCGCTGGTTCAATCAGAACACGGAAGTACCTTGATAAAACTCGACCAGTCAGGCGAAAAATCGTATTACGCAAAATAAGGTAAAGACAAAGAATGAGGAATTAAAAGGGAAAACTTTCGATGCTAACGCTAAGAAAATGTGATAATTCTAATAATTAATAAATATTTACTGGTGCGAGGTTGAGACTAAATAGTCCTTGCTATGCTCGCATACCACGAGTATATTCCTCGCGTAGGACCTAAACACAATGGAGGTCTCCTTCTCCGGGGATGGACTCTTTTCAACCAATCTTGAAGGCCTGGATTTTCTAATTTTGTCAGTGGTATATACATTAAGCTTTAGCAAATGACTCAACCGTTCTTCTTGCGAAATCATCCGTCTCATTGTTTTCTTTAAGCAGAACTCAGGCCTTTAATGAATTGTTGCTTCATTTTCGGTGAGTGCATGCACACCATTGTAGATGCATTGGAAGCATACAATCCCGAATTTGGGAAATGCGATGCTCTCGTTTCTGGGGAATAAATCTTCGTTCGACCTATATTTCTACACACACAGCAAAGAATTACACTCACATCATTCCGTAGCCGTCCAGTAAAAAACTTCACTAATCTCACGCGGTCTAAAACTTCGACCGAATTGCAAACACACACAGCGGTGCGGCTGGTGGAGTTGTTGACTTGACCTTTGTTGACTTTTCTTCAATCACCATACTAATATATAAAAATTGAATGGTGTCTGTCTGTCTGTTGCTCAATCACGTAAAAACTACTGAACCGATTGAGCTGAAATTTGGCATGTAGAGAAAATGTATCTGGATTTAACATAGGCTATATTTAAAATCTCTCAATGCACCCAAAGGCCCACCCTGGTGTTCCCTGGTGGTCCCTGGTGGTCCCTGGTGGTCCATGCTAAGCATTGGGTTCGGTGCAGTGGTTTCATTTTTTGCTCTTTAAAAGCACTTCCACTCAAGATAGAGAGCTGAACATTTTTTGACGGATGGCTGAATAAATAAAGTTTCTAATTCTTTCAATCGATTTTCTTTTGCGCTTCGTAATTGCCTGAAAATCATATTTATAGCTGTTAAATCTCACATTTTTCTCTGAAATCAACAATACTATATTTCCATGACAACCAGAAATATGATTTTCAAAGGATATTTACCCATCTGGCATTTAATTTTTCTTGCAGGCCCATGATAACACGTAGAAAGAAAATCTGTATAAGAAGGGCTAAGAGTCCCAAGTAAAGGCCCCATGATTGATTTCTTCAGGGGGTAATCGCTAAAGTCAATGCATATTTACAACATGTATACTCTTCAATGCCTAATCTCAAATTAGCTCTCATAGGAGCACTGTATTTGAGAGAACACTTACGTAGTAAACGTTACACATAAAGGAAATAAACATGGAAGAATATTTACTTGCCGAGAAAAGTAATGGTAACAATGCCTATGTTGCTACAACAAACATTGCGATGTTTATTATCGTTAAATACTCAAAAGCATGACACGTAGTGAAACCGTCTGCCTCAAATTGCGATTGCGAACTGTTTTTTAGACCAATTCCAGCATCATTAACGAGAGTTATTTACATATGTTTAAAGCTGTTTAAGTGCAGTTAACTTACATTCACTCAATCATCGAGTTGCCTATTCAAGACTCTCACTCGCCGCTGTGTTTCACCTCCTTGGACTTAAGCATATATCCATCAACATGCCTGACAGAAAAAAGAGTAACATTTCGAAAAATTCTTCTAAAATAAGAGGAATCTCTTCTTTGCGACTAAATGAGCCCTTGCATGAAAAACGACAAAGGTTAGACTTAGATTCTCAAAGACATGCCCACTAGGGATCTTATGAGCATCTCCCCGTGGTTTATCTCGGGTTACGCTAAAAAACGCACAAATTTCATCCTACGGACGGGTAACCAACTATAAATCTGGTTCAAATATGTTTCTGTCGAAACTGTTTCGAAACTACAATCATTTTGAGATGGCGGAAATTACAATGACGTCACTACATGTTTCTTATTTGAAAGAAGAATGGAAATTCTGCGCAATGAACGACATCCGTGCATGAAAAGCAGCAAGTGCACTAAGAATCACCATAGATTTTTATTTAGCAACCGAAACCAACGGTTATGGCTATCCTTTATGCCGAAGGTGCAGTCCGGGTGATGGAGGGAGGATTCATAGGTCAAATAAACATGGCTGCTGCTGCAAATGCACCTTTTAACGTTGTCAACCGCTGGATTGTACCCTACTCTTCAATCCTGATTAAGATAATCAACGCACATATCAACGTTGAATTGCGCAACTCAATTGAGTCATTGAATGCAAATATATTTATTTACACAAGGAAATCGATCAAGCAGTTAATCACTCAGAAGACGGCTCTAAAGAACCGGAGGGACGAGGTGACAACCTGGGTTGTATTGAAGTAGTAATGAGTCTGCGTGACCCATTTTTGGGTTTCCCGTGCATGAAAGAGGACCTACAGTCACCCATCCCTCCGTGCACCTGGAAAACGGTCAGCATGTCTACTACAACGAACACAACATACAAGATAGGTTACGAACTCCTCAAATGACCACGCTGACAATATTCTTCAGGCTTTGCGGTTTTCTTATAAAATAAGTTTAATGTTTTTCACACCCGTTGAAATTTCAACGGGTGCCTTCTGTTAGTTGAAAATAAAGGCAAACAGCAATCCTATTATAGAAATTCTTTACTTCTCAAGCACATTTAAGCACTCTATTACAACGCACCTGATGTGTGTTTATAGGAGCGCAGGGTTAACAAATGAAAAGCGACTGCGTTATTTTGTGTGTTGCAAGGAGGTTAACATGAAATGGAGTAGGCATGACCGTGAACGCTCATGGGCGAAAGTGAAGCAAGAATAGGGGTGCTTGGGAAGGGTTTTGTGCCGAGTAGGCGTTGCCAAGACAGTCACAAAACATCGCCTGGTCTGTGGTTTTTAACTTAGATTTGACGAAAGTCAAAAGCGACCGCCGGACACGTAAGCCAGAGGAAGGTCTAAACTGTGCCGACTGCAATGGCGGAATTGGCTTCTAGAATCAAGTGGTATGTCGCCTCCAAGAACCTTATAAGAGGACGTTTATCTCCTACTTCGATCGTGTTATCAACGGCCGCGAAAGAAATCAAGCTCCGCTAGAGGGGCTGCAATCGCGTGGTAGGCCAAGCATTTCTAGTCTTAAAATGATTGTGTTAAATGGCTGTTGCGGGGCGAGTTTGAGTGGAAGGAGGGAAGAAAATGAGTTGGAGAGCTATGCATATGCTAGAGAAGCAACTGCTCGATCGCTGCGCCTCGTATAGTGGATAAGAGAAAACGGCATTTTTTCACAAGATGGCGGAGAGGAAAAATCGCACTTCTCAGGTTTGAAAGTTTCCCATTCCTAGAGTAAATGATGCATTATTGTGTTGAAAGTATTTTACAAATGCGCAAGGTTTGCATAATAAGTGAAGTGAATTTGGTTCCGATATATCTGTTAAAAGTGGGTGAAATTTACGAAAACGCTGGCGGGACGAAAGCTCACATTTACCGAGGCCTACCTCGCAACACTAGCGCATTAACTGGCGACCCGTAATTTGAGCAAATGACGATCGGAAGCGCACCAAGATTTCCGTCCTCATTGTAAGGTTCTTGGTCGCCTCCATTTATTTTCTAACCTCCTTGGTGTGTTGCGAATAAGTGAGTGAGCACGCGCGCACAGATGTTCAAGTGAAAGAGCCCAGATTCCACGCCTAGATGGATGGATTAGCTCTAAGGAACAGAACTCTAACTGCAATTGAATTCATTATAATAAACTTTGGTACTTTTCTAAACTTTTTATTTTTTAAAACACACTACCCGTTTTTATTTTTTTTACCCTCCGTTTCATTTTTGTTTCATTTCCTTTCTGTAATTTTTTAATGTAAACTTTTTTTAAAAATCAAATTCAATGTTCTGTATCTAACAACGACAACAATATAATATATGTGAACAAACTACTACACCTGACGATGCCATAAAATTGGTGAAAAGCGCAGCATGTTTTGAAAAATAAAAAGTGTAGAGAAGTACCAAACTATTATAATGATGAATATTAAAAGTTTCTATAAAGTAGAGCCTGAAGTTGTGGATTTTAAGCAAATTGAATTGCTAATCATTGATTTTAAAACGCTGAGTTATGGAATTAAATTGCTCTTCGCTCTGCTCAGGTGGCATGAAAGCAGAAGGCGGAAGGTTCTCGGGTTTATTATTTTTTATTTATTTCATCAACCGGAATACAGGACCATTTTACATCAGGCGTTGTAACAGTTATAAAGGACATCACACGCGACCATGTCCTGCGGGGGAGAAAAATCCTCCCAAGGCGGGACTCGAACCCGCGACCTTTGGGATGGCAGGCGAGGACGTTACCACGCTGCCATCGAGGCCTACTTATTTATTTTACTTAAAATTAGTCAACATGGTACAAATAAATGGCAGTTTTTATTTTTAAATGCATAGCATCTAATATATAAAGTTCACGTAAAAGAAAAAGTAGTTTTTTAACGAAATAGGATTTCCAATAAGGAAGAATTAATTATCCGACAACATTGGCGTGGATTGTTGAGCTTAGTGGCTCAGGGACTAGGAGAATTGAAAAGTTGGAGCAGAAGATTACAGAGGCCTTGGGAACTTGGTGTTGGTGTGCTGACGCAGAAGAACAAATTAACGGAAAGGATGAGAATGAAGAGAGGAATAGGAGAGGAGGATGGAAACCATGTGAAATTCGGTTTTAGGTAGAGGAAAAAGTTTCCCATTTTAGTTCATGTTATGCGCATTGTGAATAAAGACATATTTTAACCTCTCGCAGACTGATTTACAGATCATACAGATGATTTTTTATGAATCTATTAAAGGTGAATGTTCCTGAAAATATTACCGTTGAAGTTTTTATAATAAAAAACCAAAATGAGTTTCTAAAAATAATATAATGTTTGGCCCTCTGGAAAGTGATAGTCACTCTCAAATGCATTACGCCAAAAGCTATAGAGCGGCTATCGTCTACTCTCCTCCTTAAGGTTTTATGGATTCAGAAAAAACATTGGCAGCACATGTCAGGGCGCGTGCCGCAATCCTCTCGCCCCGAACCTCACGCCCCCAAACGGAATCTACGCACACCCATCCGTGTTCGATCCGAGGGTGAGTAGCGGGGCGGGAGGGGGCGACGCCGGGGGTTTAGGGGGTGGGGTGGGAGGGGGGACAGAGGAGGGGGAGGGGAGAAGGAGGGGGGGGAGGGAGGCGTGGGAGTTTGTGGACTCGTGCAGCAAGCGGCTGGGATTTAAAAGGAAGGCTGTTTGAGTGAATTAAACGCCACCCCCGGGTGATAAGGGGCGGTAGGATGCAGAGCGGCGAGGCGACTACCGGCGTGTTCACCCCTGAGACAGGGGGAGACACCCCGACCCCTAATCCACCGATTGAATCTTTTTGAGTGCTCATCGCCCTCCTCGCCGTCATTTATCATTTGTGCAACTATTGAGATGGCAGGGAATGACACCTTTGACGCTTAGTTTGAGCGAGATTCTCTTCCAGTCATTTTAGAGACCACATTCGAACCTTATTACACTAATATATTTTATTGCACCCAAACTAAGGTAAGGTCAACTGATAGTAATATAAAAATATATATTAGAATATAGAACCTCAAAGGAAATCATGTTTTGGGACAAATCATCTGATATCAGTTAATAGAGTCAGAGGTTGGGACAAATGCATCCTTTACAATGATATATTTAAGAACTCATGCTCATATCTTGTGTAAACCAAATTATACAATATTTTCCAAAAGGTCTTCTATTTTTTATTTGTAAAAAATTATTTTTCGTACTTTTTTAGCAGTTAAACAGTAGCACTTTGTTTACTAGCTCAACAGAGAGGGGATGGCAAAGGTTGAGTGTGATGCATGCTTAACATTGCTTGAACACTTCGTCCGAACAAGAAAAGGAATTCCTACTTCATGGTTTTATATCAGTTTATTTGAATATTCTTTCAATTGCGCATTCTTTCCTCCTTGGATATAAAGCCCGAATATTCCAAAATTTAATATTTATTGAATAGTGAGAAGCATGAAGTAAATATCATCATATTAATGACTTTCAATTTTTTGTAAGAACGAACTTCTTATTAACTAAATATATTTCCTCATGCAATGCTTCAACTTTGCAGTGCGCTATTCGAAGCGCGCTGAAAACGCCATCTCAACTGGTTTAAATGCTCAAAGACATGTCCACTAGGGATTTAAAGGCCTGTGAAAAAGGATAAGACACACTATACGGAATAGTCCCATATTGCTACGAATCCGGAAAGCTGCCAGAAGACTACAAGAGAGGCTCAATGGTGACCATACCGAAGAGAGCAAGGGCTGAGAAATGCGAGGAGCTCCGAACCTTGAGTCTAGTGAAACATGCCTCCAAAATCCGTACCCGGATAGTAGGCAGAAGAATTGAAGGAAAAATTGAAGAAAACCCGTCAGAAAACCAATTTGGATTTAGGAAGAATAGGGTGACAAGAGAGGCTACTATGCCTGAGACTACTGGTAGAGAAAATGATCCACGTGAGCAAGCCATTGTATATAGCCTTCGTGGACTTGGAGAAGGCATTCGATAATATCAAATCGAATTAGATGTTCAATACTATGGAAAAACTTGGATTGGAATACAATGACAGCAGAGTCATCTACCAGCTCTACAAGGACCAGGTGGTCACAATACGCACGCAAGATGGAAGAAATATGGACGTGAAAATTAACAAAGGGGTCCGACAAGAATGTAACCTGTCACCAGCAATCTTCAATATGTACATAGAGGAAGCAATGAGAAGAAAACCAAGATACTTGTGTGCGGAAGAGAGGAAGTAGTGGCCGACGTCCGCCTCAAAGGAGAAAGATTGGAGCAAGTGGAATCATTCACCTACCTCGTGAGCACCATTACCTGGGATGGAAGAAGCACGACAGACATCAAGCGTCGAATAGTCCAAGCTAAGACGGCATTCATGGCCAAAAGGCCGCTACTCTGCTCGAAGAGCATAAGACTGGAGACAAGGAAACAGTACGTGAGAACATTCGTGTGGGCAGTGGCACTCTACGGATCAGAAGCATGGACAATTGGAAAAACTGACCAGAAAAGAATTGATGCCTTCAAGACATGGTGCTGGAGGAGGATGCTAAAGATCAAATGGACGGATAGGGTGAGAAACGAGGAGGTATACAGAAGAATTGGAGAATAAAGGACACTGTGGAACACCATACGCCAAAGAAGAACACGGTGGGTTGGCCATGTAATTAGACACAACGATTACATAAGAAGCATAATGGGGAAAAATTGAAGGGAAAGTCCCCAGAGGAAGACCTAGAGACAAGTACTTGGGGTAAGTCAAGAGGGATACGGGGAAGAAGAACCATAGGGAAGTGAAGGAACTGGCATGGGATAGGGCGAAATGGAGGGCTACAATATACCAATTCTAGGATTGTAATGCTATGATGGTGATCGTATTCAACATCGTAAAACATCAAGTTTGATTTACTCAAATAATAGAGCTTGGAGCAGAAGGATTTAGTGTTAATCTTATCAAACAGAGGACACTTTTTTCCATAAATATAGACATAAGAGGAATGAAATTATATTTTAATCACCTTCGGGGGAACCACCATTTTTCAACTGTCCATTTTTCAGTTGTCTTCTCAGCTCGCAACTTGTCAGCCGTGCTCACTTTCCCCGTTCGCTGAACCGAACTTTGGTTCACAAATGACGTGACTAAACGCCGATATGCCTACAAAAGTAATCTTGCCTGAATACATTTTTGGTGAAAAAATACATAGTCCCGGTATCATAATGTCTGGTTAACGCTGAGCGCAAGATGACGTATTCTTTTCGTTAACATGACGACAACTGCGAGCTCGGGTATATTTCAAAACGTCAGACTGACTGTCAGATAGTTGACCTGAGCGTTGTCTATTGGGGAACGTATAAATGTCTGTTTTGAAAACGAGGAAATATTTTTAACTTGGGAGCATCAAATCGGGTTTTAATTTTCACTTTTCGTAATAATTTTTCACAAAGATAAAAGATTTTGTGTTTTCTCGCTGAACAAGGCTGATGAAATTTTCTAGGGTTTCCCTCAAGGCGAGGAAGGTGGTTGTTGCCAACGTTTAGATTGCTGTGTCTGCCATCGTCTGCAGGGCTGATGTGGAACTTTCCGGGTTAATATACCCAGCCAGGGTCAGATGCATCATGGTTAGTCAGAACTTTCGCGCTTTTTTCCTGTGTCTTTCATTTTGTGAAGGATCGGATTCCAAGATTTTCCATTAAGTCGGAGCATTTTCACCCATCGCATACTGCTTGCTGCATTTTCTGTTTTCAGTCCGCTATACTAGTGCTTACTAGCCATATATGGGTCATTCCACCTCAATTCAACAAACTTTTGTCCCTTAGGGTCTCAGATTTTGATAAAAATTGGTGTATGGGTACAATATTAACTCAAACTGATAACCCTAAAACCGTTTTGTGAAAAAAAGATTTTTAAGCGAATTAGGCATATTTTAATTTGTTCGCATTTTTAGCAAAAATCCGAGCCTTAAATCATATTTTCACTTATATCTCCGCTTGTAATTGTCATACAACAATGATTGATAGCTCTTATTAAAGATAAATCTTTACTTAATTCAAATTTATCAATAAAAACTTATTTTCATCTGTACCCTATTGTTGTAAATTACTAATGTTTAAAAAATTTGTAATTAGTTTTTCTCAAATACTCCATCTCAGAATCGGCCGAAACTTTTTTCCGAAATTTAAACATATTCAAATAACTATTTAAAAAATAAAATTTAGTGGCAATTCATAAATGCCTTTTTTATAAATATTTAAACATTTACAATTTTCCCTCCTTACAAAAATTCTTACAAAATAGCCCCCCAGCGTCGAATGCGGTTCGCCGTGATTAATGACGAGAGGGCCATTAAAATTCAATATCTGCAGAGAGGCGAGAGGGGACGTGCGAAGGGGAAGAAGAAGGCAAGAAAAGACAATCTGATGTCCCCACCCCCGTCCTGGGGGGTTATTTTGTAATCTCACTTTAGTGAGAATACGTCATAAAATCTCACTTTTTCGTAGTTCAACTCCCTCACCCAGGCAGCGTGACCATCTTCGGATCTCAATCGGTGAACTGCCGGTCATGTGCTGGTCTTTTAGACGATTCATCCGCTCTGATTCGTATCTTTCGACTCTTGATCCGTTTCATTATCTCCGCCTGCCATTAGTTCCATCTCACCTGTCATGAAGAACGTGACATGGAGCCACCATCGTTTCCACTTGAAGCTTGAGTTGGAAAATAAACAAGGGCGCGAAAGATACAAACGATTTTAAATCGTATGGTTGTAATTTGCTGAACGTGAAGAACTTCAGCATTTTCAACTCCAATATATTGGGCACTTTGAAGGTATGCTTTGTTTGAAATGCTTATGTTATTATTAGCTTGAATTATCTGTGTATATATTTCGTATCAATATATCCCAAACAATGTTGCTGATACTTTTGTTTTCGTGTGCCTATCCGCCAGTGTATGGAGAATGGAATACAGTTATGTATACCATAATGTCATAATTTTAACAAATATTGCCTTAAAATCTACGTTCTTGGTAGATATTTCCCGTGCTTGTGAATCGAACACTAATTAGATGCACTTAATTTTTTTTAAATATTGAGTGATCGGAAATGAAATACTAACTTTGTTTCCTTCCACAGATTTATTTTCTTGGTACAACATGTTTCGACACATCGGTGTCATCATCAGGTACAAATTCAAACATAGTTTTCACGTGTTTATATATCATGAGGGTAGTGGGTTACCGGGAGGGTAAAAAAACCCAGGGTGCTATGACTTCATTGAGAACAATCTTATAGTGAAACTTCCAAAGAATCCCACCAAAAAGTTTCAAGAAATTGTGAAAAAATCCCTTAATAACTCTCCCAACCTGTTCAAATCCAACAAGATATATAAAGTTACCGTCATGAACCCGAGAGCACCCTGTTTCTTCGGGCTCCCCAAAATTCATAAAGAGACTATTCCAGTTCGTCCAGTTGTTTCCAGCATTACAGCGCCAACCAGAAAACTAGCGGCCATGTTAAATTCTCAATTTAGGGAGATAACAAATTTCCACCCTAGATTTGGAGTGAAAAACACAAGAGACTTCTGTGAACGACTGACAAAGAGAACACCTCCTTGCTCCTCCAAATACCTACTAGTGTCGTTTGATGTAGAGAACCTCTTTACAAGTATCCCAGTAGTAGATGCAGTGAGTGTTGCCAAGAAAGTTCTGAAAAATGCAGGTTTGGAAGAAAAACTCGTCAGTGAATTTGTTTCGTTATTGGAAGTGTGTGTAGGACAGAACTACTTTAAATTTAACGGTGAATATTATAAACAAAGTGAAGGATTGGCGATGGGATCCCCCTTATCGCCACTCTTAGCCGAACTCTTTATGGACAGTCTGGAAGAAAAATTATTCAGTAGTAACGCAGTGTGCACGAAGAATATTTATTGTTGGTTCCGCTACGTAGATGATGTCTTCGCCATATGGACTGGCACGGAGAGACAATTGGACAATTTTCTAAATATTCTTAATACTCAACACAAAAATGTACATTTTACTTGTGAGAAAGAAAAAGAGGGCAAACTAAATTTCCTAGATGTGACAGTATCAAAAATAGACAAGAAATTTGAATTTTCCATTTTCCGCAAAGTCACCACCACGGACCACATTATTCACTCAGACTCCCGTCATCACGTATCGCAAAAGCTATCTGTTTTCCACTTACTTTTAAACAGACTTATGAATATTCCTCTCTCTAAAGAGGCTTTCAACCAAGAATTTGAAACCATTAAAACAATAGCCGTCTCTAATGGTTACAATAAGAATATTATTGACAAAATGCTCCTTAAAAAACGCTCCATCAAAGCCCAACAACTACTCTACACTCAGGGGAACAAAGAAAAAGAAAAGATTCGGTGGTGTAAATTGCCATATTATGGAATGATTTCAGAAAGAATAAGCAGCCTATTCCCAAGAGATCATTACAAAGTAGCATTCTATAACAATGACAACCTTAAGAAATTCCTCAACCATACAAAAGACCGAGTGCAGCCATTAGAAAATAGTGGTATTTATAAATTAAAGTGCAACGACTGCAATGCTGCCTACATCGGGAAAACAGGACGCACCTTCGAGGCAAGAATCTCTGAACATAGGAGATGTTTCCGGACATGTCATCTTTCCCAGTCGCACTTCGCCAAACATCTATGGGCCATTGCAGCGATTTCACACCAGAGATATTGCACCGAGAAAGGAAAGGGAAAAAGATGGACAAGAGGGAGGAGCTGCTTTGGATTCCGTGGCCGTGCCTGCCAAGCGGGATATTTGAGAGCGGGAATGCCAATATCATCCGCACGAAGCCTTCTGTCTTTCAGAGAGGGAGCAGCACTTCAAGTATTGTGTTTGTGTTCGCTGTGCTCTCGCTCTCCGTCTGCTGATTGGAACGTCGTGAGAGACCTCTTGAGGGCAAGGATCCTACTAAGAGCGCGCCTCGTTCCATCGAAAGAAGGTTACCGACATTGTTTTTCCGTCCGACCGCCATGCGCACACACACACACGCACGCAAAGTGCTGTGCAAGCCACCTCCAGGGTGTGTGGCACGGGGTGATTTCACATCAGGCGTGAAATACTGGTCCCAGTTCAAGGTGAGGTGGTTCTAGGCGAGGACCAGAAAGAATTCAGAGGAACATCGCTGTCGATTCGAAGCCACCGCATCTGCAATTCAAAAGGAAAAGTCCGAGAATACCTTTAAAAAACTTGAAAACGCTTTAATTAGCCGTAAACATCCACAACCTGTATTAAACGCATTTTCTCCCTTCAGCAAATTTCATCCGACGAATTGAAGACTACTCCCCAGATCTCCACCCTCAATCTCCACACCACATATTTTCCCGGCGTTCGAAAAATCAAGGTGATTATCAAAGATTTATTTTCCATATCAGAATCCAACAAATCGACAGCCACTCTCGTGCCAAAATGTCCCACAGTATTTTTCAGACGTCCACCCAATTTAGCCAACGCCCTCTCCTCCAATCCTTCCCTGGACAGGAGCATTGATAACACCTATCATCAAGCCATGCCAAAAGCCTCGTTGTAAAACTTGCAAGATCTTACTCCCGCACGTCTTCTTAAGTTACAACACAGAGAACCCACTCATCATTAATGCCACCGGTTCATGCAACACGCCAAATATAAACTACGTCCTCTAATGCAACCTCTGTCCCGCATATTATATCGGGCCATCTTCAGTTCTTAAGTGGTGATCTGCAGGTCTTTTCTTTCACTCACCTTTCGCTCTTTCCACTCTTGATCCGTTTCATTTGTCTTCGCATATCATTAGTTCCATTTCACCTGTCGTGAGGAACGTGAAACGGACCTTGGTCGATCGTGAGCCGATCATTAAAAGAGACAAACGGATCTCCCGCTTTCCCGCAAAGTGTCATTAAAAAGGGTGAGATTGCAAAATAACCCCCTAAGCAGGATGGCCAACCTATGGTCCATGCGCCAAACGCATGCGCATTGAATGATTACGAGTGGCGCGAGTCACCTTCGTGCCTCTACTTATTCTTTTGAAGTAAGCGCCATTAATGAATCCATACGACCTAGGACCAGATGATGTACAGCATAGGTTGTACGATTGTCCAAAATACGCAGAAGAAAGAACTGAGCTAAAAAAGATATTCGAAAACTGGCCAGTCACACTGGAAGAGGTTGGAAAAGGACTGGGGAATAAAAAAGCAGCCGAAGCAGTTTCAAACTTCACCAGACCGCGAGAAGGAGAAGGGACGTAGAAGAAATCAAGACAAGAAAAGAAAAGGAGGAGAGAAGAGAAGAAAAGAAAAAAAGAAGTGGAAGGAATGGTGAGAATGCTGAGAAGGAGGAAGAAGAAAGAAGACAACTTTGTGATAGAAATACTAAGAAGAAAATAACAATTGTAAAGCAAGCAAAGAAAATCTCAAGACACCCGATGAAGAAGCCAAAGGAGAAAACCAAATAGTTTTTTAAAATAATAATACACTTTGTTTAATTAAATGTAATGAAAAAAGCATTGAAACTTGAAGTACACTAGTATGAACTAGTACACACAAAATATGAACCAATTGTTAAAAAAAGTAAAATATAGAAAATTGGGGGTTTAATAATAGGTACCCCAAATATTATTGTAATTGATAGCAATAAAGAGGAACTCCGCTCTACCCTTTCAAGGGAAGACGGAGTGGGAGGGAATTGGTGTTCCAATTCTCTCCCTTTTAATTAATTTTAATTAAATAAATTAATTAATACTGAATCCATCTACATATTTTCAATGCTCTCATTTCAATTCATACAGCCCGCTCACTCATCAGTTCGTCGCAATTTTTTGACAAACCTGAGCTAATGAACGGCGAGAACTGACCTCTATCTCTATAAAAATAGTATTACACATACCACAGAAGTTATGTTTTAATATTATTTGCGTTTTTGTTCCATAGCTGGACAGTAATATCCACTCCGGTCTTAGCTGAAACGTAAGGCCTGCAACATATCTAGTAAAATTGTTAAACATGTATCACCAGAAAAGCTTGAGGAATGTTCCCCTTTAAGAATGGTTCACTCAACTTCATATAGAGATGACGATGCCCCTCATTTAATTCTTTTCGTGGAGCTTTCGCACCGGAGCGGTACTTCGCCATTATTTAGCTGTGATTTGACAGTGAAGCTTTCTCGTCAAATCGCTTTCTACTTTGCCTCACCTCGGAAGGGAGGCATTCCCCTCTCATCGACACCCCTACCCAACACCCACACTTAGACCCCCATCCCCCTTCACCCCCGTTAATCCCTCAAAACCCTTATCCCTCTCATGCACTTAACCCGAACTCGCGAAGGGAGTGGAGGGGGAGATGTCTCTTTTGATCTCACATAAAGCAGGGGGGGGGAGCAGAGTCGCCCTCCTCTTTTAACATCCAAAAACACCAACTAACCCCTCTTCACCCTCATATCGCAACACCCTCCCAACACACTCCGTTTTCCTGGCATCCTCCTCTCTCGCCTCTAGCGAAAATGGCGGGCTCCCAGGGCAGTTCGTACGACGCTCCAGGGGAGGAAAAGAAATTGGTCGCCTTCCATTCCCAGCCGTAGCCTTTTGTAACACAACAGTGAATAATGGGTCAATTATCATGAATAAACTTTGATGTGGAATATTCTACCAAAGGGCCAGACCCTTTTTGAGACTTTTTTGGGCCCTTAGATTATTTTAAATAACCTATGATTTTCCTACTTTCTTGAACTATTAGTCTGCAAAATTTCAACATGATCGGAGTAAAACTGTAGATTTGTATGTAAACAAACAGACAAACATTCTTCAAACATATATATTTGAAGAATGTTTGTCTGTAAATATATATAATGTCTTGGTAGAAAATCGCTCTCGGCGACGATGCACATGCATAAATAAAACAGCGATACACTAAATAAATACAGAAACACGCAAAAAGGACACTTACAAAAGAAAACTTGGACGTTTCGACGGTCAAGCCGTCATCATCGGCGGTAGAAGACTGAAGGATCTGCTCTGTTCCCTTGGGGAGGAAAGGGCAGAGAGGGAGGGGGGGGAAGATGGAATGGGTAGTGGTGGGGAGAGAGAGGCGGCTATTGGGCTATTATTTTCAGTGGGCTAGGTTTAGCCCGGGCTTTTCGAATGCCCTTGTTACCCAAATATGAGGATACTCTCGAATTTTCACATCAAGATTACCGGCGGATTCGCGAAGGGCTTCTATGAAATCATACCTGGCAGAGAAGAGGCTGGTGAAGTGAAGGCGGCAGATGAGGCGAAAGCTTTGAGAATATTGATCAAAAATCCATAATTTTGTCAGCATCTTGAGGAGAGAACATGGGGAGGGATTCCAGGTGATAAACTTGATCAGCGACCAGTATAGTAAATAGAGACTAGTTAGTGACTCTTGTGGTTAGACAGTTAGGGAGAAGGGAAGATGTTTAAGACGTAAAAAATCGGTAGGTGAACAGAAGCTGATGAGTCTACGACGGTTGGTGGTTCGGGTGACTGGAGGTTAGGATGAAATTAAGTTAAGATAAGATTATGTTCTGGGTGTCGCTGATTGGAGCAGATGAGCGTGGGTTTGGAAAGTGCAAGGATGTAGGAAGATGCGGCTTTGGATTTCAGTCCGAGAACTTGTCTTCCCACCGTATTGATTCACCTGGATTGGTTTTTCACGTTGACATCACAGTCGTCAAACACTTTGCATCGGAGAATAGCGCACAACGCCTGTTTTTCTTTCATTTTCAACCGTGTCTTGTGCGGCGGTAGGTAGAGAGACCAAGCAGAAATATCACAAAAGGGCTTTTTTAATTCTACCACCAATATTTTCGAGAAAGTCTGTGTCCAGGAAAGGAAGTTGTGTGGAGATTGTGGAGTTTTTAGCCCGAAATGAGGGGACCGCCACCAGGTGCGTTGATTTGATAATTTCGATACTTCCGGTAACCAGGAATATAGACGGGTTTCATTGGGTTTCCTTCGATACATTTCCGTTTGTCTAATTAAGAACTGTGTTAGAGAGTCAAAATTCTTTCAACTTTTACTATGGGCAGTACTGGGCAAAATACATGCTTTGCTTTAATTAAATACAAATTAAAAAATAATTTTTCGCATGTGTTTTAAATACGAAATACAAAATATTTTCAAGTCGTACATTTGAAATATAAAATACAAAATACAGTATACTAACTATTTTTATTAAAAATACAAATTACAAAATACATTCAGAACTTTTGATTGCAATATATTGTCTTTAGTGCTCTTATCTAATGGTGCGTTTCCATAGAAGCAAAGCTGAGCAGAGTGAAACAGAGACTTGCAAAAATTGACCAAACAAATTGCTCAAAAGACACATCTCATCTTCACTCCACTTTGTAGACTTGAAAAGTTTTGTGGCATAGGAGCCAGGCCAGGTGTTAGGTAATATCAATAGAACTAATCCAGCCCAGCCTATTTATCAGTAAAATAAGAATTTCCTTTCATGAACACTAGATTTTTAAATGTCATAATATTACAATCGTAGAATTGGTATAATCCAGCCCTCCATTTCACCCTATCCTATGCCAGTTCCTTCACTTCCCTATGGTTCTTCTTCCCCGTATCTCTCTTGACTTGCCCCAAGCACTTGTCTCTTGGTCTTCCTCTGGGGACTTTCCCTTCAATTTTTCCCCATTATGCTTCTTATGTAATCGTTGTGCCTCATTACATGGCCAACCCACCGTGTTCTTCTTTGGCGTAATGTGTTCCACAGTGTCCTTTCTTCTCCAATTCTTCTGTATACCTCCTCGTTTCTCACCCTATCCATCCATTTGATCTTTAGCATCCTCCTCCAGCACCATGTCTCGAAGGCATCAATTCTTTTCTGGTCAGTTTTTTCCAATGGTCCATGCTTCTGATCCGTAGAGTGCCACTGCCCACACGAATGTTTTCACGTACTGTTTCGTTGTCTCCAGTCTTATGCTCTTCGTGCAGAGTAGCGGCCTTTTGGCCATGTATGTCATCTTAGCTGGGGCTATTCGACGCTTGATGTCTGTCGTGCTTCTTCCATCCCAGGTAGGTGAATGATTCCACTTGCTCCGAATTTTTAAATGTATCATCAGACAAACAGCCTCTTGTTGGGGGGATGAATAGAACCTGCTAAAGAAAAAATCTTTCTACAGGTCCTGATGAGCATAAACTTGTGTCAAATTTTATGAACACTTCTTTTATATTTGGATAGCTTTCACGAATGGTAAGCTCTTTGCTTTTGTCGTTTAGGAAGACTGTAACTCCATTTTTGATGTCTGTGGTTGTGATCACTGTCCTTGTCCCCAAAAACAATAAAATCATCATCTTCTTTACTTGTAGTTCTACTCCTGCTGCTCTCCGGTATTAGTTAATGTTTTTTAGTAATTTGCCGCTAAGGCATAATTTGCAAGATTTTGTATTCTTTGCCTCTCGTCTGCTGTGATGCTTTCTGTCAACCGACGCATTTTGTAACTAGCAAGGTGGCAACTCGACGCCAATACGGCGATTTTCCATTTATATCAGGTGACAGTTTAAAATACTTACCGAATCTTCTTTCTAAGCTCTCTTTTAGTTGTGGTACAATACCAGTAAAATGCCTTAAATTTCTACCCTGCAGTCGATTTAATCTTATTCTTACAGGCATTAAAGTAGGAAGAAGTTTTCCATAATAACAATAATTGCCCTGAATGTAATCTAGAGCTGTAGCAATTGGTTTCAATACTTCAATGAATTCCTCTAAGTATTCCAGTTCTATGGCCGAGAAAGTGTTAGTCTTACCCAACTTATCAAATAGTTCGTTTAATTTTTATTTACTTTTAATGAGCTACACTATAGAATCGTAAAGAGAGTTCTATCTTGTGGGACAGGGATATATTAATTGATGTCCAAGACAGTCTTTTATGTCTTCGGCTAATTTAGGCCTTCTGGCCATATTCTATAAATACGTACAAGCACGGTAAGAGTTCTTTAATGTACATTGTTCCAAAGATTATCAATAAACTATCACAACCCTTACGAGAAACCGAAAAAATCTCTGCATTAATGAAAGAAGCAAAAAAATGGTTGTTGAATAAACAAATATGCAATTGAGACAATATGGTATGCTAACAGCTGAGCAAATTAAGTGTTCTGAACTTGATTTTGAAATAATATACCAATAGCATTAAGATACTGATGATTTAATAGTAATGTTCTAATTGTGTTTAATCTAAATCAACCTGTTTCTCAAGCATAACGTGGCTTTAAATCTCTTTTACTTTATAATTGTTGTATTTTTTCTGATAGAACTATGCTGAGCATAAAAATTTTTTTAAAAAGTTCTTAAACTAAGCAATTTATATATGATTTATTAGAAATTTTTTCAATATGATTTGTCCATGCATAACTTTTTATTACATTTTAGAATATAAACCTGTTTTCTTTTAAAATTTTTTTCTCTGTTTCTGACTGAAAAATACTGAGCATTCGTTAACAAAAAAGTTAAACGTTAAACGAAACAAAGGTATTTATATGTTATGATAGAAATTGTACATTCTGTTTTGTGTATATTTATGTGTTTTATTACTTTTAAATGGGTTTTCTTTTACTTTTCATTTATGCTAATATCTGACAATTAAACAGGTATCTAAAAACTTTATTCAACATTTTTAAATTTTAAGCTTGAACTTGTGTATAAATATTTTATTTAATTGATTTTAAATATGTATTTAATAACCTGGTGAAAATAAGGAGATATATAAAAAAGAGCACCAGCTGACAAGCCTGGAAAGGCTTAGCAGGACTTCGTCGGCTATTTTTTAAAAGGAAAGAAATTGTAATTCATATTTTTTTTGGAAACTTTTTTATTTAAAACTGTTAACATGACTGTAACATGCATTTGTAAATTAAAGAATTTATAATAAAAAACATATAGCAACTACTGAATAGTGAATTCTGCTGTCACGAGAGTCTTTTATGAAATTATTCATGTCTGTATTTGGCAAAAATGGACTTAATGCGTGGCTGGGCACAGGTGCTTCTAGGCAAATTTAACTCTCTACTTTCATCTTCTGTTATGTTTACTGGTAACAATACCTCCTCATATAAAACGTCATAGGCAGATGTTGATTCCACTACAGCTTCAACGGTATTAAAAAAAATATATATAACTATTTAAAAAAAGCAACAACAATTGGTAGAAGTCAAGTCAACATTGTTCAGAAAAAATACAACAAATAATGTGATTTGGTTAAGTGATAATGTGATATGATGGATACTTTAGATAAAAATAATATTAATCTCTGATTTTTCATCGATTATCTATACCTTATCTTGGTATAATCAAAGTAATATTTTTTTTACCTTCAACATCAATATCAGAAAAATCAGGCACATAATCAGTACAACCAGATTCTCGGAAAGCCTTCACGAAATTCGGCCCATTGTCAGTAGTTGTAGTTGATACCACTTCTTCATAAACAGTAAGGAATTTATATTGCCGGTGTTGCTTGCAAAGAGTCCCGGTTTCCATCTTCAGATTTTCTGCGCAAATGACATTTTCATCGCTCTCTGTGTTACAAGGCAGGGGCGGCGGCGTGTGGACAGGGCCGGAAGGCGGGGATTCCCGCCTGGACCCCGATTTTAACGTTAATAAAGTAAGACGTTTATCCCATCGAAAGTTTTTATGTCGTTTATATATTATTTGCAAACCTTTTGCCCTTAACGACCTGAAACGAAATTTTTTTTCAGAAGGGGGAGGGGGGGTCACGAAAACCGGGCCCCTCTTGACGTGCAGCGGCCCGGGCCCCTGAACACCAACCCCTGGTTACAATTATGTGGTATTATACTCAAATGAGAAATATTTTACGCTTTACAAGTAAACCAGGAGCTGCTTAATATTTCGGCTATTGAGAACGGCTCAATGCCTCGATACCGTAAGGGGTCCAGAAGGAACAGTTGCTGTTCAACTATTTTTCCTTGTCAAAAAACGTAGAAAAATAAAAATCTATTCGTATAAATGACATACGAAAAAATCACATTATTAGTAAAGTTTAAAATTAACAGCTATTTTTAAAAAAATCCAAGGAACTGTCGTGAACTGTATCAAACGGTCTTGCAAGTTGCGAGATCTGTTGCGAGAGTTCGCATTTTTGTGGAATTTGTTTCTATTCATTTTATGCATTTAAAATTTCAATATTTACTATTGAAGGATATATTTGAAAACCTCTGCTATTAAAACGGGTGAAACAGAATATACAAGGTTTCGGTAAGCCCATGTTCGTTATAGTATAAATGACTTGGGGAATACAAGCCTTGGTAATTTTTCAACGTATTTCAGACCGAATGCTAATTGCAATTTCAATAATTGATGAAGTTCAAGAATCTACAAGCGCATACCAATTTAAAAAATAGCCTTAAAACATTTCATATTTTTGCTTTCATATTCTCTTCCTTACACTTTAATGTACCTCTTTATTTTTGTAGCGCTTTGCTAAACTCGCAGTTCAGTAGCCTTGTCCCAAAGGTCGTGGTCGTTGTCTCAGACTGTTAATCATGTTTCACACGGGACACGTAATTGCACAATATGATGTACGTACAAACGTGCATTTCAAATTGCATTGTATAAAGCCGTGAATTGCAAGAACGAATGCACGAATGAATGAACGCGAGATGGCAAAATAGCCCCTGTTCTAATTCGAAAATGATTACACGCCCGATTGAGAAAAACATGCAGTTTGAAGTTGTGCAATTTCGTGCCCCGAGTAAAACGGCCTTTAGAGAATGCAAAAATGTCAATTTACACCAGCCACACAAGTCAAATTGACGCCCAATTTGCTTTAAACACGTAAAGCTCACGCAAAAGTGCCTGGCGCAGACCTGCGTGGCAAGAGGGAAAGTATAAGTGGATGGGGAGTTTAAAAAATGTAGCTTTATAAACGCAGTGTCAGTAAAGTGTAAACTAACGCTGCTAGAGCAAAACGAATGTGTGTACCTTAAGCGCACCTTTACCTAACATATTGATTTTCTCTTACATTATATCAGAAAGAGGAAAGTGAAGAAATAAAGTTATCTCATGTGTTGAACCATGAAAATGTGTTTTAGTTTCTTCTCTTTCTTATTCACGGAACTTTCAACACTGCATTTGGTGTGTAATAAAATTATGCGTTTGATTTCGATATTGTTAATGCCATTTAGGATAGAAAAGTATATTATCACATGCTGCATTGGCATTGAGAAGCGTTGCGTAGATTTGATTGGAGCGAAAGTGTCTGAGAGGTTTTGACTCCTCAATTTTTTCAAAATATTTTTAATGTCCATGATGAGAAAACCACCTTTGTTATTTCCACAAACTTTCTTACGCCGGCACGACGCGCGGTTCACCACACTGTGGCACACTCTGAGTATGCCACAGTGTGGTGAAACGTGCGTCGTGCCAGCGTAAGCAAGTTTGTGGAAATAACAAAGGTGGTTTTCTCATCATGGGTATCCATAATTTCCACGAGGTCAGGCCTGAGATCATCAGTTTTATTTTTAATGCAATACGTTGACTCTCACCCGTGGATACCTTTAAAAATCAATGACCATCCTGAGACTTGGCAGTGTTCCTATGGAGATAAGGGCAAAGAAACGCTGTCATTGTGAATAACCCTCCAATTATTCTCTATTGTTAGCTATAAGGTATGTGCGCGCGTTTCGTCACGTAGAAAGTCAACAAAATGCCCCCTCTCTAAAAGAATATATCGAAACTCTCCATCACTCCCTCAGAGAACGAGAGTACCCAGAGAAGTTGCTTTTAAATAAAATCCTGTCTCCTACTGTAAAATATACCCCTCGGACCAAGACCCACCAACCTGACCAACTTAACCTTGTCACCACATTCTTCCCTGGTGCACACAGGATCAAAAACATATTGAAAGACCTGTATCCAATCTTAAAAAACAATACCTCTACTTCCCTCCTCCTACCTTCATGTCCCAAAGTTTCCTATAAGCGTCCCTCAAATCTGCGGGACATTTTAAAATCCACTAGACCCTCCCTGCAACCCACCGCCCCCCCTCCGCCACTTTCCTCAACATGCGGACGCCCGAGGTGCAAATGCTGCTCTCTCCTCCGCCCCTCCGCCACCCCCTCCCTCAAAAGATCTTCCTCTACGGCCAATTGTACCACCAGCAACATCATCTACCGCCTTTCCTGCAATTTCTGCCCTGCCTTCTATGTGGGAAAATGTACCACCCCCCTCAATATCCGTATGAACAATCACCGCCATGCCACCAAAACTCCACCTTTTCTTGATCCCATTCCCAAACATACCGCCTCCCACTCTCAAAATTTTGACGATTGTTTCTCCCTAGAGATCATAGAAGCCCTTCCTGAATCCGCCGGTAATGTTGACGTGAAAATTCGTGAATACGCCCATATTTGGGTGACAAGAGCATTCGAAAAGCCCGGGCTAAACCTAGCCCATTGAATTAAAAGCCCAATAGCCACCTCTCTCTCCCCACCACTATCCATTCGCACTTACCCCCCTTCCTTCCTCTCTGCCCTTTCCTTCCCAAGGGAACAGAGCGGACTCATCATTCCTCTACCGCTGACGATGGCGTCCTGACGCCGAAACGTACAAGTTTTCTTTTGTGAGTGTCCTTTTTGCGTGTTTCTGTGTTTGTTTAGTGTATCACTGTTTTATTTATGCATATATATATAATCTGCTCGTTTATTTATAGAACTGCACGCTCGTTTTCGCCCAGTGAAACGGACGAGAGGTTTATTACCTCTCGGTCGGCGGTGGCCAATGAGCGGGGAAGGTCTTTCCGCGTCGGGGAGAGACGCTGTGGGAAAACCGGGCGGTCGCTTGGAGGGCGGGGGAGGTTAAGAAGGGAAGCAAGGTCGGGTTTGTAAAGAAAAAGGGGGGGAGGCTCAGGAGGGGGTGGGGGTGTGAGCTTCGTGAATGGTAAAGGAATGCCAATTTGAAGGAAGGAAGTGGAGAGTGAGGAAAGTTTTCTTAAAAGGATGGTCCGTCGGCGAACAAGGTTTCGGAGCGCAGAAGAAACTATTTGGTTTAAGAGAGTGATTGATTTTGGGAATGAGAGGGATATGATGTTTGTAAGTGAGGTAAGATTACATAGATGTTTCTTGAAGAGAGACTGATATTGGGAAAGGATGATGCGGGTGAAATCTATTGATTGACGATAAATGAATACGCGAAGCTGAGGATGAAGACAGGGTGGAATGCCGGTAAGAGGCCCGTAGTAAGCCCGGGCTAAACCTAGCCCATTGAATTAAAAGCCCAATAGCCACCTCTCTCTCCCCACCACTATCCATTCGCACTTACCCCCCTTCCTTCCTCTCTGCCCTTTCCTTCCCAAGGGAACAGAGCGGACTCATCATTCCTCTACCGCTGACGATGGCGTCCTGACGCCGAAACGTACAAGTTTTCTTTTGTGAGTGTCCTTTTTGCGTGTTTCTGTGTTTGTTTAGTGTATCACTGTTTTATTTATGCATGTGCATCGTCGCCGAGAGCGATTTTCTACCAAGACATTATATATATATATATATATATATATATATATATATATATATATATATATATATATATATATATATATGTATATATTTAACTGTGAATGAAAAGAAGTTTTAATTCCGGATGAATTTGTGAATAGTGTATTATGTATTTTCTCTTCTCTTCCTCTCTCTCCCGTGCCTGCTAATACATCATGTGTGTGGCCAGGGCGGATTCGGTGACGTGGAACCCTCACAAACTGATGGGGACCCTCTTGCAGTGCTCAACGATTCACTTCAAGGAAGATGTGAGTTCCATTTACACTCTGTTATTGAAGTGAAAATTTTACAAAATATATGCCAAGACAACAGAATTTTGGTAGCCTCTGAACATGTTTACGTGTGGAATTAAGCATGAAGCTCATAACAAACGGAGTGAACCATTATTCGGAGCCGGAGCCATTGTCTTACACTCGGAGAGGACGTTCGTTGAAATGAAATAGGAAAATGAGAATAAAAATAGTTTCATAGGAATAAAAGAATCTCAAAAATGTTACGTGCAAAATACAAGGACGGTTAAGCTGTTACTTGTCACTTAAGCTGGACCTGAGGCTTATTAATCGTCATCGCCAATGCCAATTATGCTATAGGAAATTGCCACCGCTTAATTCTTAATAGCAAACTACTCCCACTTGACTCCAAGCCAATTAAAACAAAAGTCTTCACCTTTATCACTGCTGGTGATGATTTCCGCTGTTATGCAATTTTGATCAAGACTGTTAATAATTTATCGCGTGGTATTCATGGTCTCTTTTTCGGATTACAATTCCGTTGGAACATAATAAATTCACTAACTTTCAATTAAAAAATGGAGGAGGCATACCCGATGGACACTGGTGATGCAAAACTCAAATGGAAAATTGATGACATCATTATGATCGTCAGAGATCATTGTGTCGACGCTCATGTAGACAGTTTCTTCTCCTGCTCTAAGTTCCAACAATTTATAATTTAGCACTGATGCATTGACTTATTTTGGAGTTAAGATGACCTTGTTTGCGATTTCAGTGATTATCAGGAATTAAAGTACTAATTTCTGTTCCGAAAATGGAAGAGATGATATTAACTTTTTCCACTAGAGTGCCCATCCAGGATCAAATCCTTCAATATCATTTGTTGACTTGCCCATAACGAAGAACTCATTCCTTGGCAACTGTCGACCTGCTGCTCAAATATTGGCGGTTAAGCATCTTCGCTTAAAGTTATGTCCCAATGAACATGTTAAATGAAAAACATTGTACAATTCCACGATATGATGTATTTTTCCCGATCGATTTCAACGTCTGAGCGTCATTGTCAATTTTGAGGAAACCGGGACTAGCCACGGTAGTAACCTTTACGGAGTCACCCGCAAGTGCACATAAGTGCGATATTCCACAGGAGAAAAATCATTCGTCAAGGCGAATGATTTTTCTCCTGTGGAATATCGTCATTGTCAAGGTATACATACATCTGGCACAGTTCGGGGTCTTTATATACACCGGGATAGGAGGTGGGATGAGTGCTAAGACTTACGCAGGTGGGGGGTGGGAGTTGGGTTTTGGTATTGGGATTGGATTTGGCCGTTTGCAGGAGGGGAGGGAGGGATAGTTGACTGGTGGTGGCGAATGCGGAGTCCGGGTGTTGTGGTCTTTTAGGTTAGATTTAATCAAGGTTAAACACTTTGAAAGCAGCTGGGAAATGCCGTTACGTCATTTAGCATCTTTTATATACATATATACATAGACACACACACACACATATATATAATCTTCCCCACCAAACCCTGTATTCGTCCTTTTATATGTTCCTATCCCTTTCCATTTCCTAATATTGTATATACATACATACATATATATATATATATATATATATATATATATATATATATATATACGAGTTCGTGGAAAATCACACACGCGATAATATAAATAAACTATGCCACAGGTGGGGCGGAATGAAATATAAACACATAAAAAAGAACACTCACACTATAAGTTTGATATTTCGGTTGCTCGAACCTTTCTCAAAGATAGACGGATACAGAAGATTCTGTATCCGTCTATCTTTGAGAAAGGTTCGAGCAACCGAAATATCAAACTTATAGTGTGAGTGTTCTTTTTTATGTGTTTATATTTCATTCCGCCCCACCTGTGGCATAGTTTATTTATATATATATAGTTATATATATATATATATATGTGTATATATATATAATAATTGGAAGCTTTCACGAGCGTGAACACAAAAAAAATCTTTTTTTATATATATCACATTCATCACATATTGCAGGGTCTGCTCATCAGCTGTAACCAAATGAGTGCCGAGTACCTGTTCATGCAGGACAAGCTGTATGACGTGCAGTACGACACCGGAGACAAGGTCATCCAATGTGGTCGTCACAATGACATCTTCAAGCTGTGGCTCATGTGGAGATCAAAGGTAAGCGGGTTTCTCAAAAAGAAAAAAAATCCACGCATCTTGGACATCATTCCGATGACGATCGGTCTCCTTTTCTCATTCTCAAGCGTTCCCTCTTAAAGATTGGGAGTTTATGCAACGATGATTACCTGTCTGCAGCCGATTCCCATCAGCGGACCCAAGATACTTTATCGGTTTAAACGTTTAAATCTGTGTCAGACGTTTCAAAGAAAGGCATGAAGTGTCCAAGTGATGCGATTCCTAAGGTTTGTATCTTTCAAATGCCATGATTGGAGGGATTCATTTGGAATAACGAAAAATCAGGTTGAAACATTGGGTGTAAAGCTGTTAAATTTTGTAATAAAATATACTCTTACTAAATGCGCTCATACTCCAGCATAATTCCTGTTTTTCCCCTTTTCGTCTAATGTGTAAAAAAATGTTTCTACTAAATCGGCCATTACAATTAATAAGTTCTTTAAATTGGAATTGATTCTTAAAATATCTTTAGTTAATACTTTGATGAAAGTTTTTGGGCTGCAATTTTCTTAAATTAAAGATATTGTCTACTTTATGTCAAATTTTGCCCGGAAAAAGGGTTCGCCGTTTTGTGACATAATACCACACTAATATTAACCAAAATCTTCGAAACTAATGGATAATATAGATAAAGTACCATATTACCGGAATATGATGTTTTTTAATTCATTAAAATCCTTCCAAATTCCAACTGCAGCTTAACTTCAAATATTTTTGAAGAAAAATGAGATCGGGCGTGTTTTTGGAAACTTGGCCATGTTTGGGCCTCTGTTGTATCTCAAAAACGGATGAGATCATTCAAAAATGACTTATTGTCCCATGATCAGCAATCAATTTTAAGTGTTTATGCCAAGTTTCAAGTGTGTACCTCAAAAGAAGCAGTTTTGGACTTTTGTCCGGCTTTTTCCGATTTCAGACCACCGTGCGTTGGTTTAAAAGGGTATTCGTGAAAAAAAGTAACTATCCGCCAAATAACCTCCTCACCAGGAACAACAAATGGGTCAAGAACAAATCGTAGTCTTCAGAAACTTTGTGGTATTCCATCACAACAATTTATTACAGTGAGGAAACTTTTACAAACCACATAAAAAACCACACAACCACGACCTGGGTTTCGACGGCTAAGCGTCATCATCAGGTGAACAAAAGTGTAAAACATTCCCTTATATACTATCAGTCAGTTGGGGGGGGGGGGTGTAGTGGGGTGAGGTTGGAGAGGAGGACGAGAATGGACAACAAAAGAGGAAAGGGTAGGGGAGTTGGCGGGCAGCAAGTATTCATTTAAAAGATTAACATCTGGGTCAACATTTAGCTTTAAAATTTCGAGCTGTTCAAATGCATTTAGCTCACGTCGGTTATTAGTAAAATGCAATACTTTAACTGTAAAATCACTTTCATAGTCACAAGTTAAAAGGTGTTTGGCAAAATTACTCTTTTCTTCATGGCCATTTTTAAAAGCACTATAATGTTCTTTTGTTCTGGTCTGGAAACTTCTCGACGTCTTCTCCACGTAGACACCTTCACAGTCGTTGCATGACAGTTCGTAAATACCACTTCTGTACATAGAGTCCACTTTATCTTTGCAATGTACAAAAAGGTTTTTTAGGGTCGTGGTTGACTTATATGACACAAAGAGGGAATGCTTTTGCAACGTTTTCGGTTACACGACCGTAATAACTTACAGAGCTCCATTTTTTACAATCCATTTTACCACTATTAGCAGAATATATTAGGTGATCAACATTTTTCTTCTTCTTTTTACTAATTAATTTGTCTATTATTTCTGGTGAATAACCGTTTGCAAAAGCTATATGTTTAATTATGTTCTTTTCTTTCTTAAATCGCAATAACTTGGTGGCAATTAATATAACAAAACAGGCTTGGGCTAATGACATCTTTAATGACTCAAAGCAGAAGCAACACTTCTCTGTTATAGCTAAAATACCACACATCAGCGTACAAATTCGATAACACCATAATTTAGGAAACTGTGGAGAGTACAGGAAAAGGAAGTAGGTACCCCAACAGAGACATATACATGCAATAGCAATTCTTCTAGGGCTAATTAATATTCTTGGCAGCTATGAAGAAGGTGGTGGACACATCCATCCGTACCATATTCGGAGTCCAGAAATAACTGAAATTGAAATCAATATTTTTGTAATCAACACGTTACCCCACAAAGTCCAAAATTAACCTATAACAAGGAAAAGAACTTACTTTACCATAAGAATCTCCATCATAACTTTAAAATGGCCCCAGTAGTAATACATGTATATCATTCAAGTTATCCATCCACATAAGTTTATTCCAAGCTTCATTCAGCCAAACAAAAGCAGCAGTATCAAAATGCCCATGAAGATCATTGGCAGTGAGGAACCCCATCCAGCATATAACACGTATTAGGTTTCCTCCGCTGACACCCAAACGAAACACTCTCTCAATCCTGAAATAAAGAAACATTTTAGTACTCCATACATTACCCCACCAAGTCCAAAATTCATCTATATTTCTATCACTAGAACCACACTCCATACATGCACACAAACAGAACTATATGAACTCCCTTCTTTCACTTACATCACAAAGGTAGGAAGTGTACGTTGCTCGCCAGTTTTTCCTGTTCAATTTAGCTTCCCATTCCTTTCTCCTGGCTGGGTCTTTTGGAAAAACCGTCAGAATTTTCCCTTCGGAAGACTTGTTTGTGCATCCATATGCTGCTCAGCCTGGCATTGCGATGAAGAGTGTCGCTAAGAAAATGGGGGGATAGAAATATTTTAAGTGAAGACAAGGGGGGCTATTACGATATGCACAACTGAGGAAAGGAGTTTGGCGGGGAGTGTTGGGGGAGGGCGGAGGGTGAGGGGGTGGAGGGGAGAGTTTGGGAACGTTCTTGACGCGCGCCGAGGGAGGGGAAGAAAAGGGGGCGGGGCCTGAGAGGGAGGGGAAAGTAGTGGGGAGGGGAAGGAAGGAAGGGGGGACCCGGTGGCGCGGCGTGGTGGTGCTTTTGCGCAGTGCCTTCGTCGGAATGAGAGAGAGCGCCGCCCTCGTCTCTTTTATTTACTCATTTCTCTCGTCCTCTCTCCCTCCGCCCCGCGCAGGGCACGGAGGGCTTTGAGAAGCAGATGGACCGGTTGATGGAGCTGAGTGCTTACATGGTTAAGCGGATGAAGGAGAGCCCAGACAAGTTCCACCTCCTCCTGCCGGAGCCCGAGCTGGTCAACGTCAGCTTCTGGTACGTCCCCAAGAGACTGAGGTCCATGGCACACGGACCCGAGAGGGAGAAGATCTTGGGCAAGGTTAGTAGTTGTATTTATACGCACTTTTGACTCCTTAATGCAAAAACGAAACGCTCTGTGTGTACTCGAGGAGCATTTAACTACTTCGGTCCTTGTGCATAGCATATGTGCTCGCACAATTATATTATTATTTTTTTTGGGGCGCCCATCACTCATTGCGTTTCAATGCACGTGGTTGCGTTGCATGGTATTCTCTCAACATGCGGTGCATTTCACTGTGTGAGTGTTTTTGCTTCATTTTTGCTCGTACGATATAGTTTTATTTTTGCCTTGAAAGGTCCCTTGCAATCAGTCATGCCAACATTTCTGGTGAGAGGAAGTGGCTGAAGAGGTTACAGAGTGTGTGCAGCCCCTGACCGCGAGTGAACTGACTGGCTTGGGCCCGGTTCTACGTCATTAACCGCAGGGTGACGTAGCCTTTACGTTAACTTCAGGATAAGTCAGAGTTTGGATTTTGTAGATTGAATCAAACTGTAAATTAGTTTACGCGTGCGTTATCGATTGAAGAACAAATTTACCTTGATGCCGAGAAAGTATTTAACCAGTGATTATAATACCTGGCTTTGATGTGTGCCGCATTACCAAATCCCCAGTCGCGTTCTCCCACGCCTACCTGTGTATTAATATTAGGAATGCTACATCAAATCATGTATATCGATGGATTCATCGATTACTCACTCAAAATGTATCGGTTACCAAAGGTTTGATTACAATCGGTTATCGATTCGTTGTTGCGGATCTTCAACCATTTAAATAAGTATATGTAAAGCAGTCATCTCGCCCGCTTGCCATGTTGCCAGGATGGGAGTAGCCGGGGTAGTGTTTTGCCGCGAGACGACTCGAGACCGCTACTTTGCGAGACGAGACCACCGCCACACGTGACTCTCGGCAGGCTCGTGAGAAATTGGTGAAGAGCTATGAATAAAACAATCCCCGGCAGTGCTAAGAATTCTCTGTGATAACTAATATTGGACTTATAATTAGTTATGTATCTAAAGTGGACTTTCCAGTATTAATAAGGATATCATAGATTTTTCCGAACGCTTTGCTCTCCTAAAAAACATAAAATTTCTCGTCCAATGACATGGTATGAATTCAATGTCTACGTACCACATTCACTAAGGCTTCCTTATATCTTTCTTGGAGACTTGGAAATGAGTTAATGATTCGTTCACGAACTTCAGTGAGAGATGAAACATCGATTATAACTCTGGAGCGGCCAATTGCCGACATTAAAGGGTGAAGGCATTCCCGGACGTACGTGAATCGTCGTCTTCTTAAACCAAAGGATTGAAAAAGGTAACATAATTTATCTCCACGAACCATCAACGGAGATACTAGTTTTTTTTGGTGTTACTCTCCACGGCTTTTAACTTAGTTAAATTTATTATTTAATGCAATATATATATGCTTTCAGTCGACACTTATTACTGAGTACGGATGGCTTAAGGTTATTCGCCTATTTGAGCTAAGTATTTGGTAAAAAGTAATCAATCTTGAGGATATGACATCCATGATAATGTATATTCTTGACTTTATGTGACTTATGCAATTTTCCGTTACCAATGTTTCGGAATTGTTTTATAAGTCTAACTGGGAAGGAAATGCGAGGGGAACTTTGTCGCCAGAGACACAAAGATGACCTCACATTAGATTACCCCAAAGCACCTCTTTACACGTTAGCCTTTTTCGACACCTTACATTTCAGCTGGAATCTGAAGACCGTTTGAAGGCGAGAGTAAGTTTTCATTTCGTACTATAGATGTGGGTAAGTGAATTGCGAGTATTTTTTCGGACCGAGTATTCCAAAGATACGGTCACTTGGAGGACACAGCCGTGAAAAGAACCTTGGGAATATTATAAGATGCATTGAATTATTTTTAAATATTTTTACTGGTGTAGTTAAGCAAAAATTAAAATGAAAACTGTGTGCCAGAAGAGCATTTTGAGAAATATTTTTCCCTGCTCACATGGAGAATTAATTTTTCCATAGTTATTTGAGATGCTTGTAGTTAGACATACGAGTTAGCATCCACTAGATTGCTCTGGGTTTGTATGAAAGTAGGTATTCGAAGAGTTGAAATTGTGGCGAGATATCTCCACCTTCGGGTGGAGATTGTGACAGTGTGAAAGATGAGTTTTGGGAAAACAGAGAGGTACTGACTGAATTAGACCCACGTGAGAGAATAATTGTACTAGACGACATGAATGGCTGGGTTGATGTTAGACGGGCTATATCCGAGAGAGTGGTTGGGTCTTTTGCTTTTGTTTTTGAGTGCATGATAACGGTGAAAACTTGGTGTGTGATTGGATAAAGGATCGTTTGTTTTTTAGAATACCTGACTTAAACAAAAAAATTAATTCGTGTACATGTAAATGGGGCGTTTGGAAATAGTATGATTGAGAGTTCATTGTGAATGATGAGAGGTGGTCTATAGAGTGGATATATGGGTGTAAAGTGGGTTCAGAGGAAGAGAAGTGAACGAAAGCAAATGAGAGTAAAATTGGAGAGGTTGTTAGACAACGAGGTGAGATAACGGTAAGGATGCGTGCTTTTAGGATATATTAGGAACAGAGAGACGAATATATCGTTCTTGTGAGTGGGAATATGATGGGTGGGTGAGTTTGAAAGGAAAAATTGAAGAATGTGCGGAAAGTGTGTATGGAAAATGGCTGGTAGAGAAAATGAAAGGCGGAACGGATGGTGGAATGAATAAGTGAACATTTCAGTGAGTGAAAATGAGGCGTATAAGAGATTGATTGCAGCCAAATCTGAGGAGGAGGGGTAAAATAAGGCATGTGATAAACACACAGAGAGAAAAATAAGTAATGAAAAATCGTTGTGAAAGATCAAGACAAAATGCAAGTGGTTAAGCCTAGAAAAAATAAACAAAAGTTGTTGTTTTACTTTGTGGCATTACGTTATAAGAGAATTATAATGGTAACCTTTACAAATTTTTCGAGAGTCACAAGCGATGGGCCTGAATTCATAACTAGATTACATCATTGTTTATGGAATACCTATACCAGGCCCATCGCTTGTGTCTCTCGAACGCTGTATTTTACACAAACTCCAATCACTATATCTCACCAACCCCTGAAAAACACTGCTCAATTATTTTTTTCTTGAAAGAACATCTTAAAGGCCATTTTACACGGCGAATGATCTTGCACATGATCATTCGAGCATTAATTCGCAAATTAATTTCAAAGATGACCTGAAAATTTCCCGTTTTACACGGCGAATTAATTCAGTGAATTTTCTGCGCAGACTGAGTGCGCAGTGGTAGATCTATCGATTGTATATAACGATTACGGGAGATTTCCGACCAACATAGCTGTTTCGAAATAAGGAGTTTTGTTTAGATCATGAATATTATAGATCCTTGGATATTTGCTTACATTATTATTAGGTTTAGATATTCGTTTAAATTATTCACTTAAACACTGAGTAACTGCAATAGTTTAGTGAGTGACATTATACTAGTGAAGATGGACCGTGATGAGATAATTTGAGCGACCGCTGCTGCAGTGTTTATTAAGGCCGTTTTACACGATGAAAGATTTTAGCAAAAACGTATGTACTACGTGAGATTGTACGTTTGTCTCAAGGAAATTAGAACAGGTTCAATTTTCCGTTCAGGCATTGAAACATTCGCAAAAGCGTTCATACAATTAGCCGTTTTACATGATACATTTGGCCTCATGCAAGAGTTCACGGAAGAGTTTTTACCAGTTTGTACAAAGAAACGTACTGTGTAAAACGGCCTTGCGGCAGCCACAATTTTGTCACAATCAATATTTTATAATAAGGGTTTAATTCTGCGAATTGAAGTGAACTCACTATCAAAACAACGAAGATGATCACCCGATATGAATATCATGGTGACATCAAAATGAAATTATTGCGATATAAAACGATATGTGGTGCTTGCAGCAGGTCTGATTATGATCTGGACGAAATGTTTTATTTTTTAAACGTTTTGAAAAAAACGCAGTTTTTTGGATTATGAATTTATGCTACGTTATGAATTTTGGATTACGTTATGTTAAAAAATGTTAGCAAAGGAACGTTGGAAAACGATCAAAATATTTCCCCCACTCGTGGGATTCGAAGCGGCTGTCACCACTCGTTCTTCACATTGGGAATCGGACCCACTATCCACTCGTCCATCGATGTCTTATTTAGGGTAAAGCATTTTTACAAATATATACTGATAAATTCAGTCGGCGGTGAGGAATGAATGATATATTGTGAATACAAGGATTATTATTTCAATAAACAGGTCCAAAGAGAGATCATTGCACTAATATCTGTTCTGCGTTTCTGCATTTGGCAGTATCTACCATAGTCTTTAGCCTAAAACTTTGATGAAAGCTGTAGTGTAGATATCGTTGATATCATTACGCACATTTTTCTGCCGTCCAGCCTGAAGTTAAAATAGTGCCAGATTTGTTGTACTCGTTGTACTGCAGCCCTGAATAAACAATTCAAGGTCTGGTTAGATCTATTTAGGTTAATCCTATGAGATTTCGATGTTTTCATATTGAAAAACCTCCAAGATAGTTTTAATCAAATGACCATTCCACGTCTGCCAAAGCGTGTGCATTGCATCCTACCTACAGAGATATTTATTTCCTAACACATTTTTATGGCTTTCCTTTCCTTCATTTTATATTATTATGACTTCGCTTTAGCGAGGTGAGGTGAATTCAATATCAAAACAACCAAGATGGATGTTGTGCGCTCGTATCATGCGATCATTCACGGGATCATGTGATCAAAAATAGAACATGTTCTAATTTTGATCGCATGGTCATGCGCATGACCAAGAATTCGCCGAATGTTCCGTATTACACGAGGCATTAACGTCATACGCATGATCATTCGAATGATCATTCGCAAGATCATTCCCGGTGTAAAACGGCCTTAAGAACTAAAACAGTACTCTCCTGATTTTTAAAACCTGTGCCACATGGATTTTTTGAACTCTGAAAAACCATTTTTGGCCAATTTTCTCAGGTTCTCGGGATATTTTCTCCGTGAAGGTTGGTTAAAATCCATGTTTTTTAATCATGTACTACACACACGTGAGTATTAAGATGAGAAAAATAGCTTGTTACTTGAAGTCCTTCTGGGTTTATTTATTGCCCAAAGTTACAAAAAATAACATTTTGAACTTTAACTTAGAGCAGTTGAAGAAGCATTTAAACTGTCACAAAGTCGACGTTCAAGATTAATAGTATCAAGTAGTCTTTTACCTTTCCAAAGATACCATTTTTATATTTGTGCTAACAATACGTAAAATAAGTTTGCTGGAGCTTGTACATACGTATATGACGTATGTACAAGCTATAGGACGTATATACGTATAGGACGTATAATGACGTTTTTTTTTTAATGCGTCCAAGTGATGCACGTTTGCCTATAACTCAGGGAAATTTTTCTGTGTGAATTTAGTCAACGGATTATGGTTCACTAGGGTAGACACTATCCAGGTGCCGACTTTCGTCGAAATCTGAGATGGTAAGGCGCCATTGTGTTTTAATTGGTCGATTTAAAATGGGAATGACCCTGATTTCAATTAAAAAAGGCGTCAAGCAGGGATGTGCAATGTCAAAGTGGCTATTTTATAGATAAATGTGAGAGGAATGCATGTTGGATAATGTAGGTGATAAATGTTGAAGATATAATAAAAGGAGCGAGTTCTATCGTATGCAGACGAGGGGTAGGTACGCCAATTCAACAACAAGTGTACACCGTATTATCTTTTCAACAATTTCCATCAATTTCCGTCCATTTCCGTCCATTTGACGACATTTCTACCTATTTCTGTCCATTTCTAACAATTGCTGGTCATTTCTTACCATTAATTCCATTTCACTGCATTTCCCCATGTACAGCACAAACGTCCGCAAAATGGTCTCTATGCCGTGTAGTACACGGAAGTTGCCTCGTGTAAAAACCATTTGTATACGTGAGAAAGTGGAATAAATCCCGCATAAATCCGGTTCACCCCAAACCGGATAAAACACGCGTATGGCAAAGAGCTAATGAAGGCATTAGTGTGAGTTCAAATCTTTCCGATAGCGGCGCCACTGACCGCAAACGAGTTACTAATACGACCGCTACAATATTATAATACATTACAATATTAATATAATAAAATATTACAATATAATATTTTATAGATGCCAACGAAATACGCGGCTGGTTTGGATTCGTATTCGACCGAAAAAAATATGCCTTAGGAGAGCCGCGAACCCACGAAACTAATTCGTACCCAGTTCATAGCCCCTTAACCCTCTTGGCCACGCATTTACTTGAATGGAAAAGAATCATGCTGAGAACTATTTCCCCTTCCCACGTGGTTGCAAACAGTTGCGTGAAGTTGCGAACGAGCTTCTACCGATTTTATTCATTCAAATATTCTACCAGCTGGTTGGTAGGTTCTTGGACAGTCCACATTCTGCATCCCAATTTCATAGAAATTGTCTCGCTTTCCCTCCTAAGGATGTCGCGCCATTAGATCCCTCTCCTCTTCCACGGTTCCCCAGGGTTCTCCCATCTATCAATCTCTTCAACATGCCCTCTCCTCTCAAAACCTCCTCCATCCATCTCTTCTGCCTTCTCCGAACCTCCGCAACAAGCTTCCTCTCCTCTCCGACCATATCCAATATCTCTTCGTTCGTCTTTCTCACCACCCAGCTCACCCCCTCCATCCTTCTCCAAACCCACATCTCAAACGCCTCAAGTCTACGTACATCCTCCCTTCGCAATGACCAAGTTTCCAACCCATACAGCGCCACGCTCCATATTAAAGTTTTCACCAGCCTTTTCTTTACGTCTCTTCTCAGACCCCCTCTCTTCAATTCCCTTCTCTTCGAAAATGCTTCTTTAGCGAGCGCAATTCTTCATCTGATGTCCCGAACAGTAAACCCATTCCCCTCCAAAATACTACCCTGATACGTACACTGCTCGACCTGCTCTATCTTCTGCCCTCCCACTCTTATATTCGGCCCCACCTTCTTACTTCTAGAAATTCTTTCTAGGAATAATTTCCTTTGGAGCATGAGTATGCAATAACAGCTCAGAAGTCAAAATAATCAATATATCAGTCAATCACATACAAAGTAATTACTCACAACTTACAAGAAATAAATGCAAATACAGGTTCTATGCATAGGAGTGATCACATCTAGACCATTCATTCATTTGTTTCATTATAAATTTTAACACAAATTGTTTGAAAACTTTCGTTTTCTTGTGGTTTATCTTCATCCCATACCTTTCACACTCCACCTCTAATGCATTCACCATGGACTGTAACCCCTTGGCAGACTGACTAACCAATGCTCGATCATCTGCAAATCTCACTGATTTTATTAGCTCCCCTCCTATATTTGGAGAGTGCCTCATGGCTCCTATGACGCTTCGGCTTCATCATATTCATCATCTCCTCTCTCTTCCTCTCTCTCCTCCCTTTCCCCTCTTTCATTCCCTTCACCTTTCCTCTCACAATCTCCCCTTCTCTCTCCTTCCTCCTCTTTCCCTCCCAATCAATCCATCCCCCTTAACCCCTTTTCCTCCACCCGTCAACACTTCTTAAACGCTTCCGGGGATGTAAACGAAGAGTTGGCTGATGGTTTAGTTTACTCTTCGATTTCACTGCTACTACTACGAAAAAACGTCATTTTTGCTTTAAGAATTGGCTTGAGTAAATTAAAATCTGGTGTGTTCAAACGTCCCAATGATGAGCAACATTTTAAGTCAATGCCATGAAGTACCTTCGTTGACGGACAATTTAAACTTTAATCACATACCTAAGGTAATGATCAATTAGTAATATATGATAGTAATTGAATTTTAATATAAAGTGTTACTAATTTGTAGCCAGCCAGTTCGTACATTTCCCCCCATTGGTCATTGAAAAACCAAAAGTCATTAAATCGAAGTATTTAAAAACCGTAAAAACACATGCCGCGGCATGTAATTACACTTAAAATCTGTGAAACTCTTGTTTATCACACAGCGGTGTTAGCTCAGTGGTTAAAGCAATCGGGTGTGAGTGGAAAGAGTTCGAGATCGATGCCTCATCATGGTATACGTTTTTACTTTTTTCAGGTTTTTTGTTTTAATTTTTATATATTGTGTTCTAATCATCGTTACTTCGATGACAAATATATAAGGCTAATTTTAAAGCTATAAATAAGGACTACATATAGTCCTATTTACAGAGGCGGGAGTAGACTTGCTCCCCGTCTACGCTCCGTTAACGGTCCCAGAGGACGCTTCGTATACTCTCCGGTGTTCCACTTTACGCTCCCCAGACTCTCCGTTCACCCTCCCTTGTGGATTGTTCAAAACGTCCTTCACTCTCCAATAAGAGCTTCGTTGAAGCTATATTTTTGCCTGAGGAGTATTGACACGTTCCATAGTTTCAGGTCAACTATGTGTAGGTTGATTTTCACAAATGAAAAAGTAACTTGGCTTTCTTCCACAGATTTATTTTCCTGGTACAACATGTTTCGACACAACGGTATCATCATCAGGTGAAAAGTTTTTAAAATTTTCAAGAGGAACCTATACTCTTAAGGGACTTGGTGGAAGGTAGGAGATGGGGTGTTTAAGAGGGGAAAAACCAGGAGAGAGGTAAGGGTTGGCGTAGGAATCTAGAAAACCCGTGAAGGTGTTCCCCTTTGGAAGTCCAGTGGGAACTGACCGACGAGTGGATCGGGGATGACAAGAAGGAAGTTATGCAAAGGCGCTGGAAAGAGGTATTGCAAAATGTAAAGTTTGCAAATAGACGAGCAACAACCAGGTACAACGCCGAGAGTATGGTGCACGAGTTTGCAGTTGAAGACAAGGTCTTATTACGAACCCACCCGATGAGCTCAGCCCCAAACAAACAATCAGCAAAACTCATGAGACAATGGTCAAGGCTCTTAGTTATTTCAAGATTTCTATCCCCAGTAACCGTAGAGTTTGAACAATTTTTCCTCAAAGCTGTTCATAAACAGTTCGGCTAAGATGGACGAGAGGGAGGAGCTGGAAATAAGAAGGAACATGAAGAAATTTCTTTTACACAACGACATCCTTTTTGAAAAACCTTTCCGCCCTCCTAGAAGTCTCTCAAACCCTTACGGAAAGACAAAACTCTGACCCTCCTACCCCACTCCCTCCTACTGATAACACCCCGCTTCCTTAATCCCTAACCCTCGAGGGGTGCGATGAACGCTACGGATCGCTACAATCGCTAACGTTCCAAATACTTCCGAACAGCGATCCACGGTCGCTACAGACGTTCCCAACTTTCTGCCAGTGAACCAGTTTCGGAGCGTTTGTGGCAAAGTGTCATGGCCGCCGTTTGTTGTTCGGAAAGAATGAATCGTCTGATATTTGCTTCGGAATTTTAACGTACTACGGTTAGAAGCGATCACAGGAATAAGATAAGGGAAATTGACTGCAGAACCGATTGATTTAAAATGTCATTTTCTCCACGCAAAATAAGGGATCATAATAGTTGCGATAGATCAATCCATATGAAACTCCCACCCTCACTAGGTAGAGTAAAATTTTCACTTGTGTTTGATCACCTGAGTGTACAGAAAGTTGGCTGATATTTCTGATAGTGAAATGTATCCTAAATCGTTCAACATTTACAGAAAAGATAGGCCCAACCGAGCCGGAGGCGGACTATTTATTGCTGTGAAGAATACCATCGTCAGCCAAGCAGTAACCGCCCCAGATACAAGCCTAGAATCGGTATGGTGCTCTATTAGATGCCCTAAATCAAAAACAATATTCGAGTGCGCGTACTACAGGCCACCTAACGCCGACGTCACCTCAATTTTGGAACTCGAAACACAAATAAAGAACATCACATCCAGGAACACCGAAAGAAATGTAATCATAGGTGGAGATTCCAATAATCTCTCTATGGATTGGAGGACTTACAGTTATATGTATACCAGGGGGAAGAGATAAAGACATCTGTGAGTTCCTGATGTACACATTCTCATCAAATGCCCTACATCAGATAGGTACGACTACGAATTTTAAGAATCCTGCAGAGATTTCTATTTTGGAATAAAACTTGAATACCAAGGTAAAACTTGAGCTTTGCATGAGGCATACTCTCTTTGTGTGGAATTTGGACGTCAGTAACACAATGGAACAATAAAAAGATTAAGATTTTGTGTGCCTATGTAATGGAGAGATCCGATAAATCACCATGATGACTTATATTTTTGTGCCGTGAATTTGAAAGGTTTCAATCACTACAAGAAACCTAAGTGGGAGTACCAAATTTGGAATTAGATAGGCAACCTGTGCCTCATAGTAAACATGTTCCCATACCAGTGTTCACTACACTCCCTGATCTTTCTGAGACCAATGTTGACGATATTCATTTGGAGAGTAACGGAGGTATTAGCAGTGGGAGTGAAATGAGAGAAAGTACTTCAACAACTCAGCAGTTCTCCCGAGAGAAGAACTCAGTGATCTGGTGCGAGACCTCAATCTTTTAAAGCAGGCATCTGAGGTGTTAGCAACCAGACAAAGGGAAAATAACGTTCTTAAATCGGAAGCTAAAATTACAGCTTATCGGACAAGAGAGTTCGGACTATTACCATATTTAAGTCATGATGAAGAACTCGTGTACTGTAGTAACATGACTTTCCTGGGCTTCTCCTCAAGATGGGAGTATCGGAATATCGGCCCGAAGACTAGTGACTATTTATAGACCGTTCTACTAGGGGTATGAAATGTATTATACTGCAAAATGGTAACTGCCATGCGTTTGTTATAATTGGTCACTCGACAAAACTGAAAGAATGAAGAATATGTATGTATCAAAATAACATTGCAAAACAATTGTTATCGTGAGCACTAGAAAAGTGAAAATGCCTCTCGGGCTTCGCACCGGGGGTGAGTTCTTCCATGGCGGCCGACATTTCGATCGGTGACTTTTCCCCATCTTCAGGGCTGATGATGATAATCATTCATGTGTTGATTTGGTATATATGGTCCATCGTTTAATGGACCATTGACCCGTTGATTTAAAGATAAACTTCTTACTGGGTCAGCAAAGTGGTTACACGAAGTTCGCTTGTTTTATCTGCTTGTGGGATAGTAGGTAGGGCAAATATAATCACTTTCAAAGTGTGACATGGCCTCCAAGGGACAACACGACTGTAGATTCAGCAAACATTATTAATAATTATAATCTATTAGTTGACCAGGACTAAATCACGCCTCCCTCTGTTACATATAATGTTGGGACTCATGAAGCAAAATGTTAGGGCTCTGAAAAAAAATTATAAAATTTCTTCAAATACATTTGTAGATTATTTCCTGAATTATGTATGGAAAAATTAAAAGCATAACCTTTTATGCCTCTGAAAATCGTATAATTATAAGCGATACAAATATCACAAATTGCATGACCGATATTGAAGCTTCTGCCTGACGCAGCTTCGTCATAATTGTCAAGAACTTCTTGGTTAACCATAAAGGACGAAGTTATGATGAACTGGTACAAAAAATGCAATTGACATTTAAAATGTTGGTGCTGCTATGAGCATAAAGGTATACTACTGTCTCCATACCAAATCACATACATTTCCAGAAAATCTTGGAGATTTGAGTGTGGAACAAGGGGATAGGTTCTATCAAGATATAAAGGTGATGGAGAAAATGTGTCAAGGCAGAAGACATATGATGGCAGACTACTCCTGGAGCCTTCAACGTGATTGTCCCGATGACTCACATTAGAGTATATAATAGTAACGAAAATTTTTATGTGGTAAATGATTATTTCGGCAAATGAATTAAATAATATGACATTAGTCCGTCCATATATGTTTTTGTATAATTAATGTGTAGCGTTATATAAATTTATACAATTTTTATGTCATTCATGCATTATTGCTGCATTTTGAGTGCTTTAATACATATCCGGAGGTATTCATAAATGCAAAACCGATGTCATATTCGGAATCTGAGTGGCAAACACACGCTAAAATGGCTTTAATATGGTATACAATAAAATTAGTGTCGACCAGTGAAATCATTCATTTTCCTTGTAAAATTAACTTGCTTGCTATAAAGTTTATCCACGAAAATGGCATTTATATTAGTCAGGAAAAAATATTATGCATCTCTCGTTTCACGCATTTTTCCAATGAACGCCATACGCCATTTCAAGTCCAAAGTGCGAGATGTATTAAAAGCTTCGAAACACGTGAAGAGAGACACGTGCGTCCGGATTTAGACTTGATAAGACCCTAAGCTACTTGAGATATGGGGCCCTGGGGATAACTCCAGATATTCTATTTCAGTGTCAAATATGATTTTTTGAGGGCCTCCAAGAAAGTGGAGGCCCTAAGCTATAGCTTGTGTAGCTTATACGTTAATCCTACACTGCGTGCATAGCAAGAGTGTGAATCTCACGGTGGAATCACATCGAGGCATTGGCGTACGCAGGATTGACTTCTGGGGGGGTTGTGACTTCAGCGGGGGGGTTCATTAATATTTATATGCGTCATCAAAAAATTATATTTAGATCATTCTTCAATAAAACACAAATTAAATGAATATTCTCTTTTCGTTAAGACAATTAAACTATATTTTTCAGCCCAATAAGCAAAAATTTAAACGCTAGTTCAGGTAAACGAACGAAAACGAATACCGGTAAACATGTTTTAGGGGGGGGGGTTAAACCCTCAACTTCCCGTCGGTACGACACTGCATCGAGGCAAGGCTCCGGTTGGTATTTTTTTCGAGTGTCCTTATACTGAATAGCCCGGGTTCGAACCCGGGCCTGGCCAATAGTCCAGTCAATGAACGCCCGAAAAGGGGTTGTAGAGGACATGGAAGAGGACAGAGACCAAACCTCAGGGAAGTGTTTGGGGTTGATAGGAGGTAAACATATAAAAAGTTCCCGGACCTACGAGGTGTGCGGGGGGGTGGGGGGCGCAGAATGTCTCTTTTTTGTTTTTGTCACTGTTGAAACATCATTACTGGATTCGTCGATGTCTCCATCGCACACAAAACACTTGTTAGACATCGCAAAGATAATCACACTCACAATGTATAAAAGCAACTCAATCGTTCAAACAGATTTACAACTCAACACCCACGTGGGATGGGATTGAGTTGAAGGGAGGTCGCTTGAAAGGGTCGCTCCCTTCCCGCCAGTCTCTCCTGTCAAATGACTGTGAAAGTTCGAACTAGTGATGCTTAAGAGTAACTGCAACATAGTTTGTGTAGAGGAGGCCCTAATCCTCCCTTCGTATTTTTCAGAGAACGTTGCATGCGTTAAGTGACTAGATTCGCTCCCGGTGGCCAGAGTGCAATTCATTCCTTATGCATTGAGATGGCTGGGTTTTTCTCGTTGGAGGGCAATAAAACTGTGACTTGGCGTTGCCCTTTTCGCTGGCAAGGGTATTTGTGAATAATTGTGATATGAGAGGCCTGTGAGCTGGTCGCATTACGGTCGAAAGGTTGTTCTGCCTATTTAAGGAACTTTACAATTCAGGAATAGTTAAAAACTATTATCACATCATACATATTCCACGTCCATTCACTACCGTTTGCAGCACTCAGAATGTTACTGATGAACATAGATCTTCACTGAAAGTATTTTAGTCGAGCCAGATTATATTTGCTGGACTAACTGGATAATCTCTAGTGCACGATACGAGAGATTTATTTAGAGTGTCCGATATGGAAAACGAAACAACGGCTACAACATCTCGAGTACTAAGCCACAAAAATGGCATTTCCTTCTGGGTACACCACGCGCTGGACTGGCCGCCACCCGTGGCAGCTTACTGGACCTCTCGACTTAAAAGGATCTTGAGGTCAAATATGGAAATAAATGCAATATTATATGTATATCATACTCTTTCAGTCCATGTCGAAACATCCAGGGGGCAAAGCGGCGCTAAAAATGGAATTGCTATTTTAGGTTCAAAATGCAATTACAAATAAGCTTAAAATGCATTTATATAAAGGTTAAAAAAATTCGAGGAAACTAAATCATTGTTTTATAATAATAATAGTGTATTGTACCAATTTACGTGGAGTAATTTTTGAAAGTAGATATGTTGTCCGAGAGGTTTCTTGCATGAAAGTAAATTATTTAAAAATCGACGGAGTTCGCGATAAAAGACGTATTGACCCCGAATGGCCCATGTTTGACGTGTTCCACGAGTAACTATGAGCAGTACAATGACCATTGTAGTATCCTATATTGTGGGCCATATACTGTAGAATACGATAATAGCTTACCAAACTTCCTCGTAAAAAGTAAAAAAAATGACTTGTGGCCAACATTTTTCGATTCGGTGCGGTAGCATACACTATAAAATACATATATAAAGCACATAGTTTGAAAAAAAGTGACTGTAGATAAGCCTACTGTATATATAGTTCATTACTCACATTTTATTACCAATTATGTATATTACAACAACACATGGATATATAAACAATATACAACCCTAGAAAAACGGGAAAGAGCGATGTGCGGTTTTCTTACGAAATTCCGGAATTTACCTAGACATTTCAAATTGCTGTAAGTATTTACCTGTTAAAGATAAAATATTAAGTAATGTCTCATTTCAAAGGTAATGTAATCATCTACAACTATGCTCCCGAGAACTTCGCTGTAAAACTAAAGACTGAGCCGCTAGAAGGAAAGGTTTGTCAAAAAAAACGTGTCAAGCGTTTTTTAAAAATGTACTTTTTTCGTTAGCAAATATCTCGATAACTATGAGGAATAGAAATAAATACGAAAGGAACTATTTAGTAGTGAATGTTATCAGCTTCAATTTTAAAACCAATAATATGTTCGCTAAGAAGTAAGTTTTCAAGATATAAGCGAAAAACAAAAAAGGGACATTCTGCGCCCCCCCCCCCCTTTCCCCTGCACACGTTGTAGGTCCGGGGACTTTTAATATGTTTACCTCCTATCAACCCCAAACACATCCCTTATGTTTGGTCTCTGTCCTCTTCCATGCCCTCTACAACCTCTTCATTGACTGCACCAAAATGAATTGTTTACGCACTTTTAAATGAGCTCTTGCAGTAATTTATCACAAGAGGATGGGAAGTTACGTTTCAATTCTATGCTTCTTTCATCCCTCTGTTCTCAATGCCTCAATAATTTCTCCCCATTCATCTGTTCTCTCTCTCTTCTCTTGCTCTCTCTCCACAGCTCACTCCAGTGCTCAAGGGCAGAATGATGCAAGCGGGCACCTTGATGGTCGGCTACCAGCCCCTCGACGACACACCCAATTTCTTCCGAAACATCATCTCGAACCCAGGAGTCAAGGAGTCTGACGTGGATCACCTGATGGCTGAGTTGGATCGACTGGGCCACGACCTCTAAGCGTCTCCTAAAGGACTTAAAGGGGGAGGGGGGAGGAAAGGCGACGTGGGAGGAAGGGAAACAACAAGGGGTCGAAGGGGTTGAAAATATATTGAAGAAGAAGGTAGATGGCGCTCCGGCGCACACCATGCACTGAAGCCTATTTTTTTTTTGCGAAAAATTATTCTTCCAAACATTTTGGTCATACATTTCAATAACTTATATAGTGTTATACTGAAATATATTTCATATAGAATTTTCCTAAATTTATCATAACATGAAATTTACGCGAATAATCCGCTACAAAGAAATACATTTTCGGCTTGTCAGCAGCAGAAAACTGATCCATTCAATATGACCGATTGCGTATTTGACTGGCTTCAATGGCTATTCAGTGGCTTTTTCCCTGTGAAACCATACCATATGGCGCCATCTATTATCTTCTCTAACCGATGGAAAAAATGAAAAGAGACGCTGTGGGAGGGGGGTGGGGTGGGGGGTGTAAGGGGGGGGGGAAGAAGAACAAGAAGAAGCGAGACGGAAGGAGCAGGAGAGAGGGAGAGAGAGCGGGCTCTCTGGACCTTCGACAACATTGGGCGAGCTCCTGTCACCATGGAAACGTCAGCAATGACATCAATCATCGAATTAATTATTTCAGAAGTCCTCCTTACCTTCCTCCTAAGAGATCAATTAGTGATCGGATGTGATTGAATGAGATATGTGTGTGTTATGATAATACAAAGGGAAAGTGAACGGCGACACTAAGGAAAGACGGGAGTCGAGAGCGATTCTCTCTTTTTTTCTTAATTTGTTGGGAATGGATGATAGCATATCCCTCGGGAAGATTACATTCAAAGTCGTCTCCTATGTTATGGAATAGCGTTTATGGCGTATGGTAGTATGTTTACGTTGCTAGGGAGACGAGAGGCACGCGCCATGTTTTTTAATGAATCGTGTTTCTTACTGGAGAGTATTTTTTCGTTGCTAGGGGGAGAGAGAAAGAAACGAGGCATGTGCCGTATTTTCTACGAACGTTTCACGCTGTTCTGTTAACCTAGAAATATTTAAAGAGTTTGTTCTTTTATGAAGAGTTTAATCTCTTTTTGATCATGGTACATACATGGAAGTGATATAGTTAATGAGAGCCAATAAACGATGGCAATAAAGGATGCTGAGACAAAGGCAATAAATTAACTAGGTGATTGATGTTTGCATTTTAACAACGTGAAATGCGTGAAAATATTTTAAAATAAGTATGTTTATTGCTATTGCCGTTGAGCTTAGATATAAATAATTTCATATATTTTCACCGAAAAGATTGACCTCCTGAAATAGAAATTGATAGGAATCACAACCACTTGTGACAAACTATGATTACCTAGGCCCATTTGCATATGTTTTTGTCCGTTTTATCTTTTCCATATGTTCACATGTTCGGAGCTTCATGTATAAGTTTTAATGGTGACGCATACTTGTTGAAAAACATTCGATGGTAGAGTAAAAGCAAACCTCAATCGTAGCAAGTAACGTAATTGAGAAACTAAAATAATATTAAATGTACAGTAAATTAGATATTGGTTCATTGTATTTGAAAATTAAGTCGAGGTTAGGCATCCTGGCTATTGATGGATTACTGCTTGAAGGCAGAGTTTGGAATGTGAATAAAGCTGCAACTATTTGAACTGAGTTTATTCTAGTTTTCTTGGAAAAAATGAAAAGATATTTCGAGAACAATTTTTTATTCTGGTAGGTATATGTGCAACGAAAATTGAGTCTTGTCAAAAATTAAATGAGAGCTTTTTTGGCTTAGATGCCTATTGTAGTATAATTTGCGGCTGGATATGCAATGCTGCCGTGAGGATGATTAGTTCGGCTTGCGACGAGAAAATTTGGCTAATTAAACATTATTCCCATTAATTGCTGTAAATAAAATGTTCCCTTGAATGCCTATGACATCAATATATGAATGTTAACTCAAGTGTATACAATGTATATTTAAGAAAAGATTTAATTTGAGAAAATGCCACCCATCTACCAGTCGTGAATGGAGGGAGGGAGGCGGGCAGAACAAATACTATATAGTGTAGCATCGCAATAATGTTAAATAAAAATAGGCGTGGGTGGACAAGTGAAGGGCGTTAATGGTATGTGCGTGAATCCGTCACTGCCATTGCACCATTATCACTTATGCCTTCGGGAACGGAGACCGTCCGCCCACTGGCTGGCCTCGTAGGGAGGAGGAAGTGACGTCACTGTTCGTAGGACCTCGCTTCCTTCAAAGGAATACAAATTAATCACGGCTAACTCTCGCGCAGAATCGTTCTTTTAATGTCCCGTTTTCTGTTAATTAAATGTGGCAGGCATAAGAAAGCACTACATTTTCAAAGGCCGAGTTCAAATTCAAGTGTATCACTTCAGCATTCACTACGGTCAAGTTCGATTCCAGTGGGCCTTAACTTGCGACGTGGAACGGTCAAAGCTAAAGCTTATAATGTCCACGCGGTGGAAAAACGCGGTCCTTTTAACCTCTTCAGGGATACTGCCACATATGTGGCCATTTACAGTATGTTAAGTCTATGGGAGGAAATGAGGTCCTGTAACGGGGAGAATACACGTTTGTGTCCATTATGTTCCGATGAACATTTGCAAAAAACTCACTTTTAATAGGATTGTAAAGTGTATAAAATAATGTAGAAAAAAAATTGTTCAAATTAAAAATAATGAAAACAATTGTCCCTGAAGAGGTTAAATGTCCTGTGAAAACGTCAAGAAATGAAATTTCACCATCCAAAGATGAGCTTATTACGCAACGGAGGAAGGATATAGGATTTTCCAGACTTAAACATGGTAGTTAATTTGACGTGTCCATTCAAATTTACCCCCGCAATCACTCAGGGCATCAATGATCATGGCCACATCAAACGCCACGACTTGAATTTATACGACTGATGAGCCCGTTTGAGCAAGCATTGCAACATGTACTAGCTCGTAGCAGCCTTTTCGCCTCGGTCCTGAAGTTGGTCAGGAAGAGGTTGAGATTGTGATGTCACTTCCTGGATTTGTGGAGAATAAAGTTAGGTCGGAGCACCGCAATGTGGGTTGAAACTCGGCCAATGTGATGTCAGAGACGAATCAACGGATTTGTCAACGAGCAAGGCGTGTAGCTTTTTAACAGTTTCAGATCGGAGTAAGGGTATCCACGGAATTCTGTTCAAAATATGGATGGCCGGGAAATCCAGCAGCGGTGTTAGTCATTGTACTCAAGTTTTACAGAAAATAACTTTACAGTTATTGGTATAAATGTTATCTAACTGGTTATATACATTTAAAAGGGTCTGTGGAGACTATAAAATGTCATAATTTTTATTGATAGCAAATTGGAAATTATATTAGAAAATAGTGGGGACTATAATGAGATTTGTAAAACACAGACAATTAACCCTCATAGCTCTGTGTATCTCAGCCCTTCGTATCAAGTAAAGGCAAGGGTTGGTATGCAGCAGGGGAACGCGGCGACAGGAGGAGGATGTGTCACGGGACACCGTCGTCCTGCCATTCCCTTCCTTCCTTCTTCCCCTGGGATGATGATGACGCGAGGGTGGGAGTGTCGTCATTTCCGTCATCCTTCTCACTCTTTTGATTAATTCATTCCTCGGCAAAGACCATTTTTTAGCTACTTTTTCCTACGTTACCCGAGAGTTGGAACCAAAAACGAAATCCCTAAGGCACACACACACGCATTGGTGGCATTTATTCATAGCGTCATTTTCCATTCTTTCCATTTAATCATTCGTGGCCTCATCAACAAGCGAGTAAGGGGTTTGACGCTTCGGGCGGGTGAGCGGTGTGAAAAGCTGAAGTTACTTGAAAAAGGAGATGTAAGGGGGATTGCGGGAGAGAAAAGTTGGGATTCAAATGGAGTGATGGTTGGGTGTTGAATGCGAGCATACTTGGCGCGCGGTCAATACCCGGCCTACGTGTCCCCCGCCGTGTCGAACGGAGTGGATGAACACGCGGTCCTTAAAATATAAGCTTAGACATTTGGAGTATTACATATAATAAATAAATAAATAAATATATATTTATTTATTTATTTATATCCGCACTGCCTGGTGTGTGTCGTAAAGTCGCTGTGATCCTAGGATACCAACGTAGAGAAGTATCATGTGTTATGTAAATAGTAGCATAGGATGTAATGTCACTTTTCTATTAGATAGACTTTGTGTACAGTGTTGAATATTCACCCAAAGGTACTATCACAAATCCCTTGGATTCAAGAGTTTATACCCACGTGTGCTACTGCAAATTTATTTTATTCATATAATAAGAGGTTATTATGGGGTTATATTTTTTAAAAGTTAAATGTGGAAAAAGGTGCTTGTGGATAAATATTTGTAGATAAATTTTCAATGATTTGCCAACTCCAAATTCACCGCTTATTTTTGCAGCACGACGAATCAATCAGAAGCTAGTGTGATAGCGCAAACGATCAGTGCCATCGGCTAATGCGAATGCTTATTTGTGAGCCAGGAGGCGAGAAGCGGCATTCCTACACTACAAAGGATAGTAATTTCTATCAAAATCTAGCCGAAACTTGAGAATAAATATCATATATTTTAATGTTCCCCCGTGTCCCAAAAAATATTTATATATATATACATATTTCAATATATATTTTCTTATTTATTTGAATCACTGTAAATATTAGTACATATCCTATTTTTCTCTCAGTTCAGCCATTGTGAAAATGGGAACTGAGAAAATACTTATTCATTTTTTATTATCCAACTGCGTTGAGTTTGCCATTCATCTCGCTAAGAGAAACAACATTCCAAAAGTCTTCCATAAGTCCAGGACGCGTGCTTGAAGGTTCATCGGAGCCCTCGCATTCTCCTGCGATGCTTACGCGCCAAGTGGTGGTGTTCCGAATGAATGAATGAATGGGTTGTGTGTGAGTGAGTGAACGAGGATGAGGAGTGAATCCGTGAATGAATGAATGAATGAATGAATGAATAGCGATTGTCGAAAGCAGTGTTAAAGCAAATGTTAATAAATGTATGCAACATAAAAATAACCACTTCAGAATCAGTGTATAGCGCCATCATGTAAAGTACCAAATATCAAAATAATATACTATGTAATAAGTAGTTAAAGCTAAATGTGAACGCACTTCAGTCAATGTGGATATTACCATTGAAAGAATCAGGACAAGTTGGTATAGGCCACACAATTAAGGATCAAAATGGAAATGAACATGCGTCAATAAACCAATCACGGTAACCGCCCCTGCGCGCTGGTTAACTGCTGCCCTGTCCGTGTGACAGTTGTATTTGTTGCGTAAAAATGGTGTTGTGTTGCTGTCTGTTATGAATGTACTCCAATAATTTTGTTTTACACTCAAAGAAGGAATTAAAATGGTGTAAAATAAAATAAAGCATTCTGTAAAATGTTGCTTCTCCTTTTTCTTCATCTCAAACCTCTCTCAACACAGAAATTACGTGTCTACTTTCAAGAATATTCTGTACATGACTCTATGTACCATCCTCAGTATATAATTACTGGTTGTTGCCGAATGGTGGAACCAAATTAAAATAAAGTTGTAATAATATAAAGCGCTAGTTTAGGCGATGGAGGGTGTAAAGGAATTGAAAGCTAGGTGCAATACTAACTTCATGGATTCATGACTATGTTATGTACTAACCTGCCGCATCAAATACTTCCCCCCCCCACATTTCCTTTCCCTCGTCATTATCCTTCCCCACGAGGTCGTGACCGGGGGGGGGGGGGGGGTCAACGACGCTTGGAATCCTGGGGCTGGAGAATGCTGCCTAGAAGACACAGCAGACGCATAAGGAAACCTTCCCCACCCCTGCCCCCCTCCCCACACCCTACTACCCATTTTGGACTGCGGGATATCTTGTTTGGGAAACAAGTTGTGGCGGGCTGATAGACAATAAAGATGCCGTAGTGATTAAGATGTGTCTCATTCATGGGTATTGACTCCTGATCCCTCGAAGAAAGCCGGGTGGACCATTTCGTGGTTACCATGAATTAGTCATCACCTGCAACTGGTGATAGAAGTGAGAAAAATCAACTAAATTAAGAGGGGTGTTAAGATATTGCTTCATTTCCTTAAACTTCAACTACCAAATTAAGATGAAAGAGCTGTTGATGAGCACATTTACTAAGTTAGGTACTCTATTACAGGATATGGAAATTTACTGGTCTGGCTATATTTAAGAGATAGCAAGGAAGGATAAAACGATAATTCTTCGAAGTGCATCAAACCGGACAACACCAGTCTGACAGTCCTCTCCATTTACTTCATCAGGAAAAGTTTATGGTAAGTAAACTGCATCTAACACCTTGCTTATTTAAGAGCTTAGCTTACCGCTATAGATTGACAACTCCAATATTAGCATTGTCTAAGGGTTAGGTGCCCTATTATACTTAAGGCACCTGATCAAAATCAGAGATCACCGAAGAACGAGGCAGTAGGTTAAACTATTCTTCAGAAAACTAAAAAGTGATTTGTTTAACTGATATTCCCTCATAATATTTTTTAATAGAGATTGGTTTCACTATATAATATATATTTAATAAGTTAATTATTAAGTAGGGATATTTCCATCGTAGGTAAGAAGATCTTATTGACTGTTGGTGGTTTCCCAATAATATTACAATTTCGTAAACAAGATAGTAATAGAGACTTACATCTACCAAATAACTCCTTGATTAGCCGCAAAAGCAAGTAGCCGGTGTTGTTAAGATACCTGTCGTAAAAAGGTGGGGTATAGCGTAGCCTTACTATACGTCCGGGTGTGTGTCGGGACAGTCTCGTTTTGAATAGTCTGTCACGGTGTCCCTCTCTGCTAGCATCTCTGTCCCAATGGACACAACTGTACCAGAATACCTCCGTTTATGTCCAACGTCCACTACACGAAGAAATATCCAGCCACAAATGTAAGACGAGACAAGTGAACATCGAAAGTCATTTGGTCAACTTATATCACTCATCTCCGAAGGCTCATCGAAGACTGAAGTGTTCTCTCTTGGTCCAAGAGTTAATCTATGATGGGCATTGATAGAGAACTGGGGAAAATATTTTTTCAAAATTTTCCCCAGGTCCAAAAGGAACTAGTCAGCGGGGACAATTATGGCTCCAGTCACCCCACTCATAACGACATTCGAACTCTTTACTATAGGGTTTGGTACTATAAAAAGCCGCCCCAGCTACCAGAATAATGTTTTTTATAAATAGAAATCATAGAATGAAACAACTTTTCAATATTAGCTTAAATTTCATTTGAAACATTCCGATACAGTACCGATTTACATATAATAAAGAGCATAGTTATTCTGGTTTTCAGAAATCAGGATATGGTAATAATAGAATAGGGAGGGAATTTTAACCACCAACTCGGTGCTTGCTATGGTATTTCAGCGTATTGGACCTTTGTCTGCTCTCGGCTGAGTGTATTTCAGTCAACTTACCCCATGGCGAAGGTCACGTATTCCTCGATCACTCCCATAAATCTGTATTTAAATTTACTTCCGTCAAAAGTTACCAACTAGGGTATTTTGACCCGGAAACTCCGGTTGCAGCTGTTTCTTCGGGCTCAGGCTTTTTATTCCATTTTCCCGGGCCAGTGCGGGTGCGAAAAATCAACTTCGCATGCGCATATCACTTTCGCAGATATTCAATCGCTCATGCTGAATTCTCTCATAAAATGTTAATTTCCATTAAATATACAATTTTTTCGCATATTTCATTTCTTCGTGACATTGAGAAATTTGATCATTCATAATTCACAAAATTTTCAGAGAAATGACAACTCTTTCAGTTTCATAAGTATGTCAATTATATTCAATTTTTTTCAAAATATATAATTTTTTGGAGAAACATATAATATGACAATTTGATTAATTCAAATAACGAAAACAAACGCCTGAATAATCCTTAATCGATCGCTTACCCCGTGTATAAAAGCTGTTTCTTTGTAGCTTGGGTAAAAATAAGTCTTAATTATTTTTCAGTCTTTTCAATCTAACCGTGTTACAACCAAAATATACCGATCGAAGCGTTACATTATGTAACTATATTATTGTCATATTTCTTATTTCCTTTGCCAAATTATAACGCAAGTGTTAAATTTAATAAAGCAGTAATATAAACATCTGCACTGAGTCCAATTGTATTTTTATGGATATAAAATTTGGTTTAAAAAAAGGATCCATATAGGAGCACCTCAGGACCTAGACCATAGTTAATATTATCAATTGATCCTTCTTTGACCTACGGAATTCTTATGCCAAATATTGTTCGAATGGGGTTTGGAGGTCAATAGCGTTATAAATGGTTTCAGGCAGAAGTTCATAAAACAGAATTCCTATTTTATTGATATACATAATCTCGCCATATTAATGAAATGACAACGGTCTACGGGAACAGGGAATTAATGTAACATACTCCTTTTCAAGAAAATTTCTCGTACTTCTTAACGAGGATTATTTTCACTGCCTAAGATATAGTTTACAGGTAAGAAAATACCCTCCTGGTCAACCTGAATCTTGCGAGACAGAATGATTTATTATAATCTCAGCCGAGCGTGAAGCTTGATAACATTTGTTACCCAACACCCAATACAGTACTACAAAAAGTTAAGATTAACGGTCGGAAATTGACATGTATAAGCGTGTCAATATTAAATATTAATTATGTATTACAAATAATTACCACCCGCTGATACCCTTACTTTTAGTGTTTTACAGCTACTTTTGTTATAATCTAATTAATTGTAATAAAGTTGACAGCAATATACTGTGATGTATCTGTACTACTATCGTCTATTTTAAGGATAAACTTTAATTGTTTAGGATTTTCCTGGTGAACAGAAATCGTACATACGAAACATCAACCAAGTGCCGATCGTAATGTGAATCAATCATTCTGCAATGGTTATAGGAAAACATACGGAGAGTCACGCGAGCTTGGAGTGGAACATAAGAAAGTAACCAATAGTGCCCTTTTCGATCGCAGACGAAACGTAAATGGATCTATGAGTCCGCTCCTCCCCATATCTCCTGAGAACAAAATATTTAGAACATTTACGAAAATCCAGTTTGTATGGAAGTACACGACAAATTATTATTAACTCGCGATAAATGTTATTTAATTTTTCGGAACCTTAAATAAAATAATCATGTCCGAAAACCTAGGTTTGAGCCAACGCTCACTGTGATACCTTCTCAAGATATCATAACGGAAGTACTGGCCCAAAATATTTTATAAGCGTGGGAAAAATTTTAACTAAAAAAATGTTAATAAAAAAAATTTAATAGCCTCACTTAACAAAGAATATATACAGTGATAATGATTTTCTTTAACCACCCATTTTACAGAAACTGTGGGGCTAAGGATATTCCTCTTAACATTGTAGTTTCTATACCCACCAGGAAATATATTTTTAATAAAATGTAAAAAATAGACTACAAGATCTCTCAATGCTTCGAGTTTCGATGAATAGTGTTTATTTTGAACATTTAAATTATACTACCTTTTGCAGGATAGGTGTAATTTCAACCGTGATCAGTCGTGCAACTTCCATCACATTTTTTTTTACAGTTGGTTTGTCAAGAATTTTGATGAAGGAAATTGTTCGTAAGTTACATTTTTCTCTTTGTAAAAGTTATTTCTAAGTGTAGTCTCCGAGATGTACCGGCTGTAAGTCTACTGCCACGTGCTTAGTACATGGCAGAAAGTTTATTTTCTTATTAGAGGTAAATGTGCCTTTGTTCTCTCTGTATGCACTGTGCTATTGCCTCCACTTTAATTTAGTAGGCGTACGAATGCGCGGGAAATGCGATTCCTGTCAAAATATTCCCTTCGCGAATAATACTACACCAAATTATATATTAAAATTTCATAATGTATATAGTATGAAATTTTTTGAGAGAATAATAAATATGTAGTTATTCAGGGAAAAAGTAATTCACTCCGTGCATAAAGGTTCAGTGACGTTGCCAGGTTTTCGTTTCTAACATGTAGAATATTAGTAATAGGGAGGATGAAATCTTCTTTTAAATTAAGAATCCTTTGTGTGTGTTTATTCAGTTATTAGAGTGATATTATATATTAGAGAGATTATATCGCGAATGCTTAAGCCTGTATATATAAAGAGTTACTTTTGCTAACTTCAGAAATATTACAAATGCCATAGTAAAAATAATTTTCTTGAAAATTAAAATTAAATAAATTTCAAAAGTTGAAAGAAATTTAGAATAAACGAATTCAAAATTATTTGCTAAAAAGCAAATATAACGTTCTCCTTAAGAACCACTTTAAAAAAGTTATTTCTTGGGCGGGGGCGTCCAGACCTTTTGCCTCTCTCTGGGTAAGTAGGTAACTCGTAATGTGTGATGGGGAAATGGTTCCAGATTGGCTTTTCATTAATTCTATCAATAAATAAATTCACGAATATAACCGAATATGCTTATCTTTTCAGAGCAACATGACGTTGAAGACCCTAGCCCTACTGATGCTTGCGATTAGACTTCTGACATGGGTGGAATGTGCCCCTTATCAACAAGGAAATGTGGGATATAAGATGCCCCAAATTGACAATGGCCAACAACAGAATTTAGGTCAACTCTATGAACTTCTTAAAAAGGCCGACGATGACGCCTTAATAATGAAGCTGAGTGATGATGAACCGGAGAAAATTAGGGAAAAGGAATTTATTAAATCTACTTTGCAAGCCATTTGGTATTGGAAGAAATGGCTATGGGGCTAGAATCAAAATGGTTTAGCTGGGAATTTATTTCCGACTACCAAAAATGTAAATTCCAGTATATATATATTGTTCTTAGGTTCATGTTTTTTAGCATCGCATAGATTAACGTTAGTTAAATACTTCATAACTTCCAGATGTTATCCATGATTTATAACACTACAGGCTTAAAAGAATAAAAAAAGTGAAACTATGGAAAGACTGATGTACTCTTAATACGACTATTATAATTAAAAAACCGTATAAAATATTTCACAATTTCAAAAAACTGCCGCATCAAATTTCGATCAAATATATGTAATACAAACCAAAATTTGCAACATGAAAGGTTTAATTTTAAATGTACATATTGCCCAAGAAAGTATGCACTAATTTTACAGATTTTGTAGAAGTAAAAATTAGTTGCTCAGTGCAATTGATTTTCAAGTAAAGAAGTAGCTTACAAAAACCCTATGGACAGATGTATTTCAGCCATGGATACAATACACTTGGCATTTTTTTAAAATAATCCTGTCTCATAGATTTTTAAAATTATCTAGGTTTTATCATGTTACCAGAAAATTCCAAGACAATACGACTCAGGTAACAAGGCAAAGTTTCTTTTTAAAATGAATTGAAGAGTGAGAAAACTTTCACCATAGATAATGTAAATTATCATATGAACAATAGTGTTATACAAGCAATGTTTGTGCAATACTAGTTGTACCAATCACAGATGGAACTTTATGGCAGTTACCATTAGTAATTTATAATAATACGAGCGGAAGGTACCCGTTGAAATTCAACAGGTGTGAAAAACGTTAAACTTATTGTATAAGAAAACCGCAAAGCCTGAAGAAAAACTGTAGGCGTGGTCATTCGAGGAGTTCGTAGCCTATCTTGTATGTTGTGTTCGTTGTAGTGGACACGCTGATCGTTTTCCAGGTGCACGGAGAGATGAGTGACAATTGGTCCACTATCATGCACGGGACCCCAAAAATCGGCCTTGCAGACTCATTACTACTTAAATAGCAAAGGTTGATAAATGGTCACCTCGTCCCTCCGGTTCTCTTGAGCCGTCTTCTGAGTGATTAACAGCTTGAACACATCCCTTGTGTACATACATATATTTGCATTCCATGACTTAATTCAGTTGCACCATTCAACGCTGATATGTGCGTTGAGTATCTTAATCAGGATTGGACAGAAGGGTACAATCCAGCGGTTGACAACGTCAAGAGGAGTAATGGCAGCAGAAGCCATGTTTAATTGACCTATGAATCCTTCATCACCCGGACTGCGCCTTCGGCATAGCCATAATCATTGGTTTCGGTTGCTAAATAAAAAATCTATGGTTATTCTTAGTGAACTTGTCGATTTTCATGCACGGATGTCGTTAATTGCGCAGAATTTCCGTTCTTCTTTCGGGTAAGAAGCATGTAGTGACGTTATTATAATTTCCGACATCTAAAAACAGATTGAAGGTTCGAAACAGATGGGTCTGTATTTGAACCAGATTTAGAGCTGGTTACCCGTCTGTATGTTGGGTAAGGATGAAATTTGTACGGATCTTAGCGTAACCCGAGAAACACCACGGGGAGATGCTCATGAGATCACTGGTGGGCATGTCTTTGACCATCTAAGTCTCACCTTTATCGTTTTTCTTTCAAGGGCTCATTTTCTCGCAAATAAGACATTCATTTTGCTTTAGAAGATTTTTTCGAAAGGTTACTCTTTTTTCTATTAGGCATGTTGATGGATATATTTTTAAGTCCAACGGACGGAAACACAGCGGCAAGTGAGAGTCTAGAATAGGCAACTCGATGATTGAGTGAATGTACCTAAGTTAACTGCACTTTAACACTTTTAAACATATAAATAAGTCGTGACGTTAATGATGTGGGAATTGGCCTAGAAAACAGTTCGCAATCGTAATGAGAAGCAGACGGTTTCACTACGTGTAATACATATGAGTATTAAACGATAATAAACAACGCCGTGTTTGTTGTAGCAACATAAGCATTATTACTATTGATATTCGCTGCACGTAAATATTCTTGCACATTTAATTAAGTGTGTATTCAATTAATTCCTTTATGTGTAACGTTTACTACGTAATTGTTCTCTCATATACATGCAGTGTCCCATTGAGAGCTACTTTGAGAATAGACGTTGAAGAGTATACTTGTTAAATATGCATTGAATTTATCGATTACCCCCCGAAGCAATCTATCATGGGGCCCCTTGGGACTCTGGGCTCTTCTTTTACGGATTTTGTTTCTACGTACTATCATGGGCCTGCAGGAAAGCGTGATATTAAAATGCTAGAGGCGTGAATATTCTATGAAAATGAAATCTCTGGTTGTCAAGGAAATATGTTATTGTTGATTTCAGGGAAAAATGTGAGACTTTTCAACTGAAAACAGGAATTTCAGGCAAATACGGAGCGTAGAAAAAATCGATTGATAAAATTAGAAATTATATTTATTCAGCCATCCGATAAAAAAAATTCCAGCCCTATATCCTGAGTGAAAGTACTTTTAAAAAGTAAAAAATGAAACCACTGCACCAAACACAATGCTTTGCATGGACCACCAGGGGGGACCTTCGGGGGCCTTTGGGGACCCTTAGGCCTTTTTAATATAGCATATGATACAACCAGATATTTATTTTATCTACATGCCAAATTTCAGCTCTATCTGTCCAGTAATCATTGCGTGATGGAGCAACAGACAGACAAAAACTATTACATTTTTATAGATTAGTAAGGACTAACCCTGTAAAAAAGGGGTTTTGGTTAATTGAACCCCACAGTGTTTGTTGTCTACCAGTAGCAAACCTGTGTTCCGAATTTCATCAAAATCGGTCCAGTGGTTTAGGAGGAGATGTGGAATATACCCACATACATATATACATGTATACATACATACATTGACTTTTACATATATAAAGATTTCCTGATATCCACATGTATAGGCAGAATGTGCCGCATTGAGGTGTTTAAGAACATGCAATACATTTATAGTGCATTTTGTCAACATATGCATTTCATGACTAGGTATTATTTTTCCAGAAATTATCCCAGACATTACACATTTTTTATTATAAGTTTTATATCACGCAATAATTACCTTAGTTTTTCACTGATAAAATGGCCTCACATATTAACCATGTACTTTTATTTCAACGCTAAGGAAAATAAGCCATTTTCCATCAAAACTGTTATCAACTTATTAGATGGAATCATTAGTATGCCAGCTATTATATACTTGAATCATTAAAAAAGTACCAAAAATGGAAACAGTGACATTTTCTTCTTCCTCTAAAAAATTCTGACGGAACCGATGCTGGTTAGTTAGCTCTGGAAAAAATTATTGGCGTTGCACTTTGCATGATTTTGGGACACTGGCTATAGAACTTTGAAAATCCTGCGTAACCTGAGCGGTGGGTTTTTTTTGTGGAGGTTGGCCTTTTAGGAACCCTTTTTTATTGCTACCAAGTATATCGCGTTTGGAGATGGGATGACTCAACAACTACCTGCCGTCCCATTTCAAACTCGTGTCGCAATGAGACCTCAAGATCCTGGAGACCACCTGGAAAAGTCTCAGCGATGGTTAATTTTACCCACCTACTTTATAGCCTTCTGCTTTTTCGGTATGCAGTTTAATACACCTACCTCAATCTCTCTGCTTGCTTCCGTTTCTTTCCATCTGTTCTTTTCCTTCGCCCTCTCCACCTCTACCTCATCTCCTTGCCGAACAGTTTGGTGCCACAAAATTCGAAGGGTCTATTGACCATTGTCACTCTATGTGGCATAGGGTTACCATTTGCAAGTGTTAGAGGATCCTTCACTATCCATGGCTTGGCTATGGATGGTCATCTAATAAATGATTTCGTTCATACATGCTGCCATATTTTAGTATGTGGGCAAATTCGGTGACGCTACTTGTGTTCATGTAGTGAGCTTCAAATTTTTGTTGGCAGTACTTGTCAGTTAAAGAGAGACAGGATACGTCATAATATGGGGAAATTAACTACACGGAACGACAGTGAGGTGCGGTGGTAATTTTTCTAGGGTTAGCTCATGAACAGAATAATGGAATGCGACGTGGTCCACATATTCGAATTATTATTTAAGAAACCATAAAAAAATTATGCATTGAATGAAATTCTATTCTAATTAATCAAATGAAATTAAAATAGTATCATAACTTGGGTAAATCTCCTGCTATTCTCAAATTATCATTTTTTCATTTCAAAATTCTAAGTATCCTATAGTTAACTAAGCACTCCCAAAACATTTCCTCGTAGGTCATCCGCAAAAGCTATGGTCGCCGCCATTAAAGCATGTTGAAACGAAAAATTATCTGCGTGCGATAAGACATAGTAACCAGCTTCTTAAGCATGTTTGTCCCAAACCTTCTCGAGCTACCACACAAAACTTGGTTCCATAAATCTTTACTCAATGCCCCCCAACACTTAAATTTAAAATTATGATAATAACCATAGAATATATTTTTATTCAGGAAGATTTTAAAAAATAATAAAAATTGTGATATATATAATGTTTATATCATATATTAATATTCTTCTCATGACATCTATGTAAACTTAACTTTTTATTTTAAAACTTTTTATGAATTACTGAAACTAATTATGTTGGGAAATACTTTAAAAGTTTGCAAGACATTTTATCGTTTAAATAAAACTATATTATACTGTGTAACTAAATATATTTGAAATTTGGAGAAATTGAGCCACTAATAAATTATAAATTCGAATTAGTTAGACTAATATGATGACCATTGATTTTAGTTTATTAAGAATCGAAACGGGACGGCAGGTAGCGCTGAGTTATTCCAAATCTTGAAACGCGTATTGTCAATAATGAGAAATGTTCTCTGTTCTAACCATCCACACTTATCTATTCAATCCTCCGATATTTCGAATGAGTTTGAAAGTTCCATACTCCATGAGTCAAAATCGTCCGCATCGCAGACAGCCGTGGTAACTTATATTGCAGAAAGTTGGTTTTTTAGTGGCTTTAAAATGGTAGCTCGGTAGAATATTGAATTAAGAACTTGTTCATTTTATTATTCAGAACAATGGGTAAATCGAGGATAAACAGTCACCAAAACAACACTCAGAGAGAACGGATGATTAAACAAATAAATACTGAAATACAAAATCAATGGACATGATTACAAGTCTACAGAGGTGGGTCATTCCACGGCACTTCAGACAGGAGTTGTGCCTTGACCTCTCAGATTATGATGAAAATTGGTGAATATGTTTACCTCACCAAATAAGAAATGTAATTTCAAGCGTTTTGCGAAAATCGAAAAAAACAGATGAATAACGGACATTTTACAAAATGGCTGTTTTCGATGTCACGAAATATTCGTTATCATATATCACGGGGAAGAAACTAGGAAAAAGGTACTTGATGGCTCATTTCCAATTAAAATTCTTTGAAAAATCTCAAATTTCCGTAAAAATAGCGATAAAAGGATAATTTGTTTAAACAATTTGATGTTAAACAATTAAAAGTTTAAACTTTTAAAGTTGTTCACATTTAATTTTTCTCATTTTTTCAACTATGGTACCTTGTAATATTATGAATGTTATATAAAAGTTTTGAGAGGGTGTTTTTCCATTTAAGAGAGAAAATTTTTTTAATTTTTCCCTGAACGACCATTTGATGTAAACTTACGAAGATAACTCCACAAATGCCTAGTTTTTATTACTTATATATCGAGTTCATACTTCCGTGAGACAGGCCAATGGCAGATGAACTTAGATCAAAAAATATATGGTGAAAATTTGAATTTTAAATATTAATTCTTGCCAATAAACATAAAATAAACTTTGCAAGGTAATTAAAAAAAACAGAATATACAAAGAACAAAACAATAGTTTTTTGGAATAAGCATCAACTCCTTCACAATTTTTGTATGTAAATTGTTATCGGGTGCCCATCAGAGTAAGGATTTTGGCTGCTGCCACCGTTTCGACGGAATACTCGTCCATCGTCTTCATAGCAGAGGAAACCCGAGAAAAATTTATTTATAAATGTCGCCGAGAATGAACAAAATCGTATATGGTATAATTTTAATGTCCGCGGAACAGAGGCAAAAGGTCGATTAGTCTGTTTCATCTGGATTGGTTTATTACCACGTAGGGCTTGAAAATATGAGTTAAAATATTTGACCTGTTTCAGAAGGTACATGCATCTTTCATTATTTCTTTTTATTAAAAAAAATGGCAAGGATTTCTTTCATAAATCGCGAAATATTTATGAAACAGAGACGTTTTTATAAAATTAGCCATTTTGCCTCTAACTTTGGGATATTTTACTCAGTCATATTTTCAATCGGGTAAGATTTTAACTGCCATTACTTTCCTCTTTCATTACACATATTTTGCATCACAACCTAGTCTTCTGCATTACATTTCATCCATGCTCCGAGAGAGGAACATTAACGGTAAGAAAACAGAAATTAATTTTCAATCAAATTAAAAAAAAATGTTTCGAGACACACATAAAGCAAGAGAATAAAAAATAATTGGAAAAACACATTTCTCCCAAATTTAAAGCGTCGCGTCGTGATGATAACCATTGCTTTTTGAACGAACCTGTTTCATTATGTCACAGTTGCTCATTCTGGTATACCAATTTCGTAAGTTTGGGCATTCGTCCTGCTTGTACTATAGCTGAAGCATTTGTCTTATGGTCTTTCAATGATAAATTTTTCGAAATAAAAAAAGACTGAATTTCTTTTCGAAACTTTAAATTTTCAGGTTTTTGGGCACAAGAAACACGATGTAAGAACATTCGAGTTCTAAATTGCAAACTTCACCCCTGAAAGGGCACAGTCAAGGTCATAGGGGTGACGAAAAGCGAATCGCCGCTATAAACCTGTCAAATCATAGGTTTAAAAAGGACCCAAGACGATGGTAAGGTCTTCAGATTCCTCTTGTCATCCCTTGACCTTCAAGTGTTACACAGTTGTCACAGGGATGGCAAAACGTGAATCGGGGCAGCAAACGTATCGACTCGTATCGAGTTCGTCTTCACAGAACGGAATTTCAGCGTATGTTTGAGAAGTTTAGGGAGAAAAACTGCTTCAACGTTGAACTCTACAAGAAGAGGGACCATATCAGACACCCTTTTGAAATATCAACCTCACCGGAGCAGAGGCAGGCAGTAGTGGCTTTGGTCTTGGCATCTTACTGCACTCCATCCGCCGCCGCGCGCTTTCAGTGAACATCTTCAGGTCAACCTTGCAACGAATAGTGAGGATGCTGAAATTGAAGCCGTACAAAGTCAGAATGGTGCAGGAGCTTCGCGAGGGAGACTATGGAGAATGCGTCCACTTCTGCAACTGGATGGCTGAGAAACTGAACCAAAAGCCTTTGCTCATGACTAAGCTGAGGACATTTAGGCAATAAAAATGAAGAAATAGGCAGCCTAAATAGGCACAAAAAATTTCAAAATAGGCGCTTAAAAAATTATTTAATCCAAGATATGAAAACAAAAATTAAAGAAACTGATAAATCGACGAAAGTTCAATTATTAACTTTGGCCCCCAAGAGTTGGTCGATACCAGTAACAGCTGTCACTATTCTAGAAGCACCTCTAGTGGAATAACAGATTCATTAAGATGAAATTTGAAGGATCCAAGAAATGAATACATGACTTCACTCAAAATTTAAAAAACTCCAAGTTACTCAAAACAGAACGGCCACATGGCCACGACTTGACCCAAGTCTCTAGTATATTCTCCTTACCCAAGTCTAAAAAAAACCATATGAGCTTCAGCTTGGAAACTTTAGGCTTGGGAACCTAATATAAACCTGCCTAACCTTTGGCTTTGGAACCAGACAGATACCCACACAAGGATTTGGAACCTTGTCGAAGAAACCAAATTGCAGACTTGGGATCCTCAACCAAGAAACTCACCCGTGGCTGGTATTGCACGGCAATTGGGGGCGACCCCTACGGCGATGGGGTTACGGGTTCAAATGTCTGAACTGGTAGTGACAATATCACCATGGACCAACGCAATATACTAAAAATGTCTTCATAAAACAAACAGGACGACAAACAACAGAATTATATTGCAATTATAAAATCACAGAATGAATCCCGAAAAAAGAAACAGTCAACAACATTTGGCGCCACCATAGCAACATTCTCAACGTTGTTCATATTTTTAGGGCCGTATGTGCTCGCAATGAAAAACCAAGTCTACTTTTTTAATGGGTTTGAAACATGCTCTTTCAAATGAAAATGATTCAAAAGAGTATCCAGAAGGTCTTTCTTTTGTAAGAGCGGGCAGAAAATAACCTATTTTTGTCGTTTTTACAAATGTCATCCTCAACGTTGTACCTCTATTTAGGGCCTTATATGCCCGCAATGAAAAACCAAGTCTACTTTTTTAAGAGGTTTCAAATCGTTCTCTTTATAATGAAAATGATCCAAAAGAAATTCTAGAGGGTCTTTTCTTGGAAAAGCGGGGAGAAAATACCCTATTTATGGCGTTTTTACAAAAAGTGTCACATTTTGACTTGATTTTTAAAATAATGGAAATCACTAGGAAGATGAAATATTATATTCCTAAATCATGTTATCACGCTCAAAGTTTCACATTGATTATACTTTTACTTCCTGAAATATAAAAAGCCAAAATTTTAATTTTTTTTCAATCCGCCATTTTTTGGGCCAGTTTCGCTCTAAATTTTCTACAAGGAGGTCGCTTTTACAGTTATTTTTATTATGTTGTTTAATAGAGTTCAAAAACATGTACAAAAGCCAGTTTTTGTTTCTCTTATCAAAATATCTCCTGAGATACTATGCCTCAAAGTTACCAAAATCTCATAATCATACTGAAGAAGGCTGCGGCACGGGGTCAAACAAACTACTATATATCATCAATTATACCATTGGCGAATGTAAAAGTTTACAAATTTTTATTGGGGATATGTGTTAATGTCCATACAAAGTTTCATTGAAATCCAGGATGGTCGAGCGAGGACCACCTGGCATGGAATGACCCAATAATGTACCTCTAAGTGGGTGAAAAAGATGTTTGAACTGATGTATCGGAGGCGGACATTATTCCTGTCACATACCTCACGTATTACTATAATTTTATCTGCAGAGTATAATGCAGTATTTAGCCATGTTCCCCATACTGGCTGTGAAGGCAGATCAACTTCTGGCACACTGCCTGAAGTTGATCTGCCTTTAAACTCAGCAATACTGAGTGGTACCTTCAAAAACGAGTTTTTGGCAATTGAAACCATCGCATGTACGCATCACATTAAATTACCATAGTTGTTTTTCTACTCTTTATATAATAATACTTTGGGTGATTTTTCTTTATGCATGTTTAACACATTCAATGCGGAGCACGTCAATAGACGTGCTCCTGGCTACACCGACTGACGGAGCACGTCAATTGACGTGGTCGTTCCATTCTGAAGCCCTTTAAATTTTTTAAAGCCGATTTTGACGACTTTCAAGAAAATCGGCCCGGCGTTGAATGTGTTAATGACATTATTTCAAACTTGATAGCTTAAAAAAGGAACTGCAATAACAGACAAGCTCTGTATTAAAAGGGAGGAATCAGGCGAGATGTTGAGGAATATGAACATAATATGAACTAGGATATTACAATTTTCCACAGATAAAGTTTTAATCGACCCGGGTTTCGATGCACGGCATCATCATCAGGTACAAGGTACCAAATATATATATATATATATATATACATATATTTGGTCGATTAAAACTTTTATCCGTGGAAAATTGTAATATCCTAGTTCTTACTCTGTACTTAAGAGAAGTTTGGCAACATTGAAAAGGATATTGCTTTTTTAGGCCCTTAAATAGGCGATATCAGCAGAAAAAGGCATAAACAGGTAAAATAGGCATTTTTAGGCAGTAACAAATCACTTTAATTTCGCCATAAATGATCCTGAATGAACTTATTACTTCATAAAATTGGTTTCATGAGTAAAAGAAAAAATAGGCATTTTAGGCAATGCCCTCAGCTTACTCATGACTTAGGTAGTTATTTCATGTCCTTTGATGCTTCGCGACGATATTTTCTGCTAAATTCAAGTTTTGATATAAAAATATTTTTATCTGTTTCAGCTTATCGTTTCCCATGAAAACAAATTCTTTTTATATGGGGCTGTTTCTTCCACTCACGCTAGGAATTGGGCTGCAAGCAACCCCGACCGCGACGTGCGGGGTGAGCGGTCCCTCGACAAGCGTGGCGTGGTGATCTTCATGGTTATGGTGGATACTCCCGTTTTAGGCCGTAAGTTTCTTAGGAGAACGTGAAAAAAGAAACTTGCCTAGCTCTGCTAAAGAACAACCTGTTCCGGGACATGGGAGGGAAAACTACAGCACCATTGAGGAGGTGTGGTTCCAGCAGGATTGAGCACCTGCCCACATGTCCCGGGCGGTCATTCATGTACTCCAACAGAAGTTTAGCGAGCGGCTTCTTACGATGGGGACTCAGGTCGCATGGCCCCCAAGAAGTCCTGATCTCACGCCTCGTGATTTCTTTCTTTGGGGATTCTTGAAGCAGTTCGTTACCAAAAAAAGATTTCCAAGCATCGAAGACCTGAAATTATAAGATATTCAGAGTTCATATCCCCAAATATACTGGAAGACACGTTCACACACGCTTATAACGAGCGATTTCAATTGTGCCTGGCACGGAATAGAGGACACATAGAGTGAATAAAAATTGATTTTTCATTGTACTGCTTTGACATTTTCATAAAAACTTTGATAATCAGTTAATTTTGCATATTTAATAATGTTTTTGAATGAAACATGAGAAAGCATTTTTAATTGAATAAAAGGAATTTACTTGATATTAAATTTAAAGTTTGTCATTGATTTGTAAACTCAAAATCAACGACCCCATATATCCTATAGAGGCCAAGGTATGGAAGGTGGTATCTGAGGACCATACCATTGACTTACGCGTCCTAAAAAGTCTCAGATGTTTGTTTCCCCATCTCGCCATTTCTAACATCTGTGACCATTGATCTCAGCGTATCCCTTGAAGGTCAGGAGACGACGAGCAGTATCAGTGAACTTCATCATCTAATTCCTCACCTCTTCGAAGCTACAAATCGACGCGTCTGTTGCCTTGATTTCCATGGCTACACCTAGGGTCTTTTGCCTTCTGCCCAACAGTGGGAGGTCAGGGATTTCCTGGAGGGTGGTTACCATCACATTGGGCACTCTTTGAGACATATGATTCGGTACTTTTGTAGTTCCAATTTACTATTCGTCACCCTAGAGACCTTTGAACCCTGAGTGACCTTTGAAGTCAAGGGCATTCAGGGATGACAAGATGTATCTTAAAACCTTACCATCGACCTTGTTACTTTTATAAACCTATTATTCGATATGTTTGTAGCCCCGATTCACCTTTTGTCACCCCCTAACCCAGAGTGACCCTTGAAGGTCAAAGAAATACAATGGGGATCTTAAGACCTTACCATCGACCATGGCATCTTTATTAACCTATGATTCGACAAGTTTGTAGCCCCGATTCACCTTTTGTCACCCCAGTGACCCCTGAGTGACACTATAAGGTCAAAGGATGACAATTGGGATCTGAAGACCTTACTATTGATCTTGGCATCTTTTATAAACCTATTATTCGATATGTTTGTAGCCCCGATTCACCTTTTGTCACCCCCTAACCCAGAGTGACCCTTGAAGGTCAAAGAAATACAATGGGGATCTTAAGACCTTACCATCGACCATGGCATCTTTATTAACCTATGATTCGACAAGTTTGTAGCCCCGATTCACCTTTTGTCACCCCAGTGACCCCTGAGTGACACTATAAGGTCAAAGGATGACAATTGGGATCTGAAGACCTTACTATTGATCTTGGCATCTTTTATAACCTGTGGATCGACTGGTTTTTAGAGGCAACATTCGTTTTGTCATTCCTGTGACCTTTGACTGTGCCCAACCAGGGGTCACGATTGCAGGAGTTGCGGTTCTTACATCGTGTTTTTCCTGCCCAAAAACCTCAAAATTGAAAGTTTTGCGAAGATATTCAGTCTTTTTTGTATTTTAACATTGAAAGCCCATAAGGCAACATTTGGATTTTTGGTTGCACCCTATTTATGGGGTCAAAAGTTCATATTTACAACATTTTGTTTACATTCAACAAAACTTACGACCATTATCTATCCAGGTACCAAATTTCATGCATGTTTCACGAAAGAAAGTGTCTTAAATTATAGGTAAAAAATGACACATGATCAATGGGACATATATCCTCACTAATTTCTTTAGAAAAGTAACCTATAAATATTTATTATTTTTAAGAATCGCAGGGTAGCTTAACATATTATAAATTCTCAAAAATAATAATTCCAAATTACGTTAATCATTTTTATAATAATGCAACTTTTTCTACATCATGCAATTTGGTGGAAATTGGAAGAATTGCATGGAATGCGCTCCAAGGTCACTTGCAGCGAAAATGCAACACCGATGTAAATATTTTGACCGTTTCTTATTGGCTATGCTTATGAAAAATGAATGTAATCAATTTTAATAGCACTATTAGACTAGTGCTATTAAAATTATATTTATCCATTACTATAATAAAACAATCCATTATAATAACTTATCGATTCGTTCAACAATTACAGAATAGGCCCAACCGAGCCGGATGCGGAGTATTTATTGCTGTAAAGAATAAATATCGTCAGCCAAGCAGTAACCGTCCCAGATACCAGCCTAGAACCTGTATGGTAATAGATGTTAGATAGATGTCCTAAATAAAAAACAATATTCGTGTGCGCATACTACAGGCCACCTAATACCGACATCACCTCAATTTTAGAACTCGGAACACAAATAAAGAACATCACATCCAGGAACGCCGAAAGAAATTTAATCATAGGTTGAGATTTCAATACCTCCGCTATAGATTGGAAGACCTACAGTTACATATAGTGTTGCCGCGAGACTCGAGACGAGACCACTTTTTGACGAGACGAGACGATACCACTTCCACGAGACTCTCGAAAGTCTCGAAATACAGATACATGTCCTTAATTGGTATTTGGTATAGCTTTATCCCTAAAACTATGCCCTTCTGTTAAGACGAAGTAAATTTTACGTTTCTCTTAAGTATTATATTTTAAATATAATTCAATAATAACTTTTCGAAAAATTATCTAACTATAAAAAAGGATTTTTGCCGAAAAATCAATTTCTGAATGCATGAGCGTGACTTCTGGAGCCAAGTAAGGGAGTGTTAATGGCTGACTACTTTTCCTTGTTTCCTGCGATAATAACCTTGGAAAATTTATCCAGCAAAAATTGGACTCTTTTCTAAAGTGGTAATTTTCAGTGCTTACTTTTACGACAAAAATATCTTGGATTATACTCGCATATGTGTAAAGTATCGCCCAGCGGCACTTGCAATCCTGCTAATAGTTTGCATGCTAGGAGAAAATGATGGCGCCATTTCGAATTGCGCAGAGCACATCACCTCGGCAGAAAGACGAATGATAATTGAAATAACTATGTACCTCTTCCTGCATGACATGACTTCCGAGGTAATTGAGGATATTTAGCATAATGTTGCTAAATTGTGTTGAGGATGTTACAATAAAAAAGGATAACTACAATTGGCTTTCCTTTGACTTTAATTTCTTTCATTTGCCTTTATTTTGCTAACCAAAAATCCATTTAATCAAAATGTCCATTACTGGATCATCTGACCGGCATTTATTCATCAGCCACTCATTCTAACTCCATTCATCATATTTTCTCCAAAAACACCTGTTAGCGGCAGGTAATCTTATTTCAGCAGCATGCAGTCCACTCTAAAAGGGGCCAGAAACCTGTCGAAAAAATCTATTTGCAGACTTGTGCGAAATTCCTGAGAGGAAAAATCATTCGCCCTGACCGGGATTCGAGACCGGATCCATCGATTTTCGGCCGAGTTCTTTAGCTTAAATGGCTAAAGCACTAAGTTTTGATAGCACTTATCAGCATTTTAGATGCATAGCCCATGTACTAAACCATGCAGCACAGGATCTATTAAGAACGCTCTCTCTGGAGGACGGGGTTTCAGAAGACCAGCTTTATTAATTGACAGTGACGATGAGGATTTTGATTTTGAAGAAGAAAATAAAACTTCAATTGCCAAAATAAGATCTCTAATTAAACAAAGTGAGCAGTTACGAAATAAATTCCGGCGCGCTTGCGAAGCTGCAGGGGAACCATCACTGAACCTTGTAATAGACGTCCCAACTAGGTGGAATTCATCAGCATATATAACTGGAACAGCACTTAATGTGAAGAGAGGTATTTCAATCCTATGCGATAGTATAAGTGACCTGAAGCGCCTCAAAATTACTGGATCAGAATGGACACTACTTGAAAATATTCGCAAAGTTTAAAAAAACTTAAAAGTTCTGACGAATAAATTAGGAGGAGAAAATTACGTCACCCTTCCACTCGTTACCGTTCCATTAAACTTGCTGTTGGATAAGCTAGAAAAAATGATGGAAATACTGGACAACAAGCCTGGAAGGAATGAAGGTGATGAAAAACTGTTGCTTGTCTATCAAGCTACTCGGAACAAGATGCTAAAGCACAACCGCCTGACAAACTGAATTTATTGCGCAGTATTAATATATTAGATCCACGTTATAAATGTGAAACTTTCTCCATGACGCCATGGGGAAAAGGGATGCAGGAAAAGTCCCTATTGAAATTTGAGGAAATGTTCAGTCTATTACGAAAGGTATCCCACTTAAATACAGTCCGCTCAGTCAATGGATCTAGAGAATCTTGAGAGGTCTGTTTTGGTAGAAAGTGACGAGGAAATGTATATTCTAGATGTATATTCTCTCTATAAGCAGTCAAGACCCAGTACTGGCAGTTATTTTCTCCTTTTCGACTTATTTCACTTAACTTAACTATTTTGACCTAAGAGAGAAGTTAAATTAGTCTCAGACCTTTTACTTAAATTTTTTTACTTTTAAATAGAAATTTAACCCTTTTTCTGTTTAGACCTAATGGTTTTCATATGTTTTCTCTGCAATAAATTTGTGTCTACATTCCCTTTTTAGAATTTTTTTGTTTTATGTTACTACTTTATTCATTGAGTATCAATAACATCAATGATTTTACTAGCAGTTTGATTGGTGTCCAGATTGGTGTCCAGATCAATATATATTAAAAATTTATATTAATGGCTTTCCTATTTCGAGTGTACCGATTCAGCGATTAAGTACGCAAAGTAAACGGATTTTTATGGTGCTAAATTTATTTTGGGGGAAACGAGACGAGACGAGAGTCTCGTCCGAGACTCGAGACCGAGACGAGACTGGGGTTCACGAGACGAGACTCGAGACGATACCCGAGTTCAGAAAACGAGACTGAGACGAGACTGGCTCAAGTCTCGTCTCGTCTCGCGGCAACACTAGTTACATACCAGGGGGAAGAGACAATGACATCTGCGAGTCCATGCTATTCACGTTCTCATCAAATGCCCTACACCAGCTAGCTTCGAGGCCTAACAGCGGGGACAACATTCTTGATTTATTTGCAACCAATACACCACAGCAAATAAATAAAGTTACCACTGTTGATGGCGTAAGGACCATAGAGTACTTACCGCAAAGTTCTCTTTGAATATCATTAAAAGCTATAAAAAAGAAGAAAATTCTACATTTTTAATAAGGCCGATTTCTACGCATTCAATAATCACATAAAACATTTTCTTCCAGACCTACAAGAATAAAGCGTAAAGTTAGACACGGAGGGTAGTTTTTAGTCGTTTTGGTCATACGTAAGGGAAGTTCAAGGCAATATATCAACAGTTAATCCACTAAGAAACGAAAAGGGCGAATTATTACCAAGTAGTTCAGAAAAAGCCAATTTACTAAACTCCTAATTTCATAGTGTGTTCACCAAGTCATCTCGCACAGATTAATACAAAAAAACTTAATAAAAACCCATAGAATTTAAAAAAATATACATTCAGGGAGATCAGTGATGCAAAACATGTATGTAAGAATACTACACAGATCAGGTGTGCACATGCAATCTGGAAAACATTTTGTCAGCTGTGGTGAAAAAGATCTTGCTTCTAGATGCGATCTTGTTATCATCTTGTCATGGACTTCAATATGCCAAAAGTACCCTGGAGTGTTTCTCTCCTCACCTCTCTTCCAGGGTTCTCTAACTTAAGATACCAGCAGACCGCCCAACGGTGTAACCATACACATGATTGGGCAGTGTACACATCCTCATCCCGATACTAACCTACACATAACCTCTTCTCCCCACTATCTGAGGCATCTTATGACTTCCAAAGCCATCTTTGTTTTTTTCTATGGATCTGATTATGTCGCTATTCGACGATACCCAGATCGCATGTCCTTAGATGTGGAAAACCAAGTGAATAACAATTTCTATATGGATGACAAGATAAATCTCCCTCCTCTCGTGTTAAAGTTTTACCTCACTTATCTTAAAGGAGGTCCTGAATTGACTCTAGTTTTTAACAGTACTCATTCCAGATGGCCCCGCTGGTCCCAGTGGCGGCGGGATAAAGTCCTCACCTGCTAATCCGAGGGTCGCGGGTTCGAGTCCCGCCTGGGTCGGTTTTTCACTTGCCCAGGGCATGGGTGTTTCTGTCAAGTTCTGGTGGTTCGGCCCCTGTGAAACCTGACGACAAGCCAATGGCTTATCGGGATCGCAGGGGCATACGGACCACTAGAATCGTCGGAGAGCAAAAATAAAAAAGATATTGACATTGCCTCCAGAAGGATGGGTGCTCCAATGGTAGAATTCTGGAACAGAGGGAAAGGAAGATTGATTAATAATAACTATAGTTTGAAATTCAACCAATAACGTAAAACTTTATCTGAAATCTCCAACAACAATCCAGAATCAAAATATATTCATCTCATGGGAACGCATCAAATTTTGTCACATATTTTTTCATCAGCAGCCTGAATCATGCATGCTGGGGAGTCAGAAGGATGCTTCGTTCGCAGAAGACAGATGCCCGTTGGTCTCTGAGCTCTAAGGGTATAACTACTCATACTGCTGACACACTAGTTTGGGAACCTACTCAGTGGAAAAAAACTGATTCCTTTACTGAAGAATAAAGTGAGAACACTACAAGTGGCAGTTAACAGATATTGCATAAATATGATGAAAAAACCTTCGGTAAAAATATTTAAAAGAGTAACATTGTTTTCTGAAAAAAATACAGAATAAATCAACATTAATGAATGTCTCTAGTAATTAGTTTTTCCATTTTTATACAGATTTTTTATTTTTGCTGACAAATAAACATATTATTTACTTTAGTTCGCCGACAGTATGGCGGCGGTGCGCACAATGCAATGGAGACAACCATTCTTCCTGACTGCCTTCTTGACCCTCGAAGAGTGAAGGCGATCGGCGTCTTCCGCTGACCTCCCTGCGCCATTGTTTGCTCGCACCTCGGGTCACATCTCCGTGGCGATAATATACAGGGGGGTGGAAAACAATGCAACCCCATCCCAAATAATGGCCTCGCAAAGGGATGGGGATTGTTTTCCTAAACCCCTCCCTCTCCCCTTACACCCCCCTGAGCACCTCGCTCACCGCCTTCAGGTCCAGCCTTAGACGTCTCATTATCGAGCCGGCAGCGAGGCGTTATCAGATTGGCCGGGAGAGTCGCGTTGGAGATTCAGTCGCCGAAGACTCACGATGTTCGCTGATGAACCCCTCTCAATTCCCCAATTCCATTCTGCATCCTGCAATGACCAAATAGCTCAAATGGCTGTGTATAATGAAACAAGAAAAATTTACTGATACCGTCCTGAGAGAACAATAGTGTGGCTTAGCTTACAATAACATAAAATACGCAAAATGTGTTGTTAATCAACTATTTGTTGAACTAGGAATTTCAAGCATAGGGAAATTATAGGGAAAACATTTGAGATGTCTGCTAGTTGTTGTACTAGTTTCTTTTTATATTCACTACTTCCATTCGTATTTTCGTTATAAAAGTTCTATTTTATGAAAGTGGCAAGATCTGTTTCATTTTATGATGAACCGATTCTTGCTTTTCGGAGACGGAATGTGACTGGATTGGTTACACTTATTATTAGAAGTGGTCTGCCGATTATGGTACGTTACTTTTAAGATAATAGAATAGAATAGAAAAAACATTTATTGACATAGGAGCGAATGATCCTATGGGGCATTAGTTTACATTATAAAATAATTTTCTTGCAAGGAAAAAAAAAATATATATATAATACATAACATACAAAATACAGAAATAAAAAAATAGTTGTTTCAGTTTTATATGTTATAAATTAGTTTGGTTCATGAAAGGAGATTTTAAATCTATGTTTTTATTTTCAATTTCTTTTACGTAGTTAAATAGAGGTTTTTGAATGCATTGATTGAGGTGGTGTTTTTTATATTGTCTGGTAATTTATTCCAAAACTGACACGATTTTACTATGAATGAATTCTGGAAAATTGTTGTATGGTGCGATGGTATATGTAGATTTTCGGTTATTCTCGTAGTTCTCACTTTTACATTTTTATTTTGAATCATATTGCTATAGAGGTAGGTTGGTTGTCCAGTTTCCAGAAGTTAGTATATGAAAAGTCCCAATTGATAGGTTCTACGAGATTCGACTTATAGAATATTTAATCTCGTGAAATATGGCGTTACGTGCTCCCGGTACCCAATATTACAAATGTATCTGATACCTGCATTTTGTATTTTTTGCAGTTTTATAAGTTTATAATACGACACATCTAATCATTTAAAAGTTCATTCTCCAATTTGTTCTGCCTAATTTTCTCCAGCGCATTCTCTTCTCACCTACCATTCCCAGCGCATTCTCGTTTGTCCTGCTTTCAGTCCATCGCACCTACTACATTCCCTTCCAAAACCGCATTTCAAACGCTCCCTTAGGGGCTGTCCATAAATGATGTCACCCAATATTGGACCAAACTACACACCCTCCCTCCCCCTGTCAAAGTTAGTCACAAAGAGTTTCCTTGTCCCCCTCTTTCATGGTGTCACAAAAATGAAAAAAAAAAACTTCTTGCCCCCACTCAGTCTGAGTAAAAATAAGACATAATATACAGTGGAAGTTTGGTTGTCACACGAAGCATAGCCCCCCCTCCCCCCGTCACCATTGTTACAAGGTGGTGACACCCCCCCCCCCAATCATGTGGACGTCATTTATGGACAGCCTCTTACCTTACGTGCTCTATCCTCCGAGCCCAAGTTTCTCTACCAAGCAGCGCTACATTCCTTCATCCATGTCCAAGGTCCCTGTCATCACTTCACTCCTGTTAATGATATCCCTTTTGCCATTGCAGATTTCCCCTAATAGCCTCTCTACTAATACCCATTTTCCGTCAAAATTATTCCAAGTTTTCTTGATTTTTCCATCTGCCCCAGTTTATTGTATCCACCTTTTATGGTTAATTTTGCTTCCCTTGCTCAAGAAAATCTCATAATGTCGATCCTCAAAATTATATATCGTTTCCATTTCTTCTCATGTCTTCTGCTTTGCAGCTATTGTTGTCCATACTTCGCTGCCATACATGAGTTTACTCCAAATATATGTTTAAACTGTTATAAACAAAGTGCATCATTACTTCCTAACTTGTATCGCTGTTACTCTTGTAGAATGCATTCTTGGCTTGCGCTGCATCGCTTTCCTCAAAACCTTCTGCGAAGCAACCCCACTTTTACCGCAATCGTTGAGAAACCATAAGACATAGCTGCTATCTATGTATTTCGACAATTACTTGATTTTCCTTCAATTGAACATTTATAAATATGCTAATTAGCACGTCAGCGCGTATAATCTAAACAGCACGTCTCACACACTTCCAGAATTACTCTCATGTCTCGTCAAGACATGTAAAGGGCCGTAATGATAGGTACGGTTAATTAGTTTTACACCCACCCAATTCACTGAGGCTTTAAAAATTCGAGAATTGTAGGAATTTTTTGTGTTAAATAATGCTTTAATTCCTGAAAAAAACATGATGAGCTCCGATTTTAGCCTCCAAGTTCAACATATTGGGATCCAAATGAATTATATATATGGGGAAACTAAAATTTCGGCATTTTGCTACCAATAAGGTATGAAAAAATTCTTCATCTACCAAAACTTACCTATTACCGTGCGAGCTACCACTGGGGCCTGTGGCAGGAGGTGTTAGAACGCCAACAAAGAGAAGGGATGAGGAATAGGAAGATGGAGAGGACGGAAGTGATTTGCATGTCAATGGAGTGTGTTAGTGTTAATTAAGGTGGGTGAAATAACTATTGGTATAATATAATCCGATTGTTATAAAACGATATAAAACGATTGGTATAATAAAATATAATCCGTTCTTTGGGAATCTTTAATTTTTTACTGTTATCTACCCCAAATTAATTTATATCATTATAAATCCGATTTTCGCATTTTACATACCCGTCAGAAATCATGTAATTTTAAGAAAAACTCCGTTGGCCGCGGACGTATAGGACCGCGTTGAAGAGTATCGTGGTAGAACCCGGAAAAATGAAGAAGTTCATCGGAAACCACCGCGAAAATCTTCGTTCTCACACATTTTTCCTCCTTTGACCTCCATGTGTTTAATTGGTCATGTGCTAAGCATTTAGTAATAATTCATTGAAATAAAATGCGAAGCATGAGGTTGCATGTTTTATTCTCGCCTCGTGTATGGACCTATCGTATGAACGTGTATTGTAGACGCTTGAATATATTTACCATCGAGGAGCATATAGAAGGAGATCCAAGGCCCAGTGTTGATGGGAATCATGAGATTACAAAACAGTCATCTAGAAACAGATAATCTAAAATGGGAAATTAACTTTTAATAATAGCGAGTGAGATTGATTAACATTATGCGTTCTTGAACCTTCATAATTTTTATAATCAGTGCTTGAGAGGAGGGACGTAAAGATTATTTTTGAATGCCCTTATGTCAGCGCACTTAATGTATTCACAAGGAAATCCTTCCTTGACAATTTAAAATTCAAGGAATGAGTTGATTGCCCCAAGCAGGAAAATAATTAGCTCCAAGCAACTCTTGGAGTGTAATACATTAGAGACATTCCATACGCAATAATTTTAAAAGATTCATGTTCAGGGAATTTCTTGGTTAAGCTCGATATTGTTCAAGATCTGTGACGGACGTTGTCAAACGTAGGAGAAAAAAACAAAATGGCATCAAGGCACGAATTAAGAATGAACTCAATGAATGAGTTGATTGCCCTAACCATGGGAATATTGATCCAATCGAGTGTAATACACCAGAAATATTCCATACGCAATAAATGTAAAAGATTCATATCCTGAGAATCTTCTCCGTCAAACTTGATTTTGTTCAAGATCTGTGAAGAATATTGTGTGAATATTACATCGAGACACGAATAAATAATAAACAAATAATAAAATTTAAGGAGTGAAACATTTACATGTGAAGTAGTGAGAAATGGACAGCATTGATCAGGTGGTCGAATTTGATGTGAGTTCCTCGCTGTTCCAAAAGTAAAATTTTCACGTTTATGAATTATTATTAGATTATCTACAATTTACCATTAACTTGAAAATTGACAAGTTCTACTTTTTTCATTTTTCGCAATTGAACAGCTTCACGGAAGGTCACCAGAATTCCCTATGAATATATGATTCGACACAAGAAATATGAAACATTATACGGTCAGTTTAGCGAACTTAAAAAATGTTTGTTATTCATAAAAAACGGATGACATAAGGACCAGTCATTTGAGAGACTCATTGTGTAATGTAAAAATTCAATAATAATCAATATTCATTCATTCATTAGAGTAATCTACCGGTTAGTGGTAGGTTATGATGAAAGTCAAGAGAATATCCAACAGACTCTTACACGTGCCGTGCCGTACATTCCAACATCTAGCTCATCCCATGCCTCTCTTACCATTTCCTCAGCATAGATGTTAAAAAGCAAAGGCGACAACGGGCACCCTAGCCGCACCCCACGACCTGTAACTGCCCACCCTGATTCACCCTCAGCCACCCTCACCTGAGCCCTCTGTCCCATGTATACGTTTCGGATGAGTCTCCTATCACGCCAATATATTCCGATTTTCCCCAATATCTGCATTAGTTTCTCCCAGTTCACTCTGTCAAACGCCTATTCGAAATCCACAAAGCAAGCGAAAACATCCTGATTAGGTATACTCTTTGTTTAAACAAATATTCTTTCTATAAGTGTCCTCATTACCGCAATCACGTCTCTGGTGGCCCTCCCCTTCCTGAACCCAAATTGGTCATCGACTAAATAGTAGTTTGTTCTGCTCTCCAACCTTTTATTCAGTATTCTAAGCAAAACTTTTGCCGCGTGCGACATTAAACTAATTGTTCTATACTCCTCGCATTCTCAAGCTTTCTTCTTCTTCGGGATAGGTATTAATACTATTAATAATCAATATATATTTAATAATCAATATTTTTCTATTTATCTGTTATGTTTTACATTTTTTAGGGTATATTTTGTTAAAATTTCTATTTAATTGTTTGCTTGTCGACCAATGTAAGCGAAGCCTTTGTGCCGTTTTTGGAGACTTTTAAATAAATAAATTAATAAATATAGTAAAATATTTATTAGTAGTTAACCAAACTGCAAAATCGCATGCAGTCAGACACTTCAGGGGGTAGTTAGACGTTTTTATGCGAGTCTTGGCCCAAAATAGGCATTCAAAACGTGGACTAATGCAGATAAATCAAAAACTACCCTTGGCTTATCAATGTCATCGGGATAACAAACAGGCCGCAAAACATGGAATGATGGCTTCAAATTACCATCAAAAAGGATGAGGGTTCTCAAATTCTAAGTAAAAACAACAAAAGTATCCTATATAAATCTAATTCTGACGTAGGTACCTACTTACTGAAAATATGAAGATGAAATTCAAATTTAACAATCAACGGACGACCATGGTAAACAAACACCGCTCGTAATTCATCGTGTCGTAACCTGCAGAATAGCACCACGAAAATTTCGAATGAATACGATGACATGAAGCATTAAAAAGAAATCGCAGTTAACCAAAAACATAGGAGTATCTTACAAACTTATGTACCCTCATTTTCCCACTCTCATTGCTCAAATAGTTTTTGCCAATAGTCCCTAGATGGCAGCAAATGACGGAAGCAGAACTGCCGTGCCTCTGGCGGAAATTATTGGAACCATTGAGATTCTGGGCGAGAATTTTGTCGTCTCGCCGTCGTCATGGCGCTGAAATTCAAACGTCTCGTAATGCGAGCAGCCAGCCAACTTCAGTGCGCTTTCGTGTATTGGTTGAATATTTTGAAGCCGTTCGTTAGGTGGCAATAATGAGGCTTCTGAGGCCATGGTCATTTTGTTTACGCTTGGCGGCTTGCGGGGATTTTCAATTGTTAATATAGAAAAAGATTTATTACCCGACTGAAAATGGGTAAGAGATTTTGCTTTGTTCCTGGTTGCTCCCAAGTTTATTCTGTAACCGTGAGAAATAACAAAATTTTCGGTGTGAATAACAGAAGCTTGTTATGTTATGTTAAGATACACGAAGGCTAATGTATTCTCCCTTGTATTCTTCACGTTACTGTAGATTAAGGCATGGTCGTTACTGATGGTTACCCATGTATCCATTGCAGGCCTCTCATTATTTTGACATATTTTGGTTTTTATTCTCTTTGTGAGGTAAATATCTTTGATAATATCATTGAAAGTATGTATTACCGAATTAAAGTACTTGTGAATTACGTTCAATACCCATGCCGAAGCGAATGATTTTGTTTTGTAAGAGGGATTCTATTCGTAAATTATACGTAGAATTACATTTTAGCCTTCCACTAATACCCACCAATAATCAATTCACGCCATTTTCACTGTGAAAATGCAGTTCCAGTATTATATCTTTCAATGAAAACGCCTCTCGACTAAAATACAACACCCAGAATTATTCCTTAAATACTTAATACGTTCTCGTTCCCGCGAAAAATGCATTTTCCGCTTTTCCAACTCTCGAAAATGCCTTTATCACTTTTGAAAATGGCCAAATCGGGCCCGAGTACCGTCCCACCCTACCACCCCTGTTTCACTCCAAAGACCCGCAAGCTTGTTGGGGGGGTGGGTAAGGGCATATTTTAGAAGGGAAATTAGTCACTATCCTCCTACCGGTCGTTCGTAAAACATCCAAATATGGCGTCGAAAACTCACGAAAAAATCCCGAAATTGGTCATTTTCAAACGTTAATATCTCTAAAACTACTTGTCACACTGGTATGACTTTGACATTTTTACAAATACGCATTCTTCTTTACTCCTAGGTATCACATTCAATGTCGTCAGTTCCCTACGTTTTTCAAAAAAAAGTTAACCGTGCGAGACGGAAGCTCACCTTTACCAATTTTCCGTTCATAGCCATTAATCAGGTTGCCAAGGAGATGTGCTATTGTTTAAATGAGAGAAAGATTTATAATTTTGGAGTTGAAAATCTAATTTTTAAGCAAAAACAAAAGGTAAAACACAATATGCAAGAATTAAATAATTACTTCTTTATTGAAATTTTACGTCAAGCTTAAGAGTGTGTAAAATATTGAGGTTTTTGATGATGACATTGTTTTTAATTTTAGTCTGAAGATCAGCTTCGCAAATGGAGGCATGCCATTCCTCGGAATGACAAAACCTTAAGGAATGAATGTAGCATTTGCGAGCTCCACCTTTTTGCCAGAGGATATTAATCGTTTTTTTATGAAACGTTAATACCCGACGGAAGCATTCATACAGTGGAAAGAGGGAGGCCTTCTGTAAAACCCAGATGCTCTCCCGACGGTATTTCCTAATTTACACAATTATTTAACTAAGGTGTCTACGAAAAGGAAGTTGCCCGCCATGAGGAAGGCAAAAGAGGTCCGCAGATTGTACCGAATTAGAAAGATGATGTTCAAGGGCGTGAAAACTTCAATTTATTGGCCGAGGTAGCTAGTGACGGCATCCCAATTTTTCTGCCTGCATCCGACTCTCCTCTCCACTGACTATGTACCGCAGCCTCAATTATGAATTGAAAATCTATTTTTTAGCGATAGCCGTTCTCTGGATGAAAATATTTTTCTATATCATCATTTTCAATTGATTTATTTTTATCTGTTGAGTCCCCATGATGGAAAAATTAGTAAATGTGATTACGATGTCATCGTTGTTGCACGGCTGCCGTAAATGGTTGCTACAATCGAATGACCATTAATAGGTTTTCTGTAATTATATTGATATTATATGTAGTTAAAATTATTATCTGCTGATAGAACCATTAGTGTATTCCTAACCAGCCGTAATTTCCCTCGGTTCGAAATTAAAAAACAGCGAAAATACCGCGTATGAATACATGGGGATGAATAGAGATCATCTGATTCCAGGCTTCACTTACTTGGAGCCGCGGTTTTCAGCTTCAAGAAAGGTATCGTGCCGAAGTTGAGAGTCTGCTATCCTTAATTGAGAATCTCTATTCGAGTGATCCTCACGTTGAACGTTGGGAAGATAATGGGCCTCTCCTATGGCGATTCAGGGGCGTGCGCTGAACAGGGAGGCATCAATCACACTTACCTCTATCAATTTATTAGTAATAAACTATCTTAGTTGAGATTCTACATAAAATAAACTATCATTTCAAAACGCCATTGTAGGCTTAGGATCAGAGGAGGATGAATATTTTTTAAACATTTTTCTTAATAACGGTTTCTTTTCTGATTTTGAATTCTTTTGGAAGAACCAACTAAATCAATATGAATTAAACTACCTAACAAAAAGTTGAAATACACTTTTTCATAGGTATTTTGTATTGGAAAAACAATTTATAGCATTCAAAATACTTTTGATAAATGCACACTAGGGCCAAATTTCCACCTTGTGAATTTTGAACCCACTGCTGCTCAGTTGAACCAAAGTAAATTGATGTTAGTTTTTAATTGTAGTCGATTCGCATTAGAAAGGAACTGACGGCACAGATAGGCAGACACAGCCTCCTCTATACTTTTGCAGCCTCCACAGGGGCAGTTCTCTAGATGAAGCACACTCTTCCAGAATTAAAGCAATTATATTATATACCCATATTATTTCTTCGTCTAAAAACATTTTTTACTTTTCAACAAAAGTACAAAGTTTTTTATTCAAAATGAATATATTTCACTTCCACGAAGTCCAGCCTGAAACAATCAAATTTATTATTTCTTCGCATTATGGTACTACTTTGTTTATGCATGGAAGTGATGAAAATACGAAGGATTTGGACGTAATCCTCAAACGTCATTCGAGGTGGTGTTCGCAACAGCAATCCGTGAATATAAAATCCGTGGTTGTGAAAGAAAGGATCGTTGACAGTCTCGGGCTTGATGATATGGAAATCTTTCATCGTAAGATTGAGAGGTGAAATACTAACCATACAATTTCCACAGTGCATTTTAATGATCAAGACCATGGTTTCTTTGATAAGCGAAGTTCACTAAAAGATGTCGCTTCGTTAACGAGACCGTGGTTGTAATCCATAAAATATAGTGTGGAAATTGCAGATTTAGTATTTAACCGTTCATTTCAACAAAGGAAGGATTATTTATGGGATAGAAGAAGGGAAAAAAGAAAGTTGAAGTCTATTCATAAGGGACACTAAGCGGTCCTGATTTTTACGTCTCCTCCGACGGACGGAATTACCGGACGTCTCCTCCGAACATTAGAAGGGAACGCCACGTAACACCCAGATGGGGAGGTAGATTCCACAAAAATTACGTCACTAAGGGGGTTTGAACTCGGACCCTATATTTGGGAAGCCAACACTCAAGTAATCACAGACCCTATCCACTGTATTTTCGGGGCAGCATTTAAAATGCTATTTGAGTCGGTTATTGGCCTATTACGGAAACTGGAGGCAATTTCCACGAGATAATAGCTGGTGTGTGTAAAGCAATGCACAGAAAAATACTAATTCCAGACCACGTAAGAAAATAATGATTTCCGATCCATGTCTAACGAAAGATTTCTTCTTTTTTCCAATGAAACTAATTAATGCCAATCAAGGATGTACCCATGATCAGAAGCAGGGCGGTGCAGCTGTTAGATCGGGGTGGAGGGAGATAGTGGCGGTGGAAAGGTTGATAACGCGACATGTACTACCTACGAATAAAAAAAATAAAACTCGAGGTTTAGGAAAAAATTGTCTATTGGTCACTCTGCAGAGAATTGACTTTTTACTATTATTTTATAAGTATATCTCATCCTCACACAGTTTTGGTTTTATAAACCACTTCATTCTACTTAAGTGTCTAGGTTTTATTTTTTAGCTAAATGGTGGGGGGCTGCTTCCCCTGCCCCTGTCCCTCTCAGGGTGAGCACGTTGTATCAATGGTAAACAAACTTTTAGGCTGATTTTATTTAGTCATTTAAATAGCTCAAATAGTTTGGACAATCCGCCTCAACCTCAGCTAACGGCCAGATAAATATTAAATAAAATATATAACAAAAAATGTGGCGTAGGACGTCATAGATTACTCAGCGAAAGAAAAACTGATGAGGTCAAACGAGGTTCTCTATCAGTTTTTCCCATCATTGACTTCAGGTGAGATGTAATTCACTGGCAAGCGATTGACATTTCGAACGCCGAAGCACGAAGTCTTTGAGGACCCGAATGCACGTGGAGTTTTGGGCGAATCATCAGGGAAACTCATGCGCCGAGCGAACTTGCTTAACTCGGCCGGCTGTGGTGGTGAAAAGGCCGTTTTACACGGGGCACGTAATTGCACAATCTGATGTATGTTCGAACGTGCATTTCAAATTGCGTCGTGTAAAGCGGTGAAATGCTAGAACTCATGCGCAAATGCATGAACGCGATATGGCAAAATAGCCCCTGTTCTAATTCCGAGCTCGCATTTTCGCAATTTCAACAAATTTTTTTCCGATAGATGTCGCAGTAGTAGGGACCGGAAGAAGCTGAGTGACGATAAGTGTTTGTTGTATTGGTGGATTGCATTGTGTGCAGTTGTTGTTGCTTGTTGTCCTTTGCGGAATAGTATGAGCTGGTCACACAAGGACGTGTGACAACATGTCAACAACGATGCGCACAGAATTTCGTTTCTTCTTTGTTCTAACAAGTGACTTGCTACTAGCGCACTCAACAGACGACGAAATTTCGTGAATGAATGCTTGCTTACGAACACCGTGTAAAGCGGTAACGCATTCGTCTGCGCAATAATTATTGCACGCAAGATTGAGAAATGAATGCAGTGCTAACCTGCGCAATGACGTGCCCCGTGTAAAACGGCCTAAAGGGATGTCTTCAGCTTGAAAGCCGTCCGCTGGCAGGATTCATTAAACACTCGATCCTTTCCGGTTTGACCCTGACTTCCGAGTCCCCCTCCCCCAAACAAACAACTCTACGGTCTTATCTTTCCTCACCCTCCTCTCCATCTTCACCCCACAACACCCTCCCCTCAACCCCACCCCACTTACTACCCCATAACACCGCAAGCCATCGCACGTCGTCCAAGGAGCCGACGATGCGTAGAGGTTTCGTTCATCTAGTGTATATTTTGCTTGATTTTAATAAGAGAAAAGATGACGTCCGTTAGGCGAGTACATTAACTTTGACATTCAGATGTTGGACTTTCTACACCCCTTTTTTACAATATACTCACCAATTTTTCTTCACGAGAGAATAGGTCTCAGAAATAATAAGTCATCATTAGGTCATCGCCGACGTTTCCAAATTGCTTCTTCGTGGCTACATTTTCATTGAATTTACATTATTTACGAAATTGGTCACATATATTAGATGCAGAATACCTCTGAAGTATTTTTCTCTCAATTTCCTTTATAATTTTTATTAAATATTGCACCAATTATAAATTACCAATGTTTAAAATTCTATGAATTTTGAGCCTTAAAAATTAACTAAATCATTACGAAACCTCGTTGATAAGCTAATAATGATCTCAATTATTTTATCCCAAAACACCTCTTCTCTAAAAAAATAATAGATTAATTGAAATATTTTTGTCCAGTTCCTCAAAAAAATGTATTTAATTGTGCTTATGATAATCGTCGTGATGAGTCATATTATGTAATTTCATTTCCGGAATGATTTTCAATTCAAAATTTATTGCTATAACGCCTCAGCCTATCGGGAGCAAATGGGTCTTGGCACGGTGAAGCCTGTTTTTTGCGTCAATGGATCCATCCAGAGTGAAATGCTTTCGCGTGAAGGCATTTCAGTGGCATTTAACTTTTTTTATCATGTGATTTCGTTCAATAAATGTTAAGCATTTGGGTTCAATAAATTTTAAGATATGTTATCATAGTGCCATAGATTGGTTGATTTAAAATGAAAGTGGACATGCACTACGATATTAATGAAAATACTGCAACATCGCCAATAAAAGAACAATTATCATGTGAAACCTTCTGGCACGGCTGAAATATAGTGCATTCCGAGCTCAATCCAAAGTAGCTACTATACTCCAAGCTAGCATACTAAGTCTTTTGCTGGATCAAGTATCGTGTTAAACGGGCTTAACTTAAGACCTCAACCATATGCTGTCATTATCAATCACATGAAGTCAGAAGTGGGACTCGATTCCACGACATCCTCGTTGCCAGGCCAGTGCGCGAGATTCCTGGGGTGCGATCACCGTTCTCCATAACGCGTGCGCTAGCGTTATAGGTATTTTTTAATTGCACTCATGAGAGCGAAAACGTATTCGTTAATCTTCAAATTTTGTCAGGCGCTTTTAATCACCAGTTGTAATTGATTGGGTGCATTCCTTGGACGGTAACCGTGACCATAGCCCCTTTAGAGCTGCTTGCGTTTTGAATAATGATAATGACAACACGAAAGAAAGAACCGTGCTCTCACTCCAGGAGGTCTACTCTTGAAACACTGATAATTACCGCATTCGAAAATATTAATTTTATCGCATAGTTTCGTGAACTCGGCATTCTGTATTCGTGTCTTCTACGAAACCATAAGATATATTTCTTTTTCCGCGTGCGAAAATTATCACCGAGATTCGAACCCATGTCCACGGCAGTCGGCTGATCCACAGGGTATGGCCGAATGTGCACTTAAAAATCTCCGATACTTCCCTGTGTCATCGTGTTCTCATTCTTCTCTTTCCTTTTAGCTTTCGCCTTCTTATCTCGGCCACGACATCGAACGGAGGGGTGGGTGGTCCCGGAGTTCGACTTGCTCGTCAGGGGAAGGCTTGTCTCCGAGCTTCGAGTAAAATAACGAAATAACTATTCCATTTCGGGGTGAACTACGTATTTGACAGAGAGTAGCGAAGTTTCCAGGTCACACGTTGCCTGCGTACAGGCGTCTACTACGGCGATGACGCAAGAAGAGGTATTTATACACATGAACATATGTCAAGTAGTCCGTGATTATACGTCCCAGGTGGACGAGCATAACAATTTACGATCGGATGGGTATTCCTCTGCTCTGAGTCACACGTGGAACTCCAACCCCGAGCTCAATAAGACATGTGGTTTACACATCTGAGCACTGCTTTCCGGGTTCAGGTTCGACTTCGCATGAAATCTTCAGCGAATTAGTCATTAGCCGCATTTTCAGAAACTCGTCAAATGTCAAATTCTTCAATCGCGAGCTCGTTAAGAAAGGTTATGCCGACCGAGTAACTTGCGAACCACCTTGAATCTATCATTCGCCACCGAAACGTAAAATGCAACGAAGAGGTTAATATGCTGAACTTATTAATAAAGTGAACTAATGTTTAAAGTTATTTATTATATAGGAATAAACTATTATAGAGTAAACTACAAAGATTTATGCAATGATACCTTTTTTATTTTGAAAAGTAATTCAGGCATGCAAGACGTAGTTCCATTAGTTGCGAGTGTAATAACTTTATAATGTTTGTTTAACTGGGTGCGGTTTAATGATCAAGTTGAATCCGTAGATGCTCTGAACTTAACGGACAATTATGAAACTAGCCAGTGTGGAGCACCATTCAGACCCATTTTTGGCGGCGGAAAGAAAGAAATTTAAAAACTGTGCGTCGAGAACTTCATTTTTCTGACAAAATGTTGGTTAATGTGCTACCGTGGTGTGTTATGAAGATCGCATGAGGTGAGATAAAAGATTTGCTTCAGAATTGCGTGGGATATTTAGATCTAAATTGTACAACCAATTAACGAGGATTGTCCAGCGCAACGCCAAAGTAAATTTCACTGTAAACGAATTTATAGTTAGCATGTTTTCATACTGTTGGGACGATGTTTGTCCTCGAAACACACGCAGGACAACTTATTTTTTTTATTCAGTACATTATACGACTCTTCCCTTGGACTACAATCTTGTCGTGGTGGAAGGGCTTCCGTGCTCCGATGACCCCTAGAGCTGCACTGGCGGGAGCAATGCTCCTTGTAGGGTCACCCATGCCACATTGGTCGAAGGCTAGGAGACAAACGAATGGTAGTCCTCGCAGCGTCTGTACCTCAGTGAGGCGGCTGCAAAAGGCGTCTGATCCCCGTGGGGCAGCCTCTGAAGTGATGGTGTCACGTTAAAAACACTATTGAGTAAGGCCACGGAATGCCATCGCAATTAAAACAAAAACCTTGAAATTATAGACAGTTCTCAAATGATAATGAATCCTGGCAACTACGGGACTCGGCTCAGAGGGCCAGGTGTCGTGCCCAGCAGCAATGGGAGCAAGGCCCCTGCGGTCGTCATCACACGAAATCCTTGCTCAGACGTAGTTGCAGTAGAGGAAAAGAAGATAAAGAAGAGGAACGAAACAATCTTTTCAAAAATTTTAAATTTGCGACAACTTTTGTGAAATATGAATTTGTAATAATAGTAGAACAATTGTTGTAAAAGTTTTTATTTTTGAAATTGTTGCAACGATTGTTAAAAAATGGTACTACTAATGATAAAATATACGAATATTCACTCATTGAAAATATTTAATAATATCATGCTAATTGCACAATTATCCTCGGAGATAAAAAACTTTATTCCTTACAAAATGTTGATGAAATAAATCGTTGCCCTGGGTAAGGAAATCACTCAAAAATACAAAGCCAATGGGTTAGTAAACATACAAAATTATCAATTGCAAACATTTTCACATTTCCACTTAAGGACACAAACGCCATCATAATAAAAAGAATCCACAACTTCACCCCTTCTTAGTTTTTTTTGGATATTACATGCTGGGGGTTGCCTTTCCGGTTTGGTCTGAGTGCCCCAGTAAAGTAAGTTTGTCGTTGAAGTAGTTGGTGCACCAAGTCAACACTGCTTTAGTAGTTGTCCATAAAAAGTGAATGGCCCCTATCTAAATTTTTTCTTCCATCAATTTATGAACAACGTTACTGGCATGTCCAGGACCCCCTAATTCAACGTCACCAGCCCCAGTGTTCACGATGAATCTCAAAACCAAACCGGAAGGTTCACTCAACATGCATAGCTATATTCGGTATATATGACTCTTCCGCTTCATATAGATACGGAATAATAACCACCCCCTCCAAAGTTTACTAGATACGGTCACGACTCATGAAACTCCTAGAACTAGGCTAATCGCAAAGAATATCTGAACTCCAATAGTCCGGTATTCTGAGGGATTTTTGTCTGTGCTCAATATCTCGTCTGGTGTCTTTCGGCAGCTGGCTGAGAAATTAATTGTTCGGAGACGGAAGGAATAACCGGGTGAGGCTCTGGGGTACTGCTCGAGGATCGGGTAGGTATTTTGCGTGCCATGGGTTCATCCTCGCTTTCCTCCCCGGAAGGGCTTTCAAAATTGGATTCCGCTATATCGGAATCTTCAAAGTCCTCATCACTCTCCTCCAAAACTCTTAGCAGGTCTTCCCGAGCGTAAGTACGGAACATTGTTCGTGATGTTGAACGAGAGGCCGTCCCACGGGACGTTGATGGGAAGGACTCATCTTGAGACGTTGACAGAAGACACTCCTTAGGTGAGGTTGTCGGGATGGTCAGCTCACCGTGCGTCGATGGTTTGAGCCATCTCTTGAGTTTTCTCTTTCCACCCCTCGTTTTAACCATGCTAGAAAATATCAATGTACAACAGTTTTGTTTGAAACAATTGATATTACATTCATTTATTAAGTAAATTATATTGAGAAAACTAAATTCGCAGACGAAATCTAGAAACTTGGGCGCTTCCAGTGAATGTATTTTTTTCGCACCTTTATTTGGGCAACTTAAATTTATCCGTGAGTGGGCAAAATTGACGAAAGATTAATTTATTTTAAGACAATATACTTTAAGTAAAAATAATATCTCAGTGACAATGACCCACGGTAAAAACAATGAAATGAAATTTGTTCAAATTTTGAGAAACTGTCATGTGGACAGCCAGTACGTTGTTCTTTGTGCGAAAATATTTACTGCTTCCTAAATGTAATATATACGCATGGACTAATTATAGAACTTTTAATTACATACAGCACACTTTACTCTTGTGATGCATGGTCCTTAATGATTTTAAAAAATTAACTTTATTACAATTAACAATTCATGTTTACCTTTCGACTTTGATGAAGGAAATCACACTGAGTCCTGCTGGTGCAATCTCTAGGCTCACAAGAAAAATGTTTCTAATTCTGTGTTTTATCCGATGCACTTTAAAAAATTCAAATTAATGGTGAATGGATTCAGATATTAATCATACAATAACTACTTCAGAGTAAAGCTCAAGGAAATTATTAACAGCAGCAGAGAAAATAGCACATTTAGCTTGAAGAGGAAAAAATATGTTCACAAAATAAAGTTGTTAGGGTAAAAGAATAAAAAATATCAAAATTTTTCCTAGCAAGTTATAAAAATCTTGATAAATGCATTCAAGTTATTTTAAAAATAAAAAATAACAATAACTATAGAGTTAATTGATAATAACTTGGAAAAATATTATAAAAATAGTAAAAAATAAGTGCGAACCTGCATTAATTAAAAAAATTCGTGTTCCGTAATTATATGGCTAATCAGGAAACGAACTTCACCGTACGAAAGGTTGGAACAAACTGGTGGCGGCTGTAAACCCGGAAAGAGGCCTACGCACGACTGGTCACCGATAAACCCTATAGAAAAGAAAGTCGACGAGCGCGCCATATGCTGCCGAGATAGAACGCGTGCAGCGAATATCGGCAAGTTACATATTCGAAATACTGTTTGGATAATTTCATTAGTGTTACTGCCCTTTTGCAGCAACTGAAATGGTAATCGCTTTCACATTATCGAATATAATTTAGACTTAATCTAATACGTAGTTTACAAACGAAATTGTTTACTCACAACGTTGATGACATTTTACGAAATTCGACACACTACGGTAGATCAGATCATGAGAATAAAATTAGGGAACTAGAAAGCAAATCGGACAGATTTTAAATATAATTTTTCCCACGAACGATGAGAAACCATGACAACTACCAGTGAGACTTTTACATGTGTTTTATCAATAGGTAGTGTAGATTAACTCTATAGTACTTGTATGCTTACCTGCCAACTAATACTCACAGGACGCCGTGCTTGCTTTCAGTATAATTGTTCTATCTCTGTCCATTTATGAAGTGGCAAAATATATAAATACTAACGTTCTTTTAACATTGGTAGCTTACATATAGTGTAGTTCATGCTTGTGCAGCTTCCCCTCTTGACAAGCATTATCGATTTATGCTTATGCATCCGTAGTTACCGTAGCCGTAATAGCCGTAGTTACACCAACTTTTATAGGGTATAGTGTAATAAATGCTGGTGACTATTCACCCCCTGCCACACACCGATGAGGTGGCTTGCAGGGTGTTTCGTAGATGTATTGTATGTGTTCATGTTGTCAAGTCACCTCTAGAGGCATATATCCCATTAACTTTCGACATTCCTGCTGTCTTTTGAATGTATTCAGTAATCTTTTTCCGTATTGACGGAAAATTGCTGTATAGTGTGGGACAAATTCATGGATAGTATACTGTTGATATCGACAAAGAGTAATCGAATAAATTCCATCTGAAAATAATCGGCCGAGAAACTGACGCAACTGGACTGACAGAAAAATTGAAGGCACTATTCCCCCGAATGGTCCAAAATTTCATACTGCACGTTTTTCCAATTAATACCATTCTTGTTTGCATTCTTTAATTGTAAAAGAAACACTATCATTCTCCTATTAGAGATAACCCAAGCAACGAATTCTTAAGCATAATGTTGTATTTATCCTCAAATTACGGAATATTTACATTTTTTCAGTCATGAGTCCATAAAACTATTAAAAATGCGAATGAAATCAATCTGTGTTGAAAGCCAAGGCTGCCAACGTATTTCAACTCCTACCTACGCTGGTCATTTTCTAGCTCACGACGTTTGCCTATTTACGCTGGCTTGCGTTTCCCGTGACTCTGTGCGTTCCGTGGTTTTGAATATGAGATGTCAAACCATAAACTGCCCATGCTCAATTCAAGTAAAGAAATATGTCTATTGTCTTTAATACTTCTTCATCTAGCCCCTGAAAACTACAATAAGTTGTAGTACCAATGATACTACCTACGCGCCAAATGCACACGGAGTTATTGAGTTAGGAAGGTAGTGAGGGAGCGCTTCCACTATTTACTTGGTACTATGTATTGTATGTATAGCTCGGTGTAAGAAAAAATTAAACACGACCACCTATCCAATACGACCACCTTTCGTATTTCCGTAACGCAGTTCAATTCATTGACGAGGAAAGTCGCCTTCAGCAATTGCAACCAGCCATTCTTCAATAGAAGAAGAGCATTCGTGTATCAGGGATTTCACATTTTGAGGTGAAAAAAATTTTCACGCTTGGTTAAAAATTTCCTTGCATGCATTTCTGATGCAGAGAGTGAAATGACGGCTATAGGGCATCATATTACCGGGCTAGCAAGGAATTTGTGCTATTTATGTGGGACGGTCAGCTCTTATTTACGATCAATTTATGTGCTGAAGCTCAAGGGAACCCGAAGTGAATTGCTGCTTGAATTCAGTGAGGATTTGTTCTCTGTCTTCGTTCGATCCGAGTAGCTTCCTAACAGCTGTGAGTGGCGAACTTCTACTATTCCGTTTGGTGTAGAAGTTTTCAAGTCCATGTAAAGTGTTTTTGGTTTCTGTGAGTGAGTGCAACGTGCATGCTGGTTGCTTGAAATAATCGTAAGAATTAACTTCGAACCTTTCTTCACCCAGAATATTTATAACCCCAAATACATAAAAACGATCGTGACCTCATTGAATGGTTGGTGAATGTGTACTATGTGCTTCCTGGATTAACCCCGCCACTCATTCTAAGAATGGGGCGTCATAGAATTCTTATAGACCGCTACAGTGTTTTAACTTCGTTAATAAGATCGTGGCGATGAAATGAATGTGGATACAAAAGAATTCTAATACTCGTTGTGTTGATGTTGCGAGCTACTTCGATGTACCTGTCTTAATGGCAACCCATCGGTTGATATAGTGTGGTTGTAGAGAGTGACGAGAAGAAGAGCCGAAGGAATTTATCTCAGCGCGTCAAAACTTGCTCACTACACTCACGAGGCAAAGAAGAGGAGGTATTACACCAAATGTGGCGACCAGATAGCAGAGCGAGAAATGAGGCTCCGTAACAAAATTTCAGGTAACGTTTTTCTCGTTCTTAGAGCACCAACTGTTTTGTTTACGATCCACAGAATACAACCAAGACCAGTGTCCGAGTATTCACGTAGAATTCTGATACGAAAAAAATGGGGAAGAACATGACCAAACAATTCCTAATCTCAAAATTTGTATGTTAAAAATGCATGAAAAACTGAGTTATGAAGGACGTACTTCAATGATTTACGTGATTAAATTTGCGGATTATGGATTAGCGAAAATGTTTACTATGTATAACTGTCCTTTTGCATGTCATATGTGTCAGGTAATATTAACTAAATGCTTGTGAGCTACTCACTTGTTTCATTTGATGATATTCTCATGTCACTGCTCCAGGCGCCATATTGTTAATAAATGCTACGTTATAGAGATACCGACCGCGGCGAAGTGATTTGTTTTTGCATCGCAAACAGGTAAAATAGTCCAACCTAAGAATAAATTTATTTTTAAAAATGTTAGAACGAATTTCTGTTAGTAACTTGATATTGTTTTTGGCTGTTTAGGGTATTTTAGAATAAAATATTCTATGACGTCACGGCCAATGATGTCTCTTGGCGCAATATACACATTAATGTGTCTTTCTCCCGCCTTCAGTCTCAGTTTGCCGCCAGCTGTCTCTCGGGTGAGAGGTGAGTAATTAACAACGAATTAAGCTCTGTTAATTTTAACTTTCAAATTTCCTGTATTAGATGCAACGTAAATGAGTGTATAAGCCAATAATTGTAGTTATTTTGCCGGGTAGTGTAATTTTTGTTATGTTTTTATTAAATATAATTACATTTAAAACTTCCATGACAATCGAAATAACGCTATTTTCCGATGGTTTCATAGATTCCACTGTACAAAAACGATCACTCATACGAATTCACATACGTATTTGGCATTATTAAATTTGTGCTCAACTGATGTAAGAAATTGATTTGAGTCAACGTGTACGCTGGCATTATTTTGTTGGATCTGTTTTTTTTATTCTTATAAATTGGTTGCCACGTATTTTTTTGCACGCCAGCCTCCCCTGCCCTCTTATTCTGGTTAACTTCTTCCAGCATTAGCGGTTGAGAAATTGTAGAGTGGGCATCAAATTCAATTAAGGCGCTTATTTACTGTTAATATCCATTTATGACAAAAATGACGAGCAAGTAATAAAATTCCTGCCTGGAAACAACAAGTGACTTTGAATGAGTTCGAATGCAATATTCAAAATATAAATCGTAAAATATGTATTAATCCGTTTCATTATCCTTTAAACTTATTGCAGTTTGAAGGCTGTGGTCGTGAAATGTGGTTGGAGGAGGAAAGGATCCGGATCCAGAATGGTGCTTTCCGAAAATGTAGTGTGGAGTCTGCTGAGGAGCCTGATGGAAATATAGTAAGTTTATAATTGTCTCTCCTTTAATTCGAAGTATTAATTCGCTTTAAATTATTTCAAATGCAATAGTGTGACAGTTAATGGAGTTCTCATCGTTATGATAAAATAAACATAATACGTGGATGGAGACACATACCGTGGAATAATGTGATTATATTTAATCTTTTAAAAAGCCAGATTTATCTCCTCCAGAGTCAAATTTTCCGAATGATAGTCCACTTTGGGTGTTGGTTTCGCTTCGCATATTTCGAAGAGTTACTCTCCGTCGAGGTTTTCTTCCTGTGAGGTAATCCAAATTATTGATTCGGAAAGAAGTGATATTTGGAATGATTGCCTTGCAGCAAAACGATCGTGTCGTTGAGCATAGCGAAATAGAGTAAAATAGTTTAATTTTTAAACATTTACCAGGCGTATTGTAGATTTTGGTTGAACACAATCATTAGTTCATCTATTTGATAGACTATGATTTCGGAGCGTGGCAGATTTTTTGTATGTCGCTGAATCATTGAATTTACTTGCGTTAAATTGTTTACTGCTACATCGTGCCCAAGTGTAGTCCTCGCATAAGACAGTGTTGGATCCAAATTTGGCGTTTTTGCGGCGAGGTCTATGTCCGAAAACCCGGCCGCGGCGAGTGAATGTGTAGCAACTGTGCCACACAGATTTACTTTTCACAGATGTAACAGTACCAGCCTGCCGTTCTATATATAAGGTGTACCAGACTGCATGTGCACTGATATTCTTACTGCACATCATCCTGACTATCCATTATAGTACTTACATGCTAGTACACTTTTGGTAATCCGTCTGTGACGACCTTTAGCGAGAGGACCGTGAGATCTCATTATGGGCTATAGCAATTCTCCCTCCTCTGGCAAAACCGATTAAATACTTGTTTGGAACGTTTGTTCCCTCTCTATTTATCGAAAATAAAAAAGGTTTCTTCTTCTTAAAGTAACGGCGTAGCGTTTTTAAATAGTCAGTATTTATGATGAATTAATTATCTGTTTAGTACATTTCATCCTTTTTTTACTGATACCGGAATTGGTTTCGATTCAAAACTCTAATAAGTATTTGTATTGACGTCATAGGCACCGTCCTTGTCGTTGTGCGTGTTTCTGCTCCCCCGCCCTCCTCCCAGTCTTGTCTTTGAAACCTTGAAACACCTGTAAACAGACCGTCACAAAATCTAGAATGGCCTCTCCCTCCCTTCCCTGCCAACCAACCCTCCCACTTTCCCCTCCCCCTCAGCGTCAACCCCCTCCGCCTACCAAGCCCGCTTGTAGTATGTATGGACACTGGAAAACAAAATATGAGCCTTGATAATGACATTATAAATGTCGATACCACGGTCCGTAAGATATAAAAATGTGAAATACACGAAGCGTGAAATTATTTTATCTGATGCAGTTTCACAAAGTAATGTCTAAAATCGATTGAAGACTTTTATGGAACACTTGTTCCCTCGCTATTTCTCTAAAATAGAAAAGGTTTAATTCTCCTTGTAATTAATTAGCTTACATCCTCTTTTCAACTGGAAATTATTCCTGATCTTGGGAGAAGGTATTTGCCTCCTTTCCTTCGATCTTTTGGGTGGTGGTGGTTTAATCGGTCTCCTGTCAAGCGACTCTACAGCTATGGAAAATTTCCTGTAAAATATTGTTTACTTGAAGTTCCTCTTGACTGCTCACAAAGTGCCTCACGGTTGAGAGGATTTTAAAGCATTCCTAAATGCCAACATTGGAGAAAATGTTGATTTTATGTAATTTATAAAGTATAAAACGTACACAATATTAGAAAGAATTTTCTGTTTTTTGTTGTTGTTTATCTTGTAAATTAGGTAAGGATTTTTTAAGCTTCAGAAAAGTCTTTGTCTATCATGGTTTGATTAATTTATTAGGTACGTCCAGCAATAAAACACACTCTCAAGTTGTTTTTTGCCTTTCACTAAAGAATGGTTACGTAGTTAGATCCTGAAAATTATATTTTTTGTGCCATTACACAAAGGTATGGCAAAAAGATAACAATTAAGAGATTAGGTATTCGCAATGTGGAAATTTTCCCGTATCAGATTAAAGTTACCTCGGCTTCTCATAAAATGCTTTTCTATGGAGATTGCTAAATGCATTCCTGCATGTCTGCTTCGCAATTGATGTCGGCTGTAGTCTAAAATAAACTCCTAGCATTTAGTAGTGGGGAGGAATGTAGCTGGAACATTGATTTATAAAAAGCACACAAATATAGGTATCTGTTTATACGATTTCTGTATTTTGCCAACTTATGTTTGTTGGTGATAGTTTTCGAATTCAATTCTTGAAATTATGTTTTTAAAAACATCAAAAGAATGTATTCCTTCATATATCATCTCACACTATTGAGTAGTACCTACCTCGATTGGATTAGGCCATCTTCATTTACATGCGGTTAACTCCTTCGTAACTACTTCGAGTAAACGTTTTGATGGCAACTCGGAAAATGTGTCGGCACCGTTCGAGTCACTCAATACAGTGAACGAAGATACGAGGATGAAACGATACGAAATATCATTCTTTTTATTTCATAGTTTTCCTCTATTTTAATGTGCTTTCGTATTTACCTAGTGAATATCTTTTTACATTCAAGATAGTACTATCAAGCCATCCATTGTATATTTATTTTTTTAAATACTCGAGACCCTTGAGATGGATCAATAATTCTGTAGGTACTATAAGGCCTGATAAAATGTTCTAGAAGTGTTTTAGATATAGTATTGGACCTAATTAATTGCCAAATAACTTTTACATTTGTAAGTTCTTAATCTATACTTAGGGTCAATTGAACGATAACAATCTTGCTCTTCTCTGCTGCTTTGAATACCTTTAAGACAGGTTCTGATCTATTTTTACAGAAATACACGAACTCAGTTCCATGCAGTACCTCCGGGCATTATAGTCTCCTTTATGATACTCGCCTAGCCCATAGACTATATTATTTTATAAAGCCGTGGTCTTAAGGATAATAGCATATGTTTTTCAATTTCACGAAAACTATATCTACCACCTCTGCTATGATTTGGACTTAACTTGAAAAATGCCTTAGCAAGATATGTAAGATTGAGTTACATAAAGGCTATTTTGGGAAAATATCTCTAATTTTTTCAACTAGTCATGGTTAACTGAGTGCAAGTTTACGAAAGCATTGCTTATGTATATTATATAATTCATAAAAAATTCATATTTATGAATGAAGTCCTTTGCGCTGGAGTCTCATACGCTCCATATCTCTGTCCAAAAGATCTGATATCTCTCGTCTTCTGTGAAAATAATCAAAAGAATCAAAACGCGTAATGGTATTTTGGACCGTGGATTCCAAATATCGCTTGCCAATGTTGATGGACGATGTCACTACGTGGGTTAGCATAGTTAAAAAATTTTAGCTACTCACATTGAAACAATCACTGTTAATAAATCCACACTTTGATAATAAAACTGAACCAGGTTTCGGCAACTCGGTGACCATTTTCAAGGTACAGTATCGTGTGGTGGCCGAGTATACATACGTTAAGGGTGGGAGGGGGGGGGAGGTAAAATGAGTGGGTGGGGGATGGAGTTGCAAGGCCGGGAGTTTGGGGGAGGGGATGAGGGTAATCCGTCAACCTTCCCACCACCTCTTGCCCTCTTAGTCGCCAACAATCGTCCTTCACCTTGTTGTTCTCACTCCTCCAAAAAATAAAAACAATAGAATGACTCAACTTTCCCGCTTCTTTCCTTTCAATGTCCCCGGATTACCGTACCCCCCGTCCCCATCTTCCGGCCTTGTAACACCATCCCTCCCCCCACTTCTTTTACTATCCCCCCTTCCAGCCTGTAACTCATATATACTCGGCCACCACACGATTCTGTGCCTTGCGAATGGCACTGAGTTGCCGAAACCTGGGTCAGTTTCATTATTAAGGTGTGGGTTTATAGCCAGTGATTGTTTCAATATGAAAATTAGAAATTTACAATAGTTACGCCGAAATCGATTTCCCAATTTTAGATAGGTACGTTGAGTTATTTCCTCACTAGGTTTTATTTAATGTAATTGAGCAATAACTATAAAAATGTACTCTGCCACTACCGATATTTTGCTAAGTATTTTGTCTGTTATTTTGGAGTATTGTTTCACAGCTGGTTATGGTAGCCGGTGGATTAAGGTGTTGATCGGGAGAATAGTAAGAAACTAGGATTTGGAAACGGAGCCGGAGCAATAGCTTTTTTCTCGTCCGATTTGTTCTCTAGTAAGTTTTTATCTTGCATAGGCAGGGTAGTTCAAAAATGAATGAAGGTTTCGATTCAAATGAATTCAGAAGGTTTGCAAAGATTTTAGGTGAAGTAGGAGAATTGTTTCTAGTCGAGTCAAATGCTACAAATTCCTTAACTAATAGAGGCCGGCGATACTTTCTCGAACTACGCTACGTTTACAAATCCCTTAACGAGAAGAAATCACTTGGTACCGTCCCACTTGGGTTCCTTATTCCAGATGGATTTCAACGAATAATAATGGAATGATTAGTATGCTCTCTAATATGGATTATAACGCACTAAAACGCATCAATCGATAAATACGCACTCTGTATTAGATAATCATATTCTAAAATAAATATTTTATTAGTTTCGTTATTCCGTTAAAATATTTATCCGTGGGTTGTGTGGCAAAAGACAGTCTATTTATTTTCTGTTTTTTATACACCTTGGAGAAAACATTTATTTTACTCCTGCATTTCGGGAGAGGTTGATAAACTTTTTAGATTAGATGATGACGTTAGTAGAAAATAAACATGACTTGTTCATTTTTTGGAACCAACTGACGCCGTAAGAAAATCCGCCGTAACATTAATAGCTTAATCTTTCCTGCGATGCTTTATTGCGCAACACCTCAATTCTAATGGCTCAAATCATATAGAATCCTTTCCCTTTCATATTTACTAAGTCTTGTACTGGATCAAGTCTTGGGTGAAACGGGCTTTATATTCGCCAATCCCTTCAAATGCAATCTACGCCATCCAAGGCCTTATTATTCCTCAATATTCATGCCCAGTGCACCGAAGTGACGGCTTTGATTTAATCCGAAACTTAATTTTTGACCCCAAAGCATGAGCTGTGGTGACCTATTTTTCAGACTAAATAAATGTTATATACCGTGATTCACCATTTGAAATGCAATTTTCTTGTGGTTGTTCAATGTGTAAGTTAATTGCGTTTGGGTTGGAGTGGAAACCAATTTTGTGGCTGCCGAAGCAGTTTACCGTACGTATCTGCAGTTGATTAAATAGAAATATAACTGAATAAACCGATAGCACAAAGGAAGAATTAATTTATATTAAACTTATATCAGTGCATAACAATTCAAGAATGTTCATGAATTACACATCAAAAGATACGCATTAAAGAAAGAGAAGTAGTATGTATTTACAAAACATAGAGGACTGTGGAGATTATTTCCAACAATTTGTCTATTTTTATTATTGCTCTCTCCGTGATCGTGTGCAGTAAATCATTTGAAGCAGCATGGTTTGATCATTGGTTCAATGCCTGTGCAAGCAAAGTCAGGAATGAATCAATGTCAAAATTTCAGAAAAAACCACTGCAATGTTAAAATCATAAATAAAATGGACACCTTGGGAAAAAAACGAGTTGGATTCAACTCCCATGTTTTTACCTGTTTCCAACTCGATTTAACTCGTTTTTTCAACTCGTTTCTAGTCGGTAATGTCCGCTTTTTTGCTTGCTTTAACTTGTACATTGACCTCGTATTACCTCGAGTGATGTCGTATCAACCAGTAACCATCGTTCCTTCTTGAATCACCTTGTCTTACCTAGAGTGGAATAGGTTGTTTCATCTCGTATTGCTTGGTTTCAGCTAGTATCACGCTACCTCGTTTCATATCGTATTAACTCGTTTCAAATGTGCAATACCCAACTCCTCTTACTCTATTAGCTCGCTTTATCTAGAACAAGTTACCGCGATTCATATCGTATTACCTCTCCACTGACTTCACTGCTCTCTCCAAATAAAAAAAATAATTTGCAATTAATCACTTCAAATGTGCTGTTGCGTGATGGCATGCTATAATACTTTATATTACATTACCTCATTCTACCTAACGTGACATTGGCTATATCACAATATTAGCAATCTTATGACTCCACGCACCTATTTTTAAAGTATTGGGGTTGAGAAACTCTTATATATGTAGTCACTTTCGTGGATAAATGTGACTTCGTGAACTAGATTTATTAAATCATAATTCCGTAATAGTTTGTAGAAATATCATAACATAGAGGTTATCAGTTATTTGGCATTAATTTAAATAGAAAATAAATTTAAATTAAAAATATGTTAACAGTTATTTGGAAATAATTAATGCCAAATATAACCTATACAGCCATATAGTTTGAATATAAATGCAATATTACTGTGAATAAACAAGATTTTTCCAATTCCTGCACGTTAGGTTCAGCGTCATAGCTAGGGGCTGGCCAAGAGGGTGGCTGCCAGGGGCGCAACCCTAAGGGTTCGCATTTTGCAGACCCACAGCTTGTGGGCCGCTGGGTCACAGGCACATAAAATTAAAACATGATGCTAACTCACATAAAAAAACTTGTTAGGCACAGTGCAAAATATTTTTAATTATTTTTCCGGATCAATTGAACGTTGGCTAGCTTTAGGAATTTTAAATTGTCTTTGCAGGGTCATTCTGATACGAGATATGGTAATCAAAGTATAATTACATACATGTATTGCATACTCAATTACCGAAAATAATGAAAACATTACGTAACACTGCAGAAGGAACTGATAAAAGGAGGACATGTACAGCTGATTCCGTATCTTCAGCTAAAATCAATTTAAAAATAATTAATTCCAAATTATTTGTTTATTGGTGTAATGGGATCATCTACTTATAAGTATTAAAAAAGTTAAAAATCCACATCACATTTTACAGGAAAAAATAGTTCCCATTGAGGTTGCATCAAAACATTTACTGGGACTTGTGGCTGTTTTGAATGATTTAAGAAAAATTCAAAATAAACTGTATTGATTCAGCAAAAATCTAGCAAGCGAGCTATCGATAGAATCAGAATTCTCAAAAAATACGAAACCAACTGAAATTTATATAACGGAAATTTATTACGCAAAGCTCGGAGAAGTGTTTACTGGCTGAGCAAAAGTGCAAGCTACCCATTTTTGCCAAACGTTCGGGTGAAGGATGAACCACGGGTTAAACATACCGGGAAGATGCTCCTAATTAAAATTTCTTGGCAATTGATAATGGAGCTTGGCTATAAACAACAAATAGAAAATAATTTCCTTTATACTAACAAGTGGTAGTCTGGTAATTTTGAAGGGTGATTTTATTTCCCTGTAAAGTTAAAAAAATGTTAATTTCAAGGTGATTAATTCAAAGCTTTGTATTCCTAATTCCGTTAAAAGGTAATGCCTAAAATATAGTCTAACCATTGAACAGTTACAAATAACATTTAGGAGCAATTGCAGATCATCGAATAAAATATTAGAGCTGTGTGTCATATCTGAATGCAGATCAGTTAAAAACCATCGAATATTGCAGTTCAGTTACAGAATAGAATCCAGACCAATTGCAGGCCATCGAATGTTTTCCATTAGTACTCATGATAAAAGATAATAATTGGTACTTTTCTACAAAATGTTTTATTATACGACGCGTTTCACCGATTTACGGCATCATCACGTACAGAAGTTTGTGTACTTGTCACAAACGTCTGTTTGTTTCTGACGATGCCGCAAATCGGCGAAACGCGTCGTACAGTAAAACATTTTGTAGAAAAGTACTAAGTATTATCTTTACTCATGAGTTAATGAGATATAATTAACTTCCACGAAGTGAAGACTGCCACTTTCAAGAATACTTTCCAGTTACCTGATCAATTAGGTACAGACTATTTTCCATCGCCTCTTTGAAATCCAGACCTTCCTGTTACAGACCAAAATTTAGCCTTTTGAGAGCGTGGGATACGAGGTGAAACAAGTCGATACGAGATCCACATAAGGAGAGGTGAATCAAATTAATACGAGAAGCGTGAGATACTAGGTAGAACCACTTGATACGAGATCCACATCCGACGAAGTGAATCAAGTACGAGAGGCTTGGGATACTAGATAAAACCAGTTGATAGGAGATCCACATCGAATGAGGTGAATAGAGTAAAATTGAGAGGCGTGGGGTACGAGGTAAAACCAGTTGATACGAGATCCAGATCGGATGTTGTGAATAAAGGTAAAAAGAGAAGCGTGGGATACGAGGTAAAGCCAGTTGATACGAGATCAATCTCGAAAGAGGTAAACCGAGTTTAGACAAGTTACTTCGTCTACAATTTGAAACCACGTGAAACGAATTCCACATCGAACGAATTGAAACTAGATATTTCGATTTTTCACCAGGACGTCTTGTCATGCGTGTTCTATGTGTTTGCGGAGCTTGAGAGAGAGCAGAAAAACATGTAAAGCGAGGTGAAAACTCGTTCCTACAAAATGATCCGAGTTCATATGTGACTAGATTTACCTCGTTTTAACTTTTTTTCTTCCTCAGGACAATGTCTTTTAAAGACAATATTCACTAAGGGAGTTTAACAATTCTGCATTCATTAGATTAGCATTCACTAGATTAAAAAATAGATTAAAATAAATTAACGATAGCTAATGATTTCTTATGGAAAATATTTTTTATGATTCCTTGACTTTGGGGTGTCAATCAGTTTAAAATTCATTCTGGTATTTCAAATGTGATAATTCATATAATGTTTCTGAAATATTTTAAATTTTCCTCTAATCTTACAAAAAATATTTCTTTTTGAAAGGATGTATCAGACATTTAAATTTTGCTGACACAAATTTTCATAAAGTAGCACTATGAGGATTCAGGAGTACATATTAATTATTTTTCTTTTTTACAGTGTATTGCACGATGAAGATCGATGTTCAGCATGGTTATGACCCTGGATACTATGGCCAATGCATTAATTAAGTCGACGAATTACTTCATAAGAGAAGAGATAGACTGACTGGCTGAAATAAGAAGGAAAATAGACTCCGAATGCAGCCTTGGTGAACGGTAATGTGGGTGAACGAACATGTTGAAAGGTAGCAGGTTAACTATATAATGGTGTAAAATTTGTTTTCAGTTCTTTCATTTATTGTCTTGTTAATTTATGTGCTTGAAAATTGTGTGTGTTCCATGTATTGATTTTGTTTTGTAGACCCATGGCCAAGGTGTAAAACAAGGTATACCTTTAATATTGGTTTTTCTCAAATATCGAAGAGTACTCAACAGAAACCCATGAAAACTGGTCTGACCGAAAGAGATGAGAGTTGAGAGTAACTCCATCATGGTATAAATGTGAGCTCAATGAGGTAAAAGAACCATTAAGATGTGCACATCGATTGGTTTACTGTGAATAAGAATTCACAAGAAAATTTTTTCCATGGTATAATAATGCGTGAAGATTGGTATTGGGTAGTAACAACAATAAGTCCATGGCAAAGGTATTACATAAGAAATAACATCTGAGCTCAAGGTACAGAGGAAAGTGTTAGTAGGTAGGAAGAAAAAGCTGTGGCATTTGGTTGTAGACGTATGAAAGCCGTGGCCTTTGGTAATGGTACCAAAACTAATTATAAGAAATTTATGTTGGTGTGATGTACATCACTATAAAAAATAATTTTCTTTGGTTTGACATGCATTTTTAAGTTTGCTTTTGGCAGTTTTAATATTTGTGTACTAACCCGTTTTCTACACAGGAAGAGGAAATCGATGAATGAGAAGATTAAGAAATTGAAAGGCCTTGAAGAATCATCATAGACAGTGCGTAGGATTAGGTGCTGATTAGCATTGGGCCATTAGGGCCATGATGAAATATCCGGAGACTAAAAATGGATGGTTTAATATGTATTATGATGATTTCTTTGTGTACTAATCCGCTCTCTTCACAGGGTTACATCATCCATGGATATGAAGAATAGAAGGAAGACTTCAACTGAAGAGGACTTCACCATTGAAGAACACCGGAGACTTAGCTTAGCTTTGGGCCATTATTGCCATGATGAAGTATCCGTAGACTAAGGTTAGGAGAGTTTAATTTGTGTACTAATCCGCTCTCTTCACAGGCTTACATCATCCCTGGACACGAAGAATAGAAGAGGGAAGACTTCAACTGAAGAGGACTTCACCATTGAAAAACACCGGAGACGTAGCTTAGCTTTGGGCCATTAGGGCCATGATGAAGTATCCGTAGACTAAGGTTAGGAGAGTTTAATTTGTGTACTAATCCGCTCTCTTCACAGGCTTACATCATCCCTGGACACGAAGAATAGAAGAGGGAAGACTTCGACTGAAGAGGACTTCACCATTGAAGAACATCGGAGACGTAGCTTAGCTTTGGGCCATTAGGGCCATGATGAAGTATCCGTAGACTAAGGTTAGGAGAGTTTAATTTGTGTACTAATCCGCTCTCTTCACAGGCTTACATCATCCCTGGACACGAAGAATAGATGAAGGAAGACTTCAACTGAAGAGGACTTCACCATTGAAGAACATCGGAGACTTAGCTTAGCTTTGGGCCATTAGGGCCATGATGAATTATCCGTAGACTAAGGTTAGGAGAGTTTAATTTGTGTACTAATCCGCTCTCTACACAGGCTTAAATCATCCCTGGACACGAAGAATAGAAGAGGGAAGACTTCAACTGAAGAGGACTTCACCATTGAAGAACACCGGAGACGTAGCTTAGCTTTGAGCCATTAGGGCCATGATGAAGTATCCGTAGACTAAGGTTAGGAGAGTTTAATTTGTGTACTAATCCGCTCTCTTCACAGGCTTACATCATCCCTGGACACGAAGAATAGAAGAGGGAAGACTTCGACTGAAGAGGACTTCACCATTGAAGAACATCGGAGACTTAGCTTAGCTTTGGGCCATTAGGGCCATGATGAATTATCCGTAGACTAAGGTTAGGAGAGTTTAATTTGTGTACTAATCCGCTCTCTACACAGGCTTACATCACCCCTGGACACGAAGAATAGAAGAGGGAAGACTTCGACTGAAGAGGACTTCACCATTGAAGAACACCGGAGACGTAGCTTAGCCTTGGGCCATTAGGGCCATGATGAATTATCCGTAGACTAAGGTTAGGAGAGTTTAATTTGTGTACTAATCCGCTCTCTTCACAGGCTCACATCATCCCTGGACACGAAGAATAGAAGAGGGAAGACTTCAACTGAAGAGGACTTCACCATTGAAGAACACCGGAGACGTAGCTTAGCCTTGGGCCATTAGGGCCATGATGAATTATCCGTAGACTAAGGTTAGGAGAGTTTAATTTGTGTACTAATCCGCTCTCTTCACAGGCTCACATCATCCCTGGACACGAAGAATAGAAGAGGGAAGACTTCAACTGAAGAGGACTTCACCATTGAAGAACACCGGAGACGTAGCTTAGCTTTGGGCCATTAGGACCATGATGAATTATCCGTAGACTAAGGTTAGGAGAGTTTAATTTGTGTACTAATCCGCTCTCTTCACAGGCTCACATCAGGCGCATGCCAAGAAAACAAAATTTGAATGAAGATCATTATCCATGATTCAACACCATTTCAAGATAATCTTGGATGGCCGCTTACAAATAAGGATTCGGTAAGTGTTCGTATCACACTTATTTCCTAAATTCGAGTCATCGTAGTTCAAATGATATTTATAATTTCAACTTAATTTATTTTCATTATTTTACACTTGTAATAGTCTATGATTCTCGTATTCCATAATGGTAATTATCATTTAATGGAGAACAAATTTTTACAGTTTGAAAAATAGGTATTTTCCCAGATAATTTAAAATCATTATTTATTTTTGTCACTTGATATGGATTATGGCTAAAATATAGAGCCCTCTCATATTTATTTTTATTTGTACCTATTTTCGTACTTAAATTTCAGTGATTTATTGCTATATTTTTTTAGAATATGTCATATATGTTTATCAAATTTCCAGATGCCTCTAATATCTCAAATAACTTTATAACAAAAAAGTCTCTTCATCATAAATTTTTATTGTTACTTTTCTTTGCCTTTGGTTTAATTTTTTTTTTTTAAATTTTGTTTGAATTGCTACTCTTAATCAGAATCGCTAATCTGTGTCAGTTCTATTTATATTCAAAAGTTTAATCTATGAACCTATTAATACTTTATCTATTAAAGTTTAATATTTTTGTATTGATAAATGGCTAAACCTATAGGCATATTATTAGTAAAATCTAAAATAACTTAAAGAAACTGTTAAATATACTGAGAAGAAAACATGATTAAAGTTAAACATGCTAAAAGGTCTTTTTTAATTTTGCCAATTCAGGCTTATTTTTGTCAATTAAGGCAGTTTATAAATTGATAGATATAAAGTATATAATAATTAAAAATTAAAAATTTAATCAATTTATGGAAATAAAAAATTGAAAATCTTTAATTCGAATGAGCAGAAATACACTTTTTCTCATTCCTTGCAATAGGCTCTAGGCAATATACTTAGAGAATAGATATTCTGTAGGCAATCATACTCAAAATCAACTTAAGATTTTAAAGTCATCCTGTATTTTCCAAAATATATTTCCTGGACACACTTTCTGGGATAAGATAAATCTAGATCTTTAATATCCTAATTCAGTTTTTATCATTGATTATTCACTGAGAGTGTGAAAATTAGCTGAACATGTCATTCCTGCCACCACAAAGGCCACAATTTATATGAAATATGATATGCTGAGGATTTAGTCATCTAGCAGTAAGTATGTTCTGTAAATTTTAGGTTTTATGAAGCAGCAGTCTCTCCTACGGAGCAACCGCAGTACATCTGGAAAATGGAAGAAAAGGAAGCTCACCGTGACTCGATGAAGAAGAGGACCAAAGAAGTGTGTGCTTTGGAAGTGAACAATGAACTAATTGTATTATGAAATGATTTGTAACTTCTTTTGTAAAGGGTTTTTGTGTATATTTGTACTGTATTCAGTTTCAGTAGGCCTTGTTATATAGGCAGGCAGGTCGGCAGGTCGTGTGCGGACTCTGTACGAGCTAATTATAAAACTAGTGCACTAGAAATTATTAGGTCACGTACGGTCAGGAAGGTAGGAGCTTTTTAGGCAAAAGGTTAGGCAAGTTAGACGCTGCTCTACGATAGTTTTTTTTCATAACATTAGCACGTGTCGATAAATAGGCGATTTTATAGGTACATATTAGTATTGATTGTATTTCTAGTGTTTGGATGGTGTGAATGAATGAATGTGGAGTGTGAATGAATGAATGTGGTAGTTTGGCTTGGGTTAGAAGTAGAATTAATATTAATGCTTGATCTAATCATAGTAGTAGTAGACGTAGTTGTAGTGCATGCCCCCCTCAAATCCAAACTGCTGCCTCAACGTGGCGAGGGGGTGTAACAAGGGAAGGTCATCGCCAATTTTAATTTTAGAATGCCCATGTCAAAGTTTATTATTTGCACACTGTGCCAGAATTAGACCGTTTTAAAAACAAAATACGAACTTAATTTTATGTTATTCAGCATGGCTTTCCCTTGGCGAATGCAGTTGGTATCATCTTATTGCATATTTTGCATCTTGAAGTGCATGAAAACCATGAATATTTGCAATGTAAATATCTGTTTCAACGCTAAATGTCTTTAACTAAATAAAGAAACGTCTTATACTTGTTTATTTCTCTGCAAAATCATATGAATTGATGACAATAAATATAGTACAGTACCAAAATAAATTTTCACTTGTATTTGTGTCATTTCTTCACCTCATGTTTGAAAACCTAAAGATATGTTCAAAGAAAAGTTGTCTGCACCCTTGGATGCAGAAAAAAGTTTATAAAAAATTAAATTTAAGAAAACTTCAAAAAGGTGTATGCAGAGTATGTAAATTCCCAGATTAAAATTGGTGGCTAAAGTTTAAGCTCTACTCAATAACTAGTTGCGTATGTTTGGGTGTATTTTTGATGAAATATTACAAATAACGTGATAAATTTTTATTTTATTTCAATGTCATTTACAGTTAATCAGAATCAGGCTAAAACAACTTATCACCCCAATATTTACTACTCCAGATCAAGCTAAGATCACTGCAGAAATGCCTGAAATTAGAAATAATAATATGAGAATAGAATTGACGTATTTAGTCACCAGTCGACGATGGAATATGTCATTAAAGCCTAGGAAAATTACGAGGCATGTAAAGATGAGTGTAATTATTATTAGTGTTGTATTATTTGTGTAGATACAGAGTGGTTCATAATGGGCGCGTCTTTCACTGCGGTACCAAGGGTGGCCCCGCGTGGCGTTGCGTCCCAGTTTCCGGTTGAGTTGCTTTCAGCACTGCTGACGATAACCAGTACGCACTTCTTCTCGTACTGGCGACCAATCTGTAACTAATATTCATTTCCATCCATTATACTATTCTTCTGCGTTCTTGAGTGAATTATTCACGCCAAGACAAACGCTACCCCTCCATAATTTGGAATCATAAAAGATTTATATTATTTAAAATCCCAAGTTAAGATACCTGATAGCAACGAGTTGCTTTAAAAAGGCTCAAATAGCATCGGACGTAAGTACTACATACAACATATTAGCGTTGCAAGACGCCACCGTTTCTATCGCATCGATATAATCATATTAGCTTTTGGTATAAAGTAGATATGCTTTTTGAGTACATTACAAATAAATTATGAAAAAGTATTGCATTATATGACTACAAAATTAAAATAATAATTTACGAAAATTATGTGACAGAATAACCATTTATATAATTTGAAATCCGAATTTCGTTATAAGTTACCGGTTTCTCCAAAAAGTCAATTTTCAGCGGACGTCTGTACTTTTTAAATTGTATGCCAAAACTTCCGTGTTCCGGATCTGGGGTGTAATTCTGTAACTCCAAACCGATCGGTACGGTAGGCTTTTCGTCGGGTGGGACGTCACACCGATGAGAGAGAGCAGCGATTCTGTACGCACCCGATCGGTGCGCCGGTGAGCTCCAGTCGGTGTGAATCGGTGGATCGCACCGACACCTAAGAGCTCTCGGTGCGGCGGAGAATCAGTCGGTTTGCTTGAGAAACACCGATGCATATCGATAATAAATTTGGATTTTTAGCCTGAAATGGGATATTTGATACTGGTAATAATAATTAAACGTATATTCATGGATGTAATAGCGACGTAATTTGTTCTTAAGAGAGCAAATGCAAAAGTCGAATAATTTAATGTAATAAAGGTGATGATCTATAAGAGAAACTTCTACACAACTAGAATTTCGTAGTATTGCATTGTATTCTCTTGGCTGTTAAAAATGTTTTTCTATTTGGCACTAACAATTGTACGTAAATTTCACCATATTTAGGATATTCAGCATACTGTCACCGGAATATTTTTCATAATATTTGCCAAAAATTGTCCGCGGTGAATGCCTATTATTGCGGTTTGGCTATTCTTAAATGGATGATTACCGTTGAAAGTTTTCATACTATAATCATATATCGTGTATGCAGTCACTTACTTAACTAGATTACATACTAAAGTAGTTTCTGATTTCAGGAAATATGCGATTTCGCAAATTTGTATCGTATTCTGGTAGCGTTACCTATTTTATCCCCCGATTTTGGGCCAGGGTAACGAAAGAACGTATTTATACTGATGTTTGTTTGCTTCCGGCCTCTATTTTCGTAGTTGAGGAGATATATTTTATGAATCTTTTGAATTGAACTGTAAATCATCACTCTATGATAATAAATTTCGGATTACTCATTAAATAATGTTGAAACAATGTGTTGGACAACACCATGGTGTGGTGACAACACTACTTGCAAATAGGTACACGTACAATAACCTGCAGTGCTAATAGCAAATTTACTTACTTCTACACTCAACTTAAATTTATTTCACCATATGTATTTATTTATCACTCTTTAAATTCATTTTACATTTAAATTTGCCCCACGAAATTACATAATTAATAACTTCCTGCGAGTTACACGTAATGCCTTTTCTGCAACTAGAAATTCCAAATGCAAAACGCTGTTAAATGTCGGATCTTAATCACACGAGTTAATACATATAATCAATCAATATACAGATTAAATTGAAATTTTGAAAGCTATTTCTAGATTCAAACGATCACAACTGATTCATTCTCACTTCGCACACTTAATTTAATCTCGTAGCACTCAACATCTTTTATTGATACTTCATATTCTCACGGACGCTACTAGATATGTGCTTTAAGTATAAAGCACTTATTTTAATTGTCAAATACACATTGTAACGCTAAAAATTCACATAAATTAATACACGATCATTCTCCTTTTGACATCGTTGATTCCTGTTCTTGTTTTCAACCCCGAGAGCACTAGGCGGCTTCCGATAGTCATTTGTTTCTTCTATCGTCTTCCATTGGTGGGAATACAGCATGTGACCGTCAGCTTCGGAAACACTCGGAACATTGGGAGGAGGGGGGAACAATGAGTGGGAGGAGTTACCCAACCGACTGGAATGGCACCGGCTTCCATACAGAATCGCTGAAATAAGCGCAGTCGGTGGCGGAGTCCAAGTCTGTACGGAATCCAAACCGATCGGTTGGTTAGGAAGCCCAACCGATCGGTACGGAACCGACGTATTACAGAATGACACCCCTGTTCTCTAAGGAAGCGCTATTATTTTAGCAGGAATTCTTCATAACCTATTTATACCCGGTGCTTTTTTTTAATTATTTAAGAAAAAATATATAAATAATAGAATGAATATTTTCTATTATTTATGATCAGAATTCCGTAATTTTCGCCTGTAACTTTAAAGGAACTCAAGTTGCCGCGGATGTTTACGCTCGCGTAAAAGATAGGCCGAAACTCCAGTGCGTCCGATCGCTTCTCACGGGTAGCGTCAATATTTTAACGCAAACCTGAAAAATTTATAGAAAATGAAAGAAATTATTCAATCACAACCGTTATACGCGATTTGAAATATCATTGTTTTTATATTTTTGTCGTGGACGCGATCATATAGCTGCAAGTTCATATCGGGTTTAGTAGGTTAGTTCCCCGGTTCAATCCCAGCGCACTCCGATTCCTTTTTTTTATGTTGATCACTTAATTAGCATGTTTTCCTTTTTGTCCACTGTTTTTTGAAGGTAAAAACTGGGAAAATTTCTTGGATAATAAAGAAATAAATAAATCACAATCGTGCTGTGCGATATAAATCTCACTTATTTTATTTTCACGTCGTGCCCGCGATCGTTAAGCTGCAAGATCATATCGTGTTTAGTTGGTTAATTCTCCGCTTCGATCATACCGATCATGTTATGTATGTTTTTCTATTTGTCTACTATTTTTTCAAGTTAACAACCTAAAAAATTTTTAAGAAAAATAATAAGATAATTAAATAACTATTGTGCAACGCTATAAAAATCTTATACTTTTATATTCACGACGTGCCCGCGATCGGTAAGGCTTTTTTGTTAAGTTAATACCACATCGAGTTTAGTTGGTGAGTTCCCCAGTTCTATTCCACCTCTCTCCGGTTCCGTTATTTCAAGTTGAAAACTAAAAAAAATTAAGTGCTACCTCATCTCTATTATTTTTTAAAGTTAATGGCCTGAATTATGTTTAGAAAAATAAACGATAAAATTAAACCTTCATCGTGCTTCGGGATATAAATCTCACTTTAATAGATAAACGTCGTAGCCGCGAACGTTAAGGCGAAGGATAACGGCTATAGTTGGATAGTTCCCTGGGTCGATCCCACCACCCTCCGATTCCATTATCTTAAATTTGAAAACTAAGAAACTAAGTGCTAATTTAACTCTATTATCTTAAAGTTAATGGCCGAAATTAAGTATAGGAAAATAATTGAAATAATTAATTCATCATCGTGCTAAGCGATATTAATCTCATTGATTCATTTTTTGCCATTCCCGCAATCGGTAATGCGAAACAGGATTACGAGTTTAGTTGGTGAGATCCTTGGTTCAATCCCTCAGCCCTATTAATCGATTTTTTAAATTCCTTTTTTTCAAGTTGAAAACTAAAATTGTATGATTTTTTAAACTATATTTTGAAGTGAAGGAGCTGAATAAGAATATAAAAGTAAGAATTATATCGGGTAGCACAAATATTAATAAATGTTTTATCAAATATCCCTGACCATAATTCAGGCAATCAACATTATAAGTATGAAAGTGTTAAAATGTACTTATTTTCTAAATTTTCAATTTAAAAAAAATATCAAAAGGAAGTCGGATTGAACCAGAGAAATCAACAACTTAACCCGAAATTATCCTGTGCCTTAACGATCGCGGCAACGAGGTGAATATATAAATGAAAAGAGAAAATTGTGTAGCATAACTACTATCAAATGTTTTAATAAATATCCCTAACCATAATTCAGGCCATCAAAATTCTAAATTACAAGTGTTAAATATGACTAATTTGGTAAAATCTTCTCGGGTTTGCCACCGGGTAAGGCTTTTAAAGGCCTTTAAAAGCCTTACATGGTGGCAAACCCGAGAAGATTTTACCAATACTATTTGCCGGAAAAACCTAAGATCTTTTATGGCTTATTTTCATAATTTTCAAATTAAAAAAAATATTTGGAGGAAGTGAACCAGGGATGGAAACAGGGAACTCACCAACTAAGCCCGATATACTCCTGTTCCTTAACGATTGCGGCCATGACGAAAATATGTAAAAGAAGGAATTATATAGGGTAGCACAATTATTATTAAATGTTTTAATAATTATTCCTAACCATAATTCAGGCCATCAAAAGAAAAGTTACATGGGTTAAATAGGACTTATTTTCTTAATTTAGACTTAATATACAATGTCGGATGGAAGTGGCATTGAACCAGAGAACTCACCAATTAAGCCCGTTATGCTCCTGTGCCTTAACGATCGCGGCCACGAGGTGAAAATCTAAAAGTAAGAATTATGTCGGTCAGCACAATTATTATTAAAGTTTTTAATAAATATCCCTAACCATAATTCAGGCATTCAAACGTATAAGTTTCAAATGTTAAATATATGACTTAATATTAATTTTCAATTAAAAAAAATATCGGATGGAAGTGGGATTGAACCAGGGGATGGGGAATCAATATCGGATGGAAGTGGGATTGAACGATCAACAACTAAGCACGTTATGCACCTGTGCCTTAACGATCGCGGCTACGAGGTGAAAATCTAAAAGTAAGAATTATGTCGGTCAGCACAATTTTTATTAAAGTTTTTATTAAATATCCCTAACCATAATTCAGGCCATCAAACGTATAAGTTTCAAATGTTAAATATGACTTAATATCTTAATTTTAAAATTAAAATAAATATCGGATGGAAGTTGGGTTGAACCAGGGAACTCACCAACTAAACCCGCAATGCTCCTGTGTCTTAACGATTGCGGCAACGAGGTAAATATATAAAAGAAAGAATTATACTAGGTGGCATACTTATTTTAAAATGTTTTAATAAATATCTCTAATCATAACTCAGGCAATCAAAATAAGAAGTTATAAGTGTTAAATAAGACTTATTTTCTAAATTTTCAAATTAAAAATAAAATCGAATGGAAGTGGGATTGAACCAGGGATCTCACCAACTATGCCCGATATGCTCCAGTGTCTTAATGATCGCGGCCACAAGGTAAAAATCTAAAAGTAATAATTATGTCCGGTAGCACAATTATTATTAATTTTTTAAATAAATATCCCTAACCATAATTCAGGCCATCAAAAATATAAGTTCCAAGTGTTAAATATGACATTTTATCTTATTTTTCAAATTTGAATAAAATCATAAGGAGTAGGACTGAACCAGGGAACTCACCAAATAAGCCTGATATGGTCCATTGTGTTTATGTTCACGGTCACGAGGTGAATATGTAACAGAAAGAATTATATCACGTGGCACATTTATTTTTAAATGTTTAAATAAATATCCCTAACCATAATTCAGGCAATCAATGATAAAGGTACAAGTGTTAAATTAAACTTATTTTCTTAATTTTCAAATAAAAAAAATATGGGATGGAAGTAGGATTGAAGCCCGATATGCTCCAGTGTCTTAATGATCGCGGTCACGTGGTGAATATATAACAGAAAGAATTATATCGCGTGGCACATTTATTTTAAATAGTTTAAATAAATATTCCAAACCATAATTCAGGCAATCAAAGTTATAAGTTACAAGTGTAAAATTAAACTTATTTTAATAATTTTAAAATATAAAAAAATATGAGATGGTAGTAGGATTGAACCAGGGAACTCACCAACTAAGCCCGATATGCTCCTGTTCCTTAACGATCGCGGCCACGAGGTATATATAACACAAAGTATTATAAAGGGTGGCACATTTATTTTAAAATGTTTTGATAAATGTCCCTAACTATAATGCAGGCCATCAAAAATGTAAGTTACAAGTATTAAGTATGACTTATTATCTTAATTTTCAAATAAAAAAAATGTATCGGATGGAAGTGGGATTGAACCAGGGATCTCTCCAACCTAGCCCGATATGTTCCTGTGCCGATAGCGGCCTCGAGGTGAATAGATAAAAGTAAGAATTATGTCTGGTAGCAGAATTATTATTAAATGTTTTAATAAATATCCCAAACCATAATTCAGGCCATCAAAAAAATAAATTCCAAGTGATTAATATGACTTATTAACTTAATTTTCAAATTAAACAAAAATAACGGATGGAAGTGGGATTGAACCAGGGAACTCACCAACTAAACCCGATATGCGCCTTTACCTTAACTATCGCTAACACGGGGTGAATATATAACTGATAGAATTATATAGGGTGGCACATTTATTTCTAAATGTTTTGATAAATATCCCTAACCATAATTCAGGCCTTCAAAATTATAAGTTACAAGTTTTAAATAGGACTTATTTTCTTAATTTTCTGATTAAAAAAAATATATTTGATGGAAGTGGGATTGAACCAGGGAACTCACCAACTTTGCCCGATATGCTCCCTTGCCTTAACGATCGCGGCCACGATTTTAATATATTACAGAAATAATTAAATAGGGTGGCACATTTATTTGTAAATGTTATAATAAACATCCCTAACCATAATTCAGGCCTTCAAAATAATTAGTTACAAGTGTTAAATATGACTCACTTTCTTAATTTTAAAATGAAAAAAATATCGGATGGAAGTAGGATTGAATCAGGGAACTCACCAACTAAACCCCCAATGCTCCTGTGTCTTAACGATTGCGGCAACGAGGTAAATATATAAAAGAAAGAATTATACTAGGTGGCATACTTATTTTAAAATGTTTTAATAAATATCTCTAATCATAACTCAGGCAATCAACATTTAAAGTATGTATTTTAAGTATGAAAGTGTTAAAATGTACTTATTTTCTAAATTTTCAATTATAAAAGAAATATCAAAAGGAAGTCGGATTGAACCAGGGAAATCAACAACTTAACCCGAAATTATCCTGTGCCTTAACGATCTCGCGAACGAGGTGAATATATAAATGAAAAGATTTAATTGTGTAGCATAACTAATATCAAATGTTTTAATAAATATCCCTATCCATAATTCAGGCCATCAAAATTCTAAATTACAAGTGTTAAATATGACTTATTTGGTAAAATCTTCTCGGGTTTGCCACCGGGTAAGGCTTTTAAAGGCCTTTAAAAGCCTTACCCGGTGGCAAACGCGAGAAGATTTTACCAATACTATTCGCCGGAAAAACCTAGGATCTTTTATGACTTATTTTCATAATTTTCAAATTAAAAAAAATATTTGGAGGAAGTGAACCAGGGATGGAACAAGAGAACTCACCAACTAAGCCAAATATACTCCTGTTCCTTAACGATCGCGGTCACGAGGTGAAAATATAACAGAATGATTTATATCTGGTTTTTCATTAATTTTTAAATGTTTTAATAAAAATCCCTAACGATAATACAGACCATCATAATTATAAGTTACAAGAGTTAAATATGACGAATTTTCTTTATTTTCAATTTAAAAAAATCGGATGGAAGTGGGATTGAACCAGGGAACTCACCAACTTTACCAGATATTTTAGTTAAAATGAGAACTTGGTTATATTCTACACAATTTTATTAAGAACACGACCGGTTTCGACCTTTTCAGGTCATTGTAACACTTGAGAATGACCTGAAAAGGTCGAAACCGGTCGTGTTCTTAATAAAATTGTGTAGAATATAACCAAGTTCTCATTTTAACTAAAATGCATTCATTCTACGAAGTAAACTCGCAGACCATTGATTTTATACCAGATATGCTCCTGTGCCTTAACAATCGCGGCCACGAGGTGAAAATCTAAAAGTAAGAATTACGTCGGTCAGCACAATTATTATTAAAGTTTTTAATAAATATCCCTAATCATAATTCATGCCATCAAAAGTATATGTTTCAAATGTTTAATATATGACTTAATATCTTAATTTTCAAATAAAAAAAAATATCGGATGGAAGTGGGATTGAACCAGGGAACTCACCAACTAAGCCCGTTATGCTCCTGTGCCTTAACGATCGCGGCTACGAGGTGAAAATCAAAAAATAAGAATCATGTCGGTCAGCACAATTATTATTAAAGTTTTTAATAAATATCCCTAATCATAATTCATGCCATCAAAAGTATATGTTTCAAATGTTAAATATATGACTTAATATCTTAATTATTTAAATAAAAAAAAATATCGGATGGAAGTGGGATTGAACCAGGGAACTCACCAACTATACCAGATATGCTCCTGTGCCTTAACGATTGCGGCCACGAGGTAAATAAAAAAAAAATATTATAGGTGGCATATTTATTTTAAATTTTTTTAATAAATATCTCTAACCATAACTCAGGCATTCAAAATTAGATGTTATAAGTATTAAATAAGACTTATTTTCTAAATGTTCAAATTTAAAAAAAATCGGATGGAAGTGGGATTGAACCAGGGAACTCACGAACTAAGCCCGATATGCTCCTGTGCCTAAACGAACGCATCTACGAGGTGAATTTATAACAGAAAGAATTATATAGGGTGAAACATATATTTGTAAAGGTTTTTATAAATATCCCTGACCATAATTCAGGCTATCAAAATTATAAGTTACAAGTGTTAAATATGACGTATTTTCTTTATTTTCAAATTAAAAAAAAATCGGATGGAAATTGAACCAGGGAACTCACCAGCTAAACCCGAAATGCTCCTGTGCCTAAACGATCATGGCCACGAGTTGAACATATAAAAGAAAGAATTATATTGGGTAGCACAATTATTATTAAGTGTTTTAATAAATATCCCTAACCATAATTCAGGCCATCAAAATTATAAGTTACATGTGTTAAAATGGACTTATTTTCTTAAATTCCAATTTAAAAAAAATATCAAATGGAATGAACCAGGGAACTCACCAACTAAACAAGATATGCTCCTGTTCCTTAACGAACGCGGTCACAAGGTGAAAAGTAAGTCATTTGCCTTGGTATAGATTCTTCAGGAGTAGACGGTGCGTCACCTATGGGTAGTGTTGCCGCGAGACTCGAGACGAGACCGTTGGTTAGAATTCGAGACGAGACTCGAGACGAGACCACTTTTTGACGAGACGAGACCATACCACTTCCAAGAGACTGTCGAAAGTCTCGAAATACAGATATATGTCCTTATTTAGTATTTGGTATTTGGTATAGCTTTATCCCTAATACTATGTCCTTCTGTTAAGACGAAGTAAATTTTACGTTTTTCTTAAGTATTAAATTTGAAATATAATTCAATATTATTTTTTCGAGAAATTATATAACTATAAAAAAGAATTTTTACCGAAAAATCAATTTCTGAATGCACGAGCGTGACTTCTGGAGCCAAGTAAGGGAGTGTTAATGGCTGACTACTTTTCCTTGTTTCCTGCGATAATAACCTTGGAAAATTTATCCAGCAAAAATTGGACTATTTTCTAAAGTGGTAATTTTCAGTGCTTACTTCTACGTCAAAAATATCTTGGATTATACTCGCATATGTGTAAAGCATCGCCCAGCGTCACTTGCAATCCTGCTTATAGTTTGCATGCTAGGAGAAAATGACGGCGCCATTTCGAATTGCGCAGAGCGCATCATTTCGGCAGAAATACGAATGATAATTTAAATAACTATGTACTCTCTGTACTCTTCCTGCATGATATATCTTCCGAGGTTATTGAGGATATTTAGCATAATGTCGCTAAATTGTGTTGAGGATGTTGCAATTAAAAAGTATAACCACAATTGCCTTTCCTTTGACTTTAATTTCTTTCTTTTGCCTTTATTTTTCTAACCAAAAATCCATTTAATCAAAAAGTCTATTACTGGATCATCAGACCGGCATTTATTCATCAGCCACTCATTTAACTCCATTCATCATTATTTCTCCAGAAACACCTGTTAGCGGCAAGTAATCTTATTTCAGCAGCATGCAGTTCATTCTAAAAGGGGCCAGAAACCTGTCGAAAAAATCTATTTGCACACTTGTGCGAAATTTCTGAGAGGAAAAATAATTCGCCCTAACCGGGATTCGAACCCGGATCCCTCAATGTGCGGCCGAGTTCTTTAGCTTAAATGGCTAAAAACTAAGTTTTGATAGCACTGATCAGCATTTTAGATGAATGGCCCACGTAATAAAACTTGCAGTACAGGATCTATTCATTCTGTATAATTGGTATTTCCATTGGTATTTATGTATGTGCGTTCCTTCATTACATTATAATACTAGTTTTGTAGTGAGATTTTAGTGTTTGAATTGATAATAAAACCTTATCAGTTTTATTTAGTTTATTTTTACAAGTTGTTTATTTATGACGATATGTGGAAGCCATGTAATTGAAATGGTTAGTATAGTATAGTATTTCAACGCATGATGCAAGGAGGGGAAGCCTCCTCCTCGTATGACCATCTTGAAGTTTTATTGGAAACGAAAATACCATTTCTAGCGATGTATAATGCCTCGTAAATAGTAGTAACATAATAGTAAAGCATTCTTCATTTTAAATGTAAATTGAACCAAACAAAATTGGTTTACATTTGGATATACTTTTGATTGGCGTTGTAAGACAGTAAATTTTAGCGTCATGAGATGGCCGTGTCGTAGAAAATAACGGCTCAATAACGGTTCAACTATATGTAGCTCTCGAATACCTTCAATATGACTGTCATATTCTTTATTTTATATCAAAAATTTGTTTTACTATTGCATAAAATTCATGAAACTGCTTACGGAATTGATACGATTGAGAACTTCTAACGCGACACACGTAGCAAAATTTTTTTTTACCCCTGTAAACGATGGGTAGGCAATCCGCAATACTAGAAGTACGTATTTAAGGTGTTGTTAATTGTTAATTAATTTTAATCTAATACAAGAAGTGCGTACGGTGTTTTTTTATTGAATTTATTTTAAGTTATTTATAATAAAAACTGAAAATATTTAATATATAAATACAGATAAAACACCACAAAAAACTGAATCTTTACTTCACTGCCCATCATTTTACTTACTACCTTTCTGCAGGCAAAAGGTTCGGATTGGCATCAGTAAAACAACTTCGTGGGCGACAAAGGATGTTTTAAGTCCGTCTTCATAGGCGTACGTGGACAGAAACTTCTTTAATCCTTACGGCAAGCATGACTCACCGGTGGAACATGCCGCGCTGAACGTGTTAAGAACGTTGTCTCTGGAGGACGGAGTTTCAGAAGACCAGCTTTATTAATTGACAGTGATGACGAGGATTTTGAAGAAGAAAATAAAACTTCAATTGCCAAAATAAGATCTCTTATTTAAAAAATTAAAAAAAGTGAGCAGTTACGAAATAAATTCCGTAGCGCTTGCGAAGCTGCAGGGGAACCATCACTGAACCTTGTAATAGACGTCCCAACTAGGTGAAATTCAACAGACGATATGATTGGAACAGCACTTAATGTGAAGAGAGGTATTTCAACCCTATGCGATAGTATAAGTGACCTCCCTGGTAAAAATCGAACGCTTTCTCTAGCGTAGAGGCAGCGTCAACCGGGAGTTCTATACTCTTGGAGGAGCTTCCTTTACTCCCCAATAACTCTCCGAGATTTTTGACTCCAAACACGTTTCCCGAACTCTTCCGCAAGAGCGAACGGAGAGTGCCTCATGGTTTCTTTGACGCTTCGTTTTTTGTCTCCCCGTCAACACTTCTAAAACGCTTCCGGGGAAGGAAACGAAGAGTTGTCTGATGATTTTGTTTACTCTTCGATTTCACTGCTACTACTACGAAAATGTTGTAATTTTTGCTCTAAGAATAGGCTTGTGTAAATAAAAGCTGGTTGTTCAAACGTCAATATGCAATACTTTTAGTTAATATCATGATGTACCTTCGTTGACGGACAACTTAAACTTAAATAACATACCTACGGTAATGATCACTTCGTAATATTAGATAGGAATTGAATATTAACATACGGTGTAACTAATTAATTGGTAGCTAGTCAGTTCATACATTTACCCTCGGAAATGCGTTATTATGTGTACATCGTATTTAAAAACATGTGCATGATGTACCAACTGCGTATACTTCATATATTCAAATGAAGATTCATTAAGGTTGATGGCATGTTTGGCATGGACGTTTGTTTACTTGCAATTACACATAGAAAATAAAAAATTACCTACCATAGCTATGTATTTAGCACCTAACTTGTTAATCATCTAACATAATCAAGGCAGTCGTACACCAGGCATAGTCGCGGTAATCAATTTGAATTAATGGCATCCCTATGTATAATTATAGAGTGGTGATGACATGATGACATATATTGTTCATCTTCCACTCATTTATACCCTTCACATCTCTCCAGATGTGGAATAAAATGCTTGGAGGATGAGCAAGGTCATGAGGAATAATAATCATGAAAGGTAAAATGTAGAACAACATCGACATTAACAAGGAAAATGCAACTATAAGAAACATAGAGGAACTATTCCTCAACATTATCCCCAGTTAATCATAGGAAATTATATTAACTGGTCATTGAAAAGAAAAAACTCGTGAAATCCAAGCATCTAAAAACCTTAAAAAAACAAGTCACGATAAGTAATAAGAGTTAGACCCTAATAGCCCAGTGGTTAAGGTGAGCGACTAAGAGTTGAAAGGTTGCGAGATCGATGGGATGATAAGGTACATATTTTTTACTCTGTTTTCCTAAGTTTTTATTGTTTTAATTTTTAAATATCGTGTTCTTTTCATCGTTACTTCAATGAAAACTGTTTTTAGGCAATTTTTAAAATGTAAATAGAGGCGGTAGTAGACTTGTACCCCGTCTACGCTCCGTTAACACTCCAAGACGACGCTTCGTTTTCTCTTCGGTGTTCCACTTTACGCTCCCCATACTCTCCGTTCACCCTCCCTTGTGGCTTGGTCAACTCTTCCTTCACTCTCCGATAGGAGCTTCATTGACGCCCCCTTCACGCTATATTTTCGCAGGGCTGAAGCGCCTCAAAATCACTGGATCAGAATGGACACTGCTTGAAAATGTTCACAAAGTTTTAAAAAACTGAAGTTCTGACGAATAAATTAGGAGGAGAAAATTACGTCACCCTTCCACTCGTTACCGTTTCATTTAACTTGCTGTTGGATAAGATAGAAAAAATGATGGAAATACTGGACAACAAGCCTGGAAGGAATGAAGGTGATGAAAACTGTTGCTTGCCTATCAAGCTGCGCGGAACAAGATGCTAAAGCACTAACGCCTGACAAACTAGATTTTTTGCGCGGTATTAATATTAGATCCACGTCATAAATGTGAAGCTTTCTCCATGACACCATGGGGAAAAGAGATGCAGGAAAAGTCTCTACCGAAATTTGAGGAAATGTTCAAAGTCTATTACGAAAGGCATCCCACTCAAATACAGTCCGCTCAGTCAATGGATCTAGAGAATCTTGATCTAGTCTGTTTCGGTAGAAAGTGACGATGAAGACCTTCTAGATGTATATTCTCTCTATAAGCAGTCAAGACCCAGTACTGGCAGGTATTTTCTCCTTTTCGACTAATTTCACTTACCTTAACTATTTTGACCTAAGAGAGAAGTTAAATTAGTCTCAGAACTTTTATTTATTTCTTTTACTTTTAAATAGAAATTTAACCCTTTTTCTGTTAAGAACTAATGGTTTTCATATATTTGCTCCTAGTCTATCATTCAAGCATGAAAAATGGAGGAAAGAACTTGCAGACTATCTTCAACTGCCGAGATCCCCTAGTGATGTAAACATATTGACATGGTGGAAGGCAAATGAGGCAACTTTTCCAGTGTTATCAAAATGGCGAGAAACTTCCTCGGTATTCCCACTACATCTGTTCCAGCGAAAAGGTTGTTCTCAAGAACAACCTTTTCTTAGGAAGTGTTAACCAACCTCAACCTATGTTAATTAAACTTTTTTAAATCTGCAAATAATGTAAACTACTTTATTAAAGCGAAAATTATCTCTTATACCACTCACATTATTTTTGCGATTATTTTCTTAAACCTTCTGTGGATTTCTCTGCGGTAAATGTGTGTCGACATTCCCTTTTTAGAATTTTTTGTTTTATGTTACTAGTTTATTCATTGAGTATCAATAAAATCAATAATTTTACTAGCAGTTTGATGTAATTGGTGTCCAGATCAATATATATTTAAAATTTACATTAATGGCTTTCCTATTTCGAGTGTACCGATTCAGCGATTAAGTGCGCAAAGGAAACAGCTTTTTATGGTGCTAAATTTATTTTAGGGAAACGAGACGAGAGTCTCGTCCGAGACTCGAGACCGAGACGACACTGGGGTTCACGAGACGACACTCGAGAGGATACCCGAGTTCAGAAAACGAGACTGAGACGAGACTGGCTCAAGTCTCGTCTCGTCTCGCGGCAACACTACCCATGGGAGTTGGAGCACCCAAAAAAAAAAAATCTGCTACTACCTGGAGATCAGTGCTGCAAAAGTTCACGAATCATCGGGTAGTGTTGGAAGATCTCCATTCTCTCTAGTGTGCCGATTACACTTCCTTGTGGGACACCTGATGTCGCCTTAACTACATCAGAGCTAATTCCGTCAAGAACTACTTTTTGCTTACGATCACTCAGAAAGTCTCGTTTACTACTGTTTCGTTTAGCCCGCATGACTGTAATTTGTATAAACGTTTGTTGTGAGGTACCGCGTCGAAAGTTTTCTTAAAATCTAGAAATAATGCGTCCACTGGTTTTTTCGATTCACCAGATTTGAGAACGTCATGAAGAAAGAGCGCGAGTTGTGTTTCACATGATCTACCTTTCCGGAAGCCGTGCTGACAGCCATGGAGGACGTTACGACTGTCCAGGAACGTCATGATATTGCGAACGACGATATGTTCGAGTATCTTGCCTATAATCGACGTTAATGAAATTGGTCGATAGTTCCCTGGGTCGTGTCTGTTTCCCTTTTTGAATAGAGGTGTCACTTTTGCATTTTTCCAGTCCATAGGTATCTTTCCTTCAGACAATGACTTCTTGAATATTGTGTCTAAGAACGGTGCGATCTGTAGCACTAATTCCTTGAGGACACGCGCGGGTATTCCCTCCGGACCCGGATATTTACTATTTTTTATAGGCTGTAACTGTTTAGTTATTCCATCGCATTGAATAGTGATTTCTTTCATCGGTTCCTCAGTGAATGAAATGTCAAAATTACATGCAGTATCGTCTGTAGTGTATACACTTTCGAAGTGGGAATTTAACGTGTTAGCTTTGTCAATATTTTCGGTGACAAGTTTGCGATCTTTATCAAATAACAAATCTACGGTTGAAGATTTTCCCTGAAGCTCTCTCGTATATGACCAAAAATATTTCGGATTTTCTTCGAGTACCGAGTACTTTTTTCTTGAAATTTCGCAATCCAGCACGCATTGATTTCTTGGTTTTTGAGCGTTGCGCAGCGTAACTTTCTTTTGCTTCAAGTTCCTTCCCTTTGTCACCTAACGTAGTGGACTTTTTGAACAAGTTGTACAGTTTTCTCTGTCTCTTAAGGTCCCTCCTAACATCGTTGAAATACAAGCGAGGTTCTTTACTGTCACATTTCAATTTTTGCGGGATAAATTCGTTGATTCCCTGTCGTAGAATTTGTAAGAAATATTTCCATGATTCATCAGTGCTTTTATCCTCTGTTTTTGCTACGAAGTCCGTGTACAAATCATTAAGCATCTCACCAAATTTTATGAAGTTGCATTTATCAAATAAATAAATATTGCGTTTCGGTTTTACAGCTGACTCTACATCAATTTTTAAGGTTGCAAAAATTACTCTGTGATCACTTATGCCGTCAATAATATCGAGTTGTTTTATCAACTTAGGATGGCTTACTGCAAAAAGGTCTAATATTTTATTTCCTCTCGTAGGCTTGTCAACTACTTGGGAAAGTGAGTGATTAGCAAGTGTGTTGAGTAAGATCTCGCTGATTTCCCTATTCCTAGAATTCGGTTTTACAGTGTAAAATTGCAATTTATAGATGGCAGATTAAAATATCCCCCAATAATTATTACACTTTTACTGTCTCTCACAGTAAATGCGGATATTTGATTTTCTAATCGGTTAATAACATCAACTTTGGAGTTTGGAGGTCTATAAAAAGAGCAAACATGTATACTCCTTTTGTTTCGTTGTTTAATTGTACACCACACGCTTTCTATTTCATTGTCAGTTATTTCGTGGGCGGTGCTGTGTAAATGTGATTTAACTGCTAGAAAAACTCCGCCACCTGTCCTATTGCTTCTATCGCTTCTGTAGATTTTATATCCTGGAGGAAAACCTTCGCTGTCGCTTACATCCTCTGTAAGCCAGCTCTCCGTTCCTATGACCACGTCTGCGTCCTGAAATATACGCTCGATTTCAGCGCGCTTGTTTTTAACGCTACGGCAATTAACTACTATAAAGTTAATGTCATATTTTGTAGATTGAGTGTCGGTTGGTTCTTTTCCACGCTTATGGGTATTATGGGTGGGCGAATTTCACTGGAAGTGCTTATTACATTTGATATAATTTCTTTCACTGGAGTACGCGTTTTGGGAAAATTGTCACTATTTACCGGCTTTAGTGCTCCTAAGTTTACTTGGATGTGAAAATTTTCGCAATGTGGATTTCCTCGGAGGCTACTTTTGGTTAAATAAAGACAAAATATTAATACATATAAAAAAATAAATTAAGCTTGGAGCAGGGGAAAGTCTACAAATAATAAATTATCATACCGTTGTTAAAAAAGGTTTGTCCTTTTGTTTAAATAATAAATTCTCAAACGATACGTTTGGGCTTGCTCGCTCGGGTAGTGTAATGACGGTGTTTGTATAGCTGGCCGAGTTTCGACTGTGGACTGTCTACTGTCTAGTTAGCCCTGTTTTTCAAAAAGATTTCCCCTGGTTTTGGACCCCCCCCCCCAACAAAATTCATGGCTACGCCACTGGTGTAAGGGAAGATGGGGTTAATTTTGGGAATGAGTATGAAGGGGTCCCAAAGAGCTTGATGGTTGAAAAGTGTGGTGATTGAAGGAACACACAACAGGGCAAGGGTTGAGATGAGACACTTGGTAAATTTCCTTATTCTGCTATCATATTTAAACTCCTTTTGGAATTCTGTTGAACCCTCTAAGCTATCAAGGTATAAAGACGTTATGTGCGTGCATAGGAAACACATTTTTGGAAGAAGTTGGTAATTTTAAATTTGCCCATCTCCATGGATCCTTATTTTAAATCTGAATAATAGGCATAATCTTGCAGTTCCTTAAAATTTCCACTGTTGCAAATCAAATATAATTTGTAATGTTCATTCAAGAATGTATGTTACTGTCTGTTCCTATAGATTTTAGTCATCAACGTGAATGTGAAGCTTGTGCCAAGGAGTGCTGTGTTTGCTAGTTCCCACCTGCATAATCCTTTATGTTGCAAATAGTTGTGAAGTGTCTACTTAGCGAAAGCAGCTATTAAATGGTCAATTTGGTTCAAAGTTTTAAATATCATGTTCTTATTTGTATACGTTTTAATAAAAGGATATTTTGAACAAGTTGAAGAGTGTTTGTAGCAAAATGATTGTTTCAGCATATGTCAAAAGATATTAAATAAAATGTAGTTTGTTTAATGTTTTAGACAATTTATTTCTTTCAAGAGTTACGACATCACGTATTACATACATGAGCTTGAGAATGTAATCTGAAAGAGCACGTAGCTCACATAGTGGGATCACCTGTTCCACACTTAATAACGTTACTCATTTTTTATCTAGCGTGAGGCGCCAACATTCCAAACATTACAGTTTGTTTGAAAAGTTTAATAAAAATCTAAAAGTATTAATGTACTGGACTTAATTAATTTTAGAATTTGAATAAGTGTTTAGCTATTGAATATTATGAACCTCTAGTCTAAATTATTTGAAATTTTATTCAGCACCACTTACAATTTGTTGCATCAAAGAACATGAGTAATATTTCCCAGTCATTTGAATTCAAAGTTTCCACAAATTTCCTTAATTTTTCCTTCTCAGAACTTGGCAATTAGTTCAGTCTTCTCTTCAGGGTAATAACAATTATCTGCCGCTTTGAGTTATATGAACTTTCCCTATTTCTCTGCATAAGGAGATGCTAAAATCAAGTTAAAATGTTTACTTGTATGATTTGATATCTTATGACATTTTCCCTGTATATAAAGTACCTTGTAACATATATGTTAAATTTGCATTTATACTGATAGATCTTGCGCCATTATTGCTTCATTTTGACTTGATTATTATTATTTTCTAAACGGGACTATTATCAGGAGTTCAGATATGGACGTTTAGTCTAGAAATTGAGCTGTTTTTAATAATTTCTGCCATATTACCCTATCCTTGTACCACTTTTTTCCTGCAGTTACTATTACGCATTGTTAATTATCTAAGCAAAAAGTAGTTCTTGATGGAATTAGCTCTGATGTAGTTAAAGTGACATCAGGTGTCCCACAAGGAAGCGTGATCGGCCCCCTTTTGTTCATTATATACATAAATGATCTATGCTCTCGAATTAGCAGTAAAATACGTTTATTTGCCGACGATGCTGTCATCTATCGTGAAATTAGTGATCACTCTGACTTTGAAACTCTATCATCGGATTTAAACAACGTTCATGTGTGGAGCCAAGAGTGGGGACTCGAACTTAATCTGAGCAAATACACGGCGGTACATTTCTTGCGGAGGTCGTCCAACTATTCGGTGTGGAAAAGTTGGTAACGCGACATGTACTACCTACGAATAAAAAAAATAAAACTCGAGGTTTAGGAAAAAATTGTCTATTGGTCACTCTGCAGAGAATTGACTTTTTACTATTATTTTATAAGTATATCTCATCCTCACACAGTTTTGGTTTTATAAACCACTTCATTCTACTTAAGTGTCTAGGTTTTATTTTTTAGCTTAATGGTGGGGGGCTGCTTTCCCTGCCCCTGTCACTCTCAGGGTGAGCCCGTGGTATCAATGGTAAACAAACTTGTAGGCTGATTTTACTTAGTCATTTAAATAGCTCAAATAGTTTGGACAAACCGCCTCAACCTCAGCTAACGGCCAGATAAATAAAAAATAAAATATATAACATAAAATGTGGCGTAGGACGTCGTAGATTACTCAGCGAAAGAAAAACTGATGAGGTCAAACGCGGTTCTCTATCAGTTTTTCCCATCATTGACTTCAGGTGAGATGTAATTCACTGGCAAGCGATTGAAATTTCTAACGCCGAAGCACGAAGTCTTTGAGGACCCGAATGCACGTGGAGTTTTGGGCGAATCATCAGGGAAACTCATGCGCCGAGCGAACTTGCTTAACTCGGCCGGCTGTGGTGGTGAAAAGGCCGTTTTACACGGGGCACGTAATTGCACAATCTGATGTATGTTCGAACGTGCATTTCAAATTGCGTCGTGTAAAGCGGTGAAATGCTAGAACGCGTGCGCAAATGCATGAACGCGATATGGCAAAATAGCCCCTGTTCTAATTCCGAGCTCGCATTTTCGCAATTTCAACAAATTTTTTTCCGATAGAGGTCGCAGTAGTAGGGACCGGAAGAAGCTGAGTGACGATAAGTGTTTGTTGTATTGGTGGATTGCATTGTGTGCAGTTGTCGTTGCTTGTTGTCCTTTGCGGAATAGTATGAGCTGGTCACACAAGGACGTGTGACAACATGTCAACAACGATGCGCACAGAATTTCGTTTCTTCTTTGTTCTAACAAGTGACTTGCTACTAGCGCACTCAACAGACGACGAAATTTCGTGAATGAATGCTTGCTTACGAACACCGTGTAAAGCGGTAACGCATTCGTCTGCGCAATAATTATTGCACGCAAGATTGAGAAATGAATGCAGTGCTAACCTGCGCAATGACGTGCCCCGTGTAAAACGGCCTAAAGGGATGTCTTCAGCTTGAAAGCCGTCCGCTGGCAGGATTCATTAAACACTCGATCCTTTCCGGTTTGACCCTGACTTCCGAGTCCCCCTCCCCCAAACAAACAACTCCACGGTCTTATCTTTCCTCACCCTCCTCTCTATCTTCACCCCACAACACCCTCCCCTCAACTCCACCCCACTTACTCCCCCGTAACACCGCAAGCCATCGCACGTCGTCCAAGGAGCCGACGATGCGTAGCGGTTTCGTTCATCTAGTGTATATTTTGCTTGATTTTAATAAGAGAAAAGATGACGACCGTTAGGCGAGTACATTAACTTTGACATTCAGATGTTGGACTTTCTACACCCCTTTTTTACAATATACTCACCAATTTTTCTTCATGAGAGAATAGGTCTCAGAAATAATAAATCATCATAGGTCATCGCCGACGTTTCCAAATTGCTTCTTCGTGGCTACATTTTCATTGAATTTACATTATTTACGAAATTGGTCACATATATTAGATGCAGAATACCTCTGAAGTATTTTTTTCTCAATTTCCTTTATAATTTTTACTAAATATTGCACCAAATGTAAATTACCAATGTTTAAAATCCTATGAATTTTGAGCCTTAAAAATTAATTAAATCATTACGAAACCTCGTTGATAAGCTAATAATGATCTCAATTATTTTATCCCAAAACACCTCTTCTCTAAAAAACTAATAGATTAATTGAAATATTTTTGACCAGTTCCTCAAAAAAATGTATTTAATTGTGCTTATGACAATCGTCGTGATGAGTCATATTATGTAATTTCATTTCCGGAATGATTTGCAATTCAAAATTTATTGCAACAACGCCTCAGTCTATCGGGAGCAAATGGGGTCTTGGCACGGGGAAGCCTGTTTTTAGCGTCAATGGATCCATCCAGAGTGAATTGCTTTCGCGTGAAGGCATTTCAGTGGCATTTAACTTTTTTATCAAGTGATTTCGTTCAATAAATGTTAAGCATTTGGGTTCAATAAATTTTAAGATATGTTATCATAGTGCCATAGATTGGTTGATTTAAAATGAAAGTGGACGTGCGCTACGATATTAATGAAAATACTGCAACATCGCCAATAAAAGAACAATTATCATGTGAAACCTTCTGGCACGGCTGAAGTATAGTGCATTCCGAGCTCAATCCAAAGTAGCTACTATACTCCAAGCTAGCATACTAAGTCTTTTGCTGGATCAAGTATCGTGTGAAACGGGCTTAACTTAAGACCTCAACCATATGCTGTCATTATCAATGACATGAAGTCAGAAGTGGGACTCGATTCCACGACATCCTCGTTGCCAGGACAGTGCGCGAGATTCCTGGGGTGCGATCACCGTTCTCCATAACGCGTGCGCTAGCGTTATAGCTATTTTTTAATTGTACTCATGAGAGCAAAAACGTATTCGTTAATCTTCAAATTTTGTCAGGCGCTTTTAATCACCAGTTGTAATTGATTGGGTGCATTCCTTGGACGGTAACCCTGAACATAGCCCCTTTAAAGCTGCTTGCGTTTTGAATAATGATAATGACAACACGAAAGAAAGAACCGTGCTCTCACTCCAGGAGGTCTACTCTTGAAACACTGATAATTACTGCATTCGAAAATATTAATTTTATCGCATAGTTTCGTGGACTCGGCATTCTGGATTCGTGTCTTCTATGAAACCATGAGATATATTTCTTTTTCCGCCTGCGAAAATTATCACCGAGATTCGAACCCATGTCCACGGCAGTCGGCTGATCCACGGGGTATGGCCGAATGTGCACTTAAAAATCTCCGATACTTCCCTGTGTCATCGTGTTCTCATTCTTATCTTTCCTTTTATCTTTCGCCTTCTTATCTCGGCCACGACATCGAACTGGAGGGGTGGGTGGTCCCGGAGTTCGGCTTGCTCGTCAGGGGAAGGTTTGTCTCCGAGCTTCGAGTAAAATAACGAAATAACTAACCCATTTCGGGGTGAACTACGTATTTGACAGAGAGTAGCGAAGTTTCCAGGTCACACGTTGCCTGCGTACAGGCGTCTGCTACGGCGATGACACAAGAAGAGGTATTTATACACATGAACATATGTCAAGTAGTCCGTGATTATACGTCCCAGGTGGACGAGCATAACAATTTACGATCGGATGGGTATTCCTCTGCTCTGAGTCACACGTGGAACTCCAACCCCGGCCTGGTCTACACGTAACGTTTTGTCGTCAGTCTTGCATGATCATGCCAGATTTGTCAAACAAAACGTTACGTGGGGACGGCAAATTGGACGTTTTGCATGAGCTAAATGAGGTTTGACAAACTTGCAAAAGACTGATGGGCTGGAGCTTTGTGTACAAGCAAGACGGCAGACAAGTCGGTGCATGTAGACGCGCGTCAGTCTAATTGGTCAAACTTTGCTCCCCTGCCAGTCCGCTATCGGCGAAGGTGGAGGTTGCAAATGGTATTGTCGTGCGTGTATTGGCGAAAGAAAATTGCATCTGACCTACGGCACAGGTCTCACGACTTATTTGCAGAGTTCATAGAACTGTACCAAAGTTTTCCTTCCCTCTGACAAGTAAAATCAATAGATTAAAGCAACCGAGACAAGAAAAACCAGGCATACACCTCTTTTGTTACGAAGTGCTAAGAAGTGGATCGTGAAGCAACTAAAGAGTCGGTTACCAAATAAATCAACCCATTTCGAACAGTTTACTGTAAATAGTGCGAAAATAAAAGCGCCTAAGCGTTCTGGAGCTAGAAAAGAAGAAATCTACAAACCTCTATATTACTTCGATTTACTTTTCTACTGAACGACGAAGGCCAACTGCTGATTGTGAGCAGATCACGAAAAAACATACAAGGTTGTGAAAAGGAGTTAGGTAATAATAAACCTTTTTTTATTTTCATAGCCAACACTATTATTAATTGCCTCCATTACGCAAAATTTAACGAATTAAGTTTTTAAAATATCTTTAACGAAACAAAAAATGTACGCGTAGTTAGTAAAACAGATAGACAGTGGATAATCAAAATTAATCTCTCGCAGTAATTTTTTCTAATTAGTGTCATGTCATTTTAAGCAAAATACATATACTTTTTTCACATACGACAAATTCATTCCGGTTTGGATTGCAATTTTTTATAACGTTTTAAATTACTTAATGGCCTTGTCTTGCCATGGTATAGGCCCTTCATTGTTGAAGTATATTTTAAATTTGTCTCTCACTACTCTTCCGCTTTCCAGAATTAGACCACGCCTGCCAAGTTGAGGATTATGCGTAACGTCGGGATTAGATCTCGCTCCTAATACCACAGAACCATCCACTGAATTTTCTGCGTCGAGTACATCAGGTGAAGAGTAGTTACGAGAGCAGTCTCCTGAAAAAATGTGCAGTATACAGCAAGTTATCAGTATGGTGTCAACTTTATTAATGTCCAAATTAATTGCAGTTTTCAAAATTCTAAAACGATATTCCATTATGTGTTTTCAATGACAAAATCGAGCTCTTGATAAGCGATAGTTAAAAATTCATGTGTCTCGGTTCAAGCTGATTCTAGGATAAGATTTAAGAAAATCAAAGCGCAGTCCAAAGGCTTCATCACCAACAAACACGCATGGAAATACTTGATTGGTAACTATTTGAAACTTGTTCTACTTTAGGAATATTGAGACTACCTTGTGTCAATTTATCATAAAACAATGTGTTTGCAATTACTCCTCCATCCGAAACCCAGCCATTTGTTCCAGCATCACAGTAGATAAATTCACAGTTAGCGTTGGGAATTTCCATGAGTACAATTCTGTGGGTGCTTTTGTAATTGAAATAGTAAAGTCAACTATGAGCTGGTGATATGATTCTCACATGCTTCCCGTCAATTACATCAAGGCAATGAGAAAACTGCCACTTCGTATGGTATTCGTCAGCTATGTCTATACTTTCTTTTTCGGTCGTTGGAAACTGAAAAATACAAAGAAATAAAAGTAAAACGGTAAAATTGTAGGAACGAAGTTAAATAGTTGTTTCCAATTGTTTTGGTTTTATTTATAAAAATAAAATTGCTTGTTTTATTGTGTTTATGGGGAAGATGAATAATAATCATTAGCTGAAGAGGAATTGCAAACAGTGGCTGTATTATCAGCTCCTCCAGCACCAGGAGAGGGAAGAACGGAAACTGCCAGCAAAACTGTGTCAAGCTGTAACACACTATCGTCCAGCGGCCGATCTTCGATCACAAGGAAGAGGAAACGATTCAGCAATGATCCAATTACTGAAGTACTTCAACTAGCTGGAGAGAAATTGAAAGCATTCTTTCCGATGATGAATTTGATACTTACTGGAAATATGTAGCGCATAAATTACGTGGTCTAAAAGGGAGCCAAAGTATCTTTGTAATAAATCTTATTAACGATGTTATCTTTGAAGCTGAACTGAAAGCAATTACGAAAGACTTTAAAGTTGTGAACTGTGCTGGTTTTTCCGGAGGGTAGTTTTGAATGCAACAGAGTTTTCCTTGTAATCATCAGACAAATTCTCCCAATAGCACGATGGGTTCCACAACCTAGTTACCTATCAAGTTCTGCTTATGAAAATTTCAATTAGTACTAATACAAATGTCGAGAATTCATCAATATTACCAGGAATTTCGGCGTACTATGCTGATTTCGGGAATAATCCCTATAAAAAGTTTTCTGTTTTCTTTATTACGTTCACTTTTTAAAGCAGTTAATGTTTATTTAAAATTTTATAGCCAACTGAATGCATTTATTAACTGATCGTGAAATTTAAAAATATATTTCAGTTTGTAGGATCAAATACTTGAAACTTCTTTTTAAAAATGAAAGTAACAAATGCTTATGTTCATCAAAGGTTTTACATCATTCACGAAGTTTACATTTATTTTAATAAAACTTTGTTTTTCTTTCAAAAATCGAAATATGCGTACGTTTTATTCACTTACCTTTAAATATACCTTTTTCAGAACATTTTATATAGCTTCACAGGTTTTTGATATGATGAGACTAAGAGCTTGTTTCGAAATTATTGTTGTATATTCAAGGTTCTTGTAGCTCCTGCCAGTCGGTTATAACCTTAATGTAGTGGTAAGTCTGTCGTGGGTGCTTATAGCCACCCTATGGCTGTGTCTTGCTTTTATATTTCAGGGGTTACAAGCATTAACAATTTACAGTGCGTGTCTATGTCCATACGTAAGTAATTTCACCAATCATCTGGTTCCTCCTGTAGTTCTCGGAGAAGATTAACATTGCAGAATGTCCCTTTTAGGCACATAGTGCAATTATCGTCACTAACATTTCTCCTCCTTGACGATTTCGGAACGACTGAGCGAAAGACTGGGTGAAAGTCTGAGCAAAAGTTTGAGTAGTGTAGCCGCACGATTTGCGTCAGTCTTGTTGGTCAGTCTTTCCAGATCATGCAAGACTGACGACAAAACGTTACGTGTAGACCAGGCTTAGACATGTGGTTTACACATCTGAGCACGGCTTTCCTGGTTCAGGTTCGACTTCGCATGAAATCTTCAGCGAATTAGTCATTCGCCGCATTTTAGGAAACTCGTCAAATGTCAAATTCTTCAATCGCGAGCTCGTTAAGAAAGGTTATGCCGACCGAGTAACTTGCGAACCACCTTGAATCTATCATTCGCCACCGCAACGTAAAATGCAACGAAGAGGTATATATGTTGAACTTATTAATAAAGTGAAATAATGTTTAAAGTTATTTATTATATAGGAATAAACTATTATTGAGTAAACTACAAAGATTTATGCAATGATACCTTTTTAATTTTGAAAAGTAATTCAGGCATGCAAGACGTAGTTCCATTAGTTGCGAGTGTAATAACTTTATAATATTTATTTAACTGGGTTTAGTTTTATGATCAAGTTGAATCCGTAGATGCTCTGAACTTAGCGGACAATTATGAAACTAGCCAGTGTGGAGCACTATTTGGAGCCATTTTTGACGGCGGAAAGAAAGAAATCTAAAAACTGTGCGTCGAGAACTTCATTTTTCTGACAAAATGTTGGTTAATGTGCTACCTTGGTGTGTTATGAAGATCGCATGAGGTGAGATAAAAGATTTGCTTCAGAATTGCGTCGGATATTTAGATCCAAATTGTACAACCAATTAACGAGGATTGTCCAGCGCAACGCCAAAGTAATTTTCACTGTAAACGAATTTATAGTTAGCATGTTTTCATACTGTTGGGACGATGTTTGTCCTCGAAACACACGCAGGACAACTTATTTTTTTTATTCAGTACATTATACGACTCTTCCCTTGGACTACAACCTTGTCGTGGCGGAAGGGCTTGCGTGCTCCGATGACCCCTAGAGCTGCACTGGCGGGAGCAATGCTCCTTGTAGGGTCACCCATGCCAGATTGGTCGAAGGCTAGGAGACAAACGAATGGTAGTCCGCGCAGCGTCTGTACCTCAGTGAGGCGGCTGCAAAAGGCGTCTGATCCCCGTGGGGCAGCCTCTGAAGTGATGGTTTCACGTATAAAACACTATTGAGTAAGGCCAGGGAATGCCATCGCAATTAAAACAAAAACCTTGAAATTATGGACAGTTCTCAAATGATAATGAATCCTGGCAACTACGGGACTCGGCTCAGAGGGCCGGGTGTCGTGCCCGGCAGCGGTGGGAGCAAGGCCCCTGCGGTCGTCATCACACGAAATTCTTGCTCAGACGTAGTAGCAGTAGAGGAAAAGAAGATAAAGAAGAGGAACGAAACAATCTTTTTAAAATTTTTAAATTTGCGACAACTTTTGTGAAATATAAATTTGTAATAATAGTAGAACAATTGTTGTAAAAGTTTTTATTTTTGAAATTGTTGCAACGATTGTTAAAAAATAGCACTACAAATGATAAAATATACAAATATTCACTCATTTAAAATATTTAATAATATCATGCTAATTGCACAATTATCCTCGGAGATAAAAAACTTTATTCCTTACAAAATGTTGATGAAATAAATCGTTGCCCTGGGTAAGGAAATCACTCAAAAAATACAAAGCCAATGGGTTAGTAAAAATACAAAATTATTAATTGCAAACATTTTCACATTTCCACTTAACGACACAAACGCCATCATCATAAAAAGAATCCACAAATTCACCCCTTCTTAGTTTTTTTTGGATATTACATGCTGGGGGTTGCCTTTCCGGTTTGGTCTGAGTGTCCCTGTAAAGTAAGTTTGTCGTTGAAGTAGTTGGTGCACCAAGTCAACACTGCTTTAGTAGTTGTCCATAAAAAGTGAATGGCCCCTATCTAAATTTCCTTCCATCAATTTATGAAAAACGTAACTGGCATGTCCAGGACCCCCTAATTCAACGTCACCAGCCCCAGTGTTCACGATGAATCTCAAAACCAAACCGAAAGGTTCACTCAACATGTATAGCAAAATTCAGTATATATGACTCTTCCGCTTCATATAGATACGGAATAATAACCACAACCTCCAAAGTTTGCTAGATACGGTTACGACACATGAAACTCCTAGAACTAGGCTAATCGCAAAGAATATTTGAACTCCAATAGTCCGGTATTCAGAGGGATTTCTTCTGTGTCCAGTCTCGTCTGGCGTCTTTCGACAGCCGGCTGAGGAATTAATTGTTCGGAGACAGAAGCAATAACCGGGTGAGGATCTGGGGTACTGCTCGAGGATCGGGTAGGTATTTTGCATGCCATGGGTTCATCCTCGCTTTCCTCCCCGGAAGGGCTTTCAAAATTGGATTCCGCTAGATAGGAATCTTCAAAGTCCTCATCACTCTCCTCCAAAACTCTTAGCAGGTTTCCGTACTTACGAGTGTAAGTACGGAACATTGCTCGCGATGTTGACCGAGAGGCCGTCCCACGGGACGTTGATGGGAAGGACTCATCTTGAGACGTTGACGGAAGACACTCCTTAGGTGAGGTTGTCGGGATGGTCAGCTCACCGTGCGTCGATGGCTTTGAGCCATCTCTTGAGTTTTCTCTTTCCACCCCTCATTTTAACCATGCTAGAAAATATCAATGTACAACAGTTTTGTTTGAAACAATTGATATTACATTCATTTATTAAGTAAATTATATTGAGAAAACAAAATTCGCAGACGAAATCTAGAAACTTGGGCGCTTCCAGTGAATGTATTTTTTTCGCACCTTTATTTGGGAAAATTAAATTTATCTGTGAGTGGCCAAAATTGACGAAAGATTAATTTTTTAAGACAATATACTTTAAGTAAAAATAATATCTCAGTAACAATGACCCACAGTAAAAACAATGAAATGAAATTTGTTCAAATTTTGAGAAACTGTCATGTGAACAGCCAGTACGTTGTTCTTTGTGCGAAAATATTTACTGCTTCCTAAATGTAATATATACGCATGGACTAATGATATAACTTTTAATTACATACAGCACACTTTACTCTTGTAATGCATGGTCCTTAATGATTAAAAAAAATTAACTTTATTACAATTAACAATTCATGTTTACCTTTCGACTTTGATGAAGGAAATTACACTGAGTCCTGCTGGTGCAATCTCTAGGCTCACAAGAAAAATGTTTCTAATTCTGTGTTTTATCCGATGCACTGTAAAAAATTCAAATTAATGGTGAATGGATTCAGATATTAATCATACAATAACTACTTCAGAGTAATGCTCAAGGAAATTATTAACAGCAGCAGATAAAATCGCACACTTAGCTCGAAGAGGAAAAAATATGTTCACAAAATAAAGTTGTTAGGGTAAAAGAATAAAAAATATCCAACTTTTTCCTAGCAAGTTATAAAAATCTTGATAAATGCATTCAAGTTATTTAAAAAATAAAAAATAACAATAACTATAGAGTTAATTGATAATAACTTGGAAAAATATTATAAAAATAGTAAAAAATAAGTGCGAACCTGCATTAATTAACAAAATTAGTGTTCCGTGATTCTATGGCCAATCAGGAAACGAACTTCACCGTACGAAAGGTTGGAACAAACTGGTGGCGGCTGTAAACCCGGAAAGAGGCCTACGCACGACTGGTCACCGATAAACCCTATAGAAAAGAAAGTCGACGAGCGCGCCATATGCTGCCGAGATAGAACGCGTGCAGCGAATATCGGCAAGTTACATATTCGAAAGACTGTTTGGATAATTTCATTAGTGTTACTGACCTTTTGCAGCAACTGAAATGGTAATCGCTTTCACATTATCGAATATAATTAAGACTTGATCTAATACGTAATTTACAAACGAAATTGTTTACTCACAACGTTGATAACATTTTACAAAATCGACACACTACGGTAGATCAGATCATGAGAATAAAATTAGGGAACTAGAAATCAAATCGGACAGATTTTAAATATAATTTATCCCGCGAACGATAAGAAACCATGACAACGACGATTTAGACTTTTAAATGTGTTTTATCAATAGGTAGTGTAGATTAACTCTATAATACTTGTATGCTTACCTGCTATCTAATACTCACAGCACGCCGTGCTTGCTTTCAGTATAATTATTCTATCTCTGTCCATTTATGAAGTGGCAAAATATATAAATACTATCGTTCTTTTAACATTTGTAGCTTACCTATAGTGTAGTTCATGCTTGTACAGCTTCCTCTCTTGGCAAGCATTATCGATTTATGCTTATGCATCCGTAGTTACCGTAGCCGTAATAGCCGTAGTTACACCAACTGTTATAGGGTATAGTGTAATGAATGCAGGTGACTATTCACCCCCTGCCACACACCGATGAGGTGGCTTGCAGGGTGTTTCGTAGATGTATTGTATGTGTCCATGTTGTCAAGTGACCTCTAGAGGCATATATCCCATTAACTTTCGACATTCCTGCTGTCTTTTGAATGTATTCAGTAATCTTTTTCCGTATTGACGGAAAATTGCTATATGGTGTGGGACAAATTCATGGATAGTATACTGTTGATATCGACAAAGAGCAATCGAATAAATTCCATACGAAAATAATCGGCCGAGAAACTGGCGTAACTGGACCAAGAGAAAAATTGAAGGCACAATTCCCCCGAATGGTCGAAAATTTCATGCTGGACGCTTTTCCAATTAATACCATTCTTGTTTGCATTCTTTAATTGTAAAAGAAACACTATCATTCTCTTCTTAGAGATAACTCAAGCAACGAATTATTAAGCATAATGTTGTATTTATCCTCAAATTACGGAATATTTACATTTTTTCAGTCATGAGTCCATAAAACTGTTGAAAATGCGAATGAAATCAATCTGTGTTGAAAGCCAAGGCTGCCAACGTATTTCAACTCCTACCTACGCTAGTCATTTTCTAGCTCACGACGTTTGCCTATTTACGCTGGCTTGCGTTTCCCGTGACTCTGTGCGTTCCGTGGTTTTGAATATGAGATGTCAAACCATAAACTGCCCATGCTCAATTCAAGTAAAGAAATATGCCTATTGTCTTTAATACTTCTTCATCTATCCCCTGGAAACTACAATAAGTAGTAGTACCAATGATACTACCTACGCGCTAAATGCACACGGAGTTATTGAGTTAGGAAGGTAGTGAGGGAGCGCTTCCACTATTTACTTGGTACTTATGTAGTGTATGTATAGCTCGGTGTATGAAAAAATTAAACACGACCACCTATCCAATACGACCACCTTTCACATTTCCTTAACGCAGTTCAAATCATTGACGAGGAAAGTCGCCTTCAGCAATTGCACCCAGCCATTCTTCAATAGAAGAAGGGCATTCGTGTATCAGGGATTTCGCATTTTGAGGTGAAAAAAAACTTTCACGCTTGGTTAAAAATTTCCTTGCATGCATTTCTGATGCAGAGAGTGAAATGACGGCTATAGGGCATCATATTACCGGGCTAGCAAGGAATTTGTGCTATTTATGTGGGACGGTCAGCTCTTATTTACGATCAATTTATGTGCTGAAGCTCAAGGGAACCCGAAGTGAATTGCTGCTTGAATTCAGTGAGGATTTGTTCTCTGTCTTCGTTCGATCCGAGTAGCTTCCTAACAGCTGTGAGTGGCGAACTTCTACTATTCCGTTTGGTGTAGAAGTTTTCAAGTCCATGTAAAGTGTTTTTGGTTTCTGTGAGTGAGTGCGACGTGCATGCTGGTTGCTTGAAATAATCGTAAGAATTAACTTCGAACCTTTCTTCACCCAGAATATGTATAACCCCAAATACATAAAAACGATCGTGACCTCATTGAATGGTTGGTGAATGTGTACTATGTGCTTCCTGGATTAACCCCGCCACTCATCCTAAGAATGGGGCGTCATAGAATTCTTATAGACCGCTACAGTGTTTTAACTTCGTTAATAAGATCGTGGCGATGAAATGAATGTGGATACAAAAGAATTCTAATACTCGTTGTGTTGATGTTGCGAGCTACTTCGATGTACCTGTCTTAATGGCAACCCATCGGTTGATATAGTGTGGTTGTAGAGAGTGACGAGAAGAAGAGCCGAAGGAATTTATCTCAGCATGTTAAAACTTGCTCACTGCACTCACGAGGCAAAGAAGAGGAGGTATTTCACCAAATGTGGCGACCAGATAGCAGAGCGAGAAATGAGGCTCCGTAACAAAATTTCAGGTAATGTTTTTCTCGTTCTTAGAGCACCAACTGTTTTGTTTACGATCCACAGAATACAACCAAGACCAGTGTCCGAGTATTCACGTAGAATTCTGATACGAAAAAAATGGGGAAGAACATGACCAAACAATTCCTAATCTCAAAATTTGTATGTTAAAAATGCATGAAAAACTGAGTTATGAAGGACGTACTTCAATGATTTACGTGATTAAATTTGCGGATAATGGATTAGCGAAAATGTTTACTATGTATAACTGTCCTTTTGCATGTCATATGTGTCAGGTAATATTAACTAAATGCTTGTGAGCTACTTACTTGTTTCATTTGATGATATTCTCATGTCACTGCTCCAGGCGCCATATTGTTAATAAATGCTACGTTATAGAGATACAGACCGCGGCGAAGTGATTTTTTTTTGCATCGAAAACAGGTAAAATAGCCCAACCTAAGAATAAATTTATTTTTAAAAATGTTAGAATGAATTTCTGTTAGTAGCTTGATATTGTTTTTGGCTGTTTAGGGTATTTTAGAATAAAATATTCTATGACGTCACAGCCAATGATGTCTCTTGGCGCAATATACACATTAATGTGTCTTTCTCCCGCATTCAGTCTCAGTTTGCCGCCAGCTGTCTCTCGGGTGAGAGGTGAGTAATTAACAACGAATTAAGCTCTGTTAATTTTAACTTTCAAATTTCCTGTATTTGATAAATGTAACGCAAATGAGTGTATAAGCCAATAATTGTAGTTATTTTGCCGGGCAGTGTAATTTTTGTTATGTTTTTATTAAATATAATTACATTTAAAACTTCCATGACATGTCGAAATAACGCTATTTTCCGATGGTTTCATACATTCCACTGTACAAAAACAATCACTCATACGAATTCACATACGTATTTGGCATTATTTAATTTGTGCTCAACTGATGTAAGAAATTGATTTGAGTTACGTGTACGCTGGCATTGTTTTGTTGGATCTGTTTTTTTTATTCTTATAAATTGGTTGCCAGGTATTTTTTCGCACACCAGCCTCCCCTGCCCTCTTATTCTGGTTAACTTCTTCCAGTATTAGCGGTTGAGAAATTGTAGAGTGGGCATCAAATTCAATTAAGGCGCTTATTTACTGTTAATATCCATTTTTAACAAAAATGATGAGCAAATAATAAAATTCCTGCCTGGAAACAACAAGGGACTTCGAATGCGTTCGAATGCACTATTCAAAACATAAATAGTAAAATATGTATTAATCCGTTTCATTATCCTTTAAACTTATTGCAGTTTGAAGGCTGTGGTCGTGAAATGTGGTTGGACGACGAAAGGATCCGGATCCAGAATGGTGCTTTCGGAAAATGTGGTGTGGAGTCTGCTGAGGAGCCTGATGGAAATATAGTAAGTTTATAATTGTCTCTCCTTTAATTCGAAGTATTAATTCGCTTTAAATTATTTCAAATGCAATAGTGTGACAGTTAATGGAGTTCTCATCGTTATGATAAAATTAACACGATACTTGGATGAAGACACATACCGTGGAATAATGTGATTATATTTAATCTTTTAAAAAGCCAGATTTATCTCCTCCAGAGTCAAATTTTCCGAATGATAGTCCACGTTGGGTGTTGGTTTCGCTTCGCATATTTCGAAGAGTTACTCTCCGTCGAGGTTTTCTTCCTGTGAGGTAATCCAAATTATTGATTCGGAAAGAAGTGATATTTGGAATGATTGCCTTGCAGCAAAACGATCGTGTCGTTGAGCATAGCGAAATAGAGTAAAATAGTTTAATTTTTAAACATTTACCAGGCGTGTTGTAGATTTTGGTTGAACACAATCATTAGTTCATCTATTTGATAGACTATGATTTCGGAGCGTGGCAGATTTTTTGTATGTCGCTGAATCATTGAATTGACTTGCGTTAAATTGTTTACTGCTACATCGTGCCCAAGTGTAGTCCTCGCATAAGACAGTGTTGGATCCAAATTTGGCGTTTTTGCGGCGAGGTCTATGTCCGAAAACCCGGCCGCGGTGAGTGAATGCGTAGCAACTGTGCCACACAGATTTACTTTTCACAGATGTACCAGTACCAGCCTGCCGTTCTATATATAAGGTGTACCAGACTGCAAGTGCACTGATATTCTCACTGCACATCATCCTGACTATCCCTTATAGTACATGCTAGCACACTTTGGTAATCCGTCTGTGACGACCTTTAGCGAGAGGACCGTGAGATCTCATTATGGGCTATAGCAATTCTCCCTCCTCTGGCGAAACCGATTAAATACTTGTTTGGAACGTTTGTTCCCTCTCTATTTATCAAAAATAAAAAAGGTTTCTTCTTCTTCTTAAAATAATGGCGTAGCGTTTTTAAATAGTCAGTATTTATGATGAATTAATTATCTGTTTGGTACATTTCATCCTTTTTTTTATTGATACCGGAATTGGTTTCGATTCAAAACTCTAATAAGTATTTGTATTGACGTCATAGGCACCGTCCTTGTCCTTGTGCGTGTTTTTGCTCCCCCACCCTCCTCCCAGTCTTGTCTTTGAAACCTTGAAACACCTTGTAAACAGACCTGCACAAAATCTAAAATGGCCTCTCCCTCCCTTCCCTGCCAACCAACCCTCCCACTTTCCCCTCCCCCTCAGCGTCAACCCCCTCCCCTCCGCCTACCAAGCCCGGTTGTAGTATGTATGGACACTGGAAAACAATATATGAGCCTTTATAATGACATTATAAATGTCGATACCACGGTACGTAAGATATATAAATGTGAAATACACGAAGCATGAAATTATTTTATCTGATGCAGTTTCACAAAGTAATGTCTAAAATTGATTGAAGACTTTTATGGAACACTTGTTCCCTCGCTATTTCTATAAAATAGAAAAGGTTTAATTCTCCTTGTAATTAATTAGATTACATCCTCTTTTCAACTGGAAATTATTCCTGATCTTGGGAGAAGGTATTTGCCTCCTTTCCTTCGATCTTTTGGGTGGTGGTGGTTTAATAGGTCTCCTGTCACGCGACTCTCCAGCTATGGAAAATTTCCTGTAAAAGATTGTTTCCTTGAAGTTCCTCTTGACTGCTCACAAAGTGCCTCTCCGTTGAGAGGATTTTAAAGCATTCCTAAATGCCAACATTGGAGAAAATGTTGATTTTATGTAATTTATAAAGTATAAAACGTACACAATATTAGAAAGAATTTTCTGTTTTTTGTTGTTGTTTATCTTGTAAATTAAGGATTATTTTCGCTTCAGAAACGTGTTTGTCTATCATGGTTTGATTAATTTATTACGTTCAGCAATAAAACACGCTCTCAAGTTGGTTTTTTGCCTTTCACTAACGAATGGTTACGTATTTAGATTTGAAAATTATATTTTTTGTGTCATTACACAAAGGTATGGCAAAAAAGATTACAATCAAGAGATTAGGTATTCGTAATGTGGAAATTTTCCCGTATCAGATTAAAGTTACCTCGGCTTCTCATAAAATGCTTTTCTGTGGAGATTGCTAAAAGCATTCCTGCATGTCTGCTTCGCAATTGATGTCGGCTGTAGTCTAAAATAAACTCCTAGCATTTAGTAGTGGGGAGGAATGTAGCTGGAACATTGATTTATGCAAAGAATATCTGTTTATACGATTTCTGTATTTTGCCAACTTATGTTTGTTGGTGATAGTTTTCGAATTCAATTCTTGAAATTATGATATTAAAAAAATCAAAAGAATGTATTCCTTCATATATCATCTCATACTATTGAGTAGTACCTACCTCGATCGGATTAGGCCATCTTCATTTACATGCGGTTAACTCCTTCGTAACTACTTCGAGTAAACATTTTGATAGCAACTCGGAAAATGTGTCGGCACCGTTCGAGTCACTCAATACAGTGAACGAAGATACGAGGATGAAACGATACGAAATATCATTCTTTTTATTTCATAGTTTTCCTCTATTTTAATGCGCTTTCGTATTTACCTAGTGAATATCTTTTTACATTCAAGAAGGTACTCTCAAGCCATCCTTTCCATATTTATTTTTTTAAATACTCGAGACCCTTGAGATGGATCAATAATTCTGTAGGTACTATAAGGCATGATAAAATGTTCTAGGAGTGTTTTAGATATAGTATTGGACCTAATTAATTGCCAACTAACTTTTACATTTGTAAGTTCTTAACCTATACTTAGGGTCAATTGAACGATAACAATCTTGCTGTTCTCTCCTGCTTTGAATACCTTTAAGACAGGTTCTGATCTGATTTTCCAGAAATACACGAACTCAGTTCCATGCAGTACCTCCGGGCATTATAGTCTCCTTTATGATACTCGCCTTGCCCATAGACTATATTATTTTTTAAAGTCGTGGTCTTAAGGATAATAGTGTATGTTTTTCAATTTCACGAAAACTATATCTACCACCTCTGCTATGACTTGGACTTAACTTGAAAAATGCCTTAGCAAGATATGTAAGATTGAGTTACATAAAGGCTATTTTGGGAAAATATCTCTAATTTTTTCATCTAGTCATGGTTAACTGAGTGCAAGTTTACGAAAGCATTGCTTATGTATATTATATAATTCATAAAAATTCATATTTATGAATGAAGTCCTTTGCGCTGGAGTCTCATACGCTCCAGACCTCTGTCCAAAAGATCTGATATCTCTCGTCTTCTGTGAAAAGAATCAAAAGAATCAAAACGCGTAATGGTATTTTGGACCGTGGATTCCAAATATCGCTTGCCAATGTTGATGGACGATGTCACTACGTGGGTTAGCATAGTTAAAAAATTTTAGCTACTCACATTGAAACAATCACTGTTAATAAATCCACACTTTGATAATAAAACTGAACCAGGTTTCGGCAACTCGGTGACCATTTTCAAGGTACAGTATCGTGTGGTGGCCGAGTATACATACGTTAAGGGTGGGAGGGGGGGGAGGTAAAATGATTGGGTGGGGGATGGAGTTGCAAGGCCGGGAGTTTGGGGGAGGGGATGAGGGTAATCCGTCAACCTTCCCACCACCTCTTGCCCTCTTAGTCGCCAACAATCGTCCTTCACCTTGTTGTTCTCACTCCTCCAAAAAATAAAAACAATAGAATGACTCAACTTTCCCGCTTCTTTCCTTTCAATGTCCCCGGATTACCGTAACCCCCGTCCCCATCTTCCGGCCTTGTAACACCATCCCTCCCCCCACTTCTTTTACTATCCCCCCTTCCAGCCTGTAACTCATATATACTCGGCCACCACACGATTCTGTGCCTTGCGAATGGCACTGAGTTGCCGAAACCTGGGTCAGTTTCATTATTAAGGTGTGGATTTATAGCCAGTGATTGTTTCAATATGAAAATTAGAAATTTACAATAGTTACGCCGAAATCGATTTCCCAATTTTAGATAGGTACGTTGAATTATTTCCTCACTAGGTTTTATTTAATGTAATTGAGCAATAACTATAAAAACGTACTATGCCACTACCGATATTTTGCTAAGTATTTTGTCTGTTATTTTGGAGTATTGTTTCACAGCAGGTTATGGTAGCCGGTGGATTAAGGTGTTGATTGGGAGAATAATAAGAAACTAGGATTAGGAAACAGAGCAGGGGCACTAGCTTTTTTCTCGTCCGATTTGTTCTTGGTAAGTTTTTGTCTTGCATAGGCAGGGTAGTTAAAAGATGAATGAAGGTTCCGATTCAAATGAATTCTGAAGGTTTCCGAAGATTTTAGGTGGAGTAGGAGAATTGTTTCTAGCCGAGTCAAATGCTACAAATTCCTTAACTAATAGAGGCCGGCGATACTTTTTCGAACTAAGCTACGTTTACAAATCGCTTAACGAGAAGAAATCACTTGGTACCGTCCCTCTTGCGTTCCTTATTCCAGATGGATTTCAACGAATAATAATGGAATGATTAGTATGCTCTCTAATATGGATTATAACGCACTACAACGCATCAATCGATAAATACGCACTCTGTATTAGATAATCATATTCTAGAATAAATATTTTATTGGTTTCGTTATTCCGTTGAAATATTTATCCTTGGGTTGTGTGGCAAAAGGCAGTCTATTTATTTTCTGTTTTTTATAACACTTGGAGAAAACATTTATTTTACTCCTGCATTTCGGGAGAGGTTGATAAACTTTTTAGATTAGATGATGACGTTAGTAGAAAATAAACATGACCTGTTCATTTTTTTGGAACCAACTGATGCCGTTAGAAAATCCGCCGTAACATTACTAGCATAATCTTTCCTGCGATGCTTTATTGCGTAACACCTCAATTCTAATTGCTCAAATCATATAGAGTCCTTTCCCTATATCAAGCACTAGCTATCATATTTACTAAGTCTTGTACTGGATCAAGTCTTGGGTGAAACGGGCTTTATATTCGCCAATCCCCAATACGAAACCAACTGAAATTTATATAACGGAAATTTATTACGCAAAGCTCGGAGAAGTGTTTACTGGCTGAGCAAAAGTGCAAGCTACCCATTTTTGCCAAAATTTCGGGTGAAGGATGAACCACGGGTTAAACATACCGGGAAGATGCTCCTAATTAAAATTTCTTGGCAATTGATAATGGAGCTTGGCTATAAACAACCAATAGATAATAATTTCCTTTATACTAACAAGTGGTAGTCTGGTAATTTTGAAGGGTGATTTTATTTCCCTGTAAAGTTAAAACAAATGTTAATTTCAAGGTGATTAATTCAAAGCTTTGTATTCCTAATTCCGTTAAAAGGTAATGCCTAAAATATAGTCTAACCATTGAACAGTTACAAATAACATTTAGGAGCAATTGCAGATCATCGAATAAAATATTAGACCTGTGTGTTATATCTGAATGCAGATCAGTTAAAAACCATCGAATATTGCAGCTCAGTTACAGAATAGAATCCAGACCAATTGCAGGCCATCGAATGTTTTCCATTAGTACTCATGATAAAAGATAATAATTAGTACTTTTCTACAAAATGTTTTATTATACGTCGCTTTTCACCGATTTACGGCACCGTCAGATACAGAAGTTTGTGTACTTGTCACAAACGTCTGCATCTGACGATGCCGTAAATCGGGAAAAGCGTCGTAGAATAAAGATTTTTTTAGAAAAGTACTAAGTATTATCTTTAATCTCTCTAATACTCATGTGTTAATGTGATATAATTAAGTTCTACGAAGTGAAGCCTGCCACAGTCATGAATATTTTCCAGCTACCAGATCAGTTAGGTACAGACTATTTTCCATCGCCTCTTTGAAATCCAGACCTTCCTTTTACAGACCAAAATTTAGCCTGTTGAGAGCGTGGGATACGAGGTAAACAAGTCGATACGAGATCCACATAAGAAGAGGTGAATCAAATTAATACGAGAAGCGTGGGATACTAGGTAGAACCACTTGATACGAGATCCACATCCGACGAAGTGAATCAAGTACGGGAGGCTTAGGATACTAGATAAAACCAGTTGATACGAGATCCACATCGGATGAGGTGAATAAAGTAAAAACGAGAGGCGTGGGGTACGAGGTAAAACCAGTTGATACGAGATCCACATCGGACGAGGTGAATCAAGTGAAAAAGAGAAGCGTGGGATACGAGGTAAGGCCAGTTGATACGAGATCAATCTCGAACGAGGTAAACCGAGTTTAGACAAGTTACTTCGTCTACAATTTGAAACCACATGAAACGAATTCCACATCGAACGAATTGAAACTAGGTATTTCGATTTTTCACCAGGACTTCTTGTCATGCGTGTTCTATGTGTTCGGGCTTGAGAGTTAAAACCATGTAAAACGAGGTGAAAACTCGTACCTACAAAATGATCCGAGTTCATATGTGACTAGATTTACCTCGTTTTAACTTTGTTTTTTCGTCAGGGCAATGTCTTTTAAAGACAATATTCACTAAGGGAGTTTAACAATTCTGAATTCATATTACAAACTTTTGTTAAAAAATAATGCAACCTGATTAGATTAAAAAATAGATTTAAATAAATTAACGATAGCTAATGATTTCTTATGGAAAATATTTTTTATGATTCCTTGACTTTGGGGTGTCAATCAGTTTAATATTCATTCTGGAATTTCGAATGTGATAATTCATATAAAGTTTCTGAAATATTTTAAATTTTCCTCTAATCTTACAAAAAATATTTCTTTTTGAAAGGATATATCAGACATTTAAATTTTGCTGAAAACACATTTTCATAAAGTAGTACTATGAGGATTCAGGAGTACATATTAATTATTTTTTCTTTTTTACAGTGTATTGCACGATGAAGATCGATGTTCATCATGGTTATGACCATGGATAAAATGGCCAATGAATTAATTGAAGTCGACGAATTACTTCATAAGAGAAGAGATGGACTGACTGGCTGAAATAAGAAAGAAAATAGACTCCGAATGCAGCCTTGGTGAACGGTAATGTGGGTGAACGAACATGTTGAAAGGTAGCAGGTTAACTATATAATGGTGTAAACTTTTTTTTCAGTTCTTTCCTTTATTGTCTTGTTAATTTATGTGCTTGATAATTGTGTGTGTTCCATGTATTGATTTTGTTGTGTACACCCATGGCCAAGGTGTAAAACAAGGTATACCTTTAATATTGGTTTTTCCCAAATATCGAAAAGTACTCAACAGAAACCCATGAAAAATGGTCTGACCGAAAGAGATGAGAGTTGAGAGTAACTCCATCATGGTACAAATGTGAGCTCAATGAGGTAAAATAACCATTAAGATGTGCACATCGATTGGTTTACTGCGAATAAGAATTCACAAAAAAATGATAGCCAAGAAAATATTTTCCATGGTATAATAATGCGTGAAGATTGGTAGTGGGTAGTAACAACAATAAGTCCATGGCAAAGGTATTACATAAGAAATAAAATCTGAGCTCAAGGTACAGAGGAAAGTGTTAGTAGGTAGGAAGAAAGCTGTGGCATTTAGTTGTAGACGTATGAAAGCCGAGGCCTTTGGTAATGGTACCAAAACTAATTATAAGAAATTAATGTTGGTGTGATGTACATCACTATAAAAAATAATTTGCTTTGGTTTGACATGCATTTTATTTGTTTGCTGTTGGCTGTTTTTATCTTTGTGTACCTACTACCCCGTTTTCTACACAGGAAGAGGAAATCGATGAATGAGAAGATTAAGAAATTGAAAGGCCTTGAAGAATCATCATGGACAGTGCGTAGGATTAGGTGCTGATTAGCATTGGGCCATTAGGGCCATGATGAAATATCCGGAGACTAAAAATGGATGGTTTAATATGTATTATGATGGCTTCTTTGTGTACTAATCCGCTCTCTTCACAGGGTTACATCATCCATGGATATGAAGAATAGAAGGAAGACTTCAACTGAAGAGGACTTCACGATTGAAGAAAACCGGAGACGTAGCTTAGCTTTGGGCCATTAGGGCCATGATGAAGTATCCGTAGACTAAGGTTAGGAGAGTTTAATTTGTGTGCTAATCCGCTCTCTTCACAGGCTTACATCATCCCTGGACACGAAGAATAGAAGAGGGAAGACTTCAATTGAAGAGGACTTCACCATTGAAGAACACCGGAGACGTAGCTTAGCTTTGGGCCATTAGGGCCATGATGAATTATACGTAGACTAAGGTTAGGAGAGTTTAATTTGTGTACTAATCTGCTCCCTTCACAGGCTTACATCATCCCTGGACACGAAGAATAGAAGAGGGAAGACTTCAACTGAAGAGGAGTTCACCATTGAAGAACACCGGAGACGTAACTTAGCTTGGGCCATTAGGGCCATGATGAATTATCCGTAGACTAAGGTTAGGAGAGTTTAATTTGTGTGCTAATCCGCTCTCTTCACAGGCTTACATCATCCCTGGACACGAAGAATAGAAGAGGGAAGACTTCAACTGAAGAGGACTTCACCATTAAAGAACACCGGAGACGCAGCTTAGCTTTGGGCCATTAGGGCCATGATGAATTATCCGTAGACTAAGGTTAGGAGAGTTTAATTTGTGTACTAATCCGCTCTCTTCACAGGCTTACATCATCCCTGGACACGAAGAATAGAAGAGGGAAGACTTCAACTGAAGAGGACTTCACCATTGAAGAACACCGGAGACGTAGCTTAGCTTTGGGCCATTAGGGCCATGATGAATTATCCGTAGACTAAGGTTAGGAGAGTTTAATTTGTGTACTAATCCGCTCTCTTCACAGGCTTACATCATCCCTGGACACGAAGAATAGAAGAGGGAAGACTTCAACTGAAGAGGACTTCACCATTGAAGAACACCGAAGACGTAGCTTAGCTTTGGGCCATTAGGGCCATGATGAAGTATCCGTAGACTAAGGTTAGGAGAGTTTAATTTGTGTACTAATCCGCTCTCTTCACAGGCTTACATCATCCCTGGACACGAAGAATAGAAGAGGGAAGACTTCGACTGAAGAGGACTTCACCATTGAAGAACACCGGAGACGTAACTTAGCTTTGGGCCATTAGGGCCATGATGAATTATCCGTAGACTAAGGTTAGGAGAGTTTAATTTGTGTACTAATCCGCTCTCTTCACAGGCTTACATCATCCCTGGACACGAAGAATAGAAGAGGGAAGACTTCGACTGAAGAGGACTTCACCATTGAAGAACACCGGAGACGTAACTTAGCTTTGGGCCATTAGGGCCATGATGAATTATCCGTAGACTAAGGTTAGGAGAGTTTAATTTGTGTACTAATCCGCTCTCTTCACAGGCTTACATCATCCCTGGACACGAAGAATAGAAGAGGGAAGACTTCGACTGAAGAGGACTTCACCATTGAAGAACACCGGAGACGTAGCTTAGCTTTGGGCCATTAGGGCCATGATGAAGTATCCGTAGACTAAGGTTAGGAGAGTTTAATTTGTGTACTAATCCGCTCTCTTCACAGGCTTACATCATCCCTGGACACGAAGAATAGAAGAGGGAAGATTTCGACTGAAGAGGACTTCACCATTGAAGAACACCGGAGACGTAACTTAGCTTTGGGCCATTAGGGCCATGATGAATTATCCGTAGACTAAGGTTAGGAGAGTTTAATTTTTGTACTAATCCGCTCTCTTCACAGGCTTACATCATCCCTGGACACGAAGAATAGAAGAGGGAAGATTTCGACTGAAGAGGACTTCACCATTGAAGAACACCGGAGACGTAACTTAGCTTTGGGCCATTAGGGCCATGATGAATTATCCGTAGACTAAGGTTAGGAAAGTTTAATTTGTGTACTAATCCGCTCTCTTCACAGGCTTACATCATCCCTGGACACGAAGAATAGAAGAGGGAAGATTTCGACTGAAGAGGACTTCACCATTGAAGAACACCGGAGACGTAGCTTAGCTTTGGACCATTAGGGCCATGATGAAGTATCCGTAGACTAAGGTTAGGAGAGTTTAATTTGTCTACTAATCCGCTCTCTTCACAGGCTCACATCAGGCGCATGCCAAGAAAACAAAATTTGAATGAAGATCATTATCCATGATTCAACACCATTTCAAGATAATCTTGGATGGCCGCTTACAAATAAGGATTCGGTAAGTGTTCGTATCACACTTATTTCCCAAATTCGAGTCATCGTAGTTCAAATGATATTTATAATTTCAACTTAATTTATTTTCATTATTTTACACTTGTAATAGTCTATGATTCTCGTATTCCATAATGGTAATTATCATTTAATGGAGAACAAATTTTTACAGTTTGAAAAATAGGTATTTTCCCAGATAATTTTAAATCATTATTTATTTTTGTCACTTGATATGGATTATGGCTAAAATATAGAGCCCTCTCATATTTATTTTTATTTGTACCTATTTTCGTACTTAAATTTCAGTGATTTATTGCTATATTTTTTTAGAATATGTCATATATGTTTATCAAATTTCCAGATGCCTCTAATATCTCAAATAACTTTATAACAAAAAAGTCTCTTCATCATAAATTTTTATTGTTACTTTTCTTTGCCTTTGGTTTAATTTTTTTTTTTAAATTTTGTTTGAATTGCTACTCTTAATCAGAATCGCTAATCTGTGTCAGTTCTATTTATATTCAAAAGTTTAATCTATGGACCTATTAATACTTTATCTATTAAAGTTTAATATTTTTGTATTGATAAATGTCTAAACCTATAGGCATATTATTAGTAAAATCTAAAATAACTTAAAGAAACTGTTAAATATACTGAGAAGAAAACATGATTAAAGTTAAACATGCTAAAAGGTCTTTTTTCATTTTGCCAATTCAGGCTTATTTTTGTCAATTAAGGCAGTTTATAAATTGATAGATATAAAGTATATAATAATTAAAAATTAAAAATTTAATCAATTTATGGAAATAAAAAATTGAAAATCTTTAATTCGAATGAGCAGAAATACACTGTTTCTCATTCCTTGCAATAGGCTCTAGGCAATATACTTAGAGAATAGATATTCTGTAGGCAATTATACTCAAATCAACTTAAGATTTTAAAGTCATCCTGTATTTTCCAAAATATATTTCCTGGACACACTTTCTGGGATAAGATAAATCTAGATCTTTAATATCCTAATTCAGTTTTTATCATTAATTATTCACTGAGAGTGTGAAAATTAGCTGAACATGTCATTCCTGCCACCAAAAAGGCCACAATTTATATGAAATATGATATGCTGAGGATTTAGTCATCTAGCAGTAAGTATGATCTGTAAATTTTAGGTTTTATGAAGCAGCAGTCTCTCCTACGGAGCAACCGCAGTACATCTGGAAAATGGAAGAAAAGGAAGCTCACCGTGACTCGATGAAGAAGAGGACCAAAGAAGTGTGTGCTTTGGAAGTGAACAATGAACTAATTGTATTATGAAATGATTTGTAACTTCTTTTGTAAAGGGTTTTTGTGTATATTTGTACTGTATTCAGTTTCAGTAGGCCTTGTTATATAGGCAGGCAGGTCGGCAGGTCGTGTGCGGACTCTGTACGAGCTAATTATAAAACTAGTGCACTAGAAATTATTAGGTCACGTACGGTCAGGAAGGTAGGAGCTTTTTAGGCAAAAGGTTAGGCAAGTTAGACGCTGCTCTATGATAGTTTTTTTTTCATAACATTAGCACGTGTCGATAAATAGGCGATTTTATAGGTACCTATTAGTATTGATTGTATTTCTAGTGTTTGGATGGTGTGAATGTGTGAATGTGGAGTGTGAATGAATGAATGTGGTAGTTTGGCTTGGGTTAGAAGTAGAATTAATATTAATGCTTGATCTAATCATAGTAGTAGTAGACGTAGTTGTAGTGCATGCCCCCCTCAAATCCAAACTGCTGCCTCAACGTGGCGAGGGGGTGTAACAAGGGAAGGTCATCGCCAATTTTAATTTTAGAATGCCCATGTCAAAGTTTTTTATTTGCACACTGTGCCAGAATTAGACCATTTTAAAAACAAAATACGAACTTAATTTTATGTTATTCAGCATGATTTTCCCTTGGCGAATGCAGTTGGTATCATCTTATTGCATATTTTGCATCTTGAAGTGCATGAAAACCATGAATATTTGCAATGTTATCTGTTTCAACGCTAAATGTCTTTAACTAATATATAAATGTCTTATACTTGTTTATTACTCTGTAAAATCATATGAATTGATGACAATAAATATAGTACAGTACCAAAATAAATTTCCACTTGTATTTGTGTCATTTCTTCCCCTCATGTTTGAAAACCTAAAGAGATGTTCAAAGAAAAGTTGTCTGCACCCTTGGATGCAGAAAAAAGTTGATAAAAAATTAAATTTAAGAAAACTTCAAAAAGGTGTATGCAGAGTATGTAAATTCCCAGATTAAAATTGGTGGCTAAAGTTTAAGCTCTACTCAACAACTAGTTGCGTATGTTTGGGTGTATTTTTGATGAAATATTACAAATAACGTGATAAATTTTTATTTTATTTCAATGTCATTTACAGTTAATCAGAGTCAGGCTAAAACAACTTATCACCCCAATATGTACTACTCCAGATCAAGCTAAGATCACTGCAGAAATGCCTGAAATTAGAAATAATAATATGAGAATAGAATTTACGTATTTAGTCACCAGTCGACGATGGAATATGTCATTAAAGCCTAGGAAAATTACGAGGCATGTAAAGATGAGTGTCATTATTATTAGTGTTGTATTATTTGTGTAGATACAGAGTGGTTCATAATCGGCGCGTCTTTCACTGCGGTACCAAGGGTGGCCCCGCGTGGCGTTGCGTCCCAGTTTCCGGTTGATTTGCTTTCAGCACTGCTGACGATAACCAGTACGCACTTCTTCTCGTACTGGCGACCAATCTGTAACTAATATTAATTTCCATCCATTATACTATTCTTCTGCGTTCTTGAGTGAATTATTAACGCCAAGACAAACGCTACCCCTCTATAATTTGGAATCATAAAAGATTTATATTATTTAAAATCCCAAGTTAAGATACCTGATAGCAACGAGTTGCTTTAAAAAGGCTCAAATAGCATCGGACGTAAGTACTACATACAACATATTAGCGTTGCAAGACGCCACCGTTTCTATCGCATCGATATTATCATATTAGCTTTTGGTATAAAGTAGATATGCTTTTTGAGTACATTACAAATAAATTATGAAAAAGTATTGCATCATATGACTACAAAATTAAAATAATAATTTACGAAAATTACCGTATAAACTCGTGTAAGAGGGTTTTTTTCCCAGAAATCGCAGCCGAAAATGAGGGTGCGCCTCTTACACGAATCTGTCCGTTGCAAAATTCCGTCACCCGAGTTTGAAGGCTAATATTTCAGAGATGGTTAAACCGATTTTAAAATGAAGTACATCAAATTAAAGCTTGTTTATTTCTGCGTTTATTGATGGTGTACAAAACATTTTACCGTTTATATCGATTTCAGTGTATGCTTAAAAACAGAATTTTAGCGCATTTTCCCGGGTACCGGACGGATGCATCGCATTTACGGCTTCGTAATAACAGCACGGATCAAGATATCAAAAATTCCTTTACAAATATTGTAGCAAAGATCTTTCCTAACAGCTATACGAAGTTTCATATTATTTAATGCATTCGTATTGTAGTTATAGATGCAAATGCACGGATCCGTTATTTTCCGTTCCGCGCATCCCTGAAAACCGCCGTTTAGACCTTCAAGCTCTCGAGTTCATCATCATGAATCCACTTATAAAATCTTAAAGGAATTCGTTGGTTAATCAATATCAATTAACATTTATTTTGGAAAAAGAGCGCGTTCAACTGCCAGGAGCATGCACGGAAGAGAAAGGGAGAGGCGCGCGCTGTTGCCCAGTCAGAGGGCTATCCGTAAGGCGCGCGAGGGAGTCTACTACAGGCATTACCTGCGGGGGAAAACAAGTTGTCTTTTCTCTGTGCATGAGTCATTTGGACTCGGTAAATAGTGGCATAAAGGGTGACGCGGCGTTCGGGCACGCGGGTGTTCCTCTGCGTTGTCTTGTAGAGGAACGCCCGAAAGCTGTTACCAATATGGAGAAACGACGCGGAAACCTCAGAACCAAGTGAATACTTACCTCCGGGGTATATATTTCCTATGAAAAATGCCGCGTAAATTATATGAGAATATCGCAAGCGGAAGGCTTTGAAAATGGCCGAAAGTTCGCAGTTAGGCCGCAAAACCTCGCAATAGAAGAAAAAAAATTCAAAATTTTTTCTTCAACTTCGACGCATAAAAAGAGGGGTGCGCCTCTTACACGGGTGCGCCTCTTACACGTGTTTATACGGTATGTGACAGAATAACCATTTATATAATTTGAAATCCGAATTTCGTTATAAGTTACCGGTTTCTCCAAAAAGTCAATTTTCAGCGAACGTCTGTGCTTTATAAATTGTATGCCAAAACTTCCGTGTTCCGGATCTGGGGTGTAATTCTGTAACTCCAAACCGATCGGTACGGTAGGCTTTTCGTCGGGTGGGACGTCACACCGACGAGAGAGAGCAGCCGTGCGATTCTGTACGCACCCGATCGGTGCGCCGGTGAGCTGCAGTCGGTGTGAATCGGTGGATCGCACCGACACCTAAGAGCTGTCGGTGCGGCGGAGAATCAGTCTGTTTGCTTGAGAAACACCGATGCAAATCGATAATAATTTTGGATTTTTATTCTGAAATGGGATATTTGATACTGGTAATAATGATTAAACGTATATTCATGGATGTAATAGCGACGTAATTTGTTCTTTAGAGAGCAAATGCAAAAGTCGAATAATTTAAGGTCATAAAGGTGATGATCTATAAGAGAAACTTCTACACAACTAGAATTTCGTAGTATTGCATTGTATTCTCTTGGCTGTTAAAAATGTTTTTCTATTTGGCACTAACAATTGTACGTAAATTTCACCATATTTAGGATATTCAGCATACTGTCACCGGAATATTTTTCATAATATTTGCCAAAAATTGTCCGCGGTGAATGCCTATTATTGCGGTTTGGCTATTCTTAAATGGATGATTCCCGTTGAAAGTTTTCATACTATAATCATATATCGTGTATGCAGTCACTTACTTAACTAGATTACATACTAAAGTAGTTTCTGATTTCAGGAAATATGCGATTTCGCAAATTTGTATCGTATTCTGGTAGCGTTACCTATTTTATCCCCCGATTTTGGGCCAGGGTAACGAAAGAACGTATTTATACTGATGTTTGTTTGCTTCCGGCCTCTATTTTCGTAGTTGAGGAGATATATTTTATGAATCTTTTGAATTGAACTGTAAATCATCACTCTATGATAATAAATTTCGGATTACTCATTAAATAATGTTGAAACAATGTGTTGGACAACACCATGGTGTGGTGACAACACTACTTGCAAATAGGTACACGTACAATAACCTGCAGTGCTAATAGCAAATTTACTTACTTCTACACTCAACTTAAATTTATTTCACCATATGTATTTATTTATCACTCTTTAAATTCATTTTACATTTAAATTTGCCCCACGAAATTACATAATTAATAACTTCCTGCGCGTTACACGTAATGCCTTTTCTGCAACTAGAAATTCCAAATGCAAAACGCTGTTAAATGTCGGATCTTAATCACACGAGTTAATACATATAATCAATCAATATACAGATTAAATTGAAATTTTGAAAGCTATTTCTGGATTCAAACGATCACAACTGATTCATTCTCACTTCGCACACTTAATTTAATCTCGTAGCACTCAACATCTTTTATTGATACTTCATATTCTCACGGACGCTACTAGATATGTGCTTTAAGTATAAAGCACTTATTTTAATTGTCAAATACACATTGTAACGCTAAAAATTCACATAAATTAATACACGATCATTCTCCTTTTGACATCGTTGATTCCTGTTCTTGTTTTCAACCCCGAGAGCACTAGGCGGCTTCCGATAGTCATTTGTTTCTTCTATCGTCTTCCATTGGTGGGAATACAGCATGTGACCGTCAGCTTCGGAAACACTCGGAACATTGGGAGGAGGGGGGAACAATGAGTGGGAGGAGTTACCCAACCGACTGGAATGGCACCGGCTTCCATACAGAATCGCTGAAATAAGCGCAGTCGGTGGCGGAGTCCAAGTCTGTACGGAATCCAAACCGATCGGTTGGTTAGGAAGCCCAACCGATCGGTACGGAACCGACGAATTACAGAATGACACCCCTGTTCTCTAAGGAAGCGCTATTATTTTAGCAGGAATTCTTCATTACCTATTTATACAGGGTGCTTTTTTTTAATTATTTAAGAAAAAATATATAAATAATAGAATGAATATTTTCTATTATTTATGATCAGAATTCCGTAATTTTCGCCTGTAACTTTAAAGGAACTCAAGTTGCCGCGGATGTTTACGCTCGCGTAAAAGATAGGCCGAAACTCCAGTGCGTCCGATCGCTTCTCACGGGTAGCGTCAATATTTTAACGCAAATCTGAAAAATTTATAGAAAATGAAAGAAATTATTCAATCACAACCGTTATACGCGATTTGAAATATCATTGTTTTTATATTTTTGTCGTGGACGCGATCATATAGCTGCAAGTTCATATCGGGTTTAGTAGGTTAGTTCCCCGGTTCAATCCCAGCGCACTCCGATTCCTTTTTTTTATGTTGATCACTTAATTAGCATGTTTTCCTTTTTGTCCACTGTTTTTTGAAGGTAAAAACCGGGAAAATTTCTTGGAAAATAAAGAAATAAATAAATCACAATCGTGCTGAGCGAAATAAATCTCACTTATTTTATTTTCACGTCGTGCCCGCGATCGTTAAGCTGCAAGATCATATCGTGTTTAGTTGGTTAATTCTCCGCTTCGACCATACCGATCATGTTAAGCATGTTTTTCTATTTGTCTACTATTTTTTCAAGTTAACAACCTAAAAAAGTTTTAAGAAAAATAATAAGATAATTAAATAACTATTGTGCAACGCTATAAAAATCTTATTCTTTTATATTCACGACGTGCCCGCCATCGGTAAGGCTTTTTTGTTAAGTTAATACCACATCGGGTTTAGTTGGTGAGTTCCCCAATTCTATTCCACCTCTCTCCGGTTCCGTTATTTCAAGTTGAAAACTAAAAAAAATTAAGTGCTACCTCATCTCTATTATTTTTTAAAGTTAATGGCCTGAATTATGTTTAGAAAAATAAAAGATAAAATTAAACCTTCATCGTGCTTCGGGATATAAATCTCACTTTAATAGATAAACGTCGTAGCCGCGAACGTTAAGGCGAAGGATAACGGCTATAGTTGGATAGTTCCCTGGGTCGATCCCACCACCCTCCGATTCCATTATCTTAAATTTGAAAACTAAGAAACTAAGTGCTAATTTAACTCTATTATCTTGAAGTTAATGGCCGAAATTAAGTATAGGAAAATAATTGAAATAATTAATTCATCATCGTGCTAAGCGATATTAATCTCATTGATTCATTTTTTGCCATTCCCGCAATCGGTAATGCGAAACAGGATTACGAGTTTAGTTGGTGAGATCCTTGGTTCAATCCCTCAGCCCTATTAATCGATTTTTTAAATTCCTTTTTTTCAGGTTGAAAACTAAAATTGTATGATTTTTTAAACTATATTTTGAAGTGAAGGAGCTGAATAAGAATATAAAAGTAAGAATTATATCGGGTAGCACAAATATTAATAAATGTTTTATCAAATATCCCGAACCATAATTCAGGCAATCAACATTATAAGTATGAAAGTATTAAAATGTACTTATTTTCTAAATTTTCAATTAAAAAAAATATCAAAAGGAAGTCGGATTGAACCAGGGAAATCAACAACTTAACCCGAAATTATACTGTGCCTTAACGATCGCGGCAACGAGGTGAATATATAAATGAAAAGATTTAATTGTGTAGCATAATTACTATCAAATGTTTTAATAAATATCCCTAACCATAATTCAGGCCATCAAAATTCTAAATTACAAGTGTTAAATATGACTTATTTGGTAAAATCTTCTCGGGTTTGCCACCGGGTAAGGCTTTTGAGGCCTTTAAAAGCCTTACCCGGTGGCAAACCCGAGAAGATTTTACCAATACTATTCGCCGGAAAAACCTAAGATCTTTTATGGCTTATTTACATAATTTTCAAATTTAAAAAAACATTTGGAGGAAGTGAACCAGGTATTGGAACCAGGGAACTCACCAACTAAGCCGGATATACTCCTGTTCCTTAACGATTGCGGCCATGACGAAAATATGTAAAAGAAGGAATTATATAGGGTAGCACAATTATTATTAAATGTTTTAATAATTATTCCTAACCATAATTCAGGCCATCAAAAGAAAAGTTACATGGGTTAAATAGGACTTATTTTCTTAATTTAGACTTAATATACAATGTCGGATGGAAGTGGCATTGAACCAGAGAACTCACCAATTAAGCCCGTTATGCTCCTGTGCCTTAACGATCGCGGCTACGAGGTAAAAATCTAAAAGTAAGAATTATGTCGGTCAGCACAATTATTATTAAAGTTTTTAATAAATATCCCTAACCATAATTCAGGCCATCAAACGTATAAGTTTCAAATGTTAAATATATGACTTAATATCTTATTTTTCAAATTAAAAAAAAATATCGGATGGAGGTGGGATTGAACCAGGGAACTCTAAACTACACCCTCAATGCTCCTTTGCCTTATTTTAAAATGTTTTAATAAATATCTCTAACCATTAGTCAGGCAATCAAAATTAGAAGTTATAAGTGTTAAATAAGACTTATTTTCTAAATTTTCAAATTAAAAATAAAATCGAATGGAAGTGGGATTGAACCAGGGATCTCACCAACTATGCCCGATATGCTCCAGTGTCTTAATGATCGCGGCTTCGAGGTGAATATATAACAGAAAGAATTATACTAGGTGACATATTTATTTTAAAATGTTTTAATAAATATCTCTAACCATAACTCAGGCAATAAAAATTAGAAGTTGTAAGTGTTAAATAAGACTTATTTTATAAATTTTCAAATAAAAAAAATATATCGGATGGAAGTGGGATTGAACCAGGGAACTTACTAACTATGCCCGATATGCTCCTATGCCTTAACGATCGCGGCCACGAGGTGAATATCTAAGTGATAAAATTATGTCGGGTAGCACATTTATTTTTACATGTTTTAATAAATATCACTAACCATAATTCAGGCCATCAAAAAAATAAATTCCAAGTGTTTAATATTACTTATTATCTTAATTTTAAAATTAAACAAAAATATCAGATGGAAGTGGGATTGAACCAGGGAACTCACCAACTAAACCCGATATGCGCCTTTACCTTAACTATCGCTAACACGGGGTGAATATATAACTGATAGAATCATATAGGGTGGCACATTTTTTTCAAAATGTTTTAATAAATATCCCTAACCATAATTCAGGCCTTCAAAATGAAAGTTACAAGTGTTAAATATGACTTATTATCTTAATTTTCAATTAAAAAAAATATATCGGATAAAAGTGGGATTGAACCAGGGATGTCTCCAACAGAAACCGGAAATGCTCATGTCCCTTAAAGATCATGGCCACCAGTGAATATATAAAAAAGAAGAATTATATTGGGTAGCACACTTCTTATTATTTGTTTAAATCAATATCCTTAATCATAATTCAATCATCAAAAATATGAGTAACAAGAGTTAAATAAGACTTATTTTCAAAATTTTCAAACTAAAAATAAATATCGGATGGAAGTGGGATTAAACCACGGAACGCACCTACTAAACCCGAAAAGTGCCTGTGACTTAACGATCGCGGCCACGAGAAGAATATATAAAAGTAAGAATTATATCGGGTAGCACAAATATTAATAAATGTTTTATCAAATATCCCTAACCATAATTCAGGCAATCAACATTAGAAGTATGAAAGTGTTAAAATGTACTTATTTTCTAAATTTTCAATTAAAAAAAAATATCAACAGGAAGTCGGATTGAACCAGGGATATCAACAACTTAACCCGAAATTATCCTGTGCCTTAACGATAGCGGCAACGAGGTGAATATAAAAATGAAAAGATTTAATTATGCAGCATAATTACTATCAAATGTTTAAATAAATATCCCTAACCATAATTCAGGCCATCAAAATTCTAAATTACAAGTGTTAAATATGACTTATTTGGTAAAATCTTATCGGGTTTGCCACCGGGTAAGGCTTTTAAAGGCCTTTAAAAGCCTTACCCGGTGGCAAACCTGAGAAAATGTTACCTATATTATTCGCCGGGGAAACCTAAGATCTTTAATGACTTATTTTCTTAATTTTCAAATTTAAAAAAATATTTGGAGGAAGTGAACCAGGGATGGAACCAGGGAACTCACCAACTAAGCCCGATATACTCCTGTTCCTTAACGATCGCGGTCACGAGGTAAATATATAACAGAATGATTTATATCTGGTTGTTCATTTATTTTTAAATGTTTTAATAAAAATCCCTAACGATAATACAGACCATCAAAATTATAAGTTACAAGAGTTAAATATGACGAATTTTCATTATTTTCAATTTAAAAAAAATCGGATGGAAGTGGGATTGAACCAGGGAACTTACCAACTAAACCAGATATGCTCCTGTGCCTTAATGATCGCGGCCACGAGGTGAAAATCTAAAAGTAAGAACTATGTCGGTCAGCACAATTATTATTAAAGTTTTTAATAAATATCCCTAATCATAATTCATGCCATCAAAAGTATGTGTCAAATGTTTAATATATGACTTAATATCTTAATTTTCAAATTTAAAAAAAATATCGGATGGAAGTGCGATTGAACCAGGGAACTCACCAACTAAGCCCGATATGCTCCTGTGGCTTAACGATCGCGTCTACGAGGTGAATATATAACAGAAAGATCTTTATAGGGTGGAACATATATTTGTAAATGTTTTCATAAATATCCCTAACCATAATTCAGGCCATCAAAATTATAAGTTACAAGTGTTAAATATGACGTATTTTCTTTATTTTCAAATGAAAAAAAATTTGGATGATATTGGGATTGAACCAGGGAACTCACCAACTAAGCCCGTTATGCTCCTGTGCCTTAACGATCGCGGCTACGAGATAAAATCTGAAAGTGAGAATTATGTCGGTCAGCACAATTATTATTAAAGTTTTTATTAAATATCCCTTACCATTCCCTATAAATATCCCTATTCAGGCCATCAAACGTATAAGTTTCAAATGTTAAATATGACTAAAGATATTAATTTTCAAATTAAAATAAATATCGGATGGAAGTGGGATTGAACCAGGGAACTCACCAACTAAACCCGATATGCTCCTGTGCCTTAACGATTGCGGCAACGAGGTAACAATCTAAAAGTAATAATTAAGCCATACCCGGAGGCAAACCCGAGAAGATTTTACCAATATTATTCGCCGGAAAAACCTAAGATCTTTTATGACTTATTTTCATAATATTCAAATTTAAAAAAATATTTGGAGGAAGCGTACCAGTTCGGTAACCAGAGAACTCACCAACTAAACCCGATATGGTCCTGTGCCTTCTCGATTGCGGCCACGACGACAATATATAAAAGAAGGAATTATATATGGTAGCACAATTATTATTAAATGTTTTAATAATTATTCCTAACCATAATTCAGGCCATCAAAAGAAAAGTTACATGGGTTGAATAGGACTTATTTTATTAATTTAGACTTAATTTAAATGTCGGATGGAAGTGGGATTGAACCAGAGAACTCACCAATTAAGACCGTTATGCTCCTGTGCCTTAACGATGGCGGCCACGAGGTGAAAATCTAAAAGTAAGAATTATGTCGGTCAGCACAATTTTTATTAAAGTTTTTATTAAATATCCCTAACCATAATTCATGCCATCAAAGTTATAAGTTTCAAATGTTATATATGACTTAATATATTAATTTTCAAATTAAAATAAATATCGGATGGAAGTTGGTTTGAACCAGGGAACTAACCAACTAAACCTGCAATGCTCCTGTGCCTTAACGATTGCGGCAACGAGGTAAATATATAAAAGAAAGAATTATACTAGGTGGCATACTTATTTTAAAATGTTTTAATAAATATCTCTAACCATTAGTCAGGCAATCAAAATTAGAAGTTATAAGTGTTAAATAAGACTTATTTTCTAAATTTTCAAATTAAAAATAAAATCGAATGGAAGTGGGATTGAACCAAGGATCTCACCAACTATGCCCGATATGCTCCAGTGTCTTAATGATCGCGGCCACAAGGTAAAAATCTAAAAGTAATAATTATGTCCGGTAGCACAATTATTATTAATTTTTTAAATAAATATCCCTAACCATAATTCAGGCCATCAAAAATATAAGTTCCAAGTGTTAAATATGACTTATTATCTTAATTTTCAAATTTGAATAGAATCGTAAGGAGCAGGATTGAACCAGGGAACTCACCAAATAAGCCCGATATGGTCCATTATGTTTATGTTCACGGTCACGAGGTGAATATGTAACAGAAAGAATTATATAAAGTGGCACATTTATTTTTAAATGTTAAAGGTACATGTGTTAAATTTCACTTATTTTATTAATTTTAAAATATAAAAAAACATGAGATTGAAGTAGGATTGAACCAGGGAACTCACCAACTGAGCCCGATATGCTCCTGTTGCTTAACGATCGCGGCCACGAGGTGTATATAACACAAAGTATTATATATGGTGGCACATTTATTTTAAAAAGTTTTAATAAATTTCCCTAACTATAATTCAGGCCATCAAAATTGTAAGTTACAAGTATTACATATGACTTATTATCTTAATTTTCAAATAAAAAAAATATATCGGATGGAAGTGGGAATGAACCAGGGATCTCTCCTACCTAGCCCGATATGTTCCTGTGCCGATCGCGGCCTCGAGGTGAATAGATAAAATAAAGAATTATGTCTGGTAGCAGAATTATTATTAAATGATTTAATAAATATCCGTAACCATAATTCGGGCAATCAAAACTATAAGTTACAAGTGTTAAATATGAATAATTTTCTTTATTTTGATATTTAAAAAAAATATCGAATGGTAGTGCGATTGAACAATGGAACTCACTAACTATGCCCGTTATGCTCCTGTGCCTTAACGATCGTGGCCACGAGGTGAATTTCTAAGTGACAGAATTATGTCGGGTAGCACATTTATTACTACATGTTTTAATAAATATCCCTAACCAAAATTCAGGCCATCAAAAGTATAAACTCCAAGTGTTTAATATGACTTATTATCTTAATTTTCAAATTAAAAAAATATATCGCATGGAAGTGTGATTGAACCAGGGAATTCACCAAATAACCCCGATATGGTCCATTATGTTTATGTTCACGGTCACGAGGTGAATATGTAACAGAAAGAATTATATCGAGTGGCACATTTATTTTTAAATGTTTAAATAAATGTCCCTTTCCATAATTCAGGCAATCAAATTAAAAGGTACGAGTGTTAAATTAAACTTATTTTCTTAATTTTCAAATTAAAAAAAAATATGGGATGGATGTAAGATTGAGCCAGGGAACTCACCAACTAAGTCCGATATGCTCCAGTGTCTTAATGATCGCGGTCACGAGGTGAATATATAACAGAAAGAATAATATCGCGTGGAACATTTATTTTAAAATGTTTAAATAAATATCCCAAACCATAATTCAGGCAATCAAAGTTATAAGTTACAAGTGTTAAATTAAATTTATTTTATTAATTAAAAAAAACCAATGAGATGGAAGTAGGATTAAACCAGGGAACTCACCAACTAAGCCCGATATGCTCCTGTGCCTTAACGATCGCGGCTTCGAGATGTATATACAACAGAAAGAATTATGCTAGGTGGCATACTTATTATAAAATGTTTTAATAAATATCTCTAACCATAACTCAGGCAATCAAGATTAGAAGTTATAAGTGTTAAATAAGACTTATTTTCTAAATTTTCAAATAAAAAAATATATCGGATGGAAGTGTGATTGAACCAATGTTTCCAACCTAGCCCGATATGCTCCTGTGCCGATCGTGGCCTCGAGGTGAATAGATAAAAGTAAGAATTATGTCTGGTAGCAGAATTATTATTAAATGTTTTAATAAATATCCCTAACCATAATTCGGGCCATCAAAACTATAAGTTACAAGTTTTAAATATAACCTATTTTCTTTATTTTGATATTTAAAAAAAATATCGGATGGAAGTGCGATTGAACCAGGGAACTCACTAAATATGCCCGATATGCTCCTATGCCTTAACGATCGCGACAACGAGATGAATATATAAGTGTAAGAATTTTTCGGGTAGCACATTTATTATTTTATGTTTTAATAAATATCCCTAACCAAAATTCAGGCCATCAAAATTGTAAATTACAAGTGTTTAATATGACTTATTATCTTAATTTTCACATTAAAAAAAAATATCGGAAGGAAGTGGGATTGAACCAGGGAACTCACCAACTAAACCCGATATGCGCCTTTACCTTAACTATCGCTAACACGGGGTGAATATATAACTGATAGAATTATATAAAGTGGCACATTTATTTTTAAATGTTTTAATAAATATCCCTAACCATAATTCAGGCCTTCAAAATGAAAGTTACAAGTGTTAAATATGACTTATTATCTTAATTTTCAATTTAAAAAAATATCAAATGGAAGATGGATTGAACCAGGGAACTCTCCAACTAATTCCGAAAAGCTTTCGTGCCTTAACTATCCCGGACACGAGGTGAATATTTTAAATGAAAGAATTATATTCGGTAGCACCATGGAACGAGGAAATGGGAGATTGAACCATGGAACTCACCAACTAAAGCCCGTATGACACTTCCCAATTTATTGGCCAATGAATTGGCGCGCAATATTGTTGAGAATATTGTGCGTTACGTACCGTATGGCACGCATCAATATTCGCAACAATATTGCCCATAACATTGCTCTAATGTCCCGCTAGAGAACGTCACATATAAGTTAAAAAAAGAGCATCACGAGACGTGGGTTTGTTTACTACGAGCATTAGGAAAGGAGGCGGCGGTACTTCACATTGTACAAGCATTCATGCAATTTGTATGCTTCAATTAATAAAGTAACGACTTCTTTCGTCCACATTTTATAGTAATCGTTGTATATTCGTAACGTTCTATAACAAACCGGATGTTTTGAGATGAGATTCTTGTTTTGGCCGCTAGGAGTCAACAAAACTGACTTCTGATTGGAGATTGGCCGGGAGAAAATAGAACCCGTTCTAAATTCCAAATTGGACGAGAAATTGAGTCCAATATTGTGAAAGGGAGATTGGACGATAAATTGGTGTGTGTCAGGTGAACCACAATCCAATATCCAATGGATTGGCCAATAAATTGGGAAGTGTCATACGGGCTTAAGGCCGATATGCTCCTGTGCCTTAATGATCGCGGCCACGATTTTAATATATAACATAAATAATTATATAGGGTGGCACATTTATTTTTAACTGTTTTAATTAATATCGCTAAGCATATTTAAGGCCATCAAAATAATTAGTTACAACTGTTAAATATGACTCACTTTCTTTATTTTCAAATGAAAAAAAATATCGGATTGAAGTGGGAATGAACCAGGGAAGTGTCTTACTAATCCTGATATGCTCTTGTGCCTTAACGATCGCGGCAAAGAGGTGAATATACAAAAGAAAGAATTATATTGGGTAGCACAATTATTATTAAATGTTTTAATAAATATCCCTAACCAAAATTCAGGCATTTTAAATTATTAGTAACAAGTGTTAAATATGACTTATTTTTTTAATTTTCAAATAAAAAAAAATATTGGATGGAAGTGGGATTGAAACAGGGAACTCACCAACTATACCCGAAATGCTCCTGTGCCTTAACGATCATGGCCACGAGTTGAATATATAAAACAAAGAATTATATTGGGTAGCACAATTATTATTAAGTGTTTTAATAAATATCCCTAACCATAATTCAGGCCATCAAAATTGTAAGTTACATGTGTTAAAATGGACTTATTATCTTAAATTTCAATTTAAAAAAAATTTCAAATAGAAGTGGGATTGAACCAGGGAACTCACCAACTAAACGAGATATGCCCCTGTTCCTTAACGAACGCGGCCACGAGGTGAAAAGTAAATCTTTTGCCTTGGTATAGATTCTTCAGCATTAGACGGTGCGTCACCAATGGTTAGTGTTGCCGCGAGACTTGAGACGAGACCGTTGGTTATAATTCGAGACGAGACTAGAGACGAGACCACTCTTTGACGAGACGAGACCATACCACTTCCACGAGACTGTTGAAAGTCTCGAAATACAGATATATATATGTCCTTATTTGGTATAGCTTTATCCCTAAAACTATGTTCTTCTGTTAAGACGAAGTAAATTTTACGTTTTTTTAAGTATTAAATTTGAAATATAATTCAATAATAACTTTTCGATAAATGATATAACTATAAAAAAGAATTTTTACCGAAAAATCAATTTCTGAATGCATGAGCGTGACTTCTGGGGCCAAGTAAGGGAGTGTTAATGGCTGACTACTTTTCCTTATTTCCTGCGATAATATCCTTGGAAAATTTATCCAGCAAAAATTGGACTATTTTCTAAAGTGGTAATTTTCAGTGCTTACTTCTACGTCAAAAATATCTTGGATTATACTCGCATATGTGTAAAGCATCGCCCAGCGGCAATCCTGCTTATAGTTTGCATGCTAGGAGAAAATGATGGCGCTATTTCGAATTGCGCAGAGCACATCACCTCGGCAGAAATACGAATGATAATTTAAATAACTATGTACCTCTTCCTGCATGATATATCTTCCGAGGTTAGTGAGGATATTTAGCATAATGTCGCTAAAATGTGTTGAGGATGTTGCAATAAAAAAGTATAACCACAATTGCCTTTCCTTTGACTTTAATTTCTTTCATTTGCCTTTATTTTTCTAACCAAAAATCCATTTAATCAAAAAGTCCATTACTGTATCATCAGACCGGCATTTATTCATCAGCCACTCATTTAACTCCATTCATCATATTTTCTCCAGAAACACCTGTTAGCGGCAAGTAATCTTATTTCAGCAGTCCATTCTAAAAGGGGCCAGAAACCTGTCGAAAAAATCTATTTGCACACTTGTGCGAAATTCCTGAGAGGAAAAATCATTCGCCCTGACAGGGATTCGAACCCGGATCCCTCGATTTGCGGACGAGTTCTTTAGCTTAAATGGCTAAACACTAAGTTTTGATAGCACTGATCAGCATTTTAGATGAATAGCCCACGTACTAAACCTTGCAGTACAGGATCTATTCATTCTGTATAATTGGCATTTCCATTGGTATTTATGAATGTTAGTTCCTTCATTACATTATAATACTAGTTTTGCAGTGAGTTTTTAGTGTTTGAATTGATAATAAAACCTTATCAGTTTTATTTAGTTTATTTTTACAAGTTGTTTATTTATGACGATATGTGAAAGCCATGTAATTTAAATGGTGAGTATAGTATAGTATTTCAACGCATGATGCAAGGAGGGGAAACCTCCTCCTCGTATGGCCATCTTGAAGTTTTATTGGAAACGACAATACCATTTCTAGCGATGTATAATGCCTCGTAAATAGTAGTAACATAATAGTAAAGCATTCTTCATTTTAAATGTAAATTGAACCAAACAAAATTGGTTTACATTTGGATATACTTTTGATTGGCGTTGTAAGACAGTAAATTTTAGCGTCATGAGATGGCCGTGTCGTAGAAAATAACGGCTCAATAACGGTTCAACTATATGTAGCTCTCGAATACCTTCAATATGACTGTCATATTCTTTATTTTATATAAAAATTTTGTTTTACTATTGCATAAAATTCATGAAACTGCTTACGGAATTGATACGATTGAGAACTTCTAACGCGACACACGTTTTTTTTTTACCCCGGTAAACGATGGGTAGGCAATCCGCAATACTAGAAGTACGTATTTACGGTGTTGTTAATTGTTAATTAATTTAAATTTAATACAAGAAGTACGTACGGTGTTTTTTATTGAATATATTTGAAGTTATTTATACTAAAAACTGAAAATATTTAATATATAAATACAGATAAAACACCACAAAAAACTGAATCTTTACTTCACTACCCATCATTTTACTTACTATCTTTCTGCAGGCAAAAAGTTCGGATTGGCAAAACAACTTCGTGGGCGACAAAGGATGTTTTAAGTCCGTCTTCATAGGCGTACGTGGACAGAAACTTCTTTAATCCTTACGGCAAGCATGACCCACCGGTGGGTCATGACGCCCAGGGGGATCGGCAAGCCATGACCCACCGGTGGAACATGCCGCGCTGAACGTGTTAAGAACGTTGTCTCTGGAGGACGGAGTTTCAGAAGACCAGCTTTATTAATTGAAAGTGACGATGAGGATTTTGAAGAAGAAAATAAAACTTCAATTGCCAAAATAAGATCTCTAATTTAAAAAATTAAAAAAAGTGAGCAGTTACGAAATAAATTCCGTAGCGCTTGCGAAGCTGCAGGGGAACCATCACTGAACCATGTAATAGACGTCCCAACTAGGTGGAATACAACAGACGATATGACTGGAACAGCACTTAATGTGAAGAGAGGCATTTCAATCCTATGAGATAGTATAAGTGACCTCCCTGGTAAAAATCGAACGTTTTCCCTAGCGTAGAGGCAGCGTCAACGGGGAGTTCTATACTCTTGGAGGAGCTTCCTTTACTCCCCGATAACTCTGCGAGATTTTTGACTCCAAACACGTTTCCCGAACTCTTCCGCAAGAGCGAACGGAGAGTGCCTCATGGTTTCTTTGACGCTTTGTTTTTCGTCTCCCCGTCAACACTTCTAAAACGCTTCCGGGGAAGGAAACGAAGAGTTGTCTGATGATTTTGTTTACTCTTCGATTTCACTGCTACTACTACGAAAATGTTGTAATTTTTGCTCTAAGAATAGGCTTTTGTAAAAAAAAGCTGGTTGTTCAAACGTCCCAATAATATGCAATACTTTTAGTTAATATCATGATGTACCTTCGTTGACGGACAACTTAAACTTAAATAACATACCTACGGTAATGATCGCTTCGTAATATTAGATAGGAATTGAATATTAACATACGGTGTAACTAATTAATTGTTAGCTAGTCAGTTCGTACATTTCCCCTCGGAAATGCGTTATTATGTCTACATCGTATTTAAAAACATGTGCATGATGTACCAACTGCGTATACATCATATATTCAAATGAAGATTCATTAAGGTTGATGGCATGTTTGACATGGACGTTTGCTTACTTGCAATTACACATAGAAAATAAAAAATTACCTACCATAGCTATGTATTTAGCACCTAACTTGTTAATCATCTAACATAATCAAGGCAGTCGTACACCAGGCATAGTCACGGTAATCAATTTGAATTAATGGCATACCTATGCATAATTATAGAGTGGTGATGACATGATGACATATATTGTTCATCCTCCACTCATTTATACTCTTCACATCTCTCCAGATGTGGAATAAAATGCTTGGAGGATGAGCAAGGTCATGAGGAATAATAATCATGAAAGGTAAAATGTAGAACAGCATCGACATTAACAAGGAAAATGCAACTATAAGAAACATAGAGGAACTATTCCTCAACATTATCCCCAGTTAATCATAGGAAATTATATTAACTGGTCATTGAAAAGAAAAAACTCGTGAAATCCAAGCATATAAAAACCTTAGAAAAAACAAGTCACGGTTTGTAATAAGCGATAGACCCTAATAGCCCAGTGGTTAAGGTGAGCGACTATGAGTGGAAAGGTGACGAGATCGATGCGATGATAAGATACATATTTTATACCCTGTTTTCCTAAGTTTTTATTATTTTAATTTTTATATATCGTGTTCTTTTCATCGTTACTTCAATGAAAACTGTTTTTAGGCAATTTTTAAAATATAAATAGAGGCGGTAGTAGACTTGTACCCCGTCTACGCTCCGTTAACACTCCAAGACGACGCTTTTTTTACTCTCCGGTGTTCCACTTTACGCTCCCCAGACTCTCCGTTCACCCTCCCTTGTGGCTTGGTCAGCTCTTCCTTCACTCTCCGATAAGAGCTTCATTGACGCCCCCTTCGTGCTATATTTTCGCCAGGGATGAAGCGCCTCAAAATATCTGGATCAGAATGGACACTGCTTGAAAATGTTCACAGTTTTAAAAAACTTTAAAGTTCTGGCGAATAAATTAGGAGGAGAAAATTACGTCACCCTTCCACTCGTTACCGTTTCATTTAACTTGCTGTTGGGTAAGATAGAAAAAATGATGGAAATACTGGACAACAAGCCTGGAAGGAATGAAGGTGATGAAAAACTGTTGCTTGCCTATGAAGCTGCTCGGAACAAGATGCTAAAGCACTACCGCCTGACAAACTGGATTTATTGCGCGGTATTAATATTAGATCCACGTCATAAATGTGAAACTTTCTCCATGACACCATGGGGAAAAGAGATGCAGGAAAAGTCCCTATCGAAATTTGAGGAAATGTTCAAAGTCTATTACGAAAGGTATCCCACTATAATACAGTCCGCTCTGTCAATGGATCTAGAGAATCTTGAGAGGTCTGTTTCGGTAGAAAGTGACGAGGAAGACCTTCTAGATGTATATTCTCTCTATAAGCAGTCAAAACCCAGTACTGGCAGGTATTTTCTCCTTTTCGACTAATTTCACTTACCTTAACTATTTTGACCTAAGAGAGAAGTTAAATTAGTCTCAGAACTTTTATTTAATTTTTTTTTACTTTTAAATAGAAATTTAACCCTTTTTCTGTTAAAAACTAATGGTTTTCATATATTTGCTCCTAGTCTATCATCCCAGCATGAAAAATCGAGGAAAGAAATTGCAGACTATCTTCAACTGCCGAGATCCCCTAGTGATGTAAACATATTGACATGGTGGAAGGCAAATGAGGCAACTTTTCCAGTGCTATCAAAATGGCGAGAGACTTCCTCAGCATTCCCACTACATCTGTTCCAGCGAAAAGGTTGTTCTCAAGAGCAGCCTTTAGAATTCTTAAGCCTTCTCCACAATAAGGAAGCATAGAAACCGCTTGGGTCACGAATCAGGAAGAAGTTTACTCTGTGTGAACTCAAGGGTGACGTGCAATTTGGCCATTCAAAAAAAAAACTTATGTTAATTAAACTTTTTTAAATCTTCAAATTATATAAACTACTTTATTAAAGCGAAAATTATCTCTTATACCACTCACATTATTTTTGCGATTATTTTCTTAAACCTTCTGTGGGTTTCTCTGCAGTAAATTTGTGTCGACATTCCCTTTTGAGAATTTTTTCTTTTATGTTACTAGTTTATTCATTGAGTATCAATAAAATAAATAATTATACTAGCAGTTTTATGTAATTGGTGTCCAGATCAATATATATTTAAAATTTACATTAATGGCTTTCCTATTTCGAGTGTACCGATTCAGCGATTAAGTGCACAAAGGAAACGGCTTTTTATGGTGCTAAATTTATTTTAGGGAAACGAGACGAGAGTCTCGTCCGAGACGAGACTGGGGTTCACGAGACGACACTCAAGACGATACCCGAGTTCAGAAAACGAGACTGAGACGAGACTGGCTCAAGTCTCGTCTCGTCTCGCGGCTACACTACCCATGGGAGTTGGAGCACCGAAAAAAAATAAATCTGCTACTACCTGGAGATCAGTGCTGAAAAAGTTCACGAATCATCGGGTAGTGTTGGAAGATCTCCAATCTCTCTAGTGTGCTAATCACTTCGTAACGTACATTAGCGCATTTGATTTCCATTCGTTTATGCGTCTGCACATATGGTTGCCAAAGCGCCTTCGGAGAGCGAGGAACGTTTTGGGGACAGGTTACTGGTTTTCACAGCTGCCGCTAGATGCCTCTCCGGTCGAAGTCAAGCCAATTATTAGCAGAGCGCTTATGGCCTCCGTTCAAATTATACTCTTTTTCCACGAAAATAGCGATTATTTGGAATATTCGTTTAGATGTGGAAAACTAAAAATGTATGAGCATATTTTGAGCGCACGTAGATGCTCGTTCTTCTATCTCAAACCCAAATAATCAGGGTGAAAATATTATCAACTCGCATAAAACACCGCACTTTTTCGCAATCTTTTAATCGTTTCAATGACATTCCTTTCAGTATGTTAAGGCCTATATACTCTGGCGAATATGTGCAGTGACTATCGGAAAATAAAAAATTAAATAAGTTGTTTTAAAAGCAAAAATTGGTATCGCGAGTCCACAGTGTTTGCGCTTGGTTGTACCGTGAAAGGAACAATTGTTTGCGGTCTTTTATCTGAGAATTTGCAGGAGTCTTATGAGACACTCCTAAAGATCTCACGACGAATTCTTAAAGAGATCAGATGCAACACTGTAGGAGTCTTTTACGAGGTAATACATGCCTCATAAAGAGCTACTATACGAGGTCCTACAAGACTCCACCAGAGCGCCTATATGAGGTCCTATCATCGCCGTTTTCCAGATCCGCGGGCGTGGCGCTATCTAGCGTATAATCCACGAACCACGTTTTTAGGATTAATGCAGTTTTGGCGATAAAATAATGTAAGGACATTACTAGGATAGTACAATCGCTTTATTACGTGGAAACGGAACATGTGAGGAACAGTACAAAAAACTTAACAAAAGAATGTTTTCTGAAACACAAAACAAACGAAAAAGATTTCATATGCAATGCATGAAAAATATAGCAGTAAATATATCCCAACACTCTTACAAGTCAAATTTCAAAACAGACCCAGAAAAATCGGCAACGAAGACGATGGATAAATGGAGTAGTCCGATTCCGGCAGGGTCAAAATAAATCAACGCACAAAGAAAGTCCAAAGGAGACAGGGTCAAAGTAAATGGGCGGATAGTCCAAACTGTGCGAATAGTCCAAACGGTGCGAGGGTCGAAAACGGGAGAGTGAGGTCCAAAGTACGTGCGAAGTCGGAAAAGGTTCCATCAGGGTAGTCCAATCAGGTGCGGACGACAAAACAGGAGAGCAAACTCAAAACGAAGCAGAGGTCAATAAATATATGAAGCCGAGTCGCAAAAAACACCGAATCACAAGGAGAAACAAGCCAACTGACAACTGAATGTGTCGTGGTATCCGTGGTCTACCACCAGGTGCCTCCGAAACGAATGGTGGAACATTTACGAATGCACGAACGAAATTAGATTAGGTTCTATTTTCTGTTCATACATTCGTACAAGTTGACGTGGATTCACGGTGAAATTTCGATGGGAAATGCATTCGTACATTAACTTGCACGCGTAAATGTACCGTGTAACCATACATTTAGACCTCCTACATTCGAGTCGAAAAGGGGTCATACAGCACGAGCCGTGAAGACCTCTTTAAGACCTCCTAGAGTTGAGTCGAAAAGAGGTCTCACGTACGACCTCATATATGACCTCATCACGACTCCTGTGTTGACTGGGGTGTTACGAAGTGATTAGCACACTATAGAGAATGGAGATCTTCCAACACTAGCCGATGATTCGTGAACTTTTGCAGCACTGATCTCCTGGTAGTAGCAGAGTTCTTTTTTTTTTGGTGCTCCAACTCCCATGGGTGAGGTACCGTCTACTCCTGAAGAATCTATACCAAGGCAAAACACTAAAGCAATCCCCTAAGTGAGTTTCGAACCTGCGACATTATGGTTTGACAGAACAGTGCCTCACCATCCACCGACCGCTGCCTTATCGTCGGGTTTCCGATAAAACCAATGATTGCGATATGAAAAAATGTTTCCATTAAATTCGTTTAAGATAATTATTATATTTGAAGAGAAAAATGTTAGAGATTGGATACTTTTCTCATAAAATCTTACAAATGGAAATGTGTCTCATACTTTTCTCCCAGAAATCTCAACATTTCGGATAGTTATAAATTCCTCCCGGAGAGTGAAGGAAAACAGAGGGAATATGCTAGGATAACTGAAGAACGTTGACAACCCCATGATGTATAGCAGGAGGTGTAAGGGAAGATGGGGTGAATTTTGGGAATGATTATGAAGGGGTCCCGAAGAGCTTGATGATTGAAAAGGGTGGTGGTTGAAGGAACACACAAGAGGGCAAGGGTTGAGATGAGAGGGGGAAGGAATCGTTTGAACACCAACCCACACCACCCGGATGATTCTTCAAAGTGAGTACACACAGTCAGACTTAATGTGGGAAGGCTTGGACGACGATGGGACTGGCAAGCGGGCGGATATCGGGTGGGGAGAAACTTCCATGTGTTGGACTCATTGGTCCCAGTCGTCGCGATTTCCTTGATGACATCCTCTTGCTTCCTGCAAATGTCAATGATTATCTCCTTTGCTTCCTTCGTTCCCTCGCCTTTTTATAGGTCTTTTGGAGTAGAGGGGGAGGGGAGGGAAAAATTCCACTTGGGAAAACTGGGTTGGGGTGCAGAGTGGCCGGCACATCTCACTCAAGTGCAAGTCATTCAACGCACACTGACAGAGGGTGGGGTTTTGGGGTTCCTCTGTCGAGTGGTGCCAAGTTCCTCACCACTCTGGCCTCACACACAGCCTTGAGACACTTTGAATCACCTGAAAACTCCAATGCTTTGCAGAACTAAGGCTATACAAAACAAAAAAAACAAATACTTGTGATACTAGGGATGACATGGGCTATCCCTTTTCCAATGAACCTACACTCACCAGTTCCCTAACCCTCTTCCCATTAACCTTTTATGGACAAACTCCTTAAAGTGCTTCCCACCTCACCTCCACTTCCCCTCCCCTCTCTCTCTCACTCCCCGTCCAGCCTACCCCCACCTTTTCACTTTATCTCCTTCCCGCTCCATACATTAAGGTACTCATTATGTATATACATAATAGTTTTACCTTACCCCCTTATCCACCAGAAGCTTTATCAATCATTTCATTATCATATATAATAGAAAAAAGATATGTAGCTTTGTTTTCCCATTCATAAAATGATACTAATGTAATCTAACAATGGAAACCAGAAATAGAAGTATTTACAGTAATCTCTCAAATAACCATGCTAACAAATACAAAATGATGTACGGGTAGTCCACAAATATGGATAACTGAAAAAAATGGAAAATTTGGCGTCATTTCTGGATTACATAATTCAATTCGTGAAAAGCATTTTAAATATGAAAAGAGTTCAATGGCAAAATATAGTGGATTTAGAATATTTTAATCAGGGCTTTTTTTATGGGAAAAAGGTGGTGGAACTCAGCTGTCCATAACAATTATGAAAAAATCCAAATGACCTTAGATTGATTTACATGAGTTTAGGATATATACTTCGACCAAAAAAGGTGCCAAAAAACAGTTCCGCTGCGTACCACCAGAAAAATGCCCTATTTTTTCAGTTATCAAAGTTTTGAGACATTCATTTTTGTGTTTGCCTTGAAATATCAAGAATTTGAGTTACTAGGAAGAGAGTTGCACATCTATGCACAAACGGGATAACCAGGATACATAATGGAGAGCTTGCTGTATGTTGTTTTCTTTATTTGAAAGGCAAATTTATTTTGAGATTACCCTTTTGTTAAAATATTCTTCCAATTGTATTTTCCCTTATATATTCTGCACCAGCAAATACTGGAAAACGAGTGATAACCAACTATATTATGGTCACTTCCATGAATAGGCACATTTGAGTCTCAGAGTAGTATTTTGGTGTTAGTTGCTTTGAGTGAATGGCCCTTCCAGCTGCTTCCAACTATGAATTTCTTAATTAACTGAATATGCAAATTTGGAATCCAAAGGAGCAAACACCTTTCACTCCATACTTAGGCAGCTTACTTGGTCAATGTTGCTGAAATGAACAAATCCCATGGAATTCTAAAACCCAATGATAAACTATTAGATTCACACTTTGAGGTTACATATTTATTTAGGGACTTTCCAATACAGAGGGTAAAGGCACCTCTTAAGGGTACCAGATTGTCCAGCATCTTTATTTCCTGTTACCTACAGTATCAATATGGAGGCAGCACAACAGAAAACAAAATATTCTTTCCCTCGTTTCCAGATAGCAAGGTAAATTTGGACAGCTAGCAAGGTAAATAGGACACCCTTATATCCCACATTTGAGACAAATTCAGTCTGAGACTCTTGAGAGACAAAGTACAGCATGCCAATATATTCTTGCATTATCAAGTCTATTTCTCCTGCTCCTTCACCAGGAAATTTTCTTTTAAATTTTAAGATATAAAAATTGTTATTTTCAGAAATCAAATATACTATAGCCTCATCCACAAATATACTCAGTGTCTTTTGGCACTTCTGATAGGATACTTTGGCCCACAAATAAGAGACTAAAAGTTGTGCTTGTGCTCAGCTGCAAAGTTTTTCATTCACTTTGTCCATAATCAAATAGCCTGACGAGTTCTTACCTCTTTTGTACTCCAATTCATGTGATAAGTCGCATGAATTCATTTCATTGGTATTTTGAACATCTGCAGGTTCATTGGATGCAGTATTGTCCTCTACACAAAGATCACCATCAAAGTTGTTAGGTTCTTACAGTTCAACGGTGGTGTTAATCCAAAACTTCTCTCCCCACAATTTCTGAACTTCAATAGGGTTTGCTCACTATGCAGAGAACCTTATTTATACTGCATGGCAATAACAAGCGAAGACTAAGATATATGCATTTCAAATTTTTAACACACAGATGGTCATGCAGGTGACACCTGTTATAGCCAACATTGATAATGCACTGGAGAAAGTTTGATGTTTAACAAGGAATATCAAGAAGCTTCCGAGAGTAAATGACAATATGGTTTAGTATCAAATAACTGAGTGGCACCAGAATAAGATTAATGTATGATTTAGCAAGCATCTTTCAGACCCTGGATGACTATTCTCATCACCTTGAGCCAAGGGTTGTATGTCAAAGTAAGATACTTATTAACCATGTGTGAATTTCAGGGAAGAGATGTTCTCAGATATTTAAATAGCTTAGTAAATATGAAAAACAGATGAAGCATGTCAACCGGAATGGAGCGTTACTACAGAGTACCTACTAACCTCTTTTGATACAGGTAATAAACTAATTTTAGATTTATAAATTCTGTATTTTGTATTTTTTTTTTTAATTTAAGGCATGAATATCTTTAAACTGTATGCATACCTTCTGTTCTGAACAATTAACATAATCCTTAAGGGAAATATATTTGGGTTAAATAGGATTTGATCTTGGCGTTCCTCAAGATACAAATGATCTTTACGTTCCGAGGACTAAGAATAAGTCCTGAAAATATTGAACAGATGCTACAAAAATGGACATGCACAAAAGAATCATGTGTTTTTGGCTCAGTACCTGACATTGAGAGAATTTATCTAATAACATAACAGGTATATAATAGAGGAGGAACTGGTATGATGGGGAGTTTTAGATAAAAATTCACGAGCGAATGTGGTGGAAGAGACCCGCGAGAGGAATATTATGAGTCTTAATAACAAGATATCATTTTTCATCTACATCTACATACTACCCCACTAGCCGCCTCAATAGGCGTGTGGCGGGGGGGGGGTTTAGGACACTAGCCGTTTACATATAAAAAGGAAACGCTCTTATGAAATTACGCCTGGCATTTATTGAAGTCCCTTATTGTTCTGGGGAAAAACGAATTCCCATACCTATCCGTTCGGCAAAATATCTCTCTTAATTTATCGTTTCTTTCGGACCTGGAAATATAGTGGGGTTCTAATATGATGTTCTCCGTGTCGCTCTGAAAGATATCTATTCTCAATTGTTCAAGCAATCTAAGCCTAGAGCGCAGCCTCCGAGTCTCAAGCGGCTCCCAGCCTAATTCGTTTAACATCTGTGTAACGCTGTCTGTACGCCCGTAGCAGTTTTTGACGAATCGCGCAGCTTTCCTTTGTATTTTATTAAGTTCCCGGATTAAGTCTTTCTGCACCGGATCCCATATGCTCGCTGCATATTCAAGGTGTGGCCAGACGAGTGCGGAATAGCACCTCTCTTTTACTTTTTCATCCGAAAATCTTCCCACAATATGCTTGACGAATCCTAGCTTCTTCAGAGCTCTGCCACAAATATTTCTTATATGGTCCCCACGATGGTCCGAAGTTATCTGTCGCCTTTATGTTAACACCATCCACATCATATACATGGGAATAGTTGGACGACCTCCGCAAGAAATGTACCACAGTGCATTTGCTCAGATTAAGTTCGAGTCCCCACTCTTGGCTCCACACATGAACGTTGTTTAAATCCGATGATATAGTTTCAAAGTCAGAGTGATCACTAATTTCACGATAGATGAGTGTCGTCGGCAAATAAACGTATTTTACTACTAATTCGAGAGCATAGATCATATATGTATATAATGAACAAAAGGGGGCCGATCACGCTTCCTTGTGGGACATCTGATGTCACTTTAACTACATCAGAGCTAATTCCGTCAAGAACTAATTTTTGCTTAGATAATTAACAATGTGTAATAGTAACTGCAGGAAAAAAGTGGTACAAGGATAGGGTAATATGGAAGAAATTATTAAAAACAGCTTAATTTCTAGACTTAACGTCCATAACTGAACTCATGATAATAGTCCCCTTTAGAAAATAATAATTATCAAGTCAAAATGAAGTAATAATGAAGCAAGATCTATCAGTATAAATGCAAATTTAACATATATGTTACAAGGTACTTTATATGTACAGGGAAAATGTCATAAGATATCAAATCATACAAGTAAACATTTTAACTTGATTTTAGCATCTCCTTATGCAGAGAAATAGGGAAAGTTCATATAACTCAAAGGGGCAGATAATTGTTACTACCCTGAAGAGCAGACTGAACTAATTGCCAAGTTCTGAGAAGGAAAAATTAAGGAAATTTGTGGAAACTTTGAATTCAAATGACTGGGAAATGTTACTCATGTTCTTTGATGCAACAAATTGTAAGTGGTGCTGAATAAAATTTCAAATAATTTAGACTAGAGGTTCATAATATTCAATAGCTAAACACTTATTCAAATTCTAAAATTAATTAAGTCCAGTACATTAATACTTTTAGATTTTTATTAAACTTTTCAAACAAACTGTAATGTTTGGAATGTTGGCGCCTCACGCTAGATAAAAAATGAGTAACGTTATTAAGTGTGGAACAGGTGATCCCGCTATGTGAGCTACGTGCTCGGTCAGATTACATTCTCAAGCTCATGTATGTACTACGTGATGTCGTAATTCTTGAAAGAAATAAATTGTCTAAAACATTAAACAAACTACATTTTATTTAATATCTTTTGACATATGCTGAAACAATCATTTTGCTACAAACACTCTTCAACTTGTTCAAAATATCCTTTTATTAAAACGTATACAAATAAGAACATGATATTTAAAACTTTGAACCAAATTGACCATTTAATAGCTGCTTTCGCTAAGTAGACACTTCACAACCATTTGCAACATAAAGTATTATGCAGGTGGGAACTAGCAAACACAGCACTCCTTGTCACAAGCTTCACATTTACGTTGATGACTAAAATCTATAGGAACAGACAGTAACATACATTCTTGAATGAACATTATAAATTATATTTGATTTGCAACAGTGGAAATTTTAAGGAACTGCAGGATTATGCCTATTATTCAGATTTAAAATAAGGATCCATGGAGATGGACAAATTTAAAATTACCAACTTTTTCCAAAAATGTGCTTCCTATGCACGCACATAACGTCTTTATGCCTTGATAGTTTAGAGGGTTAAACAGAATCCCAAAAGGAGTTTTAATATGGATAGCAGAATAAGGAAATTTACCAATTGTTTACCAGATAGGAATTAACCTACTTTCACAACTGCGTACAGAATCTGGCTCATACAGCACCATACCAGTTTTACTACAGCAGAGAGTTAGTTTCCAATAATTAAGTCCCATTCACAGGCTATTAGGTTATTCATACACTAAAAACCTAGAAGCTTGAGCAATTTCCAGAACCAGTTCCAAAAAATTCACATAAAATATTGAATGACCACAAAGGTTACCTACCACCTAATTGCTTGAACAGGATAGCACCAACATCAATACTCCTCATGACATTGACCATGTACACTGGTAAAAGTTCGATGTAAGTCTGAACAATTGTGTGTTACAATGACTTTTAAATATAAATTTATTAGAATCTGAGCGATTAGAGATTAGAGAATTTTGAATGTCATGGAATCTCTAGCAGAGAGTAAAACCTCTAGAAATAAAATATATTAGAGAACAATCCATTTGAGAAATCGTAAGTCCTATTCATAGCGTACACAATTTAGGCTTCTTTTTGTATAGCCTGGCGGTTCTTCAATGATTCTGCGTACCTCTTGGCACGTGCTGTTGAAGATTCACCGTATGCCGAATTGGGTGATGGTATTTTCGGCTGCAACCTTGGGGTAGGCACCAAGAGTTTATGATCGGCTTTCTTGCCTCCCTTGGCACTTGAAGCATCACTAGATTTAAAACTTAGATACGTCAAGCTGATCGCTTTGGGGCTTATAGAGATCCTGATCGCCGTTTCCTTTTCAGGGGACAATTCTTGGGGCATGGCAATTTTCATCTTTACCTCTAGTTGGTTTGGATTAGCCTGAAAGAATAAACACTAATTTTAACTGCATAAAGTGAATAATATTTCATATATGTGCCATTCAATGAGAAAATAGAATATTTTTGGCTAGGGGTGTGAAGATAATAGCCACGAAAAATTTAGAGAACCAGAGAAAAGATTGAGAGAGTGGTATCAGCCATCTCCAATAATTTATTTAGTAGGTAATGTAATTAATCAGAGTAAATATTCTGTAAATTCCAACTATCTCAATAATAATAATATAATACCCCAATTCACTTTAACACCGTATGTAACGGTTTTATTCGTGTTGCCACTCCCAACTCCACTAGGGCCCCCATCCGAGAGGGGCCGGTTGTGGGTGGCTTTCTCAGAATTCCTTTTTGGAACCAGTTTTACAACGTGTGGGGTGGTTAGCCCCACACGCAGACGTCCACCATTAGCCGGCAAGAGCCGTTACCAGGTACGCCACGTGGAGGCTGGTGGTCCGGCTTCCGTACCCCAAGCCCGGATGCAGTGGACGGAAACCCTAAGGGGTGACCTCCTCGCATGCCATGCTGCCAGCGAACCCGAACGCAGGGGGTATATGGCAAGGATGCACTCTTTGTGGTGTGAGATGCATCCAGAGCACGACCACCTATCGCAGCAGAATCTGTGCGATTATGCCAACCACCTGCGAAAAAAGGAAACTCTCCACCAACCGCCAGTTCAGAGAAACACACCACCGGCCAGACCACCCTCCCCGACACAGGCATCCTCTCCACCACCTAAGGCTAGAACGGCACTCATGCCGCAGTCTCTGCCAAATCGGGAGGAAGCTGGTCAGGCTGTCGCTGAACTACGGACGCGGTTACTAAACACAATATCCTACGATGAAGGACGAAAAAGGCAGAGAGATATCCACCGAAAAATCTCTCTGCGGGGTAACCACCTTTCCCGGTTGAATGGCCTCATCGACGAAATCCTGACAGAGACGTCGGACCTATGGACGGTAAATTGCGTGGTCTACGCTGCTGCCAAAATCATGGCTCACTCCCAAAGGAACACCTCTTGGGAGGAAAAAGCAGAAAAAAGGCTGGAACAGTTGGAGGCCAAGATCACGCAGGCGAGACAACAGGCGTCGAGAATTTAGTGTGTGATGGAATACATCGCATCTGGGCGAGCTTTCACTCCTAAAGTTCGGCGCATAGCGCGCAGCCTCAGATACAACCATCACACACTGAATAAAAGCGTGCTGATCATTATGAAGCAGCACGCGGTCGACAGAGTACGCGCGCTCACCACGGCCCGGAAAAAACTCCTGAAGAGGAGCAAGGCCGTGAGGGAGAACTCTACCTTTCTCCTTCACCCGTTCCGTCTCTTTCGGCCACCTCCGCCTGTTGTTGAATCTCCGCCACCCGTCCAAGAGGTTGAACGTTTCTGGAAGGAAATCTACGAAACGTCGAAGCCATTCAACGGAAACACTCCGGCCATAGGCCTCTTTAAAGAGGTTTGTGACCGCCACCTACAAGATGTGGATGGACCTCTTTCAGTCACCGAAAGTGACGTGAAGAAGGCCTTCTCTGGCAAGAAGAATTTCTCGGCTCCAGGACTTCTGGTGGAAGAAATTTACTTTCACCCACCAACACCTCGCCAGAATCTTCACGTCCTTTCTAAATGGTGGAAAACTAATTCCACCTTGGCTGACTGAGGGACGCACGGTTCTAATACCTAAGAAGGGAGACTTGTCCAATCCAAAGAACTACCACCCTATAACCTGCCTCAACACTGTATATAAGGCGTTCACCTCGATCTTGAGCGACCTTATCCTACACCACATCCAGCCGGTTTGGGAGGAGGTGTACGAGCAGAGGGGCTCAAAGCGGGGAATCGCGGGATGCAAGGACAACCTGCTCATTGATAGGTGCATATGCCAGGATGCCATCCGGCATAAGCGAAACCTATCAATGGCCTGGGTGGACTACAAGAAGGCTTTTGACACCACTTCGCATGAGCTTTTGATCGCCATGCTGAAGTTGATGAAAGTCCACCCAGAGGTAGTGTCCTGCTGGATGCAGGACACTACCTGCTGACGCCTGTTACCACTGTGGAAAACGCGCTTCGTTCTGACCTCAGGCAAGCGGTCAGTTTCCACAGAGTTGGTAACATACCACCGTGGCGTTTTTCAAGGCGACAGCTTGAGCCCCCTACTGTTCTGTATTTCCCTCCTACCCCTGTCCTTTCGGCTGCGACGAGGTAAAGGATACATGTGCGGTGTTCCAGGTGACAGGAAGCATAAGGTCACCCATTTGTTTTATATGGATGACCTGAAGCTGTACGCTTCTAATGCGAAAGACCTTCGCACTGCCCTGGATACCGTACTGGAATACAGTGAGGCTATAGGGATGGAGTTCCGATTGGACAAGTGTTCATCCATCCACTTGGCGAGAGGAAGATTTTCGGAGATCAAAGATGACGTGCAACTTGTTGACGGTAGCGTCATTCGTCACCTCGAGGACGATGACAGCTATGAATATCTCGGCGTCCCCCAGCGCCGAATGCAGGAGGTTGCAGCAGTGAAGGAAAGGATCACCGCCAAATACAGACAGACTCTCAGGAACATCTGGAGTTCTGAGCTGTCAGGCAAGAACAAGGTTCTTGCCACGAACATGTTCGCGGTTCCTACACTGCTGTATACCTTCGGATGCATGAAGTGGAACGTCAACGAGTTGCAGAACCTCGATAGGGGAACGAGGAAGATGATGAACATCTATAGAAGTCTTCATCCGAAATCTTCCGTAGCCAGATTGTATCTCCCTCGCAATGTAGGTGGTAGAGGACTATTGAGTCTGGAGTGTCTCCACAACAGAGTTGTCCTGGGTACAGCTTGCCGAATTTTGAAAAGCAGGGACCCCCTGCTCAATCTCGTGAGAGATCACGAGAGTGCGGGAGCAGGGGCGTTTCTCTTCCAGGCGGCAAAGAGGGCAGCGGACGAAACCGGTCTCGACTTCGACCCGTCATCCGACGGAAGCGAGAATGACACGACCATCTCGTCATTGAGGGCAGACGTCCTCAAGCTCGAAATAAAAAAAGCCGAGCAGAAGGCCTTGCTCAAGGTGCATACCGATAAGCCCATGCATGGATGTTTCTACCGAAACATCGAAAAGCATGGGTTATCGAAGGAGCTGACGTTTGCCTTCTTACGCTCCGCTGGTCTGAAGTCCGAGACCGAAGGTTTTGTCCTCGCGTGCCAGGATGGTGTCATAAACACACTCGTGTACCGCCGCATTATATTCAAGGCGGAGGTTGCGGACACGAGATGTAGGGCGTGCCGAGCCCAGCCGGAGACGTTGAGTCACCTCCTCTCCGGCTGTAGCTATTACGCAAAGTCCGCATATTTAGCTCGGCATAACGCGGCCCTACGGGTGCTGTACTTCCACCTTCGACACCATTATGGCATCGACGAAACACCTGTGCTGCCCTATGCCCCTGCAGATATCGAGTCCGTCGTGGTGAACGATAAATGCACAATCTGGTGGAATTACTCCTTCTCCACCACCAGGCAGTTGGAGGCGACCAAGCCTGATATCGTTCTCCTCGACCACCTCACACGCTCCATGTTCGTCATTGAGTTTTCCGCTCCGGCTGAAACCAACATGGATGCGAAATGGGGTGGAAAAACGGACTAAATATCAAGACCTGCTTTTTGAACTACGACAGATGTACCCCGGACACTCTGTGAAACTGGTGGTCCTCATTATAGGTGTGCTCGGTGGAGTTAAGGGCTCGCTGATAAATAACATCAAGTGCATTCCGTCCTGCGTGGCACAGGCGGAATTACTAGTTGCACGCATGCAGAAGGCCGTCATCCTGGGGTCACTCCGTCTACTGCGGACGCATGACCCTACCGCAGCGTAGCCACACATCCGATGGGCGTCGGACGTGGCTGCGATTACTGCAGAACCCATCTCGAGTCTCCGGCCATTATGACGGCAATGAAACCCGATGCTTGCTGGGGACTCGGAGGGTCATGTTACGACTGTAACAAATAAATAATATTTCCCCATAATTATATATGTATATCTTTTGGATTCACTGCCTCTTGAAATTTGAAAGCACCTGCCAAATTAATGCATACTGCTTTACACTAATTTCTCCCTTGCTAAGATTAAAAACCTTGGATAGCAGAGAAAATAAATCTGTGAATAATGTCCAAGTGAAGTTACTAAATATAGTTTGGCAGACAGATGCACTAACTAATAAGCAGGCAAGAAACCTATTGAGCAATGTAAGTAAGGTGGATAAAACAGGTTTCAGAAATAAGTTACATCAAGGGAGCAATAGGTGCATCGCATGGTAATATGATAACATTACATGATGAGATGGTGAATTACAATAATTAAGAACAAGACAATAGGTTAAACAAATGTTTAAATCAGTAAGTCAGGAGAGGGGAAATACTTGGAATTATTAATAGGTGTAATGAGCCATGATAGGATATGGAATGCAACATGAATAAAGATAGCCTCGGTCCAGGAATACTTATACACGGGAGATCAATGAGAAATCAATACTGAAAAATCTATGTGAAGAGATCCCAGATTTTAGAAAGAATTTGGGAAAAATAGGAAGGTAAATGTTCAAGGTGACTCATGAGATTCATATTAAATTTCTTTTACCACTTGGTATAGATACTTCGTCAACTTTTCAAATAATCCCTCCCCGTACTCCTGACCCGAAAGCAATGCAAGTCCACCATGCTCCAAGATTATTTGAAGGATAATTGAATTCTTCAAGAAAATTGTAATTAATTGCGGGGTTTGTTCTTAGCATGCATAAACTATTTATTTGCTTTACTGCCTCCCTGAAACACCGTGGGGATATTGCACTGTTTTATTTGAAATTAATATGGATTGGAGATAGTCAAACAAGAAAAATGAAATAACAACTGTTTCTCAGTTACATATCTCTACTACTATATCTACTACTTCATAAAAAATATAAAGCTGGTTTTATATTACCATAGACTTTTCAATTTTGCATATTGTTACAGCATGTAGGGCTGCCTCTACGTGGTGAGCTCTGGGAACACATTTCTTATAACAAACAGCTGAAGTGGCTTGATACATGCAAAGGCTAATAACAATAAAATCCTGGTGAAATAAGAAATAAACAAGTAGAAGGGGCAACAAGTCAAGGAGGGATTACTTACAATCTGTCTTTCCAATCAACTTTATATTACATGAAGAAAATGTAGATTAAGTTGTCAAAAGAGATAAGCCGTTTGGATAGGTGATCAACAACAGAGGACAGTTTGGTAGAGGGAGGATTATTTGAGGAAAGGAGGAAGGGTGGAGAGAATCCCAGGATCAGTATATGCGTGCTCTTAATGAAAGGCACCAAGGAGTTCACTGTTTCATGTCCAATATACTGGATGGATCACTGCACTTGAAGGGCTTTCCTCACAGCACACAAAAAGACATCACAATTCCACATGAATATATAAACCTCTGATGGGATCCAAACCCAGGCCCTTGGGATGGAAAGCCAGTACCATAGCAAACAGTGAAGTCTGTTTGGGCTCTCCACTGGGTTAACTCGTTATTTCTGAAGACGTTTCCACGTACGAGTCGTCAATCATCATGCAACATTGGCACAAATGCAGGATTTGGTCTGGTGGAGAACCGGAACAAACTTCACTGGAGGCTATGGTACTGGCTTCCCATCCCAAGAGCCTGGATTTGAATCCCACCCAAGATTGATATTTTTGAGTGAAATTGCGATTCCAGGAAAGCATCAGATCTTTCTTCACCATAGCCACTACACCAATCCAACCCCTAGTTCTAAGAAAATAATTTTCATATTTCATTTACAATGCTCAAGAGTCATAGTCAAGTATGTTATACAGAATGTATTACAGGTTAATCAGATAATATGTTTTACAATGAATGTAAATAATAGCAAAGCATAGCCCAAGATAAGAATGTTTTGACACCTTGACTTTTAGCCTTTTTTCACAATAAATGCCATCGATTGACATTTAATGACGCGACAATCTGAAGCAAACTTATAGGTTCAATATTTTCTTATGTGGTTAATTGGTGATCAACTGTATGAATACGAATTTCTCAAGTATTTCACCTCAAGTCCCTATGAAGACATGTACTTGCTCAAAGAAAAATTTTCCGGTGGTTACATGGCTAAATATTGAATTAAGTTTCGACAGCGCTTAGTGTCGTACCTTACCGTCCATGTTTCCCATGCTAAGGCTTATGGTAGTTGGTGGCGCAAGCGTAGCTAGCCGCAGCAAACTTGGTCGTAGGGAAAGAAGCGTAGGGGATCTCAGTTCGAAGAGCTATTCTAAGGCCAAGGCATTGTTTTTACTTTAGTGATTAATTCATTAGCTGTGCCTAGTCTAGGTGATAATGGGAAGTTATAAGGCTTCCAACGGACTGACTGCAGCATAATATGTCAGATTGTTCCCTCTGGGTTAAATATAACCTATTCCAGAGTCATTATCAAAATGTTTACTTCTTCATTCCCTTAGATTACGTGACCAGCAACGACTACGAAATGTTTGGTTACATTACTGAAAGTACGCGGGGTACTCCCGAAAAACTAAAATTCAGCTATAATGACCCGCTCAAGCTTCCACCAAGAATTAAAAGTGTAGTAGTTAAATATAATGGATGGTCAAGAAGATGTGGAGTGAAAAGGAGTATGGTTCGCCTTATTCCCTACCTATTAGTAAATGGAGCGGTTTGAGATTTACTTTCAGAGTTGACAGAGGTAAATGAAAGAAAATCTAAAAGCTACAACGCATTCACCCGCAGTGACCTGGTTTTAGCGAATAGAACTCGCCGCAAAAACACCCACTGTGCATCCAACACATCCTTTTGCGACATCGCACATGGTCTTATGCGAGTGTACTTGGCCACGATGGAGCAATGTTAACGAAAGTAAATTGAATATTCTAAGAGGATGCGTTAAAATATTGAATAAGAACGCGTGAAGCATTGGATGGAGAGAATAATATATAGACTTAATAATTCTTCACAATACAATGACAAAATATGTTGTAGAGATCACTATATGATAACAGGGATAATTAATGTCAAAAACATCGAAGTATGCTTAAAAGTAAGCAATGATTCAACGTCATGAAAACATTTAGCAAACTCCGATACTTATTTTTAGGTCTGTCAAACGGACGGACAAAATAGTATGTTTATATTACGCTGTGAATGCCTGGCAATGGGGGCTTGGTAAAGAAAGGAGGAGAGAGGAGAGGGAGTGAGGTGGGGAGGTTGCGTAACAAAAAAAAAACAAACACAGAAGGTAGTTGGAGATGCACAAGAAAAAACAAAAACACTGATAGAGACTGATAAAGCAAGCAAAACAATGAAAACAGAAGTTTGCCTTTTGCTAAATTCACCACTTGACCCTGAATTCAAAACAAAAGCCCCCTCCAGCCCACAAGCCTTGAACCCCGCACGCAGCCTTGAACACACTACACAGCACACACTACTCGATCGAACAAGGTCCGAAACCAAATCAGCACTGAATTCGAGCAGCATTGCCTTTTCGGTTTCCTTTGGACTTCAGTCGGAAGTAAGTCGTAAGGTCAACTGCCCTTCTCACGGAATGAGTAATTTCAAAGTCCTATTCCTTGGAATCCTGGTAATATGATGCCATTTAGCCGTCATTTAATCACTCACAGCATCGATATGCAAGGATATTTTCTATCTGGGTGGGAGTTTTTTTTTCAACTCAAAACGTGAGATCCCTGTGACAGGAAAATTTGTTCAATTGAATAACAGAGCTGGGAGCAATGCAGAAAGTGAATCACGGCGACTTGGGTATTGCCCTCATCAATGAATTGAACTGCGTTAGGAAATAGAGAATGACGGTCACGCCGGAAATGTCATATGTTTTATTTTGTCTTCCAACAAGTTATACTATGGAGTAAGTATATACGCTTACCCTATGATTATACCCTCAGAACTTCCACTGAGTAATAACCGTATGAATTTAGCGCGTGGTTTTATGTGACTTGAGTTTTAGCGTGGGTAGTATACAGACATTTTACATTCTAAACCACTTGAATGGAACGCTCAGAGTCGCGGGAAATGCAAGCCAACACGAAAAAATAGGCAAACCTCATGAACTTGAAAATGCCCAGTGGTGGTGAGTATTCGTTCATGAGTAACATAAGAGGTAAGAGTTGAAGTACAAATGTTCGAAAGTAAGCAATGATTCAACGTCATGAAAACATTTAGCAAGCTCCGATAATTATTTTTAGGTCTGTCAAACGGACGGACAAAAGAGTGTGTTTATATTACGCTGTGAATGCCTGGCAATGGGGGCTTGGTAAAGAAAGGAGGAGAGAAAAGAGGGAGTGAGGTGGGGAGTTTGCGTAACAAAAAAAACAAACCCAGACGGTAGTTGGAGATGCTTAAAAAAAAACAAAAACACTGAATGAGACTGATATAGCAGCAATACAATGCAAACAGAAGTTTGCCTTTTGCTAAATTCACCACTTGACCCTGAATTCAAAACAAAATACCCCTTCAGCCCATAAGCCTTGAACTCCTAACCTCGGCCATTGTATATAAACGGGACTGGAAAATTTTTAACGCCAATGTCGCCCTGATAATAACGCTTAAGCATTGAAATCAAACTGGATTAAAGAATCTAACTGGAATAGCACCAAGTGATTCCTTTTTACTTTACTAAAGGAAGCAAAGTTCCAAAAAGTGTCGCTGGGCTCCATTAGTTAAAGCATTTGGTAGCATTTGACAGGACAATAACGAACGCGATTCCACTCAAAACCTGCGGAAGCCTTCTGGATACATTTGACTTTTGAACTTTAATTTTTTTTCATTTTACCTACCTATGTCAACAAACTACCGCAATTAAAACTAGGGAACGTGAGCTCTACGTCCTCTTAAAGTTACAAGGTATAAAATTCTCCAATGGGCGTAATAAATTGGCACCACTCGTCAAAAATACGCCACAATTGCTGTGTTGGTTTGCGGGAAAAATTGGGGGGAAAATCCACGCCAGTGACCAACCACGATCCTCTCGAACAGAAAAACCCCTGTGGTGGTTTACGGGGTGGTTTACGGAAAAACCCCTTCCCACCTCCCCTATCTCTCCCCCTCCCCCGTACTCGCTTCAACGGTCGCGGACTTCACCTCCCCCACTCCTTCCCCACCAATACGTTTCTTCCCTCTCCCACAACCCAACGTCATTGGTTCCTCATCCCTCTCTCCCTTTTCTTCATTTTCCTATTTATTCTAGGCTGTCCTCCTTCCGATCCACTTACAACCTTGCGTTGCAAGTGATTTCTCCCTTCAGTTCGCTGAAGAGGGCCACCTTGTGGCCGAAATACGCGTATCCGACGCACACCCTCGTATTTTCTTGTTTTTGTGCCGTTTCTTGACAACGCTCTTTTGAGCTCGATTCTCCCAGAAGTTGTGCCCGTTGAGTGTGTGAGTGAGTGAGTTCTTGAGTGCTTGTGAGTGTGTTTGTGTTCATAACCCAGACTTTCTTAGTTGGGTCTCATTAGCCCAGCAAAGAATCCCTCTTTGGGTTGAGTGTGTGTGTGTAACCCAGGCATCCTTAGCAGGGTCTCATAAGCCCAGCGAAGTATCCCTATTCGGGTTGATTGTGTGTGTCTGTGGTTGTCACTGGCGAGGAAGTAACATTCCCGTAAACCACCACAGGGGTTTTTATGGTCGAGAGGTTGTGGTTGGTCACTGGCGTGGATTTTCCTTCAATTTTTCCCGCAAACCAACACAGCAATTGTGGCGTATTTTTGACGAGTGGTGCCAATTTATTACGGCCATTGGAGAATTTTATACATTGAAACTACCGCAAGCAAATCAGACTCGAAAAAAGCTAGCGTTCCGGCTCTCTGTCTCCCATTCCAAGTTTCTTCTTTTTCTCCCGCTCTACACTTAATTCCTAATGCGGATACCATAACCAGCATTGAAACAATACTCCACGGTAGCAGAGAAAATATTTAGCAAAACCTATGGCAAAAAATGCCTTATTGGCATAGTAATTTTTTATTATTAATGCTCAATTAGACCTTAATAAAAACTGGTAAGGAAATTATTCAACCTGCCTAAAATACATCTTATACCCAAATAATAATTGGTACTTCGTAAACGGAATCTCTGTAAATAATTGCTCTGCATGGCCGAAATTTAGAGTGCGGAAATCTATTAACTATATGTTTACAAGAATTAAAAAAGCCTTCATTATTTCCTGAATTCGATCTCCATTTCTTTTTATCGATCAGTAGATTTCCCAAAGAATTCTATCTAGAAATTTAAAATATTAAAAAATTATCGGTTTTTAACTTTTATGTTAATTTTATTATGAGAAAATATGTATAGTTCTTGCAAATATGAAAAAAAATTGGACTTAAGTATTTGGATATTTTTTTGTACATTAGTTCTTGATTAAGTACCTAGTAGGTAATTAACTTTTATCATTTATTTTTCACACCATATCACATTTTCAAGGTAAAATCCAAATCTTGGTATAAGTGGTATTTATGTATTCGTGAAAACCACATAGGATACCTACATCGTGCTATTACACTTAAGTACACGAATTTAGAAAAATTATACCATTTACGGGTGAGTATGGAAAACGAGACGAGAATGTCTCATTTCTTGTGGTACTATATGGAATGGAATATATGAATTTCTGGAAAAAGAGATCAGCTAAGGTTCTCCCCTCTGCTGAATAAATAATTAAATTATTGAATATAGGACACTGTCTCTGGCGTTACTCGGTGGAACTCCTTCATTTTTAATGAAAACAGGCACTTGGTTATGATTCCACACTTTATTAGAAAAAACACCACCCAGGTTTCAGAATCTCATGCCATCATCAGGTACAAACAGTTGGGTGGCTTACACTTATAATCCTCTTCAATCACTATACAATATAGAGTCCCCCAAGTATCAGTCCTGGGACCGTTATTATTATTAATAATGATAAATGATCTCCCCAACAATCTCCCAGCTGATACAATTCTGTATGCTGATGATTCTACACTGATGCAAAATTGCAAAAATCTCTCAGACGCGGCTGGCCTACTTGACAGCAATCTAAAAATAGCCTCAGAATGGTTTAAAACTAAGGGATTTTTTTTATTAAATACTGACAAAACACAACATCTTATCTGTAGCTTAAAATCTCAAATACAAGAGGTCCACTCAGTAAAACTATTTGGAATCCACCTAGACTACTCAAAATATGACCTTATCTCTCTATATGGTCCCATGCTCCCCATCCTCCTTGTTTAAAAATCCCCTCCTCCACCTACGGAAACCTATATAAGCGTAAGCCACCCAACTCTTTGTACCTGATGATGGTATGAGATGCTGAAACCCAGGTCGTGTCGTATCTAATAAAGTGTGGAATTATAACAAAGAGCCTGTTTTTTATTAAAAATAAATTATTAACTATTTAAAGTGCAGAAAGGCGACATAAACTGCAAGGCTGGGATTTCGGAAAATTTTCAATCTTCTCAACAGAAAAGTACTTCGTGAGAAGTATGGGGAATATCACAGAAACTATATTCTAAGACGAGAAAGGTTACATGTAAAAAAAGGCAACTAGTTACACATATTCCGAATACTCTAAGGTATCAATTTCATCGCTTTCCACATATCTACGTGTAGTGAAACTGTAAATTTAATTCACAGGTTCTAGCTATAGATTTTTACTTAATGGAAAGGACTTTCCTGATAATGGACCATACCGTTGCGAATCCGAAATTATATGATGAGATAGTGAAAAATGTCTTGAATAGATTGATATTTAATACACCATTTTTAGACTTTTTACTGATAGTCCAGTAAATGGAGGAAAAAGAGGCCAACCTGTAAATATTTAGTAACAATTTTTATTTTCTGGCTGAAAGTGGTATTTGGTACCTCATTAAAAATGAGACCAAGTTTGCATGAAAATATTGTGCGAGGGGGGTGAAAATGGCCCCAAAAGACCCGAGAAATCGGTTTTCCGCGAATGTCTCCCAAAATATGGCAGTTGGAGATTTTTCGTTCGGATAAAAATTAAAGATCAGTTAATTTTCTACAAAAATGGTCCTTGTGATTTTTTTCGCTACATTAATATTTTTGCAAAAAATCGTGTTGAAAAATCCAAAATTTTGAGACTCATGAAATATGCAAAATTTTTAAAAAAGTTTTTTTACAAAATTTGAGATGAGGGGGTGTTGGAAATCCATTATTTTCAATGTTTTGGACTGTGGAAACTAATCGTAAATGGCGCCACCACATTCTATCCAATGCCAAAATCCTCGGGGCCATAAATGAGAAACCCCGTAAACCATATAATTTTGAAGGATATTTATGTTTCCGAGCGTCTTGTTTTCCTCGCAGATGAGACTTCAAGCTATACCTATTAGGAAAGCAGGCCATAAGATTAATAACAGCAGGATGGACCCCGCCAATTGACCTGAAACTAGCGACAACCAGCTTTGCACATGTGGCAAAGTATTGAAGTTCATTAGGTTCTTCCTAACGAAAACTTAAAATCTCTCAAGAGTGAAGAAATTTACCCATAAAACTCAACAACAATTTCTTGCAGATTCTCGGAAAATTTTTTTGCAACCATCCTGATCGAGGTTTTTGGAATAAAGAGTTATAAACTTTTCTTTTTGTTTTATTTATTATAGAAAAATACATAAAAATACATTGCAATTATGACATAAATCTGTTAATCACCAGTGCCCGTCACAAGCCTCCAATAATAATTCTTGGGCATCAACGTCCCCCTCCCCAACGACTCCTTTTAGCGAATATAGCGTCTCCTGCACACTTTGTGCATTTGCAAAGACGACTGTTTTTTTCAAAAAGATATGGTGAAAACACACGCGACGAAAGACGGAAGAAACGAAAGTAATGAAATTATAGCGTTACATTTATTGACTCGGGTTTTTCCCCACGTATCAATGCGATGACTTTATACACATTGATGGAAAGGTGAGAATTCCACCTTTACAGTAGTCAAGGTGTCAAAAAGTCAGAAATAAAGAGCCGGGAGAAAGAAGCCACGAAAAGAAAAAGTGCGCTTTTTCCTTTAGCACGCGTTTTCCAAATTTATTGGAAAATGGCCGATTTTTTGAAAAAAAATAATAGCACAGCCGAAAAGTAGACGTTCTCAGCTTTCAAATGATATGCCATACAGACCAATCTGATCATGTATGAATTTTTAATTGGTGGTTGTTTACAAAATTTCCCCGCGCTCCAAAAACAGCAAAAAATTGGGGTTCAAAAAACAAAGTTTTAATCAAAATGGAAGAAACTTAGATCATACAAATTTCACAGATGACAAAGAATCTTCTTAGAACTCATAATCAAGAAAATTTGGAGCAAATTAGTGCAATACAAAAAAATAGGAACAAATTCCTGGCGAGGTCAAAATTGCGCGGGAGCAGAAAGTTTGATCCGTTTTTCCAATATGGCCAAAGAGTCAAAACGTGACTCAAGTCACAGGATATGATAGCGGTAGATTTCCTCTTTCACATGAACTTTTATTCATGAGAAAATATGCATTTTTAACAAAGTTATTGAATAATTTGTCCGCCCGCTCATGTGTAAATGCACGGAGCGTGCTCTCCGATACGCAGCGCAGGAGGTCAATATTCTGGGTGCGCTAGGGCCCGTTTATCTCGAAAACGGTCCAATTTTCGAGAAAAATCATAAGGACCATTTTTGTAGAAAATTAACTGATCTTTAGTTATTATCTGAACAAAAAATCTCCAACTGCCATATTTTGGGAGACATTCGCGGAAAAACGATTTTTCGGGTCTTTTGGGGCCATTTTCACCCCCCTAGCACAATATTTTCATGCAAACTTGGTCTCATTTTTAATGAGGTACCAAATACCACTTTCAGCCAGAAAATAAAAATGGTAACTCATAATCTCAAGGTTGGCTCCTTCATTTACTGGACTATGAGTAATGATAATTTAATTGGAATGGAAATGATTTATGACAAAGTCCTGACGATAAGCTATGAATGCTAGACAAAATAATTCTCTCTTCCTAACTTTCTATCAATCAGTAACTTTCCTAAATAAGTAAAAGAAGAAAAGTTAGCAATAAACTACGAACTGTAATTTGAATGATAATATAAATGGATAATGCTTAAAATTACAGCACATCAACCACCTGAGAAACGAGAAATGCTGTTACGGATAAAAACTTGTTACGGAAAATTGGAAGACGAAGTAAGGAATGTAGTGAACAAGGCTGTCGCAGTCACAAGATGTTAAAATTTATCTGGAAAAGGTATAGATGTTGGAAAAATGTTTTGATTACATTTTTTTCCTCGATCTCTCCCTCATTTGTAACGGCCGTCACTCTTGAAGCGCGAGCACGGTTCTCCATTGCACGCTACGCTTTATCGTTAACTTTCAACTACACTCGTAATGTTATCATTATTCTTTTAATTTATGTGGTACTTTAACAATCTAATTTTACTTGATGGAGTTTGTTCTTAAGACAGTAACTGTGAGCATTGCCATTCCAGAGCGATTGGAGTTTTGGCTAACTATAGCGTGAAAGAATGAACCGTAAATTCCATCCCTGGGGGGCTACTCTGTATGTACTCGGAATTTCCGAGCCTCAAAATTGACGAAATGTTGACGTCAAAGCCTCCAAAATTTCTAATAGGGCCATTCATTAGTTGAGATTTGTTGGAGGGAGTGACGTCACATTCACGGATTTTCTGATGTTCGACCATACGTCGAATCCTTACTTTTTAAGGCCCCTGGTCATCTAATTTTATAATCCAATCCAGTCGCCAGGGCAGGATTTACGTATACGCTACACAAGCTATAGCTCAGGGTCCCCACTTTCTTGGGGGCCCCTAAAAAATCATATTTGACACTGACATAGAATATATCGACTTATAAAGGGCCCCAATCTCAAATAGCTTAGGGCCTTATCTAGTCTAAATCCGTTCCTGCCAGTCACCATTTATTTATCCTGCGATCGGCAATTTTAGGAAATTTGCTAACTGCAAAAACTTTCAGAAATTCGCCTAACGCAGGGATCAAGTTCTACGATTATATCGCTCGCGTCCCAATATAAATGGAAACAAATACACATTTTCGGTGGTTTTCTTAAATAATTTTGACGTTTTTGCGTGCATTTTTCTAATATGAATGGCAAAATACACCTTTAAGATAGTTTTCCGAGATATTTATGACGTTTTGCGCGTATTTATTTTTTGTAACGATCACCTAGCAATTACATCAGTGCCTTATAATACAACCATAATATTCAATCATCGATTTGGCTGAAAAGTTGAAGAATGCGTGTAATTTTACATTTGAGCCAATCTCATTCAAATAGGTTTCTTTTTATACTCAGAAATGTGAGCGTAAATAGTCGTAGTTTATTGATTAAACGATCATATCATTAGAAATCTGAAACTCATAATTCAGATACCCTACTAAAACTAGTAAAACCTAAAAACTTAGCCGCGGGCATCTATAGGCTCGTGTAGAACTGAATGACTGCTACTTCTTTGCGCCGGACCAAATCCCGAAGTTGTTTTTTAACCTTATAATATCGCTGAACATGTTAAAAGAAAAAAATTGTACAATTCCACAGTATGATTTATTTTACCGTTTGATTTCAACGTCTGAGCGTCATTGTCAAGGTATACATACATCTGGCATAGTTCGGGGTCTTTATGTATAAAGACAAATACAATGTGAGTTTCTATTCCCCACTCACCATTGGGAAAGTGCTTTTCAACTCTAAAGATCGTATTGACATCGAGAAAAGTGTGTGTACCTGCTCAAATGCCATGATTGTGACGGGGTATATGTGGGGCAGACTGGAAGAAAATTCAAAACAAGAATCAACGAGCATAAACGATATTTAAAATATAATGATTGTAAATCCTTCTTTGCCAAACACCTGATAGAAACGGACCATTACAGTGATTTTAACCTAGAAGTGTTACATGTACATGACAAAAGTTGGAAACTTGAGAAACAGGAGTTGAAAGATACTCTTGAAAAATTAGAAATTATGAGACATAAAATGCTACCAAATGTTCAGATGCTAAATGACGTAACTGCATTCAAATGTTCACAGCTGCTTTCAAAGTGTTTAACCTTGTTTAAACCTGACCTAAAAGACCACAAAACCCGGAATCCACATTCACCACCACCAGCCAACTATCCCAACCCCCCTCCCTCCCCTACTGCAAACGGCCCAATCCAATTCCTTACATCAATTAGTCACAACACCGACCAGAGGAAACAACGTTCTGGATCTTTTGGCGACTAACATACCTGAAAGCGTCCTTAACGTAGTAACAGTGAACGGAATTAGCAATCACAGAGCAGTGAAAGATATATTCCATATTAGTACTGACAAAAAGGCACTCATAAAGAGGAGGGTATATTTATTTCACAAGGCGGACATCGAAGGCTTAAAACAAGAACTATTGACCTCGTATAAAAAATGTAGTGATATTAGTGAAAACCGTTATACTGACTATACATGGAATACTTTTCGTAACATCACACAACTAGCCATAACTAGCGCAATACCAAGTAAACTTAAAAAGGTCAATACTGAACCTAGGTGGTATAATGCGGACGTCCGGAAATCTCTCAAGCGACAACGAATACGGCACGCAAAAATGAGGAACGCACGTCAGGATCTCCCCGAAGAGGAGTATAAGAAGTTATGCGACAAATACAAGAAAACGAAAACAGCAGCTAAGGCAGCCTTTCAAAATGCATTAACGAATTTCAAAAATAAAATATTGGGCGAATATTTGGAGGACAACCCAAAGGCGTTTTGGTCATCTGTGAGGGAGGTTCAAGGCTGCAAATCAACAGTAACGTCACTAAAGAACAATCTAGGAGAAAGAGCAAACGACAAATTAGATAAAGCAAATATCCTCAACGCCTTTTTTCAAAGCGTCTATACCAAATGCTCTCCAAACGACACCACTAAAATGCCTAGGCTATATAAGCACCCAATGCAGTCTATTAATATCACTAGTCGTGGAATAGAAAGTCATCTGAAATCCATTAATTCCAAGAAATCACCCTGTCCCGATCAAATTCCCGCCCGAGTTTATAAAGAATTAGCATCAGAAATAGCACCATACCTTAAAATAATATTTGAAAAATCTCTAACACAACATCGTGTTCCTTACGATTGGAAAATCGCGAACGTTACACCAATATTTAAAAGTGGCGAAAAGGAAGAGCCCAGTAACTATAGACCGATTTCCCTTACGTCTATCTCGTGCAAGATATTGGAACATATAATCGTCAGTTCGATTATGGGGTACTTGGATAGTCAAAACTTGTTAACGCCAAATCAGCACGGATTCCGGAAAGGCAGGTCATGCGAAACCCAGTTGGCCCTCTTCCTTCACGACATTCTTTCCTCGGGAGAAAAGCTTGTCCAAGTAGACGCAATATTTCTAGATTTTAAAAAAGCTTTCGATAAGGTCCCTCATTCAAAGTTACTCGTTAAGTTGGAAACATACGGAATACACCACGACGTAATATGTTGGATAAAAGAGTTATTAGCCGACAGCGAACAGAGGGTAGTTCTAGATGGCGTTAGCTCAGATGTAGTGAAAGTTACATCAGTTGTACCTCAGGGAAGTGTCATCGGTCCCTTGTTGTTCCTTTTGTATACTAATGATATCACTACCGTTGTTACTAGCAGAATTCGCCTCTTCGCAGATGACGCAGTGTTGTACAGGGATCTAGACAATGAGTCCGACAAGATTGCGCTACAAAAAGATCTAGATGCTATAAATGAATGGTGCAATACTTGGCAGTTAGAATTGAATTTTAAAAAGTGCGTTGTTATGAATTTTTGGAAAAAGAATAACTCGGTCAACGATACGTACACAATTAATCAAACAGACTTATCAAATGTAGAGTCAATTAAATACTTAGGTGTGACCCTTACTCAGGACCTGTCTTGGGGGAAACACGTTCGGGAAATATGCGGACAGGCTAGTCGCAAATTGGGATTTATCAAGAGAATATTAGGAAAATGCGACGAGAAAGTTAAAGAGCGATGTTATTTTTCACTCGTGAGACCTCACTTGGAGTACGCCGCTAGCATATGGGACCCTTACGAAGTAGGACTAATCTCTGAAATAGATAGAATACAACGGAGAGCAGCAAGATTTGTGAAAGGTTGTTACGATAAACTTAGCAGTGTTACCGAATTGTTGAAGGAATTAGGGTGGGAATCTTTAACTGATCGAAGGATGAAATACAGGTTAAATCTTTTGCGCAAACTCGGAGCAGACAGTTTCTTGCCGGACGTTCAACACATACTGCTAGAGCCAACATACTACGGTAGAAGCGATCACAGGAATAAAATAAAGGAAATTGACTGCCGAACCGATAGATTCAAAATGTCATTTTTCCCACGTACAATAAGGGATCATAATAGTTGCGATAGATCAATCACATGAAACTCCCACCCTCAATAGGTAGAGTAGAATTTTCACTTGTGCTTAATAACACCACATAATTACTAACTCTTCACACCGGTCGATTAGTCCGGCATTATTTTATTTTGTTCATTGCATGAGGTAGCATCTCGTAGTATTCATCAATTAACAGTATCAGTAATATTAACCACTAGATGTGTCTATAGCATTTTTCTGCATGTTTGTATGTTCTTTTACGTATCACTCTCCCAGTTTCCGGTTGGACTGCGCACTGTTCTCCTGACTGCTTTTGGCCTGCGCCTAGAGCCAGGGGGAGCGTGCGAGGTTCGGATTTGTTCTGGGACGAGTGCTGCATGCCTGGTGTGGAATCACCCCGTGCCACACACCCCAGTGGTGGCTTGCACGGCACATCGTAGATGTAGATGTAGAATACCAAAACCCAACTCCCACCCCCACCCGCGTAAGTCTTAGCACTCACCCCACCTCCTATCCCGGTGTATATAAAGACCCAGAACTATGGCAGATGTATGTATTCCTTGACAATGACGCTCAGACTTTGAAATAGATCAGTAAAATAAATCATATTGTGGAATTATACAAAGTTTTTCTTTTAACATGTTCAGTGCATCTAAATTCTACCAAATATCGCCTGCCTCCATTGATATTACTTATAATATCGGTTATTTTTCTGAATTATTTACGAAAATTAAAATTGATAGTAAACGTTTATATCATTTGAAATCAGATAAACGTAATTCAGATTCCCATCAGCAACCATATACTTTTACCCTTTCGCTACGAACGTCGGAAATATGCGACAGTAGATTTTCCTACGCAAACGAACGAACGTGGCATATTTGCGACGCTATGCTTTCCCCCTCTTTCAGGCGCTCGCAGGTACACAGTTTCTACGTTTCGGGACCCAACGTAGCGGGGGTCAGGCCTTTCCCTCGGAATCCGGGAGCAGGTACCTGTAATCCTCCTTGCATTACCACCCTTTATGCGGCAAGGGTCCGCGGTCATATGATTGTTTGTTCAGTGATTTTGCCAAATAAATATTTAAATTTAATTGTTTCAGGCTTGACTTCGTGGAAGTAAAAAAAAAAAAATAAAAAAAAATAAATATTTGTTGCTTTGGCAAAAAATATAAAATCAGAATTGAACTCCTTGTTTTATGGTGAGTGTTTACAATTTTTAAGCGTAATTCTACCATCAATATTAACTGGTATCTTGATTTCAAGATATGAGTCAAGACGTTTTGCATTGGAATTGGTTTATGCAATAAATCCGTTAATATTGATGACAGAATTTCGTTTAAAATTTGTAAATGCACAGTAAAGAACGAGGAATTGACTTCAAAGTCTACAATTTGAGAGCAAGCGACAAATATACATGTAGTAAAACCAATAAATTAACAATTAGTTGACCGCGAATCCATGCCGCTGGGAAGGTTGTAAACATGCTAAGTGTTGAGATTAACTGCCCCCAGAGTCCGAGCTAATGGCGAGGTCCCCGCTAAGATGGGTCGAAATAGGTAGGAGCTGATGTGAGTGACCTGCAAGAACTTTTTCCACGGATGCCTTACAAAAATGGTCCGTACAGAAAGGTAGGAAGAGTCTCTTATGGTACTCAGTTCAATAGACACTCATAGGAGAGAATTCCGCCGTCTCGAAAGGGTTAAATTAACGAAATTAGCCGCGGACGTCAAGGCAGTGATGTTACATTGGTCGAATCTACGTATCGCTGTTAATAGATGCCAGTCGTTAATTAACTGTAGATGAAATTGGAAATAAAACAAAACATTTTATCACTGTTATAAATATTTTTTATGTAGGAGCGTGGTGGTCTAGTGGGTAGTGCGCTTGGCTACTGATCGAAGTGTCCCGGGTTCAAATCCGGGTGAAGCCTTTAAACGCCCCCGAACAAAAATCCTCGGAGTGCGAGGTGGCCCAGGGAAAGGAACTGGCCCCCCTACCCTGAATGTGTGAAATTCACACGCCCGTGGCTTATTCCGGGTTGAGCTCTGCCATCAACTATCCAAACCAACCTACGGGTTGAATCACTGAGTGTGAAATATTTTTCAATTGAACCACACTTTATTCACCAACACCAATTTGCATCTGGTTTGATTACACCGTATGCGCTTTGCGATAAAATGTTTCAAGTGTTCTAGTTGTAGCAAAATAGAGCATTGTTAATGCAAGTAAATTCAATATTCTAAGAAGATGGGTTAAAATATCGAGTCAGAACGCGTAAAGCAGTGGCTGGTGAGAGTACTGAATGGCCGTACTAAATCTTCACAATACTTTGAAAAGAAATTTCACTGACATCACCAAGTGATAACAGGCGAAAATAATGTCAAAAACACTGAAGTATGCTTGAAGGTAGGCTTGATTCGAACTCATAAATAGCATTTCGCAAACTCCGAAATTATGTATAGTCTGTCAGACGGGCGGACAAAAGAATGTGTCTACATTACGTTGCGAATAACTGGCAGTGGGGGCTTGGTAAAGAAATGGGGAAGAGAGGAGAGGGCGTAAGGTGGGAAAAGTTGTGTAAAAATAATAAAAACAAAACAAGGTTAGAGGGAGATGCTTGAAAAAAAACAAAAACACTGACAGAGCTTCATAAAGCAAGCAATACAATGAAAACAAAGCTTGCCTTCCGCTAAGTCACCACTTGACCCTGAATTCAAAACAAAAAAACCCCTCCCCTAGGCCTTGAACCCCTAGCCTCGACCATTGTATATAAACAGGACTTGAAAATTTGTTTTATGCCAATGTCACCTTGATAATGACGCTTAGGCGTTGAAATCTAACGGGATTAAAGAATCTAATTGGAATAGTACCAAGTGATTTTATTTGCCATGGTAAATTAAGCAAAGTTCCAAAAAGTGTAGCTGGCCTCCATAAGTTTAAGGATGTATGGTAGCATTTGACTCGACGATAACGGGCGCGACTCCACTCAATACCTTCGGAGGCCTTCTGAATGTATTTCACTCGGAAACTTCATAACTTTTCAACTTCTCCTAACAATGCAAGATTTCGAAAACATCCCGAAAAAAAATCGGATGAGAAAAAAGCTAGCGTCTCGGCTCCCAGTTACCCAATCCTTGTTTCTTAATTTTCTCTCGCTCAACACTTAATTCCTCCAGCTACCATAACTAGCAAGAAACAATTTACAATCCACGGTAGTAAAGAAAATATTACTCAAAACATAGATAACCCTACTAGCATAGTACATTTTTATAATTATATCTAAATAAAAACAAGCGAAGAAATAATTAATTAAACGCACCGATAAATATTCCTAAGTTAATCATAATAATGATCATGGCCTCCAGAATGAGGTGCTTTAAGGAAGGCACATACGACTTTAGTCACTCTTTTTCGTACATCCATATATCCCAATATCAATTAATAATTATTATTTTCAAATAATACACTTTGCTACGGGAAAAATTGTTTTCTCCATCATAGTTAATAATTCCTAAAAAATAAAAGGTATTGTAGGTACTTGTAAATTTGTAAATGTAAGAAAAAAGATATCAATCGATTTAGTACCTCATAATTAATGTTTCAAAATAGTTTTTGCGACTTTGCATTGACAGATTCACAGTTTACAATGCTTGTATTGAATTATTTACAATGCATGCATTACCAACATTAATGTTAATTATGGGATAATTTCATTGATTGCTACACCTTGGATTTGAGAGGCGTTTCTCTTGTCACTACGTGCAACACCTTTCTTGGCTCTCAGATATTTCCTCTCCATTTCTATTTTCGCTAGTAAAGTTCTAGCCACAAATAAAGGCTCTCACAGATTTCCTCTCCACTTATACTATCGCAAGTAGAGTTCTAGCCACAAATAAAAAAATCACCATTTGAAAAAAAAATAGATGATGCATTTTGAATGTTACAGTTCTGCATAAAATCATCCCTTAAATTTCAATTCAATGAATAAACAAACAAGCTGAATTGATTGATTATGTGAAGTGGTAGGTATTCAAGACAACAAACTGCTTGTAAATGGAATTTCAATTTCACACAAAAGATCCAACATGAAATTTTTTTAAAGTATGCGATTTAAAATTTCAACAAAAAGTATGAAATCAAAAAGTTTATGTTTAAGATCTTAAAAATATATATAAAAATTGGCAACAAAGGAAAATAATTGACTAATTCGAGAGTAAATGTAGATATAAACGTTTAAGCATTTTCTTAAAAGAAAAAGAATAACCATGGGGAAGATTGTGCAGCCCAGAAAAGTGGAACCCAGAAAAATAATAATAAAAAGATATACCTCAATAGTAAATATTTAAAAAGAGTCACTCAGGAAAAAATGGCATTAAGCATGTAACTCCAACTCCTCTGAATCAAACAATGAAGAAAACTAAGGGAAAATAAAAATAATGACTTACAAATCAGCACAGAGATAAACAAAAAATGGCAAAAAACACAATAAAACACGGACCCGAAACAGACTCTTCTGCACAGATGCGAGGTTGCTGCCGAACTGCGTGAGGGTGAAAACGTAATGGTACACATGCACGGAGCTCCCTAGTGGCCAACCATATAACGAGAGATCCATGACATACATGTATGTCATTCGCACTGAAAGTGTTAAGGGAGATATGTCATAATTTTTGTGTCGTCATGTTTTCTTTTTACGACAAAGTTTCGCTGTATCTTAGGTTTGGGGGATGGTGATTTTATATCAGCATTCAATCCAACACCACTCATGTATCAATTGATTGATTGGGGCTGATTTAGAGCTAAAAATAAAGAATAAGAAAGTACTAAATCGCAACAATGCAGTTGTAGCGAATTCTACTTTACATAGAATCCCAAAATTTGTTCTCCCACTTGTGATGTTGAACTACTGAAATCCTCGTAATTCTTAAACATATTTTTATGCTTTTATATCTAAAAAAAATAAATCTTATAATACCCTGGCGCTTTGGTTACATTTTTTTCAGGTCCCTTGTTAAACAAGGTTCCAAAGAGGTTAACTTTTTTTTTAGGAGCCGAATTAAGCTTTCATAATAATATCCTTCTACAAATGTATCACTGATCACATCAATAGACCTAATTTTTGTACTCAACGTGATATATTACCTTTAACTGGTTAGCATTAAAGTACCTATTATTTTTTAGTTTTGGAATATGGCTTTAAAAGCACACAAGATTTCTTTGGAATAGGAGTATGATTGGAGGGAGAGACTATCAGAAATAACATGAGAAATCAGTGATTCAATGGCAACTTGATGTATGTTCCTTCCACATACACATGCATATGTGGCTTGGCTGTCATTCCAATGAAAACCTTGATTCATATTTTGGAGCAAAGAAGAGTCATTGACCATAGTGACCTTTGTTTTAAAAAATTTTTTACGTCTCCACTTGTTTTTGATGGTGATCAAATCACACACACTAAGTCTTATTGACCCAGAGAAAACACTTAGGTCAGTAAGAGATCATAAAGATATCTTATAGAATGGTCAAAATGTCCTCTTGAGCCTTGGTCAAATATACCTATTTCCTACCCTCCACCATGACCCAAATTAGACCTCCTTGGGTAGGCCAAAAAAGGTTTTGAATATGTCTTATTGATGGTCACATGGACATATTATGCCTATATATAGAAGAAGTCTGTCCTACACTCTACCATGACCCATTAAAGAGTACTTTTTTTGGGAATGCATAGTGATCAGACATATCAAAATTGTGGGGAAAACAAAATCGTATAATTTTTCAATGTGCTATAAAAGTCAATTTTAAGAGGTCTTGATGACGTCTTCCAAGACCCCTAGAAAAAAATGGGGCTTTCCTCAAGACATGGCATTAATCCCCACAAAGTCCAAAATTAATGGTCAATATAATCACTCATGATTTGGAGCATAAAGACATCCAAGCACGTGATAAAACCATTTCATAACGCAACAAAAGACGTTTTTAAGAGGTCTTGATGATTTCTTCAAGACCTCAAGAAATTTTAATCAAGACTTCCCCCAAGACATGGCTTTAATCCTTGCTAAGTCCAAAATAATTGGACACACATCTCTCATGATTTTAAGAATACTTAGGGGATAAAATTTTTCTTGCTGATTTCTTGACTGGTCATCTTTTGGTCATCCAAGACCAAAATTTAACCTTTGACCAAGTGAAAATCATTCCTAAGTCTTAAAGACATCATCAGAATGTAAGCGTTGTACACGGAATAAGATATCCAGAATAGTTTCGTAAGAAGATTAATATCCTTAACAACAGTATCTAGGCTGCACTAATCTACCATAGTCCACTGTATCTATGCCATTACGTTCAAATGCTGCCTTTTAAGTCTCAGTAATCACTGCGAATATAATCCTTAACTGTGCACAAAATCAAATGCAACATGCCCCTGGAACCCATTAGCAAGAAATAGTCTCCTCTAAGCGGTCCCTTCAGTAACTTTAGGATTGCTAGTTAATTTTACCTCTAAATCCTATTCAGCTTGCCTCCAAAAAAGTGTAATTCCGAGTTGTAATGATTAATGCATATGCTTATCATGTGGCTGCCTGAGGCACCAACGAGTATTTATGGATTCCGGAGATGAAAAGTCCTCACATTTTGTGAGACCTACCTTTTCATTTGGACGTCTCTCATTCAAGTTGGTTTGAATTCCTTGCAAAATTGCAAAGAATTTCTTTTGCATTTGATAATTGTTTTACCTCCCCCACACACTTTTAAAATATTCACTGGGTATTTCTCAGATAACAACTGAATTTTATTTTAACATGCTCTAATTTTGATTGCTTCTTCATCAGAAAACATTCTACTTTGTTTTTCCAGTAAAGTATAAAATACTCCTTTTTCAGGTAAAAATTTCTTGGTTTACCTAGCGAAATAGGGAGAGGCAACCCTTTTTGGATTTTTGGAGCACAACATGGTTTACAAAGAACATCCATTTTCTAACCTTTTTACTGCATCATAAACTGGAATCTAACTTTTCCTTAAACTGGTGTAAAATTTCTCTAATTTCATCCTCATGTATGTGCCTTGTGTGTGCCTTGGTAACTATTGAATCAGTGGTCGTCCATTCGGTGTGTTAGGTTCAGTAACTTGTCCACATTTTCCAAAGACATGTGAAAGTGATATAGCCCATAATAATTCAATTTCCCGTTACAATTCAATGAAAGGTGGATACAGGTGAAGAAGGGTATCTGAGAGTATCGACCCTTAAGTACAGTCGTGACCAGATCGTGGATATTCTATATCCGCATGGGTGGAGAGGAGTTAATAAACCCATATTTATTGATGTTAAATAAATCACCAAATGGCATAAGAACAATATACAGGAATTGGTTATGAGTGAATAAGCTGTATGGCATAAGATTCACATAAGCACATACCCACTTGCGTGCACGCACACACCCTTATACTCATACAAAACTGGCTAATTCCCCCCTCTCCCAAAATTCCTCCCTGGATCCGCCCCTGGTTGGTATCCATTAGATAGCCACTGGTACTATTTTTAACACCAAAGTTAGTAAGTATCTGAAGCAAATCGGGATGCCCTGAAAAAATTGCCTATAGGGTGCCTACCAAAATATCAAATGCAAGGCTCTGAAGAACTTGAAACTTTCGTAAAATGTTTTCTGAATTTATCAAATTTTGGTCACAATTACTATTTACAATATGTAGTAGCACTGTTACTATTTTCTTATGTCATGCTGCAAAACAAAGAATTTTTAAAAATTTCAAGAAATTTATTTCTTCTCCTTGAATCAGCAACCATTGCGTTTTGCACATCACCGGCATCTTCCCAATGGGGGTTTATCACAATTTTTGCTTTTTACTTTATTTTGCATAGGGCCATGACAAATGATCATTTGCAAATCATCTCTTAAAGATACCAAAAATTGCCAGGAATAGAGGAGTCTAAAGTTGAATGGATGGGTAAACTTCCCATAACGGCCATGATGTCATTTCATCCATCACTTCTTCCTTCTTCTTCCCGATCCATTCTAAAAGATGCCTTAAAAAGGCTTTTGTGAAGATGTCCACTTCTGCCGGAAATACAACAGTAAAAAGATTTAGAAAATACTTTTTAAAAATATATCTTCACCATAAATCGAACCACGGGAATTCAATCGATGGACAAAATGATGTCAGAGGTCGTTTTGCGGAAACAGAAAAAAATGCAACTTTCTACGATTAGTCATTTGGTTATTAGGCCTTAATGTTTCGAAGCAACTCCGTAAATCTACATGAAAACCTTTGCAAATTTAATTTCAATGTTAATATCGAAAAAGCATTTGAATGATAATGCCATTGCATCGCTTTGAAGTGATATGTATGATTATAGTCTGTTAAAATGAGTATGTATAGCAAAGAAACATTTCTTTAAAGGACTAGTGTACATTAAATGTATGCTGGGATGTGGGGTCTTATGGCCATGCATACAATATATTGAACACTGGATATGGCATTTAAACCCATCAAGTTTCTACTAAATGTTCAAAATTAAATCCGGCAGGCAGCATCCGATGCAGGAATTTTAATCTGTATGGTAATAGTTATTCTCCTCTGGTAATATTAGGAGATCAACAGCCAAGGAAACCAGCATATTTTTACCATTCCTACATAAAAATCTTAACTAATCTTAATCTTAACAAAATCATACTTAAGCCTAGAATCGTAGACTTACTGAACAGGCTCACACCGATAGACATAGGTTAAATTGTCGTGTAATAAATTCAAGATATCAAAGTGGCTTTGAAAATAATTTTCGTTGATATTAACACTTTCAGTGCAGATGACATATATATGTGGATGGTGACATAATATCTATGAGAGCTATTCCAATGATGCGGATGACATACATGTATGTCATGGATCTCTTGTTATATGGTTGGCCACTAGGGAGCTCTGTGTGTGTGTACCATTACATTTTCACCCTCCCGCAATTCGGCAGCAACCTCACATCTGTGCGGAAGTGTCTTTAACGGGTTCCGTGTTTTATTGTGTTTTTTGCTGCTTTTTGTTCACCTCTGTGCTGATTTGTAAGTTGGTATCTTTATTTTCCCTTAGTTTTCTTCATTGTTTGATTCAGAAGGAGTTAACACATTCAGCGCGGAGCATGTCTTTTGACGTGGCACCGTCTATGCCGAACGCTGGGACCACGTCAATAGATGTGGTCTTTTATCTTTAGCCCATTTAAAAAATGGGTTCTGTTTCTAGCATCTCCCTTAAATTCGCGATCCGCATTGAATGTGTTAATGGAATCACATGTTTAACCCTTCAGTACGGTCGCCTACTTTACAAACGTAATTCAGGTCTCGCTGGGTGTCGGACACCCAGGATATTTTTTCTTTGTTTTTAATGGACTTAACTTTTATTATTGACTACACTTTACTTAATATCTAATTTTTATATTTATTTTTTCACGAACTATTTTTTTTTATTTTATTAACTTATGTACATATTATATATTGCATCCTCATCAATCATCCGAAATTTCTACAATTTTGGATGATTGACATTTATATATGGCAGATATTTTGCCCTGGCAATTATCAGAATAAATATTTGAATGTTCTTGACAGACATGAATATCAAAGAATGAATGCTTAGACTTAGTTTTCCAATCCTTACCTTTACATATTGGGTATCGGAAATATTTTTTTATATAATTCTGAAGATTTTATAAGAAGAAGAAGATAACTCTGTAACTAAACCATGACCTTGATAAATAACTCTACTCGTGGAAAAAGCTTTGCTGAAAATTCATCTTGTTTTCCTACTTTTCATCTATTGCTAGGTAAATTCCAACGATATAGGCTTTCTGAATATTGTTGTTGAATTGAGTGTCTATACTTCTTATTGCAGTCAGTTTATCAACTTTCTGTCTTTCTTTGCGATAAAAAATGTCATCAAAACGAATAGCATGCATTAGAAATGAAAACGTTTTTTTTAATTTGTTTGCCTGACATTGCACTTATTTTTGTGTCTGAATTCTACGCTATCAATATAACGATTGGCACACTCCACAATTTTATCAATAAAAGTAAAAATGAACTCCCAACTTTCCAAAGGACATTTTACACTTTTAGAATAATTACTCAATAAGGAAGTCGTTTGGAAAATGCTTTCTGAACCTAATCGGACATTTTTGCGAAAAGGTTTTCTTCGCCACACTATTTCCTTATCCTTTGGGTAAAACAGTTCACTATCTCTTTCGTCTAACTCCTCACCACTGATATCCTGATCAGAGTTCGTGTCATCCCCATTTCTTGCAAACTATCTGCTTCATCTGATTCAGATGTATCCCAAATGATACCCCCCTCCTCTTCCAATATTCTTTCTTGATCCTTTTCAAACACTAAACTGAAAACTAAAACGATATCTATTTTACATCCTCAGTTATGGAATATGTAATAATAAATTTGCTATAGATGTAAATTGTGGAATATGGAGGAATATTTTGGTTTTACGTCAAAATGCTAAATCCTCAAGTGCAATGAATATACAACATGCTCATATTTACGTTTAGTACTTGTCGAATAGGTGTGGTTTTACTGCAGAAGCCACTCACATCCTTCAACCAGCTCTAACTTACACAATGACACACAAAAAGAAAGGAAAAAAAGAGAACACACTAGCGTGAATGCAACTTAACAATTGAGAAAGGTTTTCCAAAAAGTCTTCACTAAGTCTACGGTAGGAGACAAATGGGGAAGGTAAAAATGAAAAACAGATCTATATCATATTAAATTGAATGAGGGCCTTATTGCTTGGAAGTAAACCATCCGCCACAGATATCAACTTTGCTTACTCATTTTCTTCCTGGATTTATCTACACATTGAAATTTGGAAAATCTCCAACGTTAGAGCATACTTTGTTTTGATTTCGAAGATCACACGTTTCGAGGTCTTTTTATCTTTTAACTTCAGTAATGACATGCTGTGGCATACTTATTGCATCTCAATTATCAGTAGGGTGACAAATGCAAAGGTTAAGTTTCTCTCATGAGAACTGTCGGTGAGTGTCCGACACCCAGAGCTTCAAAAAATGTCACCACAGAAAAATAAATGATGCTAAATTTACTTTCAATATACTCTTAATACCTAAAACTCAGCTACTGTCAAGTTGGATACACCAGAGAGGACGAGATGAAAAATATTACATTTCTTATTCACTCTGGGTGTCTAACACCCAGGCGAGCATACTCGAGGGTTAATGCCATTTTTTCCTGAGAGACATTTTTTAAATTTAATTTTTATAAATATTTGCTCTCAGGGAATATGTTTTTAACATTTTTTTCTGGGTTCCACTTTTTGGGGTTACACGTTCTGCTCTACGGTTACTCCTTTTTATTAAGAAAATAACTTTTATGTTTATCTCAACATTAACTCTCAAATTAGTCAATTATTTTCTTTTGTTGCCAATTTTTATGTATATTTTTTGGATCTTAAATTTTCAAAAAGTTTTTTCATTTAATGCTTTTTGTTGACATTTTAAATAGCGTCCTTTTAAAATTTTTCGTATTGAATCTTTTATTTGAAATTGCGCATTTGTAAGCAGTTTGTTGGCTTGAATACCACTTCGCATTATTAATCAATTCAGCTTGTTTGTTTATCCATTGAATTGTATTTTTAAGGGATGATTTTATGCAGCACTGCAATACATTCAAAATGTACCATAAATATTTTTTATTCAACAGGTGATTTTCTTTATTTGTGGCTAGAACTTTTTACTTGCGAAAATAGAAATGGATAGGAAAGCTCCAAGATCCAAGAGAGATCCAAGAAAGGTATAAAACGTATTGATGAGAGATGTGCCTCTCAAAGCCCTGGTAAGTGCTGCCATGTTGACTTGCTTATGCATTTCTTTAATTATGTTCATTTTATGTCACTTGCTTCCATTGAAAATGTTTATTCTATTGAAGACTTTACTGATATATATGTTTATGGATGACATAAAAACACTTTTTGCTATACGCAATTCCAATATATTTTCAGAGGTATCCAGTGACCTGGGGAAGTCCTGCGATGAGCCATTACCTGGCCCTTCATGTATCACTAGAAAGCATCAAAGTTTTAATTCATTTTTTAGTTATTAATATCTTTGTTACATTTTCATATTGATTTATTTTAGTTTTCAGTGCAGAGCCAAAGAGGTGGAAAACAGACTGGGATAAACAGCTTGTGGTGGAGAAAGAAATAGAAAGGATTATGCTGGAAAGCTCCAAGGAAGAAGATTCCAGCGAGGAATATATTCCGTATTCCTACTCCATAAGAAGACATGGATGGAGACAATGAGGACGACACCGGTTTACCAGCAGATGAGTTTGTCTCCCAGAACACCACTAGCCCCTCTACACTGGGGTCATTTCCCATTAGGGTTGCAGCTACCTGGGCTAGCACTCTGGGTTCATTGTCCCCTGAAATACCCTCTGTCGGCTCCCCAAGGATAAAAAATTGTGTCCCGGTGGTAGTCCGATGGATTATTTTGATTTGCTGGCAAATGACCTCTGTTATGGAGTAGTTTTTTTGGAGATGGAGAAATATGCCGAAAATATATTTTTCCGAAATCCCTCACCCAGGGCCCGAATAACAGAATGGTGTCGTGTTCTCCCGACACTCCATTTCTGATTATTAATCAACGTCATTATTTTACCAGATTTATTAATCTATACACTCAAGCCACATGGCCCCAGACACACCGGATTACATGGGATACCACAACCACTCCACCTCGTGTGGCAACCGTCAACTTTATCAGAACAATAGAATATCATAATGCCATACACCACATTCCTCCCCTTCTAGATTTTTGATCCCCTCCACTCAGCATTACAGATCAAGGCGCACAGGGGCCTTTGTTTGCTGAGAGGAGTAACGAAGCTCACTGTAGGTGGTCCAGTCCGTAGGTAGTCCATGTGGACATCCTCAGGATCCGGAGCTGGAGTGAGTACAGGAACATGCGGACAGAGACATGCTGGTAAGGGGGAGGTATGGGGCTCTAGGGTGATTACATAATTGGCAATGTTCGAAATGTTGACCAGCTTAATCGGTTCTTGGTTCCAATCTGGTAAAAAAGAAAGGGGAAAAAATTAGGCTCGATCAGACAACGTTAGGGGTCATGCAACAGCTTCAAATTCTGGAAAATAGCGATTTTCCTGGTAAAAAATACATACTTGCCTAATTTCCAGGGGCATGGCTGTCGCTTGGGTGGGTGTTTCACACGAGAGATGCTTCCACAGTGTTCCAGCAGTTATTAAACACCAATTACAACTTCGCCCAATGTAGGGATGTGGCAGAGGGCGGGGTAATAGTGACTTTCCGATCTTCTTTGGCGTGGGTAGTGACACTATATTGGGAGCATGGGAACGGCAATAAAAATCCTCGTATTGAAAAATATTTTATTTTTATTTTTGCTAACAATGATCACACAAACCATATGTCACTTTTGATTTTCAACAGCATTTTTATCATCATAACTTTTCCTATGCTCAGCTAAAATTGCTAACACATATATTGCCATCTTTGCACATCTTTGGTTAGGTTATTACCTGTAAGGAACTCCGCTATCAAAGTAACCCCTCTGTCAGCCGTGCCATTTACTGCTCTAATGTTCAGAAATATTAGCCGCCCTGGGGGATAATTTTGATTCTTCATCCACAAATCTGGAACCTACATTAAAAATGATTTGTCAATGCCAAGGAAATCGAAGAATTTGCTAGTGTTTTTTGTTCACAAAATTAGAAGCCACTTTTTCACTAGAGATAGGGCCTTAGCCTGGGGACTCTCCTGCCCTTCCCTATCATTACTTTTTTCCCCATTTCTTGTTTTTCATGTTATGTAATATTCGGATCAAAAAATCGAGCCCCACAATAACTTCAGAAAAGTACCAAAAATGTGCTGCAAATATTTCATGGACTATTTTCCAGTGATTGCCACTTTTTTCTTCTGAGCTTAAACTTGTAAGAACTGAAGGTCATTGAGTGGCGCCTCCGCTGCAAAAGGTGCTCGGTACCAGACAGGTGCATAGTAGGTAATGAAAACGTACACATGGAAGAAGGTGCTCTCGAGCTTAGCGGTTAAATTAAATTGTTTGGTGAACATCCAAATCTTAATGCAATACAATGCCTTTGCCATCCACTGAGCTTTATGGATTGCACTTGGATTTTTGAACGAATAGACAGCTTTCCCAGGAACGCCAAGGAACATGATGGTCAGATAAGAAGCTCCTTATAATCCCCATGTGGTAGTTTAATCTGGAAACAATAGATGAAATAAAAATTCAATAAACTGTCTCGTAAATAAGAACGGCAGTGTGAACTTTACGCAAAGTTGTAACGATACCTGAACTTCCTGGATGCAGAATTTAAGAACTTCGTTGGGGTTGGAAATAGGTATTCCTCAGGCAGCGTTAAGACACTGATATGTCGTAGATTTAAGTAAAATTTCAGAAAAAAGATGAATGAAAGAAATTCAAATTAATGTACTTCAATTAATGACTCATTGACATATAAAAGGTACCTTAATGGTTCTCTTTACAGTGATTGCGCACTGAAATGCGCCTTTGAAAATTTCAAGAACGTTTTTATCAACCCCAAAAGTATGTGCAGTTGCTATCACTGCGGAAGTTATGGCATGGACAGCGTTCCGATGACTTGTCTGGGTCCTTTCTAATGAGGACACTCGTTGTCTAAAAGCAGTCTTATTCGCCTCCTAACAGCACCTTGGGTCAGGCTTAAACTCTACGTATAACCTATTAAGTAAACATTCAAGATGAATTTTACAAAAGAACAATATATGCTTTAATTTACTAACCCTTATCCTTGGAATCGTCAATGGTAAACGATTTTCAGGACTCGCGGAGAATATATATATAACGTACACGTTTCACCTCCACTTTCCCCAATAACTGAGCGAATCTCTTCTTCACTCCTCCTTTTCTGTGTCGCAGCTGATTCGGACAGTTTTACTTTACCTTCCTTGTGCTTAGCAGTATCCTTGTCGACACAGCTCATGTAACCAAAGCGGTTTTCCCTCATGGACTTGTAGAATAATCAATCCTCTTCTAGCTTCATCATATCCATGGCATTGATATGGCCAATGTCAAGAATATTGGCTAGGTCAGTCATAAACTCATTGCGCCACGTCTCCCCGCATTTTCCCCATGCGTGATTTGTCTTTCTTGAGACATAAAAAGCTGTTGTCAATGTGTATGAGAATCTCTGTAGTATTCCTTACCTCTGCAATCGCAATTCCTGCTTTTTTCCAGAACACCTCAAATTTCCAAATAGTCAGCCTGGCACTTTCACGAAGTTTTCTTCTCATTTTGATGAAGGTGTTTGAAATACTGTAAGAACTGGCGAAGTGTTGGGAGCTTTGGACTTACAATACACGGGATGGAGCCCTCAATCTGCAAATCTGATGGGCTCGCCACATCTTCTTGCTCATAATGCTGGAGAGAAAATCGGTATGCTGGAGTCACTTACGGGTTTAACTGCACAAAGGGAAACGAGCTTGGCTCCCAAAATGTAGCAACCTCGGTATGCGTAGCCATACGCAAAGTCCACCGCCCCTGAACACCCTCGCTGTAAATCATCTAAACTGTAGGGCTGTGAATTTCAGGATGCATCTTGGCTAGAAAACAATGTAGTCCTGGCCCATGCACCCAATGTACAGAGTCCCTACCTACGCCAAAGAAGATCGAAAAGTCGCTATTATCCCTCCCTCTGCCGCACCCCCACATTGGGCGAAGTCGTAATTGGTGTTTAATCACTGCTGGAACACTGTGGAAGCATCTCCCATGTGAAACACCCACCCAAGCGACAGCCATGCCCCTGGAAATTAGGCAAATATGTATTTTTTACCAGGAAAATCGCTATTTTCCAGAGTTTGAAGCCGTTGCGCAACCCCTAAACGTTGTCCGATTGAGCCCAAATTTTTTCCCCTTTCTTTTTTACCGGGTTGGAACCAAGGACCAACTAAGCCGGTCAAACCTCATACATAACTTGGCTAATCCTTCTCCTAATGATCCCACGCACAGGCTCACTTTTGGGCTTTATTCTTACCAGCACTCCTTCCTCTGGCCTATATTCTGGGTAATCTTGATTATGAATAAAAGGGAATGTTGACTGAGGTTTGATTAGGGAGAGGAGAGTGCGGTGCTTAAATTTCAACATAAAGTCTGATGGACTTAAACCACCCATGGTGGTGTGGTAGGCAAACAGTATGTTGTTAATAACCCCTTGAATGCCCCTGAATGATCTAAAGTACACACACCTAGTTCTTTTTTGAGGGATTTCTTGATTGTTTGCACGGCCCTCTCTGCAATGCCATTGGATTGAGGGTGTTAGGCAGGTGCTTTCAGAATATGAATACCTTTTGACATGCAAAACTCGGTAAAATACTTGGAGTCAAATGGTGGACCATTGTCAGTCATGATCTGCAAAGGGAAACCAAAGGTACTAAACAAAATATTTAAATTTTCACACACTTTTTGGGCATTGGTTCCATATGGCATGTAAAAGACTTTGATCCACGTACTACAGCTATCAACAATAATAAGAAAACTTTTCTGCTCCAATACGAAGAAATCTAAATGCACCCTGCACCAAACATCAGCCTTAGGCCATATAACATTTGTTGAACAGTTTGGCCTGAAATTTATCAGTTGGCATTGTTCGCAGTTACATACCACATCTTCAATGTCTGTATTCATGTTTGGCCACCAACATAAAGAGCAAGCCAATGCCTTCATTCTCACTATACCATGATGAGAATCATAAAATAATTTTAAAATCACCTCCTGAAGGACTCTAGGGATGATCACCCTGTTGCCCATTGCCTTTTAATTAGGCAACCATTTCCCAATGAAATCTCATACCTCTGGCAAAAATATGGAGCATGACATAAATATAATTTGGCCAGCCTTGCTTAGTAAAATCCATGACCTTACCAAGCACTACATCCCTGTCAGCTTCAGCTGCAACTTCCATGTAAGTTAAGGAAATATTAGTGGGAAGTACACTTTGAATATTTTCCACACTGTCTTCTGAGGCAATCGGTAGCCTAGATAATGCATCAGCAGGACACATCAAGGCAGACTTCCGATATTCAATTTTATATTGATAAGCTGCCAGAACAATGGACCATCTTTGAAGTTGTGCAGCAGCCACAGTTGGAATTTCCTTATCAGATGCAAATATATGGCGGAGGGGTGGGTGGTCACTGATTAATGTGAACTTTTGGCCATACATACTGGTATTTATGAAACTTTTTAACCACAAAAATCAAGGCTAATGCCTCCCTGTTCAACTGAGAATAGTTTTGCTGTGCCACAGTAAGGGTACTTGACACAAACAACACAGGTTTCTCCACACCATCAATCATATGGCTAAGAATGGCCCCTACCCCATAAGATGAAGGATCCGCTGAGACCACTATGGGGAACTTAGGGTTATAGTTTACCAACAAGAACTGTCCGAGAAGCAATTTTTTACTTTCTTCAAACACTTCATTGCACTCATCAGTTCATTCCCAAGTGGTATTTTTCTTAGTCAAGTTATACAAAGGCTTTATAAGACTAGAGAGGTTAGGTAAAAATCTGTGATAAAAATTCAACATCCCCACAAACGACCTTAGTTGGGTGACATCTCTCGGAGGCTTGGCCTTCACAATGGCATTCATTTTATGTGCCATCTGACGAACTCCCTGTGCATTTATAGTGTGACCAAGATAGTCAACAGATTCAGCAAACCACATATATTTGGCCATGTTCATTTTCACATTGTATTCATTAAGTCTAGTTAACACCATTTCTACCATTTGCTTGCAATCATGCACATCTTTCCCAGTGATCAATAAGTCATCCAGATAGCACACAACCATTAGTAAGCCCTTGAGTATCTCTTGCATTACCCCCAGGAAGATACCAGGTGCACTTGAAATGCCAAAAAGGTACCTAGACGGGTAAATTGTAACAGCCCGTAATCAGTATTAATGTTAAGGTACTTTTGTGATTCCGAGTCCACCCCTAGCTGCAAATATGCATTTAACCTCTTAAGTGGTTTGCCCTGAAATGTTCCGGGCCTTGATTTACTGCCCAAAACGTTCTACCCCGGAAGAGTTCCGTGGTCAACTTGGTGTTCAGTCCGCTCACTCCCGAAAAAGTTCCGGGCCAATCGTACTAATTTGGTAGCAGTTCATATTTTGGCCGAAAGATGTCTCAGCTTATAGTCCCCCTAGTGGAGTTTGTGGGTATTCTTTAGTGAACTACTGTGGAAGAGTCGCATCAAGTCGCATGGTCTGTAGTGTTACCTGCCCTGGAGGAATGATTAGGGGAAAATTTAGTCACCACTGAAGAGGTTAAGGTAACAAAAACAGTGCCTCCTGCCAGAGAAGCAAAGACATTCTCTAACTTAGGTAGGGGGTAATAGTCGGTAACCAGGACTTTATTTAATGTGACCTTAAAGTCCACACATATTCGCACCCTGCCATCATACTTTGGTAAACACAAGATGGGAGAGGCCCATTCTGAAAGGCAAACACAACTCAGTACCCCATTATGCACCATTTCTTCCAGCTGCCTTTGCACCTCAGCCTTAAAGGCAAAATGGACTGAGTAAGGCCGGTGGAATATTGGAATGGCCCCTTTTTTCACAACCCAATTTGCATTAAAATGGTTTATCATATCATATTTCTTATTATTAAAAACATTAGGATACCTGGAAATATACCTTAAGATTAATATGCTTTCATCGCTTAGTACAAACTTGTACACAGTGCATTGAGGATCAGGGTTGGATTCAAATTGAAAAAGTTATATGCCTCTTGAATTGTTATTCAATTCCTTCACCTTGTCGAAAATATGAATTAATAAATTTTCCCACCCAGGATACATGGCATCAAGCCATGGGCGACCCAACAGGGGTTTAACTATTCCTCTTGAAGAGACCACTACTAACTCAAGCTTATGACCCTCGCTGTTTCCTTTACATGAGTTGGTTGCAATCACTTCGATTTTCCCATGTACAGAAATCTGGTCCCCCACTACCGATTTTAAGGCCAGATTACATTTTGAGAAGAAAACATCTTTGAAAAACCTGTGATATGTATCTTCCAAAATCAAGGAAACACTAGCCCCACTATCAACCTCAAAGACCAACCGAACTCCATGCACAATAATATTACCAATAACAGGGGCGCTACCCGATACAGAGCTTACTGTGGGTAAATATAAACAATTTACAGGTTCCCTTGGGAAGGCCTTTGAATTACCCTGAATGCCAAATTCTGACCTTGAGCTGCACGGAGGAGGGGGTTGCGGCTTGTCTTCCTGCCATTCCTCCACATACACCTTGCGGACATTTGCACCCCTACACATTTTTGAGACGTGTCCCCTCTGATGGCATCTGAAGCATTCCCAGTCACTGGCCTGGCAAAAACCCTCGCGATGGGCTCGTCTACACCATTGACAGGAACCACCTCTCTGAGGTCTGTTGCTCGACCGGTTCGTCCATTGTCGCATTCCCCGTTGGGCACGAATATTGTCTCTCATATGTGGGGCGGCATCTTGCTGAGATCTGTAGAAGTGATCCCCCGGGGTAGACACTCTCCGCTGAACAGCATCCGCTTCCGCCTGCAACTTGGCCGATTCGAAAAGGGAATTCCTTTGAGCCAACTCAACAACTGTGGCAATCGTACATGCCTGTTCAAAAGTCAACTGGCTCTCTAGCAAAAGTCTTTGACAAATCACCCTGGACTCCAAGCCGCAGACAAGCCTATCCCTGAGAGCATCATTTAAAAAATCACCAAATTCACAGAATTAGGCGAGTTTCTTCAAAGATATGATGAAATCTTTAACACTTTCTCCCGACTGCTGTGATTGGGGATAAAATTTGTATCCTTCCAAAATCGTCAGGCGTTTTGGGGCGTTGTGAGAATTCAGCACTGACAACAAAATTTTGAATGGTTGGTTTTTTGGTTGGTTTTCTTGGTTGGTTTTTTGGGGAATAGAATGTTTTTCAAAAGGGTATAGATCAACGCTCCACAAAAGGTAATAAATAACAGAACTTGTACGCTTGACTGCGTGATGCCATTGAGCAAGAAAAATGGCTTAAAATGCTCTGCATAAGAGGAAAATTCCTCTTTTTCAGGATCAAAAGAATCCATGTGCCCAATGAGAGAGTTCGTTACCAAAGGCGTCGCCATGTTACATGAAACACTAAATAATGTATGGATCCCAATCCTCGTCACCAACTGTCGTGTTCTCCTGACACTCCATTTACGGATTAATAATCAACACCATTATTTTATCAGATTTATTACTCACACTATACACTCAAGCCACATGGCCCCAGACACACCGGATTACATGGGATACCACACCCACCCCACTTCGTGTGGCAACCGTCAACTTTATCAGAACCATAGAATATCATAATGCCATACACCACGAATGGAAGCAGCTGAGCAGGGAAGAGTGTCAAACTTTGCTTGGTCTTCTCCTCCACATGAGAACAATCCATGCAGATAGACTCTCTGATTATTGGAAAAGGTCTGCACTCTTACGCATTCCAACATTTGGTGATGTGTTGAGCTATGATCAGTTTCAAAGGATTTGGCAGGCAGGATTTCTCAGAAAATCCCGAGGTGCAACACCCAGTCCCAAGCAATAGGCTTTATAAAATATGGCCTCTGCTTGACTGCTTTCAAGAGGTAATGGAAGATATTGTTTCCGCCGGTAGAGAACAATGCATTGATGAGTCGACGGTTCTCCAGAGGGGTCAGCTGATATTCAGACAATATGTCCAGGGGAAATGCCACAAGCATGACATAAAAATATGCATGCTCATTGAGCCCTCTGGCTTTGTTTTGAGACTACTCATCTATACTGGGGACGGAGATATGGGGGCAGAGGGCATGCAGAAATGTTGTCCACAAGTTAATTTAAGATAATAAGGGCATGGGTCATAGTTTATACATGAGCAATTTCTATAACAGTTTTAAACTGGCTCAAGACCCTCTTGGAGACAAGATATTCTGTCCGGGGACTCTACCAGCCGGAAGGAAAATCAACCCCAAGGAAGTCACCTCGTCCAAAATAAAGAAGGGACAGGTGGTTTGGCAGTAGGCAGGTTGTACAGGGATGGCAGTATATGTCAAGAAGTTCAATAGATGCCCTTTATGTGCTGTTTACATTTCATGGACTGTAAAGGAATGGTAACATAGTGCCCGCTCTATACTTGCTAGTCCTCTCTCGGCTCACGCCCCGCTTACGTTCGCCCTGCGTACCCTACAATTTATAGGTGTAGCGTAATGTCCGCTCTACCCTTGCTTGGCTTTTAATGGCTTACACCCAGATTACCTTCTCATTATGCTTCCTGAATTCACTTGAAGGTAAGTAAGGTTCAACTTGAAGTACACTGAAGGAGAGGGTAGGTATTGGCTGCCTCCTACTGCCCCTCTGCGGATGCTTAGTTCTCTACACCCTACACTCTCACTACATGCTGTGGAATGTACTCCTGCCTTTCTCTACATTTCCTACATCACATATGGGCTCCATCCTGCTTTGGATGTAATCTCGTGACACTGCGGGGAAATAAACTAAGTGCCAACTTAGAATTCGGTATGAAAATGTCAGTCATATTATGAGAATGGCCCTGTCTAAATTTCCCAAAAGACTTCTATCAGTTAGCCCTAGCCATCAACTATTTTCATGTTTTTATATTTTCTCAATAAGTGCAAGATTATCATAAAAAAATCAATTAGAAAAATATTGAATATAAATGGTACTATGTGAATAGAGAGCACAATTAGTATGTTGGTGGATTATACCTGGACAATGTATGAAATAATTTGCAACTGAATGCATTTTCAATGAGTGAAACATGGCTTTCAAATAGTATTTATTTTGAGCATGGGCAAATTTTAGTTCACAGACTTTGATTTCTGTGACTGTGACAAAGTATGCTGTTTGTGATGCAGGAACATTGGTAATTTTAGCCATGTATTGCATGGAACTTCATCCTAAAGAAGTTTGAATCTAATTTTGCTCTTTTCCCTATTGCCACCAGCCTAATTTTATTACCATTAGTATACTACAATCAATGTGCAACATATTAAGATGTAGTGATTAAACAATTACTTACAATGTTATCAAGTCAGGCAAAAAGTATGTCACATCCAAGCACAGGGTTTTGAGAGAGCTATGGAATGTTTAATAGCAGAAAAAGTCTATATCTACATCTGGCATGGGGCATCATACCAGTGGATCAGGAGTGGCAAAAGGGGGAAAGATTTGTAAGGAATATGGCTATGCGTTTTGCCTAATTGTCGGAGTGGGTCGGCGAAAGATAATGCAGGGCTAGGGTGACCAGACGTTCGGGTTTTGCTGGACTTGTCCTGCTCTTTTATTAATATGTGAGAATCGATAAAGCCAAATATTCTTGCTTTATGCCTTTCAAAAACAAAATGTGCCAAATGCTGAAATACAGCATATAAGATAATATCGGAGGGCAAAAGTATTATTTTCTTTCTGTCATTACATGAAAAATATGCATTTTAAAGGGAATTTTGCTGTTTGTAAAAAGATGAGTTTTGGTCCTGCTTCCGGTTAACAGCCAAATCGCTTGCAATAGAGTCTGGCTGGTCTGGTGTTTAGATCAATTTCCGCTTCCTGCTCTAGTTTAGGTATCATTGTTTTAACCCGTTGTTGGCACGTGCTTTTTTTATTCGAGAACACGCAGGGCAGGGAAAAGACCGAAGGGAGGACTGCAATTAGATAGGCATTACTAAATAATTCAAAGAATCGTAAAGAGACACTTTTGGCAGAAAAAAAATGTTTGACTTACAAAATATGTTTAACTTGAAGTAACAAAGTTGCAAAATGTTTCAAGGAGTATATAAAAAATGCTACATTTTTTTATTTTCAGTGCGGTGCATTTTTGTTTACTCATCGTCTCTATTGACATGTTGTCCACATGATATACAAGTGAGTAGCAAATGAGAGGGAATTCAATGTGTTGTCTTTTTTTACAAAATGTCCTGCTTTTTTCCTTCAAATGTCCTGCTTTTGAAAATTTTAATTTGGTCACCCTGTGCAGGGCAATGAATGTACGTCCCAAGTTGATGCTTACAAAAATGGTGAACATGTCATTGTGACAGTGAATATTTGGAAGGTGTCTTGATACAATGCTCTCATTGCAGAAACAGTATTGAATAAATGTTTGAATTTCAGTCTAGAAAATTGGAAGAATGAGTGATAATTTGCGTTAAAATGATTAAAATATCCAGCACCACTGTGTTAGTTATGTGGTTCCCATGGAAAAGGGTAGGGGATGATTATCATGGAAATTTGTGAATGACAGTTTGTATTGGAATTAAATACCATATCTACTAAATTGCCTTGACCCTTATTTAGCTCTCTAAAAATGACCAAAAAATTTTTGTATTCTAATCATATGAATATTAAATTATTTTGTAGTGTACTTATGATGCATGGAGTACAACATTTGCGCAAAAAATGCAGAAATATTTATTTGGTTTAAAAAATAAAACTATCACACAAAAAGCTCATTGTATACCATTTAGTTACTAAAATTTGCATGATTATTCTGAGAAAATAAGCAGAAAATAAAAAGAAATTAAGACTATAGTCACCTATATACGCAGGAAAATTACCATCAGCACTGACTTCTTGGCAATTTCTGCCCTTAGTGTTCTGAGTAGAAATAGAAAGAAAGTTCTCCAAGGAAATAGTGTCAGGGATATGCTACTGGTTTGGCCAAACCAGTAGCATCTCGAATATGCCTCAAGCATCTGGGATCCTCCACAGAAAGGTTTAATTCGGTTAGTAAATAAAATTAAAAGGTAAGCTGCACATTTCGCTAAAAACTGCCAAGATCTTGAGTGAACAGAGTGTTACGCAGCTGTTGGAAGGGCTAGGTTGGAATCTGCTAGAGACTGGGAAGCTACTTGCTAGGCTTTGAATGCTTAAAAATTTCAGGAGTTATGGATGTATGTTTGTTTTTCGGGTGTACCCCGCATACGATAACCAGGTGTGATACCTGACATTTTGTGGCCGTTGCTGGTCACTTTATCAAAGGGAATGAGGTATCTGTTGAGTTGGTGGAGTTCATATAGGGGTTTCATGGTGGGAAAAGGATGGAAAGGGGAGGAGTAGTCATTGTATTTTTATTTAGGTTCAAAGCAGGGTCCTACGTGTGGCTGACTTGGAGGCCACAGTCCCTATTGTAATTTTGCTGGCATTTTCTTATTTCCAAAGCTTCGCGGATCAGCCGGGGGTTGAAGTTTTTCCCTTTGGCAATTATCTTTGTTTGTCTGAGGTCAATCGCGTGTCCTGAGGCTACATGTTTCACTACTGCTGATTATAATCTCCATTGAAACAAGTAATATTAATTTTTCAATCCCAAAAATCAACCATGAATCACCGTGTGCTCTTCTACTTCGTTCTCTCCCCTCCGCACAGTTTTGACTGCTGCCTTGAAAAGTGTTGTCACTAGGTTGCTATTTAACCCTCAAGAAGGTTAAAATGTGAACAATTTGATGGTATGAAGCCAACAACATTGTAGAGGCAATGGTTCAGTTACATTGAGTTAAAGTAGAAGCTTGGGGTGCAAGAAACACCCGGCACACCCTCCTTATGTTAAACTCTGTAGTATTGGCGATGCGATGTTGACGAGTAAGAAACGTAAACAGGTGGTTGCACTGCAGCCACCGCTTGAGGGTAGGCTAAATGCAGCAGGTATTGGGTATCTGAGAAATGTTTGTGGTAAACGCAGAAGGAATATATGGTTAGGAATGATTAAGTGATTAAAGAATGTGGAATGGATGCTCTGTAATGAATTTATATGCATGGAAGAAGTGTGCTTCGTTGGTTTGGGCATGTTGAGTAAATGGATGAGGGTTTTTTATTTATTTTATTTATTTATTTATTCACCACCAAAAACAGCACTCGTTGGCCTTTATATCGGGTTATTAACATTCAACAATGGATAATCACAAACAACCATGCCCTGGGAAGTAAAAAATCCTCCCCAGGCGGTATTAGAACCCGCAACCTTTGGGTTAGCAGGCAAGGACGTTACCCCGCCACCACCGAGGCCGACAAATAACAATTCAAATTTATGATAGAGAAGTGAATGGTGCTAGAGGAAGGGGTAGAATGACAAATTATTGGGTGATTCTGGTAGAAGATTTTCTTTAGAGAAGGAATATTATGAGTCTTGGGAACAGGAGGGCATGCATGAAGCCAATGTATGAGTGTAACTAAGGCAAAAGACCTAGGTGGTAAGATAAAGAGGCAAGAGACTTTTTATAAGTGGCAAGGATAGGGCAACATGGAGGAAATTATTAAAGCAGAGTAAGCTCTATCATGGAGAATTAATCTTTTTTGACTATGCCTACCCCAACAGGGAATGCCTCTATGGATGTGCATTGCTCGGTTTTCAATTAAATTAAAAATAAATTCAAATTGTTAATAGAAGCAAAGGAAATTAACTCCTTTTAGGAATAGGGAGTCTATTTCATTTCGTTCTATTGACCATTTGGATTACTTTTTAATTTAACTTACTTGTCAATTGCTCTCTTTAATAAAAGCTTGTTTTTCACTTTGATATCTTTGGTGAGATTTAATCATTACAAAGTACCTACTTACCTATATCATGCATAGGGAGTTATGATTTAACATTGCTCTTTTTTACTTCAATCTCCTTGGCAGGTTTTGATAATTGTAGTGTATTTTGTTTACATTTTAGTTATGAATCTACAATGTTCTTATTTTAACTTTACTTTGGTACAAGTCTTGTACAAAGCAGTGTTGTATTTGTTAAATTTTAGTTTAATATGACTTTGCGTTGAAAGTGTATCAATTCATGTATCAATTTTTTACTATATTTCATTTCCATGACATCCCTAATTTGCTAGGAGTACGCAACATGTGCAGCAATAAGAAATTAGAGGATGGGGACTGAAGCAGAAAGAATTGGGTCCATAGAGTTACACATTTAGAAGGTTCACTGCGATCACATTGCCAATTTAAGGCATATCTCCCATGAAAATGTTGGCAGTTTGGCTGTGGTATCAGTTGTATTTCTTGGATTTTTCATTGCTAAATAAGCTGTGGTTTTGTGATGCCTGTGCCCTGTGCAGTATACGACCATCCAAGATGTGGGCCATGCCTGTTTAGGGATGGAAAGGATTTTGCATCAATTAATTTACAGGAGTGCTGGCAATCCCTCTCCACAGAAGAGCCAATATTTGTCAATACAATTACACTCACATATTTTTGACATGGAATAGCCTGATAGCCATGTATGTATCCTTGTGAAAATTGTTTTGTTTCCTTGGTGGTCCGAGAGATATCTCAGAGGGATGACGCTCTCTCTTGTACGGACCAGCATAGCGGGCAGACGTTCACCAGAGGCATCATGTAACTGTGCAAATATTAAAGGTAGTTGACAAGCTGTCAGCTGTTTCCTTGAACCCATGGACTCAACAAATGGCGAACGTTCACCAGAGGCATCATGTAACTGTGCAAATATTAAAGGTAGTTGACAAGCTGTCGGCTGTATCCTTGAACCCACGGACTCAAGAAATGGCGACGAGGAATGGGATTCATTGGAAGTGACAGCACTGCAAAATTGGAGGCCTAAATAAGTATTTTTTTTAAATGGAGAACTTTGTTCCCCACGTGGTCGTCATCTCATGGCGTCTTAAGTTTATTTGGGTGCATACCTAATGGTCTTATTACTCTTGCCTGCTCGGCATCACTGAATTACGGATTCCCTGCCGCTCTAACTTTTGCCTGTTTGGCATTAAAGTGTTTTACACTTGTTCACCGGGTTCTGTTTTTCCTCCTTGCCTGACCGGCGTGGTGTACTTACTGCTTTTATTGCCGTTGATATTTGATTCTATTTGCTATGTGATTGCTGTTTTGCATATTGTTTCTTCATGAACTTCGTGTTGTGAATTTCTGGTGTTTGGCACGTTATAAGGTGATTCTTAACAATGAACTGTTCCTGTAGACATGTGGGCCATTTTGTTTCCATTCGTGCTACTAGTACCCCTTGATTTTTGTCAGAACTGAACTTATAATACAAGAGGGCTACGATAATTGTATTTATCTTTTCACCGTGATTTTTGTGCTTTGTCAAACTTAAGTGTTCTTAATTCAAAATGCCTAATGGTGAAAATCCCGGCATCGGTACCGCAGGTGCCTCATTAATGAACGTGGGTATGGTTCCTAATTTCACTGAGAATCCAGAAGAATTTGAGGACTTTAAAGACCAGTTAATGTTCTACTTTGAGGCACACAATGTGGTTTCAGCTAGCCAACAACGAGGGGTTTTCTTATCCTGCACGGGTCCTCATACTTATACGCTTGCGAAAAAACTGTGCGCTCCTGATCGGCCTGGGACGAAAACTTTTGATGAACTTGTTTCAATCATGTCAACCCATTCCATCCCCACCGCATGTGTTCAGGCCGCAGCACTGTTGACACCAGTCCGAGGAGGAGCCGAGGCGGGAGAATGTACCGGAGAGGGCCTATCGCAGGCCTCCAGTCCGGCAGCAGAACAACCAGGGGTTCCGAGGTGGTCGCAGGCCGTCTCAGCAGTATCATCAAGGATCTTTGCAGCATCATCTGCTGTGTCCAGAAGAGTCTCCTGAGCCAGTCCCCAGCTCCTCTAATTCTAATCAGATAAGGTCCATGCTACTCCATATCCCTGCTTCAGTGGCCCCGCTCCCATTAAAATTCAGGTTAAAGTAGACAATGTATCTATCGCAATGGAAGTGGATAGTGAAGTGGGGCATACCATAATGGTAGAGCATTATACGAAGAAAAATTCCCCCACTTGAAGTTATCTCCCTCAGAGATAAAATTATCCACTTGGTCAAATAAAATATTAGATATTATGGGGCAGTGTTTTGTGAATTCTTCATACAATAACATCACTTCAAGGCTATTGCTCCTAGTTGCTGCCACCCCAGGTCCTTCACTGTTGGGACGATCATGGTTTAATGCCTTAATGATAAGTGTGTCAGGGGTAAATAAGTTAAGTACTTCTGGCAGTCTTCCCCAAGAAATTTCTGAATTTGATCATGTGTTTTCTCCTGGCTTAGGGAAGTATGTATTCGGACCTCCGGCATGTAATCACCTCAGGAATGATGCTAAACCAGTATTAAAAAAGGCATGGCCAGTTCCCTTTGCCTTGCTTCCTCGAGTTGAATAGGAACTAGAGAGACTAGTGAATGAAGGAATTTTAGTCCCGGTTAAAGCATCAGAATGGGCAACCCCAGTAGTGAATGTGTTAAAAAGGGATGGAATGATTCGGGTCTGTGGAGACTATTCATGTACAGTAAATCCAAATTGCCTAAGAGATGTGTATCCCCTCCCCACGATTGATGAAGTGTTGGCCAAATTAGCTGGGGGGAAGGTTTTTGCACGACTTGATTTATCTCTAGCTTTCTTGCAGTTAACAGTGGATCCTGAAACAGCGAAACTCCTGACTTTAAATACCCGTAAGGGGCTATTCGAGGTCAACTGTCTTAGCCAGGCATTGAGTGCCTCACCAGGCATTTTCCAACGAACGATTGAGACCTTGTTGGTGGGACTTAAAGGAGTGGTTACCTATTTAGACAATACCTTGGTGTAGGCTCCATCCAAAGAAGTGCTATGGGTCAGAGTGCTCCTAGTTGCTGCCATCATGGCTACTGCAGGCCTTTGCCTCCGGCCAGAGAAATGCCAGTTTAGGGTGAGGAGCATCGAGTTTGTAGGTTACCTGATTAATGAACATGGAATTTCCCCCACCGAAGACAAGGTAAAAGCTATACTCAGTGCCCCGGTTCCTCAGAATGTGGATGCCCTAAGAGTGTATTTTGGGTTTATTAATTATTATGATCGATTCTTTCCCAACAAGGGCTCAAGTTTTCACATTTTATATGATTTATTGAAACAAGATGTTCCATGGCAGTGGTCCTCAGAACATGATGAGTGCATAGAGTATGTAAAACGTGTGGTAACAACTGCCTCCCTAGTGCATTTTGACCCTAATTTACCAATTGTCTTTGCATGTGATGCCTCTCCTCATGGAGTAGGTGTGGTCCTATCCCACATCATGCCTGATGGCTGTGAGAAACCTGTTGCCTTTGCTTCTCGTGTGCTGAAACCTGCCGAGAAAAATTACTCCCATGTGGACAAAGAGTCATTAGCAGTGATATTTGGTGTACAAAAGTTCTATATGTACTTGTGGGGACGTCACTTTACGATAATAACTGACAGTAAACCAGTCATGAGAATATTCAACAGTAGCAGGAAGCAGCTACCAGATGTCTTATCTCCCCGTGTTTTAAGATGGTGGCTCTATTTAGCAAATTTCAATTATGTTATCAAGCACTGACCAGGTATTAATCATGGTAATGCTGATTTTTAAAGCAGACTACCAGTTGATCTTGATGAAGATGACTCTTTCCCCAACCCAGCAGGGATTTTGTTGTTGGAAGAGGCCCCATCCTCTTCTCCATTGACTGCTTCATCAATTGCAGGAGTCATGCGACGGGACCCGCTTCTATCCAAGGTTTTGGAATGTGTGCTCAAGGGAAAGTTGTCTTCCACCAATCCCGCAGTTCAAACCTTCCTGCGGGGGCATACAGGCTCCCTTCGGTGATGAGTGGCTGTCTCCTTCGTGGTGATTGGGTGGTGGTCCCAGCAGACCTGAGGCCATCAGTCCTTAAGTTGTTACATAAGGCCCATCAAGGCATTGTCTGCACTAAAAGGCTGGCTTGCAGTTATGCATGGTGGCCTCAAATTGATAGAGACATTGAGCAGATGGTAAAATCTTGTACAAATTGTGCATTAGCGCAAAACAGCCCCCCAAAAGCCGAAGTAATGTCATGGGACATTCCCAAAAAACCATGGTCCCGTTTGCATATTGATTTTGCTGGCCCTTTCCATGGCCATACATTGCTGATTTTGATTGATGCCACTTCAAAGTGGGTTGAAGTTGCTTTCACAAAAGGGTACTCCACTTTTTGTACTGTCATAAGCCAACTACAAAAGTGGGTTTCTACTCATGGGCTGCCTGATATAATAGTATCCGATAATGGCCCGGCATTTACTTTATTTATTTATTTATCAAAAACTCCAAAAACCGCAACTAAGGCCTTTATATTGGGTTCAATACACAGAAAAAATTAAAAAACAACAATAGTAGTAGAAACAAAACAGAAATATTCAAAATTAAACAAGGCAAGAATGAGGCGTTGATGACATGAATGTTACACATTACGTTTCAGTTGGGAGAAAAAGACTTTACGTGGGGAGAAAAGGTTAAGGGTGGGGTGACTATTAGTTAGGGCATTGAAAGATGAAGGTAGGTGGTAGAATAGTGATCGTTGGGAGATGGAGAGATGGAATTTGGGTGTGTGTAACAGACTCATATTGCGAGTGAAGCGGGTTGGGATGCGGAGTGAAAAATAGGAAAGAAGAAGATCAGAGCAGAAGGACCCATTCATGATGGAGTGCAGGAATTTAAGGTCCGAAGTCAGCCAGCAAAGGGAGAGGTGTGATAGGCCAAGAGATGATAGGATTTCTTCACATGAGCTATGTCTAAGGGATGGCACGCGATGACGGACTATGGCTAAAAAGAAGTTAAGGGGGCGGTTGAGTAAGTTAAAAGTGGTGTGGGATGCAGTTGACCAGATGGGAAAGCAATATTCTAGGATGGGTAGTACACATCCAAGAAACACAGATTTTAGGGAAAATGGGTCCGTTATTTCTTTGAGCCGATAGAGAATTCCCACTATTGACATTACCTTTTTAGAAATACCAGAAATATGTTAATGGAAAATCAAATTTTGATCAAAGGTAACCCCTAGGTCATTGTGGGAACTAACAGAAGGTATAGGGCGCTTGGAAAGTTCGTAGGTAAAGGAGATGGTTTTGCGTTTTAAGGAGAAAGGATATTGCTCAGACTTCTCAGGATTCACGCGTAGTTTCCATTTGGCGCACCAGCTATCAAAGGCATTTAGAGATGACTGTAAATTAAGGGAATCCGCCGCACTGTTAATTGCTGTAAATACTTTACAGTCATCTGCATATAAAAGAATGCTGCAACCCGAGGGTAGCACATCTTCAATTAGGTCGTCTACATAGAGTGCAAATAGAAGGGGGCCAAGAACGCTGCCCTGGGGGACTCCAGAGGTAACTGGCAAATACTTCGAGGAAATTCCATCTATTAAAACCCGCTGGCTGCGAGAATTCAAAAAGTTAGATATAAGGGATAATATGGGGCCATGTATATTGTAATGGGACTGAAGTTTGTGTAGAAGGAGAATCACAACGATTGACGGAATCGAAAGCTTTAGAGAAATCTTTATAACAGACGTCGAGTTGCGACCCGTTTTCGAATGCAGAAATAATGTGATGATGTAAAATGGATAGATTAGTGAGGCAGAAGCCACCAGGAAGGAAACCATGCTGAAAGGGTGAGATGTATGGGAGAGTGAAATGAAGAATGCAATCATGGAGAATACGCTCAAAGATTATGGACAACACTGGTAAAATGGAAATGGGGTGATAATTTTCAATTTTATCCTTAGGACCGGATTTCATAATGGGGGTTACATTGGAGTTCTTCCATTGTGCTGGGAAAGTTCCGGATAAAAGGAATCTGTTAAAAATGATGGAGATGGGAATATAGAGAGCGCCAGACGTACGATGAAGGAAAATTGAGGAAATATTATCCGAACCTGTTGATTTGCTTATGGGTAGGGATGACAGATACTTTAGGATTTCGCGAGGAGAGGTGGAGATAGACGCAAGGGAAAGAGCGGAAACCGGATGAACAGGGGGGAGGTTCATATTAGGAGGAGAAGGGGTGAAATTAGAGGAGAAGTAATCATTGAAGCCCGAGGGCCTGGCGTCACCTTCATATGTCACCACACCAGCTGAGAGTTTATGTGGGATGCGACGGGTTTTTCTTTTGGTATTAATCAGCGACCAGAATCTCTTGGAGTTTACCTTGATGTCACAAGTAATTCTGTTGATGTAGTCCGTGTAGTCATGACGGAGAAGATGTCGAGCGTGACGGCGAAGATGGACAAAGGACTCACGGGTGTATGGGTTGGTTTCCAGGCAGCAAGCTTGTTTTTGAAGATCCGGAATGTCTCTGCTGTGAACCACAGTGGCTTCCCCTTTGACAGACGTCGAGAAGGGACGAGGTCCGCGATGGCCGCGTGGAGAAGGTCATAAAAGAGTTGTGTGTTGACAGTTGTCGCGTATGTAAAAGAAACTCCGAATGGGTTTGTGATTCGAGGGGGGTGTGGTTGTAGTGTGGTCAAAGTTGTAGCATACTTTTTAAGAGAAAATATAAATCCCCCGAGAGAGTTGGTGATTGGAGGGTGGTGTAGTTGTAGCGTGGCGAAAGTTGTAGGTTTAAGAAAAAAATCCCCCAAGTGGGTTGGTGATTGGCGAGGGGGGTGTAGTTGTAGTGTTGTCAATGCTGTAGCGAATTATTTTAAAGAAAAAAAAATCCCCCGAGTGGGATGGTGATCGAAGGGTGGTGTACTTGTAGTGTGGTGAAAGCTGCAACGTTTTTTTTAAAGAAAAAAATCCTCCGAGTGGGTTGGTTGTTGGAAGGGGGTGTAGTTGTAGTTGTAGACACACAGATAAGTTTAGTGAATAGTATTGGAAAGGAAAAGGGTTAATCAAGAAAATGAAAGGTGAAAGGATAAATGCACATATATAGCATAGCAAAATATATGAAGTAGGGGTTGAAGGTGAGCGGAAAGCAGGTGAATTGGAGGAATTCGCAGACTGGACGTTTCGATACAAATACCCCTCTCCATATCGGAAAATAAAAATGACACTTTTTGTAGTTATCTACTAAATTGATTTATTTCTATCGACCCGTGTTTCATAACATAGTGATATTTTCAGGTACATTGACCATTTTTACATCCGTATGTATACATAAATCCTGATGCTTAGGGGTAAGAGGGGAAACGAGAGGGATACTTTATTTTGAATCACCTACCCTATAGTAACTATACGGATCATTATATTAGTTTTAATTTTTCAGTAAAAGAAATGGCATACTTTTAGCTAAAGCGTCACGAAATGACCGAATTTCAAAAAATAGACGTCATGAAACAGGAAAATTAAAGTCATGAAAGTCATGGAATAAAGGTCATGAAATGGAAAAATAAAAGTAATATATACGTCCCTGGTTATTACTGACAGTTTCATACGGAATTCTAAGTTGACACCTAGTTTATTCCACCTCAGCGTCACGAGGTTACATCCAAAGTAGGACGGAGCCCAAATTCAATGTAAGAAAACTGTCCATATGTGATGTAGGAAATGTAGAGAAAGGCGGGAGTACTCTTCACTTACATTCCGCAGCATGTTGCGACAGTGTCGGGTGTAGAGAACTAAGCATCCGCTGAGGGGCGGTAGGAGGCAACCAATACCTACCCTCTCCTTACACTTCAGGGAGCGTAATGGCAAGATAATCTGGGTATAAGCCGTTAAAAGCCAAGCAGATGTTACCCTACACCTTCTATAAACTGTAGGGCATATAGGGCGAAGGTAAGCAGGACATGAGCCGAGAGAGGCACAGCGAGTGCAGAGTAGGCGACACGTTACTATTCTTTCATCGTAAGTTTCTGCGGCGTTCAGATGAATCCTCCATCAATACGGAGGGTTACCAAAAAGTATTAATTCAATTCAATTTTTATACGAGGCAAAGCGGCGTTCCCCATAACTGAACAGCGTTCGACGAGGGACTTGGGGCCTTATTCAGTAAGTACTCGACACGGTCGAATCTCAGAAAATTCGTTTATGTGACGTCACAGCTCCCGACAAACGTTTCGTCACTGTCGAGGCTCGTAAATTGCGTGGCCACACCAACTTATCCCCAAGGTGCCCTATTCGTTAAGGTTTCGGAATTGCCGAGCCTTGGGATTGACGAAACGTTGACGTCACAGCCTCCAAAATTTCAAATAGTGCCATTCAAAAGTTGAGATTTTTCGGGAGATGTGACGTCACGTCCACGTAGTTTCCGAAGTCGAGTCCTTACTAAATAGATCACAAGGTATCGAAGTCACATATGTAAGCCATCATGACCTTTGTCCTCTTACGACTTTTAAGCGACCAATAACGCCTAAAGCCAAGCTCTTCAACGAATGTGGGAAGGAGCACAAAAAGAAGCATGGAATGTTGATTTCTGCTTTCCCTTAAGCTCATATTCGGGGTATCATGAATACGAGTAGCTCATGAGTGTATGACATCTCCATGACTTTATATAGTGTATCCTCTTTCGCGAACGTTGAACCCACTCCCTGTGAGGATGGCGGGTCGTGTATCGCCCCTTCCAAGTCGACCTCCACCTCAGTTCCGTAAAAATTCGATCAATTTGCACCGAAGGAATAAAAGCCCAATGTTTTACGTTCTTTCAATTAAAATAGGCCTTACTACGCAAAGCCAACCAACGCAGAACTTTTTCTTAGCTCTAAATGAACGGAGTGGAAGCCTAAAGAAGTGTGCAATGGAACAACGGCTGGATCACCCATCTTGGTTATATGTTCGCTCTTTCCTAGTTTTAATTAACTGTTCTTACTCGGGTAAAATTCAATGTTTGCGATAGGAGAGATCTTTCTCTGACTAAATATTACCACCTGCGTACATCTTTCTCTCTTCGTATTTCAGTGCATGCACTATTTTCTGATCCCTATTTAGAGTAACATATAACTGCCTCGTCACCTATCGGATGTAAATCAGTTTTTGGCTACCCAAGCCATCTGGTAAAAGTATTTGTTTTCTGGCGATGTCAATGTGTGCGTTGGTTATTTAAAAAAAGTCCAATACTCCAAATAATATATTCTACTAAATGTTGTGGTCGATAAAAGAGAAGTTCTTATGTAGTTGCTAATGCTCATCTATAAATTACGCATTCTGGTACTGCCAAAAGATATTTGCCCGAGAAAATCCACTCTTTCCTCTCTCTTCTACCATCCTCCCATCGCTGTGCTATTTTTGAGCTGCAGTTCAGAGGCATACTTCGACTTATCCTTTCAGTCAAAATAAATCCAACTTCAGACAACGTTTCGACCGGTAGAGTTACAGGTTTTCCAAGAGCTTCTGTGTCGGTTAAAAATTATTATGCGGCATGTAAACAGTGAATTAAATTCCCTAGGTCATAAGGATAAAAGCAGTATTTTAAATTAATAATTAGAGTGCTTGGTTGCTCCTTAATCCCCCACAAAACTTATGCCGAAGATTGCTGTCCTAAATTCTGCGGATTACCTACAATATTTCATTCACAAACTCGAAGAAAAATGGATTCGGTGATCCGTTATTAAGGTTAATTCATGTCAGGACTATGATACATTTTCTAGGCATAAATTATATTTTTGTGATTTCATTCCTTAGAGTTTTCAACATATTGTACCTGAAAAGCACTATAAATGCTTCCAATCAATCAATGAAATGATTAGATAAGTTATAATTATTATAAGTTATTGTAGATAGTGTTGATGTTCTGTAATCTTGGTGAGCAAAATTCCCAGATAGCAAAGCAAACTAGAATCCCACTGGACTCCAAATTTCATCCTCCAGTGTTGCAAGTTAGAATCCAACTAGACCCTGTAATTGTGCAAGCTGGATTCCATCCAGATTCCAGCTGTGCTTTTGAACAATTCAAGCTGTGTGCAAGTTGGATTTCAGACTGGAATCCAGCTTGAATCAATGTTTAGGAAACATTCCAGGCTCGCTTGACTAGCTGAATTTCAGGGTATAATAGAACAAATCCAGGTAGATTTTACGAAGCATTCCAGGCTTTATTTAATATTTAGGGCAGCAGTTTGTTTAATTAAAACCAAGCAATAAAATTACTTTAATCAACTATTAATACGATATACTTAAACCAACAGACAGCCTCTCGCGCTTCATCGCTTCATTTATAGCTGCAACAAAAGTACACATTCAAGGTAAAGATATATTCGGTGTTACCAAATGGAGATGGTCCTTATTGTAAAATAGTCAATTTAAAAATGCAATTGAACAGTTCAATTGAAATTTGGAATTTTCCATGGAGTGTTTTTCAATTAAAATTGAATTCAAATTTAATTATTTTCAAATGAATCCTTAGATTCAATTGAACTCTCAACTTTCAATAGTTTTCTCATTTACTAATTCACATTATTTAATATTTAAAAAAATAAAACAAGATGCACGGCACATTAAAAAAACGTTGAAGCGCAGCTGATCAGTTTTTTGAAACACAAGTTACTGACGAGAAAAATCATCAGTTACTGCTGAGGAAGTTCACCAGTTTCTGGTTCAATTGTATTTTTGGTTTATTTATAGAGAATTAGGGATTTAATTGCAGTAGAAAATTGGAAAATTAAGAGGAGAATGCCTCATACAATTTTTATGATATGTTTCCAGTTTCTAGATACTAAAAACGAAATATATTTGCCATAGCAAGCTTTGGCCAGGTTCACCATTGACTTTGTCATCTAATATTCGCCTCTCATTTTTAATAAACTTGCAGCCTTTTCCCTCAGAAAAAAATAGGGATGAACGTGTCTTTTGTTAAATGTGTAACCATATTTTCAATTCAATATTATTATATATCCTTTCATATTTTCCCTCTTTTGCGATAAATGCACTGCATCTTGATAAAAACCGTCGTTTCATACAGCATTTGGAAGAAATATATTAGGATGAAAACTCTGTAAGAAAAAAATTGCATACGCATTTGACCGTAAGATACCGACTTCAGATATAGAAGGGGAACTAAGAGAATTGGAGAGGAAGATTGGAATTGGACAGCAAAACCCGGCGTACTGAGAGAAAACTGCATGTTGAAGTGGAAAATAGAGTAAAGAGCGTTGACCAAGCACGGAAGAGGAGCTTTGTATCGCATTAGGTGAGGCAGAAAGCATGAAGAGCATAAGAGAGAAAGGCCGAGAAATATAGAGTTGTGAACACAAATATTTAAGGGTAACTTGAGCTTGCTGACTGTTTGAAGTCTTTGTAATCTAGTTCGAATTCCCACCACGTTATTCTTTTGTAATGAGGAAGTCAAATTAGAGTTGGAGAAATAAGTCAAATTGTGTGACTGCCCCACGTGTTCCGGTGCCGTGGGCAGGCAGTCAGCCTTTGAACGCCATGTGGAACGGTTCTGTTTGAAAGTCTTTTTTGTCATAAAATCACAATCTTGACGTTTTGGATTTTTCATTTATCGTGATCCGTCTGGTCCTTCGTCCCCTTCATCAAGTACCCATCGCGTACACTGACATTAAGGAGGCTACATTACAAATTTATACCAATCAATCGGTACTTTTGCAAAGGGGAGTCCACCGGCTTTTCGCCAAAAAATGAAGTTCATAGCACTCGGCTGGAGGCTGATGAGTCAAGCGCTTGCCATCCTCTGCCTTCTCGTGGCGCCAAAGCTTGAACACGGAAGGAGTAACGGTGATTTGTTGCTCTCAGGGTAGGGAGAGCACCTGAATCAAATCACTGCCTTCCGTCGACCAATGAGGCTCTGGCTTCCAGCTCAAAGGCGTGGAAAAGACACTCGAATTAATTGCGTTTGTCTGAACACGACTTGAGTAAACAAATCCCAGGTTTTGTGACGGGATCCGTTCATTGTGCATGATGCTCGGGTGCCAAACATTGCGGCCCATTTACCCTATATTTCTCCCTAGCTGGATAGCCGGGTTGAATAATAGGAACTGACCAGCTGGCTTTTTTCCTGACGAAGTAGCGCCTTTCATCAATCAATCGGTAGAATACAAAATTATGAGCCAAACATTTGATGAGATCCTTTCGATGGTAGTATTGAGTGAAATCCGCTCGAAAAATTGCGGCGTTTATCAATTAGCCAACGTCCACAAAGAGGCAAAATAATACGCATGGCGATCATGAAATATCTATGACCATCGGAAATGTATTTTAAATATGCATAAGTGCGACGGTGTTTGGGCTGAGATTTATTTTCGGATGGCGCATTTCAGTGGCCGCTTGATGTCTCTCCCTACTCGCTGGATTGCACGATGAGAACGATAATTGAGTCGTGGAGGGGGGTGAGTGGTTGTTTAGCGGGAAGTGGAGGGAGACGAATGCTCCCGACAAGCGAGGCGGCAGATTCCGAGTAAGAGTGCTTTAGCTCAACTTTTTACAGCTCGCTCCCCGTTTGAGTGCTCCGCGTGCACCAGGTTTGGGCGTAAGGAGAACGGCACCAAGCCGCCAAGCAAGTCGTTTGACGTGAGGAGCCACTTAGAGAATTACATAAACCACGGTTTCCCAAGGTGACTTCAGAGCCCTTGTCCCCCCGTTCGCTCCCAGGGCCCATTATACATGAAATACTCCGGACTCAAAGAGGGCTGAGGATTATCACAACTTGCCACGAACACAAGAGTTCGAAGGCTCCGAAAATTTTTCTCGGGCTAAATATGTGCACAAAAGTCGGTGCATTTCAGCAGAAAGTAGGGGAGACGGGTCAATTTTAACATGGAGCACTTGTAACACTTATAATATATTTTCGACGTTGATAAATTGCCCACCACGGTATAGTAGCAGGGTGTATGGTATCAAAATGAGTCAGGGTACTTGATTTGATGGACCTAGGCTGTGTCATGCAAGTTTTAGAAGCAAAAATGTGATATTTGGTGCCCTGAGCAAAATATTTCCCTCCTGCAATTTTTGTTATTCCTCAACATTTGTATCAGATAGGTATCATATTGTCTTTACACAAAAATCTCACATAAAAGTCTTTTAACATAACAAAAAAATTCAAAAAGTTTTCAATTTTTTTCAGTTGAAATTTCTCAGTTTTCAAATTACTTCAATTGAATAGAAAGTTTGCCTTTCGGGGTAACTCATCAAGGTATCAACTGAAACATATTACAATTGACCCCATGTGTTGCATTTCTGTATTTTCCCCATAATTTTCCTCAGTAAGACGAAACTTTTTACAGGGGATATATTTATCAATAGGGGATGTATATATCAATCTGAGCCAATATTCATAAACCCACACTTTTGAATCCTATAAACCCGAAAGTTCCCATTGGACAAACTGATATGCCCCTGGCCGTAATGGAGTCCGGAATAAGGATTGAAGCCTCTCAGTTGGTAAGCAGCGCCGGAGAAAGCATGGTTTTTAGTACTTCTCGTTATTAAGATTTTGAATGAAGAAATAAAAACCTAAATATAATGAAAACCTAACCAAGTGCTAAAGGTTTGGAAAAGGAAATGCAACTCCATGGGAATACCTTTGAAATAAAGTACTATATACATCTTAAGCTATGCAGACGACCAAGTTATTCTATCACAAGATAATGAAGATTTAGAATATATGACCAGAAAAATAATAGAAGAATACAAAAATTGGGGTCTTGATATCAGTATCGACAAAACAAAATATATGTGTATGGGAGGAATTCAACAGAATCTTATTTTAGAAGATGGGCAACAAATAGGACACTGTAAATAGTATAAATATCTAGGGATGCAAATTGCAGAAAGTAAAACAATGGAGGCAGCCATTAGGGATAGATGCAATATAGGCAAAAAAAGCAATAACACTATTAAATAGCTTATTGTGGGACAGTACAATATCCAATGAAAAGAAAAAGAGAATTTATAATACCATAGTAAAGAGCATAGTAACCTACAGCAGTGAAGTATGGCCACTAACGGAGAAATCAGAAAAACTGTTACTGACGACTGAAATGGACTTCTGGCGAAGAGCAGCCGGTAAATCAAAAAGAGAAAGAGTAAGGAATGAAAGAATTAGAGAAATAATGAATGTTAATGATACGATAATAGATGAAATAATAACGCAGAAGTTGAGGTGGTATGGACACGTAAAACGAATGGGAAATGAAAGACTCCCGAAACAAATGCTGCTGTGGAACCCGGAAGGAAGACTCAGGAGAGGCAGACCGAGGAAAAGTTGGATACAAGAGATAGAGAAAGAAATGAGAGAAAGAGGATTAGATGAAGAACTCTGGAATGATCGTGAGGCATGGAAATTGGGAATCGGAAGACGTAGAACGTCGTAAACCGATATATATATATATAATATATATATATATATATATATATATATATATATATATATATATATATAAATTCAAACATTCATAGGAAAATGGAAATGGATAGGTACACATAAAAGGACGAACACAGGGTTTGGTGGGGAAGATGAAAATGAGTCAAATCCAGACAGAAAAAATTTTCACCTTAGCCGGGATTCGAACCCGGATCTCCCAATTGCCGGTCAGGTGTGCTCCCAGTTACACCACCAAGGCTACTCAATTAACTTCTGAATTTGACGGGGTTTTATGTCACACCCCATGCCCAATTTGAACGGCCCAGAGATGGCGCGCAAGGGCGATTTCACCCACCATATAGGGGACAAACACAATTGGAAGGTTGAAAGGAAAGAGGAATACAGACATACAACATATAAAGAGGTGAACAGTACGTTTAAAGGCACGCATAGCCGTAGAAGAAGAAAAGAGCCAACATGGCCAAATATACTCAATCATACGAAAATGACGCTCAAAGGCGCGAATAAATTCAAACATTCATAGGAAAATGGAAATGGATAGGTACACATAAAAGGACGAACACAGGGTTTGGTGGGGAAGATGAAAATGAGTCAAATCCAGACAGAAAAAATTTCACCTTAGCCGGGATTCGAACCCGGATCTCCCAATTGCCGGTCAGGTGTGCTCCCAGTTACACCACCAAGGCTACTCAATTAACTGCTGAATTTGACGGGGTTTTATGTCACACCCCATGCCCAAGTTGAACGGCCCAGAAAGGTTCTAGAGCAACCGAAATATCAACTTATAGTGTGAGCGTTCTTTTTTATGTGTTTATATTTCATTCCGCCCCACCTGTGGCATAGTTTATTTATATATATATATATATATATATATATATATATATATATATATATATATATACATATATAAATAAACTATGCCACAGGTGGGGCGGAATGAAATATAAACACATAAAAAAGAACGCTCACACTATAAGTTGATATTTCGGTTGCTCTAGAACCTTTCTCAAAGATAGACGGATACAGAATGCTGTATCCGTCTATCTTTGAGAAAGGTTCTAGAGCAACCGAAATATCAACTTATAGTGTGAGTGTTCTTTTTTATGTGTTTATATTTCATTCCGCCCCACCTGTGGCATAGTTTATTTATATTATCGCGTGTGTGATTTTCCACGAACTCGTATATATATATATATATATAATGAAAAGCTTATACACTAAAGATGAAAAGCTACATGAGTGTTTGAATTTTCCGGAAGACTAATAGAAATCATGGGAAGGAAATGAATCATGTTTAAAAATAATCTCTTTTTGAGAATGATTGTTTATTTAAATGTAGTGAGTTTGATGATTTATGAGACAAAATTCTAAATTGCGTTGTGTATTCTAATTTGGGAAAAATTAATATTTACTGTTTTGTCTTTGGAGAGACGTCAACTTTAAACTACATAAATATTAATTATTAATATTCATTAATAGTTTTTGAATTTTGTGGGAGTAAAAAAAATATTTATTTAAAATAATATGGAAGTGTTCCTTGACGAAATTGTTCTATATCGAACGCTAAAAGTTGTTACAATTGACTACAAAATGACTGAATGTTAAAAATGACGTAACTAGTAACATCTGACCCTGGCTTACAAATTCTAGAATTTATTATTGTTTATTATGAAAGGGCCCCCAAATAAATCCTAGTAGTTGGAACATATGTGAAGGAACCTACCCTAACAATCTTACTTGTCTTCTTAAATGTCCCATTAATGCACAAATGAAAAAAATGAAATGCAAAAGTTCTTACAATAAACCCGTTTCACCTACCAACAGGAAGTTTTATTCCAATAATATTAAACCATAATTTAGTTGACTTTACTTGATAGAGTTAGGTTAATAACTTCGATCATAGTGTGTTAATATTTTATTCAGTTTATACGGTGATTATAAAACAAACTACTGGCGTGAAACCTTTACTTTTTCAGTTTCTCCAATTTTAACTGACGATTGAGGTGTGGGATTGAATTAATATGAATCACCAAGCATATTTTACTTGATGTTACCTCCAATCTGATTATATAGTGCTCAATCATTCGTTAGTCTTTAGTATAACCTGGTTATTGGGATGAACATTTATGTTGTCAATGTATGTAGTTGGCTAGTAGATTTGTAATCATAAAGGCTTATTTGCAAGTGCCTTTCGATAACTGACCAAAACTAATATGTGTTGGGAGGAGAGAGTTTTGAATAAAAAAATCCTGAAGTTTACCATGAGCATGCATTCTTCAAAGAGCTCAAATGGTAATAACTTGTTATTTTCGAAAATATTTATGTCATTTTTCAATAATAATGCATTTAAAATAATAATATTTCTATTACTTACTCATTACATAAATTTTAACGTTCTAAATTGAAATGAGTAGCCAAAAATTAAGACATTTCTGACTTTAATTGAAAATTTTATTTTAACAATATAACTACTATTGGGATGGATTATTCCAAATGGCTATTGAGAAACCGAAGTAGCGTCTCGATAACAGGATGTCATAGATGATTAAAAAATGATAAAGAAAAAAAAATACTTTTTATTCCAGAAAGTATTCCAGAGAAAAACGCTTCACTTACAGCCATTAAATGCAACGTACCTAATCAAAAATTCTATTGGTTAATGAAAATTGGTGCTAAAATTCCATACCTTTATAATAGTCTTGGCTAAAATACCATGTCTTCCGGATAGACATAGTTTTGGTGGATTATGGAAACAGAATAAGAAGTTATTCTAATCTTAATGGGGATGCATGTTGCTTATTTAAAAAGTTTTTGAACAATGTAATCTTGAAAATCTCGTTCTTACATGGACTTTCAGAAAAGGGCGGCCTTCGTAAAGAAATCTCCAACACACATGCAAGGGTCTTAAAAACTTTGTCGAACTTAAAGTCAGAAAACGTGACAAAAAGTAACCAAAAATGTTCGAGTTTCAAGCCAAATAGTGTGTATCGTAAAGTTTCAAATATAGACATAAAAGTCGTAAAAAGCCTGTAAAAAATTAAATTCTTTGGCTCATTGTCATCTATTAAACCTTGAGATTTCAGAGTGGTCGGCCTCTCTCGCCTCTTTTCTCTTTTTTATGTGTCTGTCGTTGATTAAGACACCACAAAAACTTATTGTCTCCATGAGATTGCTAATAGTTCTACGAGGTAGCAACAGTGACACTTCACGCAGCTAGGGAGCCATTTTCCTTTCAGAAATGCGCTCGACAAATTGATGTGCAAAAATCGTCGTTTATCAGATGAGTGACTCTCCTGGGACCCTATTCATCATTAAAAATTGGGGATTTTTTAAGCTATGCCCCTTTACGGGCTAATAGCTAATTCTATTGTGGCTTGATAGTTTCTGCATTACTTGGTCTTCCTTCAACTAGCTTCCATCAGCATAAAAGGTAAGTTTTTTATACCTGCCCTCATTATCGTACACTTTTAATGAGTACTCCTTGTGTTCCTTTAAAGGCCTCTTCCACACATATATTAAAGAGTTCAGGTGGTAAGAACGAGAGTCAGGTTTGAGTTTATCTGCTTTGTTTATTTTATTGTTCACAACTCTTATACCTCTCGTACACTGCGTGACACACTGATTCTTTTTGAAGTATTTGATGGATTATTCTTTTAACGTGGTTATTATTTATGAGGTTTCAAGTTAACTTGCAAATTCTGATTCACTACGCAATGGTAAATATTTTAACATACGATATAGATGGCAATTTTAAGCGCAATTTCAGCATAGAAATATAGCTTACAATGAAGTTACACTAGAACAGAAGTATGACTGAGCGCATTTTACGCCAGCCTTGCAAATGGCTAATTATTTCGCGGAAAAGAGAACACTTAACTAAATGTGCACATGTATACAGACGTTAGCGCTTTTTTGGCTGCAAAATAAACTAATCAACAAGGAGGCAAAATTTTCTCATAAATTTCAATCTTGGAAAATAAGTAGTGCCATAATTCATTAATTAGAATAATAATTTGAAACACCTACCATGAGTTAATTGCCAGTTGAATAAAACCAATGGTTTCAATAGTTATTTTCAGTCTTTTGTAAAATTCATTCTCATTATTTTGATTTCATTAGCGTATACACAATTTGAGAAGGCATGCGGATGCTTAACATGAAAGAGCAATCTTTCCTCGGACTAAACGTTATCGCATCGTCCTTCTTCTTACTTCAGTGCATGCACTATTGCCTGGTCAATATTCAGCATCACGAACTGCCTAATCACCTATTGAATATATATAAGTTCCTGAATACCATTGAACTCTAATGAAAGCAGCTGTGCTTGCTGAACAACAAACCACGCATTAAAGTACTGTGAAAATATATTTGCCAGTGAATATCCACTTTCATTTCCCTCACGGCTACAATAAATCCCTTCCCATCGCTGTGTTATTTTTGACCTCCAGTTCAGCGGCATACTTAACTTCATCCTTCCGTTGAAAAATAGTCAAACTTTGGACGACCTTTCGCTCGGTAAAATTGCAGGTTCTCTAAAAGACCCTGCGTGGGTTAAAATGTTCTTGCAGCTGTGAACCGTTCGCACATTAAATTCCCTAGGTTATGGAGATAAAAGCAGGATAATGTGCAGTATTTAAAAATTAATAATTAGTGCTCCCATATAAATAATGGCTAGGGAAAGGCAATGTGAGTGACTATATGTCATTAGAGTACACAGAAATTGCATTAAAATACGCTTCAATTCATAACCGATGAAACGTTTCCTAAAAGTAGAATAATTAGGAACTTTGATTTGTCTTTTTTTCAATTGTATCAACTATGAAAATTTTCAAAAGACTTTTATCAAGCGTTCACGAATAGCGCTTAAGATTAGAAAATAAGATGTATCTCCTGTTTTTATGAATCTTGTTTCAAGCCGATGTTTCGAATAAATGTCAAATGAAGTTGAAAATCACTCATGGTCTGATTATAATTACGAGGTATTCTAAAGATATCATACTCGTGGCATACACTATTTCTCCATTCATTTTATTCTTCTAAACAAGTTTAGGAACGGTCATTATAACGTCAGACAGTAGAATTGAGACTTTAAATAAGCAGATATTAATTTTCATTTAAGTATTCTACCAGCTGTTTAGTAGGTTCTTGGACAGTCCCCATCCTGTATCCCAAATATATATAGTATCCGTGATAAATACCTTACTCGACTTCAGCGCAACCACGCGGCCGGCACGGCAAATACACCAAAAAAACAGCAACGAAAACGCATGCCAGAACCTGGCGCCAGCAATCAAACTGCGAAAGCAAATGGAACACTGTCTTGCCTTTTATCGTTGTAATTCCCCTTCTCTTATTACCGCCCGTCAGTCCTTTACTTTAATGGTATAATGCATCTGCTTTTCCATCTTCTTGGTATTTCTCTAGTGAGTCTACCTGTTCTCTCCAGCACGCCTCTCTTTCTTTCTTTGTTTAGCTTGTTAAGCCTGTTGTTTGCTTCTCGGTATTTTCTCTTACCTAGCTCTGAGTTTACGCTCTTCCATTTCCTTCTCTCCTGCCTTCTCTCCCTTATCATCTCCTTCGTGATCCACGGTTTTCTAATTTTAGTTGCATTGACTACGCCTACCGTTTCCTTCGCCGCTTCTACAATTTCATTTTTCAAACTTCCCCATTTGTCTTCCACTGATCTAACTCCATGTTCCTCACCCATTATCTCATCCACCTTCTCTCGATACTTCTTCTTCATTGCCCCAGTTAATGCCTCCGTATTCCACTTTCGTATCTTCCCTCCCATTCTTATCGTTTTCAGTTTTACCCGAATTTAATGACTAATAAGTTGTGATTTGAGTCTCCATCAGCTCATGGATAAGTATACAAGCAGATATACCGAATCATATTTCCAGGCATGTATGGGAAACTTCAGATAATGCGAATTGGTGAATTTTAATCGCCCAGCATTTTTTAGAGTTCTATATCTGCGGAGATGATCCCAAGGATGGGCTACCATGGTAAAGTATCGAGATAAGCAATATGAACTCCAAACAAGATTGTATACTCCAGTTCTTCAATGAGCTGTATGTTTATGCGAATGAAAGCGAGATTTTTTCACTTTGTAATATTCTCTTTCAATTCCCCTGTTTTCCGCAACGCGGTTGAATGATTGAAAAAACAAGGACTGCTTAGAATTTAGACTATCAATAATTAGACATTCGAAGTCGTTGAGTGTATTAGATTTCGTTTATTTCTGATCAATCGGGTAACAATAGGTCCAAGGTTGAGTGGATTATGGCTAAAAGTTTAGAATAAACCTGGGGATTGCAGGAGATGTGGAATGAAAATGTCAACTGAATTAGGAAAATTAATTGGAAATTAGAAGGAAGATTAATATTTTTGAATGTTGAATGACTTTTCACATGATTACAGTAACACCGATATAACAATTAATGAAAAACAGATTTCGATTTAGGATACATTTTATGAATAAGGCCATTCCATTTATTTAGTTCCATTTATTTTCGTACTATTGAACCAATTGAGTTATTAATCTCTTCATATGATGCAGGCTGTGGGTGATGTCCACAGAAGAACAATTTTTCTCTTTGAATAAAGTCATATGGTAATTCAAAGAAAACTAAGGCTGCATGAATGGATGTTAACGGTATAATTTACGAAAGTTTTAGTATATTAGACTAAACCGCTCCAATTAGAGCTATTTCTATGCGTGAAATGCAATCAGAATGGGATCTATGAAAGATAGCAAATGTAGGTCGGTAGTAGGGGTATTACCAGAGCCATTTCCTTGGTTTTTATAGGAATGTTGTTAACACGGCATGGAACTAAGAATAGCTACGGGCACAAATGTTCATACGCTCGTTTTCCTTGGAGTTTGAAAAACTTCTCTTTGCGGTGCAAAGAAAACGAACGCCTGAATGAAGAATATTTTGAGCAATGAATGGGGAAAGGTATGCGCAGCGTGGTGGCATTAATGAAAAGATTTTTGAAAGAAAAGTAAAGAAAAGGACGTCTCCATTTCCCTCGCGGATTTCTAAAAGGCGTTCGTCGGAGTGGAGAGGGTTAAGATAATGAAAGAATTGTGGAGTTATGTGAGAGTGGACGGCTCGTGTAGAGGTCTCATTCAAAATGAATCAGACCGGACGGGCAATGGCTGTAAATGGAAGACTAGACCAGCAAGTGAAGGGTTTTGGACAAAGTGAGCGCTGTCGTTTATCACCTGCCATGTAAAAATACTCGAGAGAAAGTAGGAAAATGAACATGAGTTTGAATGGTAGCTGAAAAAGAGAACGATAGCTGGGGAAAGGCCGATCAGGTCACTCAAATATAATATAAGGGTACTATACCCGAGAAACTTCAATGATGCTTGTGCAGCTACATCAACTTGAAGTTTACCATGCAACCATTATGATGAAGAAAGTGATTATATGTCCATGGCATATTATTATTATCATTATATATAATTTTCATTCGTAAAATTGAGTCAATCCACAAATATTTATTTCCAAGGGAATAAAGCACGCTTTTATTTATTGAATTTTGAGGATTTTTATCGTAAGAATAATTTATGCATAAGAATAATGCAAACATGACATCCTCAAAGAAAATGTAGATATATTTTCGAACTCTTCCTCGAACATCTTCGTGTTTACACTCCTCATTTAAAAACCTGTTAATTAGGTCGGTCTTGAAGTTTACGAAATATAGTTCATAGAACGTAAAGGAGACCTATATCATTAAATTCCACTGGAAAAGCAGTTGTACGAATGTCACTCATTGAAAATGATGTTAAAAAGCCATGTGGCTTTTTCCTGGTTGGTGCGTGACACAGAAAAAAAGATTATTGTAATTCTACCAGTGAAAATTATTTTTTTTCAATAAAAGGAGCTACTTTTGATCCCATTTATGAAATTTAAGCTCGATAATTAACACCGAAGTGTTTTTAAATTAGCAATGTATTTTACATGACAGTATCGGGAAAAATCGGGAATCGCGTTTGCATTTTTACCTTCTGACTTGAAGGAGTTTGTTGTCTTTCGAAATGTTGCAACTTGAATTGACAGTGCGATAGAATTTTTTGTAGTTTTGATATCAATGGACTTTGGATGATAGTTAAAATAAAAATATATACAGTTTATTTAGGCAAAGTGCAGGTCGCTGAACATAAAAGGTTGATAAGGTTCAGGAAACGGTTAATCCAGGCCAGTAATAGAAAGTGTTGGGGAAATAATGGTTAAAGTTTTCCCATCCCATACTTCAATCAAATATCTTCCCTTCATTACATATAGTTATTCATCCTTGCGCTCCTCCATGCTTCTTTATTCGTCATTTATCTTGTTGAATCAAATAGAAAATTTTAGGAGCCATGCTGTGCTACCAGCTGTATTGAAAATTATTCTCTATCGATAACAGGATTGCTATGCATGCTCTAATATGCGGCCATCTGATTTTACATTAAAACGATACTTAACGTCGAAGAAAATCTTTTCTCTATTCTGGAATTTTGCCTTCATCCCGCAGCTCTCGACTAGGTTTCGAATGAGCTCAACCTTGATTGGTACCCACAAAAAAACTGGCTTAGAGTTTATAATTTCCAATCCTTGGTAAATTTGCCCTAGTTTAGCACAAATGACCTTTGCTGTCAGTGGCCTCCCCAAAGAATATCTTGAAAATTGAAATTTAAACGGCCTATCATTTGACGATTTGTTGGCGATCAAAAAATGAAAACATGGTAATGGCTCAGTTGTCGACGGCATATGCAGTGAATAATAACAAAATAATCTTACTTTTTTCCAGTGTCAAATCTACCAACGTCATCAATAAGATATGTAGGTAATAAAGATTCATTGCTATGGTTAACCTCCGGCTTGGAGGTAGTTCATATTGAGAAGATGAACTGTCATCAAAGTAGAAATGGACTATCGAAAAAAGTTTTATTTTCTAAGATAACCCTTGAAATGGAATATCCTACCTTGAGATTGGATAAAAGTATTGATGGAAGTCGACAGCAAAAAAACGAATATGAGCATCAAAAAGGTAATTTCTCTACATGAAATATAATGAATGCAATAAGGAAGTGCTCCAGATTTCACTATGGATACGATAGTTTCCTCTACTACCTAATTAGAGGAATCATTTAATACAAGATTTCCATCTTAGGATCACCATATCACCTCACTCGGCTTGAAGCAATCATCATAGACGACTTCTGAATTGATATGATGAAAGTCTACTAGATGCAGGTTAAAATATCCACGCATATATTCTAAATTTCAGATTAATAACATCATGGAGGCATGAATTGGAAAAATACAAATGAGTTATAAAAATGGACGGTCAACTATTGATGGGGTATTAGGCATTCACAAAAAAATAATCAAGGAACATCTAGAATATAAAAGATAAACTCATTTTGAATTATTAATTAACCTGGAAAATCTGATGAAAATCATGTTAGCCTCCTCATCAATCTCCCTATCTCATAAATGCAATCAGTACTTGGTTGACACGGAAAAAATATAGCAATCTGTAAAAAGATGACGAAAAGCGATTAAATTCATCAAAAGTGCAAAACAGGGCTACTGCATTTCTCCAAGCCTCATGAATACGACATCGTTTGCAAATGGAAAATGGTTCATAAGAAAAGATTACGTTTAAACCAGAGTTCTCCCTTAGAATATCATTAATTATACTTACCAACTCTCATAGTAGAGAACAAAAAGGACCATCAAATGGGTATTATTAGAGTGAAAAAAATGGTCAGAGTTAAATGAAATAATTTCTATTGTGAAATATTTCTTTCTAAGATACTCCACTATTAAGAAAAAAACGTACTAAATGATGCAGTGCTATGGGAAACAAGGAATTTTCAACAGCTAGGTGGCGACCTTAGGCATGAATACAGTCAAGGTATAGAAGTGCGAAATTCAACAGAGAAAAAAATCATTCGGGTTGACCGGGATTCGAACAAGCTAAACAAGTTTACTGATACATATAGTATGATCTCAAGAACATTTTAAAACAAAATAATGAGGCAGTATCAATTGAAAAGTTTCAAAACAACAGCTTTTTTTACTCTAACATAAGGGAGCAAAGCGTAGGATGCATAAAGAAATAGAAAGGCAAAATTCAAGCTAAAGAAACGAAACTTTCCGAGAAGTGAAATAATGTAAAAAAAGAGATCACATAAAAAATGAAAACTGATTCTAGGAATAATTAATTTAAAATATAGAATTAGAGAATATAGAAGTTGGTGAAAAGGCCGAACAGCCGAATGGACAGAGAAAGGAGCTTGTGAGGGCAAGCTAACTATTATAAGCCCGCAGGAGGAAGAAGTAAAGGTAACAAATGGGGACCACTACAAGCTATATAAGTGAAGAAATGGAGAAGAAAAAAATTACATAAAAAATTCTTACATTTAAGTTGTTCATAAAATTCGTAAATTTTCTGTACACTTGACAAATTATTAAAAACGAGCTGTACGTGAATACTCAGATTATTTTACCCTACCTCCCCATACCAGAAGAACTTTCTGGTTCTAAATTTTAACGTTACAAATTCTTTGGTTATGAGAAAATATTACAATTAAGGACGATGCATTTGTTTTAATTAAGAACAGTTGAGGTAAGGCAGAATGTCCACAATTCCTCTAGGAGAGTTTTTCCAGCCATTTAACCTTTGTTAGAAGAGAATATTCACGCCTGTCTCCAAGCATGAAAAATTAAGTTTACCCATTAGTGAATCATTCGAGCGAGTATTTTGCATCGTTCTGTAAAAACATGGTAGCCCAGACTATCATTTGTGTCTCTGTAGAGGGAAAATAATGATTAAGCGAAGGAAAGGTAAAACAAAAAAGGAAGTAGAAGGAGAAACGGTGAAATAAATGCTACTAGTGCTTGTTCGAAGAACTATTTGTTAACTCTATTGAGTGAAAACTCTTTGAGTTAACTCTTTTGAGCTATTTAGAGGTAATTAAGCTATTTTTACATGTTCAATCCAAGAGAATTTTTGACAAAAATAATCGCCGCAGTAGAAGGTAAAATGATCAAAGTGCTGCCCGCAAGTGTGCCAGTTGCAATTTTGATGGTTCATTTGTAGCTTTTTGGAACTTTATATTTTTTTCGGATATAGGGCCACAAAATAATTAAGATTTTTGGGTCTGAGTACTTGTAGCCCCAATGGTAAGATTGCAAGACATCAAATATTTTATTTCTAAAATGTTGGTGGATAGAAATAAATTCGGCTGACTGCTTGATAAATGTTTGCAATATTGAAAATTTATCAACGGCGAAATACTTCAATATGAAAAAAACATTTCCCTCAGAACTCGCCCGTTAGATATTCTATTGCTTTGAGAGTCGAACGAAACAGTATTATTACTAGACTAGTGCTAAACTAGATGTTAAGTATTCCTTTTTTTGGTTATTTTAAGCAAGCATTTCAGTTATTACTCAAAAATTGTATCTCTTGAGTAATTTTCAGAGCCCACGACTCTTCAATCAAAGATTTTGTACGAAACTCACAGGAATTTGCTCCAAAAAAGCAGACAACATATAGATGTACTTCTTACTCTCAACTCAAATGAAGGCCTAAAAAAGAATCACTAATTCCATGGACTCTATACGCTAACCTGTACATGGAATCGGGATGAATGACCGGAAAAATTATCGTATCATTCGAAAGAATGCTCGGGGTTTCATTCACGCCTTTCTTTAGTCTGCGACATGTTATTTACACACGGCAAAAATCCACTTTTTTGTTTTTGAAATTCACGAAGGGTACAAATACGTAGTTAACAATTATAAGCAGCGAAAAAAGGGCAAAAATTTATGAGTTACGAGGTCATAAAAATGGGCTGGGCAAAAAAAAGCCGCGAAGGAAAAAAAAAAGAGGAACGCTCCGCGCGGGAGAGAATTCCGAAGCCACGCTAAAGGATCTATCTCTCCCTCACAGTCCCTCTCCCTTTCCGCGCCCGTATTATATGTGTGTCCCCTCTCGCCTTCCTCTCCCCCCCCAAACCCCCCTCCCTCCCGCCCGTTGACACCCCCCCCTCCCACCTCCACTCACATCTACGCCTTCTTCCATCTCGTCCCTCCCCTACAATCCGAGCCCCATCCCCGTTCCAGATATATCCATCCTCGCACCCCCTGCCCCTCACCCTACGGCGCCCTTCATCCCTTCTCCTCCTTCCCCTCCCACGCTTCGCTTACCTCCCCCCTCTCTCCCCCCCTTCCTCCCACTCGTGAAACCCCTGACTCTCTCGTACTCTGGAGGAGAGTCGGTGTCGGACTGTGGAGAGGAGCGCTCAGCGGCCGAATGTCCCTCCTCCTGCTCCCTCCTCCGTCTCTCTCTATCTCTCTCCCTCTAAACCTCCCACCTCTCCACGTCCCTCTCTCTACCTCTCACTCTACCTCGCTCCTTCTATTCACGTCATCTCCATCTTCCTCACTCCCGGCCCCAGAGTTCCGTGCGTCGGGTTCATTCGTGAGCCATCCGCGGTGGCTGAATCATCAATAGACCGCGCGCTATCCTTTTGTTGTGTTGCGTCGCGGGCGTACGAGCGCGGAGACGAAAACTTTTGTCACGGAGACGTTTGCAAAGAGTCGCGGTGGTTCCGGGAAGGAATGCGACGACCTTGGAGGCGAGGGAGTAACCAAGAGGAACCTCGAGTGCGTGAAAATGACAAACATGCTCGCACACACAAGAGTGGTGGTCCGTGACTTTGATTAAAAAGAGTGGATTGCAGTCGAGATCCCAGCGTCGTTGCTGTTGTTGTTGTGGGCGCTCAGGGCTCAGTGTGTCTCTTTCTTCCGAGCCTGCCTTGTCGTCGAGCGCGTGAAAGTTTTGTCGTATTCTTTGGGGACGGAGATATTCCCCGATGTTTCTTCTCGTGGAGGCTCGGAGATAGTGAAGCTGTCGTCGTGCATTAGCCGACGCGTTTCGCTTGGAACTTGATCTTTGACCGGATAAGAAAAACTTGCGGCGGGCTGAGGAGTTTCACCCAAGTTTTTTTTAGTGCGTTCCATAATCAGTTTGCGTACCAAACAAACGAAATTTAACCTGCCAAAAGACTGTGTTTTTTTATAAGAATGAGAGAGAAAGTCATCACATGAATCCATCACATTTATTTCGGCTCAAAATTTCAGCAAAGAAAAAAATCACTAAATTATTCACTTGTCCTCTTAAGAAATATCTGTTGACTGAGGTGCAAACGTCGTGTTCTCTCTCAAAGTGAAGCTGGGATCATGAAAGGAGCTCACATGAGTTCATGAGTGACGAAAAGGGGATGACTGTTAGATGAGAATCCTTTTGAGCAAAAACTTCAAAGGGACTCGCTCATTCCTCTCTCATCTCCGAAACGAGAACTTGAAACTAAGTTTTCGCAAAGTGATTTTTCGTCCTCACCTTTCGGCATTTGGGAAACTTGACAATTGCGAATCAAGGCGAATGGGAAAAAACAGCAATCAGTGTAAAAGGCGAGAAACACTCGTCAAAGGAATCTATTCGGCTAATATTCCTTGAAAAAATTGTTTGAAATTTCTTGGTTTGACTGTAAGGTTTTGTTTGTGCTAGCCCAACTGAACTGATAACAGCTCTTGAGTTTTTGGTTCAGGCTGAATATGCATTCGATAATTTCAACCAGATATCCTATAGCCAACAATAGATGTATATTTACCAGTCACGAGAAGTAGTTTGATACCAAAGAAATTCTTTCATTAATTTTTAACCGAACTTTAACTTAATTTTATAAATAAAGTGACTTATCTAAGACTCTGGCGCGTTTGTTGGAGTGAACAGTGAGTGACCTTTTTGAATCAACCTGAACTTTTGAAGACATTTCTGGCAGTTGAGCTGAAAGTTGGAGCGCTCTCTTAAGACTTAATCTTCTTCCGAAGTCTTCGACAAGCTTCATCAAAGGCGGGGAACTACTTCTAACCTTCTTTATCCGGGAGAGGTAAGACGTGCCTTGGTTCTAGAAACTCAAATTATCAATTCAGAGGTGTTTAATCTTGAAAATGATCAGTTAATGGCCAATTTCGTTAGTTTGTATCAGAAATATCTCATGCTTTCCATTTGATTCATATGAATATGGCTATCAAATTTCATATCATTCTCAACCGCTGAAAATATCAGAGAATATGTTTAATGGATGGACACTTTCCTTAATTCGAAAGATTTATGAATATATATCGAAATTATCAAGTACTACACTTCCATGCACAAGGCTGCCCAATTAACGGTCCCAACGTCATACATATATTCTACAAATAGGATGATTTTAAGATTATTATTAATATATTGAACAGCTCATTATCGTTCAAAACTAAATCAATATTGAACATTTTCAAAATTTAGCGTAGTTTAGATGCCTTACACGTCCTTATATTTTGCTACCTATATATTCAAGTAGGTATCATCATGTATTTGTTCTGAGCTGAGAATAATAACAACATTATGACTAATTACTCCACAGGTTATTCTTGCATGGAACTTGTTCGGATATGAAAGTGAAAATGAAAAAAAGGTTGGCCTACGCAAACTCACGCCTCAAATCTCCGACAAAATTAGCATGCGGAGCGCACGTTTATCTCGGGGAAAACTAAACATGGATCTGATTTTTTAAAAACACAGTTCTTTTCCAGAAAAAAAAGTCCACCTGATTCTTCCACAGAATTCGTCGTCTTCCCAAACATCACCAGAAACCGCCCTCTCGTCCCATCGATCCTCTTGAAAATTCAAATTTTCTTAAAGTGTTTTCCCCCTGAGTTAATTAATGGCGCTTTTATGCCCTTGTTTGTGCCGGCTGCTATGAAGGTGTTAAAAAATAACGGGGGTTTGGGGTGGGCCGGCGGAGAGGTGGGCGGCGATGAGGGGGAGAAGCGAGCGGGTTGGTTTGAGTCGGTGTCGGCGGGGCCTAAAGGATGATGCCGGAGCGGTAGTCTTGGGAGGCAGGGACGACGGGAGCGGCGCGGGAGGAAGGTCGTGGCGCGGAAAGGGGTGGAGAGTGTGGAGGGTTAGGGTCGAGGCAAGGCATCGACACAATATTTAATTGAGGGAGCTGCAGGGAGAGAGGAGGAGGAAGACAGGGAGTGTGGGATGGGAAACTCGTGTTAGAATGCGGAAAGGTTTGAGGGCGGGAGGGCGGAGAATAGTGTTTGCAAATGATCACGAGAGGGCTCTTTTCCGCCGCGGCAAGGTCCCCCACCCCCCCCAAAAAACCCCCATTTTCCTCATCACTCCTGCCCCCACTCTTGTTGTCGAAAAACAAGGGACGGCGCCTTTAATTAAGGGAAGGTCGAAATCTCTTATGGCCTTCTTCTCTCCTCCCCCAGCTCGTCCCCCCCTAGTACAATTGACTGTATTCGCTCTCCTTTTCCTGCCCCCCTCTTCTTCTGCTCTGGGTCCCTTTTTTAATGCACTCCTTTCTCTTGTCCACACACCCACGCCCCCTGTACGCCTCTCCGCACCTCCGTGCTCATCATTTTAATTTTACGACGCCAGCCCGGTGGATATTTCCCCCTCCCCTCTTCCCTGCCAAGAGTAAACATATTCGTATTTTCTAAGGTGGAATATCCATCCCTCGTATATATGCGCAGATGAAAAAAAACTTTCCCGCGATTTTTTCCTCATTCCTTGTGGTAGAGTTTGCCATAAAAGTCCATTTTGGGAACTTGCTTGTCTAGACGTGATAATAAAACACGGTTGCTCTTCAGAAAATCAAACCACATCCATTTTGCTGCGGAGGAAAACGCTTGTGTTTTTTGCGCTGAATTTACTAGCAACCCATCGTTTTCCGAGTATAAAATAGCATTATTAAGGATCCATTACATGCTGAAAGTATGTTTGGTTGAAGAAAAGTGGTATAAAATACAACGATGCTTCTCTTCTCCTCAAAATAGAATATCGAGCTCTTAGAGAAGAGCGTATACTCTGGTATTATGACCATGGGTTGTAAATATGTAAGTTATACCTTTTCAAAAGATGCAAAGCAAGTTATATATGATTATATGTTTCATTTTTATTTATATACCACCCCGAGTAAATGAAAGACAGTGAAAATTATTATAGTTTACGTTTACGAGGGCATTAAAATTTAAGGCAAGTTGTTCAGGCGTGTTTGCTCTTCGCTCGATTCCTTTCTCTCGTCTCCAGTTAGACTAAATTTTCATCGTTCTCATCCCTCAGGGGAATGCCAGGAACGAACATTTACTCGAACATAATATAATGACATGAACACCAGGGTACATCCCTTGGGAGTATATCTCTCTCCGCAAGCTCTAAGGCACGTAGCACGTAGATGCGGACTTGTTTTTGAATAGAATTGACTATTTACCTAGAAAAAGAGAGGTGTCCCGGGAACTTATCACTGCCGGTCTTCCGAGGAATTTTTAATGCGGAATGGGGAATGTTTAGAGTTTTAATGAAGGCGAAGGGAAAGAGGGTCGTTCAAAGTGTCACCCTGAGGGACGGAAGGTCGCACACCCTGCGCCTAAGCACGCAATGTAGGGCCCGGCACCGCCAGGGACCCTCGGGCAGCTAATCGCAATGCTGCCATCGCCCAAACGGCGTAAATTATTACTCAAGTTGTTCGCCAAAACTTGTTTACGCACAACACCCTATTTGGCGAAAACAAACTTTAGCATTCACCGGAGGAAATGTATTTCCGTCAATTCTCCAATTTTATGAAGCTTGGGCGCCAGGGCGGTGGTGATCAAATATTCTCAAGTGCTCAGAGTTAACCGAATCTCGTTGAATTTATAACTTTTATACTGAGGCTTATACCTTAAAATTTAATGTACTGAGTCATTTTTCTCCGAAATTACACGAGTCAAATGCTTCTTAGACTAATGAAAAAACTTGAGACATATTCAATCAGCAGGAATGTGCCTTAAAATCATGAGAATCGGCGAGACTGAGAGGAAATATGGAAGGGAACATTTTAATCTAACAGACAAGAAATGTCACATGCAGTGAATTTTGCACGGAAGGGAACAGGCTCCGGCTTCATCGGTGAATACTACCCGAACTGCTCATGACGCCGTCCTTCCATCATCACCATTAACGGCTTATATGATTCGGTAGCTCGTCGAGCGCAAATTAATTTCTCGATTCGCACGGGTATTAAATCAACCATGACACATATGGACCCAGTCCTTCTCGTAACTCACTCATCAAAGCCGGCACAAAGTTAACGTCAATCCCGGGCTTTAAACAGGTTTCGCGGTGCGTACTTAGTTGGTTTGGAGGCAAAGTTGACCGGAGGAGGAGGCGAAGTTCGTCGAACGTCCGATAAAGGAAGGAAAGGGTGTGGGGCAAACAAGGGACTTTGAGGGACTCGGCGTCTCGAGCTAACGAGCGGGAGACGGCACGAAGCGACGCACGACCGACCGGGCGCCGCGCCGGGCCGCTCCACTCTCTCCACACCCGGCGTATTCCACTCAGCCGCTCCTCCGATGGCTTTAGAGTGAATGCCGACGCAACGTGCCAATACTTGGCTCCATTTAAACACTTAACAGGATGAACCACAGCGAGACGCACTCCTAGTATATTCATATACGCAGGATTTCGCATTGATGTGAAGCAGTACATTTCTCTATTTGCCGGATAACTCATATAGACAGCATAAAATATATCTCTCGATTTTTTCCAAATGTCAGCTGGTGGTCGGCTTTTGTAGACAAGTTAAAACTCGGCAGTAACAGTAGGTATCTTCAGGTCAAAGTTGCCTTCGTTGCAGTTAAATTTAAACGATTATTTGTATAAACCACAGCTAGACGAAGCCATAGTATATTCTCACTCGCAACCTTTCGCATTGTTATGCCTCTCGCTATTTTCCAGGTTACACATATTGACAGAATAAAATATAATTCTCTCCATTTTCCAGTTGCCAGCTGGTGATCGGCTTTTGTTGTCGCCAGTTTCAAAGTTTCGACTCGGCAGTTGCAGTAGTCATCTTCAGGTCGAAGTCACGTCCATTAAATTTAGGGCAAAAATAATTAGTGGAAAAGTAATCAGCGGAATATGCAAGAAAATTCACTTCCGGATCAGTGACCACCAAAATAGCAGTAGAGGAGAAACAATTTCTGTTCTCCGCCATGGCGGAACTCGCCTTGTCATAAAAAGACTTGAAAAAAATTTAATTACCCGTGAAAGAAGGTATTTTTCCAGAGACATAAGAAAGTCATCGAGATGAATTCTGATAAAATTTCTGCAGGTAAGCAATCGTTACCCCTTGGAAAAGAATGTTCACTTCCGATATCAGTGATCAAGTAATCAGAGAACACGAGTCACTACAGGACCACTTATAAAGTCCGCCCAAAATTCAACGAACGATGAATCCCACCAAACTACCAGAAGATGGCGCCAACAACGCATTCGATAAGTTCACCTACAGAAGCCGACCACGCAGGGGATAACCTGAAAGTTGAGATATAATAATTGTAGTCAGTCAATATGTGGGTAGTCAGAACAGCAATGGGAGCATTTTGTTCCTTTCAGAATAGTTCACAGATCCATTTTTAAACCTCGGTTTTGCTATTTTAGTACGTGGACGAACATTTATTGCCCAGGTTCTCAATCGTTTTTACTCGATGTCCCCCTTATTACACCTTAGTTCAGATTATAATGCCCCCTCTCCAAATCTTAAATGATAATTTTACTCCGCAAGTGACAGGTAACGCAAGTTTAGGAATAAATTTTATTTTTTGGGGTGCAATAACCTTCATTGAATCCCATAGAATAAAAAAATCTAATAACACAATTATTATACAAATTTTACATGATCTTAAAGCATTAAGTTTTGCTGAATAGTGGTCTCACTTCCTTGTACCACTTAGGTCTTCCTTAGTTCCCCTCCAGGAGGGTTATTCCCCACTAGTTGAGAATCCATGCATTAGGGGAATCAAGAGGATTGGACGGCTGTGGTGCCTGGAGTGCTGGCTTCCCTTTATGAACTGGCCCTGGTTTGTACACCGGAAAAGAGAAGATTTTTTATTGGTATCCCTATACTTACTAAGGTACTGCGTCAAGAGCTTCTCAAGTGCAATTCATTCTTCTGATGGGATTAGCTTGATATATATATATATATATATATAGCTTGGCGCCTTTTGCTAAGAGCAGGCGAATACCGACGCTTCGTTTATCTCCACTTAGTTTCCGGCCGCCTCCCAAAATAACTAATTAATTGGAATAATTATTGCTACGGGGGACATTTTATGCTATATTATGAACAGAAAAATAGGAAAGAAATTCGTTGCAGCACCAAAATAACTGATATAATCAATAATGGATGATACCATATTGAGTCTCATAATATAAACATATGAGTAAATTAGGAAATTTTTCATTCGTTATGATTTCGGTGATTCTTGTTTCCTGTTTCTAAGGAAAAAAACACTCACTTAAATGTATTTTGGTACAAATGACGTCAATACGTGGAGGAAAATACCATTGATTTTGAAAATATTCATGAAGACAACTTTGGGGCCTCAAAACGGGATTGAGTACCAGTGATCAGTTGCGCAAGGGGTCAACTCAATCATCGTTGTTCATAAGAACTGCATCGAGGAATTTTGGCGTCAAAGGGCTCGGGAAAAAATCCTTATCTACCTACAACTGTGCCGCGAGAGTAATTGTTTGAAAGTCAGGGACTCTGGGAATATGTAAGCATATGACAAAGCGACGAGGGAAATTCTGGCCACTCGAATTAAAGACGCTGAGAATATTACTTTATCCCCCTATTAAAACTGTAGCACATAAATATGCGGAAAAATGAAGTGAGGTGCACGTTGTCGAACAGTTTTCAGATCTCCCTTCCCGCGTTCAATTCCCAAATACAACGAAATAAGCTTATTTACAAAGAAATATAACAGCATTAATTGAACCTTTCCCCTCCCAATTACTATTATCTGTTCCTTAGCTTTACATGCATAATACCTTAACAACCCCTGCCACTCGCCCTTGCGGTGGATGGCTGAGTAATCTGTAGGAGTAAAACTGAGGGCGCAAGAGGGTGCATCCATTGAAAAAGAAGGCAATAGAATGGAGAATCGAGAGAAAAATGGGACGAAAATTGAAATTAGTATATATTCCGGATTAGTAGGTACTCCGGCTGAAATCTGTCTCGCTCAGTTTTTTCTTTGGTCCAGAAATGTGTGGTGGATTAAAAAATCCTAACATCTCAGCAGTCATATGTACACGGATTCTATTTAAGGCTTATTTACACATCCATTTACGCTTAAACATTACCATTCAAGCCTCATGACTGGTACTGGGTGTGGGATTTGGGGTACCAACCAAGTAAACGGGTGATCATGAAGGAAAAGGCGTAAATGGAAGATGTATACCAGGGTTTTACTTTCTTTTCATTGCGCTTGTGTTGAGGTCGAAAATGGTGCTTAGGTAACTCCACTTACTAGTTGTATAATTATAATCAGAATTTTTTATTATTATTAATAAAGTAAATTGCAAGTGAGCAATACGCCAGTTAGCAAAGATAAAACGGAACGTATTTTATAGAACATTTTACATACACTTAGTAATAAATAAGTTATGTTTTATAGTAATTGAATAATGCACACATATCTTATTGCAAGACTATCATTACAAACTACTTCTGTATTGATAAGCTCCGCAAAAACAATGAAAATATTAAAAAAAATACTGAACTAAAAATAGTGTCTCTTCTTATTCCACTAGTTTGTAACCATAAGAGTATCGCATGCGGTGAAGGGAGGTAATAGTATTTTCCTTGTAATTTCAAAACTCTTACCATCAGATTTTTAACGTCCTTACTTTTGCTTGTTACTCCTTGCAAGTGTCTCCTATCCCAGTCCTTCGGGTAATAGTCTTATTCAAATATCTCCTCGGTCGTAGCGAAATACAAAAATGCGCGGCTTTCATGAGCATTGTTTTCATTCTGAATATTAAAAATTTCTTTCCCATATGCTGGCGGCGTAGTCGAGGTGAAGGCTAACTAGGGCGAAGTAACATTCCTCATCCAGTTTTTCGTCCGGGGACCATTTCAGTATATGCTTGGAACTCCTCTGTTAATTTAATGTAATTCCACATTTTTTATGTTTTATGAATATGAATGTAATGTCCTGAATACATTCAGCTAGGTTTTCTCATGGCTTTATGCAAAGCCAATTTGCATTCCTATCATACCTGCCTGCTACTAAACGCGTCATGAGACGCTTTGAGAAAGGAAAATATTTCATCGCATCAGTATCTAAATATTCCTCATCCCAAAGTCCCATGGGAGTACAAAGGTGAACGATCTTCCTATCCTTGCCCTTGCTCGGATTATACCTAGACTCTAGGATATAGTAGGAACATGAAAAAGCTACGAGGCTTCAAAGAGACAACGAGAAATACATTCCGTTTCCACATATCATACTTATTTCACTACGATTATTTATAATCTCCTGGTGAATTATTTTCCAACACTAGTCACATAAAAATTAAAAATACCGAAGCTATTATGTTTTACTTGATTTCCAAGGGTATAGGGAATAGTGAGTAGGGACCGAAAAATTAAAGGACGGTCTCACAAGATACGAGGATCCATCAGAACTACATACTCAGGGACATTCATATTCCTTAACAGGGATGCATATTCATGTGATGGACAACTTAGTGAGGCGAAAATGTAGTCACTGAATTCTAACTCCGTTTATAACAGTGCATTTCCATTAGTTATTCACATTTCGCTGCATATGGAGGTTGATATGTCTTCGAAAGTCTGAGATTCTTCGTGCACTTTTAAAATTCTTTTCGTGCTGATGAGAGTTCCATTACCCATCCCGATTGTTCCGCGAGACTGGTTCCATCAAGTCGTGGTATAAATCGATGAATCCATATGTTGAGTGCGCGCGTATGCAGGACGCAGTGGCTGACTGAGAACGGTACATTCATTGAAGACACCAGTTTACGCGGCCAATGGAACGGAGAATATATCGCGGCGGCTTCGCATCAATATTTGAGAAGTACTTTTAGATCATCGTGTTTAAAGTAATACACATTTGAATAGTATCTCATGGAGTATAGAAGAACTTTAAATCATGCATTCAAAAAGAAGAACCCTTTAAGGTAAAATATTTTGCAGAATATATCGATTGACACAGAGGGACACATATTCTTTTTAGACTAATCGAGATTACGTGAAAAATGACGCTTCTGAAAAATTTACAAATCGATTGAATGAACATCACTTTGCCCCTATTAAAATAAACGGAAAGGGAGCATGATTCTATAATACGTGCCAATACCTTAGCTCATCGATCAGAAAAAGGATCAGAGATCAGAGGAGGTGATATCGGAATCGGTAACCGACATTATAGGTTGGTTTGTGACACACCCAGAAAACGACGAAAAAATTGAAATATCTGATATTTTATGTCCGCACATTTGAGTGGCACGCGGCAGGCATGTACTTAAATTTTCCTCCCTAACTCAATCAAAGAAACTACTTGTTGGGGTACCAAATGTTGATTCATAAATGGATAGTAACTATAGATAGGTAATATTGAAACGTTATTGTAAAGGGTCTGTGTATTGTATATATTATGCTTTAAGTCATATTTGTTGTACATTCTTTGTTGTAATTCCCATTTTCCAGCCACTACAGTAACAATTTTCTTTACGCACTATAATTCCTTTCCATGTTTCCTTTATGTACTGAGTAAAATTTGGTTCTATTGATGCTCATTTCAGCATATTAGAATTTTGAAGTTAGCCAAATTACAGGCTTATTGCCTTATAGGCTACCTTACTTCCTTGTATGGAAATAATTACTGCAATAATATTTGTATGGGTGAATAAATATAATGATATAATATCAATGAAGTAATATATTATCGACCTCTTCATGGAATGTCAAATTTGAATGTCGAGGATAGGTCACAAAATTAAAAAAAAATAAAAAACTATGACTCCTTGCCAACGTTTCGGTGTGTAATTGACACCATCTCCAGAGCTACAATCGCAGGTACAACAAATAAGAATTACCTCGGATTTAGCCAGGAACATCATGTTTCAACAATCCAAATCTTCTGATAAAACTATATAATACTTTTCAGGATAAGGAGCTTTCAGAAACATTTTATGAAATGGTATATTACTATATTGTGACCATATATCACTATGGGAACCAATTCCAAAACCTCAATGATATTTTTAAGACAAATGACAAACAAAATTTAAAGAAGTGACATCTATGTATACAGCCAAAAATATTCCAAAAACTCAAAACATTAATACAACAACCGATCTCATAAAACACTTTTTTTAAATTTGAGGAACAAACACCTTAGTGTACTTTTACAATATATTTGAAAGAGAGATAATTCGCAACAACAATGATCCTTTTTTAAAACATCTATCAAACAGTATATGAGAAAAGTGACATATATGGATGCATAATGGAAAACATAACACAAAACTCAAATTATGAATAAAACTACAGAGCATATGTTGAGCTGAATAAAGCTTATATTACTATAAGCTTTACTCAGCTTGTCGATGCTCAGCGTCTGTCTTCTTATTAGATGTATATAATTATTTATTATATATATCTTCTTATACAATTATTTCATCTTCATCACTGAAAAACGTTACTATGTGATCATAAAATTCCTTTTTACATATGGAGCTTCATTTTTGCCGTTCATTTTTCCCCGTAGTTACACATACTCCTGTTTTCCGACCCTCTGATCTGCGTCGCTGTTCTCCATTTGGCTGGAAAATAGAAGTATTTTATAAAAATTTTGATGGTGTTGGAAAACCTGAAACGGGTTTGGCTGATTATATTACTGTATGCTTTACTCAGCTTGTCGACATCTGTTTTCTTATTATGAATTATCTCTTTTTCAGATATATTGTAAAAGTACACTAAGGTGATTGTTCCTCGAATTTTTAAAAAGTGTTTTATAAGATCGGTTGTTGTATAAATATTTTGAGTTTTTGGAATATTTTTGGCTGTATACATAGATGTCACTAATTAAAATTTTGTTTGTCATTTGTCTTAAAAATAACATTGAAGTTTTGGAATTGGTTCCCATAGTGATATATGGTCACAATATAGTAATGTACTATTCCATAAAATGGTTCTGAAAGCTCCTTATCCAGAAAAGTATTATATAGTTTTATCAGATGATGTGGATTGTTGAAACATGATGTTCCTGGCTAAATCCGATGTAATTCATATTTGTATATTGCAATGAAGTGTAACGATACTTTGATTTTTAAGGTGAAACTGGTGATATTCTTTCATGTTATTTTATTAATGTTGTTGTACCTACGATTGTAGCTCTGAAGATGGTGTTAATTACACACCAAATCGTCGGCAAGGAGTTAGATATTTATTTTTAATTTTGTGACCTATCCTCGAGATTCAAATTTGACGTTATTACATTATTTTATGTCAATCGTAACACGTGTACACATATTGGACGCCGACCACTGCCTTAGTCTACACGGGGAAGCATATACAATATCATTTGCCTATCAAGAAAAACTTTTTTCAATAAAATTATTTTTCGACTTCCCTTTATTGACTATTATTGCAGAGAGTAAATAATGTTAAACCGAACGTCTTTCTTAAATAAGGGAGTTTCCACATGGTTGATCATAAACCAAACTTTTGCGGGAGGAGTTTTTTTTTCCTTGGCTCAAAGCTCTCCATTTGGTTCAATCAGTAAACACAACAAACACTCGAAGGAGGATGAATGAGCCGCGTTTTTATTTTGCGCCAACCAATGATTCTTTCACGGTCGAGAGGAGCACGAGAGGTTGCGGTTTCCTCTCGAGCAGCAGTGACGGCGCGCCGCAAACGGCAACGGCAGGAATCGGAAAGGAACGAGGCGCGGGATACATGCGAGGAGAGGACCGAACAGAGGGGAAACAGCCGGTTTGGATTCGAGCAAAATTCATATCCTACTCTTTATCCGCAACGTGAGGTCTTCTCCACGAGTTGATTTGCGCCGTTGGAGTGGAAAAAATGATGTGGTTAATTGAGCTCGCTCATTGGGTACCTACTCATCAGTGCACAATACTCTGAATCGCTCTAACTTTCGTGGGAATGTGCATGATCAGAAATGTTATGCCGAACAAAAGGCAGCCAACCAATAGAAAAATTACCCTTACGCAGATAGTATGTGTTCCCATATCCCACAGATACATCTTCGACACTGCAAAACTCTGTATAATGCGAGCGATGAGGTTTGCTATCATAGCTTTCATACGGACAACGCGAGATCCCTTGCGATTTTCATTATTTTTTATGACCAGATTTCTAATCACCGACAGAATGGTGAAACCATTACGCCAATGGCTTTTTATAGATCTTTTAAATTATTTTTCATTACATTTATTTTACTTATACGAAAGAAAATGTGGTTATTCTTTTGTATTTTTTCTATTAGGAATGTTTCTCGAAATACTCTGTTTCTAATTTCAACTCTTGCAAAGGTTTTCTTGTTTGGTTTGAAGACTGTGTTAAGGTTTTAGGTCAGTTTGCTCTGGTGGGTTCCTACACCGTTTAAATTGGCCTTTCAATAAGAATTTTCCAATTTTGTTATTCGTACGAACTCAATTTACGCATTTTAATGTGTAAAAGCTACATTTATGTAGAAACTAGTACAAGTAAGGAGGTAAGGTACCTATGGGAAGATCACCTTATTCTTATAGGGTTAGGGTTCACCTTGTTGACGTTGCATAAATTCTACTTCGAGCATTTTATTTTTTTCATGCTATTGTTTCCGTGGCTTGTGGCACCATTAATATTCCAGCATAAAGGAGTTTCCATGAAAATGGAAGAAATAAAGAAGCATCGTGGCTGAATGTATTCCAACGCTTTTCAAAAGGCAATTCTACTCCTTACGTGCAGGAAAAACTGAGCTAATATTTCATTTTGAGAGCCCTGTATTGAATGTACACCTTTTTAACACCATACCGTTAAAAGGCTAGCTAAAATAATTAATTAAAAAATAACATTTTAAAGAATGAAGCAAAAACACAGAAAGGAATGAGGGCTCCGTTAATTTAGAAGTTTGTTTATTGAATGGTCAATAAATTGGAGCTTGCGATTCATAAGTGAGTGCGGGGTGTTTTTTCTCATATGATATCCTTGTAAATTGCGCATCAAGGGTTCCCCCACTTTTATGCTGTACTCACAGTGCTCTCAGAAAACCACCAGCGCCCTTTACTATTAAATTGCGCTAATGTAACGTCGTAGTTCAAATTACTTTAGAGTTCAATTTTTGAAGGCGACAGAATGACAATAAACCCTTTTATCTGCCCCAATTTTAGCAAAAAAAAGTTATTTTATATTTGAATATTTTTTCTCGAGTTATTTTAAACCTTTCTTTTTTTGGAGAACCAATGGATAGTCAAACGAACGACGCCAAACTGGCAACGCTTAAACTCTCTCAAGGCTATTATTTTACGCCCAGCGACGACTTCAGAGCGGGGTCAATTGGTCGTAGCCTAGCGGTGAATAGTGGGAGTAGAGGGCGGCGAGGGATATATAAAAAAAGGAGCGGTGACTACGCGGCCAGGATATCGCAAAACACGCCGGCAGCTCCCTCTCCAGAGACCCCGGGCGTATTTGGCGCAAACTCACCTTGCCGCCGAATCCGAGTGTACATACTTGAGCCCCGCTCGTTCCGTTGTTCGGCGCGGCGACCGAGTGCCGTGCTGTGGGGGGGCGTAAAGGGGATCCGAGTTGTGAAGGGGCGGAACAAGCTGGCGAAACATTTTAATGGACCACGTCATGCCCATTCCGGGATGACGTCAAGCCCAGGGATGAAAGTGTCGGAGATGTTACGGTGATGCGAACAGCCTCACTTAACGCTTTAAAGGTGGAACCGTGAGCGATTTTGTGTGGTTTTCGACGATGGCGAGGGGAGATCAGCACACAAACAACAAGCCATCTCTCGGAGGGTGAATGGTCGATGGGGTTATGAATCGGTCGTAGTAGTTCGTGACTTCCTGTGCCTTTCGTCGACGAGAATGATTCCGGGAAAGGCAAATTAAAACTGATCACAGGCGAAAATTACTCCTGTGTAAAACTCCATCAGAAGAATACTTGCGCTATACTCATTCCAATAACGAATGCAACTTTCAGAAGACCGAATCTTAGGCTTGATCGCTTTTTAAAAAACTGAGAGCGAGGTAGTTTTAAATTTCGAGGGCTTATTTATTCATGTGAAATGAACAGAAGCTGGAGATTTAATGCACATGGAAAGGGTTTTTCTTTTCGCTAAGAAATTAATTGAACTGAAAATTCATGTCCGAAAATCTCTCTCTTTTAAGAACGGGAATTTTAGTCAGTTAACACTTTTCCTTATAGTTTTGGAAATATTCAAACTAAAGGTATAAAATTTTCCGACTAAATGAAAATAGCCCGGAGAATGTTCATGGAATTTACAATTCACACCCGATTAGCACACTTCTATTTGTCCAAAAGACTTGTTAAACAAATGAATGCCGGAATAATTAACGGATGAGGTACTGTAACGATTTAAGAAATTTGGACTCAGGGAAAGGGATTAAGGAAAGCATACGAAATTAATGATCACTCACTCACGTGAACTAACTTCACGGTGCGGAATCTTTTACTTAAAATCTCTCATTAATAACTTAGATATTAAAAAGTTTGGTGCAGAAAAATGGGGGGACTGATACGGTGGGTTTTCCATTAGAGGGTCTAAAATTTTCCAGAATATTAGGAGCCAGTTGGGGAAAGCGAGTCAAGGAATTGGCGTGCCCACAGTTTTGGGCCACTCAGGTACGGTGGAGAGCAGAAATATGTCTTTGTTTCCTGCAGCCATTCGTCACGCCGTTTCATTAGCATATGTACGGTCTCGTGTGATTGCTGGTTTCGGACAGCGTAAGGGAATGAGAGTACGGTGACTGGGAGCGGGGAGGATAGTGGTAGGGTTTAGCCCGGGACATCAAGAGGCTTAAACTCACGTAGTGGGGAAATAGCCGTTGCAGGGGGGGGGGGTTGGCTATGAAGATGTGGAGAAGAGGGTTTTAGGTAGAGGACGACGAAAGAGAGGGAAGGTATTTCGAGGCGGGGAATGCATGAGACTGTGGGGCATATAGAGGCGTGGGAAAGGGTTAAAAGGCCAAAAGCACCATCGGCGCGGAACAGGAGGGACTCGGTGGATGACTTTTCCAGCCAAATGGAGAACGGCGACGCAGGTTAGAGGGTCGGAACACAGGAGTATGTGCAACTACGGGGAAAAATGAACGGCAAAAATGAAGCTCCATATGTAAAAAGGAATTTAATGATCCCGTAGTAACGTTTTCCAGTGGTGAAGATCAAATAATTACTCTGTTAAAGTGGAACTTTTTAATTTTCACCAAATGTGACAAAAAAATTAATCTCTTTATTTCTTCAAACCGATTTCCAAAATAACAACAATAATCAATCTCTAACACAAGTCCTAAAAAATAACTGACTGACGTTTTCATCTAGCTCTCTATGCTTTCAGAAAACATTAGAACTTTTTCAGATGACAAACAAACCACCCAGAAACACCACGTCACAACTCGCAAAAAAACAATTGTAGAGCAATGATAATAAATAATAATAATTTAGTATTCATTGCAATAAAAAAGAATCCGGAATTACTCTTAGTTATAAATTCCAAAATGCCCATTCACGTCCTGGACATACCTCAGTAGATGAGTATAAAAAGAAATTTGTACATCATTTTAAAAACTACATGTCAAATTTAAGTACCGAGCATTTACTGAAAGTTATGGCTGGCCGAGAAAGATATTTTCGATTCAATGAACTTATTTAAATACATGCTGCTTCATAGTAATAAAAAATATAAAACCTCACATAAAGCAGCAATATCCCGGAAAATTAATTTTACAAACATTTATTGCCTTGAAAATAATTTATAATAAGGAAATGTGTATGTGTTCATCCAACAGTTTCCTTAAAAATAAAATATCACAAGGTATTTGGGGATAAGTGCAGTCTTTTGTTAGTACACATGTCTATTTTAAGACTGAACTGAAAAAAACAGCAAGCTCATGTAAAAAGAGCCCATGAATTTGATAGGGACGCGTTCCGTATGGAAAAGTAATATTATCGAATATAAAAAATAGTTTCTCTTGAAAAAATATACTTACTGTATTCCTGACACTGATAGTCAATCCTAATTAATTCCATGCATACGAAATAGCCACGAGTAAATAAACACAATAAAATTACAAAATTATGAATACGATAGAATTTGATAGATTCAGACGATATGAATTTAAAAAAATTATAATCTGCTTCAATACGAAAAGCACAATTGATTAATTTTTGACATTATTAACTGTCATAAAACTCTTAATATTAGTGAAATTTGATTAAAATACGTATGATTGGCGAAATTATTGCAATACAAGGCGAGAAAAACATTTTTTTGGAGACTAAGAACATATTTTGATAGGTAAAGATGTTTTTTTTTCAGGTGGATGTTTACAGCGCAGTAAAAGAAAATATTGAATGTTTTTATAAAAAAATTAATAGCTCATACTTTTCAGTGGATTTAAACATCAGGAAATCAAGAACTATTTATTTTAATTTTGCAGTAAATTTGTATTGTTACTAATGTTTGTTACATTTTTCGTACGTCCTATTCCAAAAGGTAATACTATTTCCCCCTGCCTCTGTTTAGGCACTTGAAACTATGCAAGAGCATTTCCGAGAGATTTTGAATTAGCTTAAAAGGGAAATGGCAATGAAGCCTGGTTGAAGAAGCTCTCAAAGGGGACAGAGGTTTTTTTGCAAGTCGAGAGCAAAAATTGAAACATTCTCGAGGGCGAAAAATCACCGGGAGTATTAGTTGGTTCTGAGGATCGCGAAGGAAGAGTAGTCGAGGCAAACGAACGGGTGAACGGCCGCGAAGGACGCGTCCAGGTCATGGAAGGAAAAAAGGAGAAGCGGGAAGCAAAGAAGAAAAACATGACATCCACATGGAAGCAAAACGCTAGAAAAAACGGAGTCAAAAAGTTACGGGAACTAATAATGAAAAAAGTTGCACGCGCCAGAGCAAACAAAACTCTCTTGCGAAGAAACAGCGCAGGCAAAAGAGGTGGAAATATGGATTCAAAGGTAGTGAGACGGAGAAATATGAAGGGTGAAATGGGACCGCGTTCAATTTTTATGAGATAGGCAGGCAGGTGGGAGGAGGGAGAGGAAGTTAATATAATTGGTGAGGGGTGAGAGAGGAGATATAAAAGGGCGATGTGTGTTCGCGGGAGGAGGACTGAGGGTATGGCAGAGGGTGACGGATGAGGCAGTGAGGGTGCGGAGGGGATGATCTGGAGGGCGGGGAAGGTGGGAAGGGAGACCGACACGTTACACGTCTCCGGCGTTTGTCCCAACCCCACCCTCCTCATATCCTCCACACGCGGAAACAAAGCGGAGAGGAAAAAAAACAAAAGAGTTCTCCCTCCCCCCGTGACTAAAAACACAAGGGTGGAAAGAGGAGGAGGACATGGAGCGGCGACGATTCGGATAGATTGCACAGCTGAGTGGCGAGCAGTTTGGGGGGGCTGGAGTCGAGCTCTTGAGCCACTTCCGCCGCGGCGCTCGGCTTGAAAAATAAAATACTGCTTTTCCGTCTATCCCTCTCTCCCCATTCCTCTCTTTCTTCACCCCCCCCTTACCCCTTCTCCGCCCCCTGAGTGACGCGATGGCGTTTTGAAACGAGTGCTGGCGATTATTCCATCTCGTCCGCCGTATGGCACGGAGAGGCCTCCGCGACAACGTGCACGTGGACGCTAAAATGTTTCCCGAGGACTGCGATCGCTAGCAGATAACGCTGGAGGGCGCTTGCGGGGACAGTGGGAACCAGATAAGGACGGTTTGGAAAAATCAACAGTTAGATACCCCGGCTTCTATTATATATATATATCAACAGTTACATATATTTGTAATACTGACGGACGGATGATAAAAATAATCTTGCTCTGTTCGGGATCCACGACTTCACCACTGTTACGCCGGGTCTGAACTCAATACTGAATGTCAATAATGCCACACAAAAATGCAAAGCAAAATAATTCTGGTAGAAAAGGAACTATGAGAGACCCGACGATGATCGATTCAGCTCACGCTTGGTTTTTCATCATTCATATGTGCTCTTCACAGTTTCACATTCGAGTAAATTACTTCCTTTTACTCTTCGAAAGAGCTAAAACGAAAATATAGCCCAAGGTCTGACGACCATAGAGTCACTTTATTCTAGAATATAGACATTTGAATTTGACAGTATTCGAAGTGCAGGAAAGAAAATAAGCAGCAAAAATGAAAAAAATTAGAATTCACAAGTTTCTTTGAGTGAGGTACAAAAATCACTGCAAAATATGGCATAGTTACAAATTAGTGAAAATAGCAAATATAAAAGTCGAACGTTAGTGTTATAAATCATAGATTTATCGGGTTAGTTAGATATTTCTAGAATTTGTCATGATAAATGATTATAAGCGATAAGAGATGCAAATAAATAGAGATTATTGTCAACAATTTATTGCGAGCAGGGCATTATGATTTATTCAAATATTGATCTGATCTCCACTGACAGCAAAGTCTTTTTAGAAATACAAGATTCCTTTTCAGTACGAAGTCCACAGAGATTTCAAAGATACATTTAAGCTTTTTATGCAGGAGGTGTTGAAACTCAAGCTGTAGCTGGGAGGGAAGGAAACCAACCATTAGCACCTGAGCATACAACCGAACCGCAGAGAAAAGAAGGAACGCCTTCAGCCCAAAATACGGGAGAGAGTGGCGAAGAAAACCTCTCTATCTCTTTCTCGTCTGGAATACATTTTAAGAATGAACGAAGCTGGTGGTTATTCTCCCCTACCTCCCTCCTCGCAGGAACACGTGACCGGAATGCGTGGCGAGTTCCTTTTATTCCTCACAAGATGACCGTCGAAAGACTTACTTCGGGGAGAGAGGGTATACTTATGCTATTCTTAGGAGATAAGACAGATACGCCGTTGAATCACGCCCGTCACCAATCACCCCTCTACTCTCTCGGATTGCGGTTCGGAATGTAGATGAGGATATCCCGATGCGGGAAACGGGAATGAAAACACAGCGAGCCATCCCGTCCTGTCGTGTTTGCGCACACCAGGAAATGGATATTTTCACGTACGGGTCTGAGGGTCTCTCTATCCACACCCTCCTTTCCCTTTTATCAGATCTCCAATGCCGTCCACGCACCTGCATGCAGCCGGAATACGGGCGGGGTAGTAAGTTTCACGGGACTGAGCTTGAAAGGGCCATATCCCCAAGAATCCCACCGGCAGCCGATTCTCCCATTGCGTTGTCGCTGAAAGCCCTTCGGCCGGCCCGCCCTTCTTCAGGTTTTAGACCTCTAACCGAAGCCCTACGCCATTATTTAAACCTTTTTCACCTCCTCAGGATCTCTCTATTGAACCGCACTTGTCACTCGGTGGCCTGTATTGCCGAAAGATTTTTATCATGCGCCCGCAGAAGGCGTAATAATCTTCGTTCTCCCACTGCTGTTTCGAAAAAGAATAAAGTACCTACGTGAACTCATGAATATATTTCTGTTCGGATTGATGCAAGTTTTATCTTCTTAGTTACAACTAAGTATGAAAGTTTTTCATTTCCTTCTCTCATTGTTTTATTCTAAAGAAAACCATAATCGAACCAAATTATCGAACACTTTTTCTGCTTAAATTAAAGGACTGTTGTATAGGAAAGAAATAAGACTATTTAAAATTCAGATGAGATAGTAGCAAAGATTTACGTAGTGTTTCGTACAGTGAAGTTCGAAGCGTACGGATAACGGTAGTTAGACCCATTCAGTTCAAACATATAAATTGAAATCGTCACTGTTGAATCTAGCATGAAATGCTTTACTAGGCTGAAATTACAGAAATGTCCAAAAAAATAAAAATATGAACTATGTGTTCAACGTTACTTATGAATATTATTGGTTTTGAAATTTTGGAAGAATACACCTGATCTTTGAATCTTAGCCTTTATTACATATGTTAGTCTAATAATGATCAATAATGAAAATGTGTACTCTGGAAGTTATTGTCATTTAGCTTACACACCTAGTACAATTTGTATTTACTTATAGCATTGAATCGATTGTCATTACGAATTTTTCATCCATGACACTCTCTGTTGTGTAGGTGAAATGTATACAAATTGCTATAATGATCATGAATTTAAATGAGGAATGCGGCGAGTCATTAAGTTAGAGTGACGAGTACTAATGTAGCATAAAAAAGACTACTGCAACTTCACTTATTGCAACAGTGATAAATTATGTATTCCTGAGACTACCACGAAGTAATTGAGTCCACAGATATATATTGACATAAGCGATTAAACCGAGTAATATATGTCAAAATAAAAAGCATTCACTAAAGACCAATGAGTTAATCACTTCATGACATATCTCATGATGGCTCAAATTAAAAAGAGTATTAAAAAACTATTATTATTATCGTGATCTTTTGCCGCAAAACCTTTACCACGAGCATAAATACAACTAGCAGCAAAGGCCTTGATGAAGGTTGGTCTCAATTATCAAGCGAGGCACACACCCTTACTATCCTCCTTTTCCCGGGTGAACTTTAATTGAATCAACCCTCTTTCGCCTGATACCACTCCACCGCACTCTTCGTCCGAATTCCCGCAGGTGAACAACAAGTGGTAAATGGTGAGATTCGCGGGCTGCGGAGATCACTCGGAGCGAATCCGAAGAGGAGTAGGGAGAGAGGTATCAGTGAAGCGAGAGAGGTAGAGAGGTCCGGGTGGGAGATGAGGATAAAAGGGGAGAGGTGGAGAGGGCGAAAGAGGGTCAGGGGGTGGGCAGCGTCAGGAAGAGGAGGAGGATTGGTTTCCGTGAGCTCGTGTTCCGTGGTGATGCATGGTCTCCCTCCCTCTTCTCCGGCCGGCCCCCGTCCTTCCTTCGCCAATCTCTTAGGACATCGGATGTCAACCGAAGCTGCCCCTCTTGCCGCCGCTCGTGCGGTGTTGGTGGAATTTTGATCGGAAGATAGGAGACTCGGACACGCAATTTCCACCGTCTGCGGATCGTGGTTTTTTATTCATTCTATTTGTTCCCTACCTCTCTCCCTGCATTTCGAACTACACCCGCATTAAAAATGGATGTACAGCCCTGGGAGGGAGTCACGAGAGGAATCTTGTTTTTTGTTCGTGGGAGTTAGACAAGGTAAAGGGTTGTTCTTAGACATGTTTTCCCTCCTTCCGCATACGATTAGATTGTAATGACTCCGAGTTGTTTACCAGCAGTCAATTGATCCTAGGGCCTTGCAAAGATTTATAGTTTAGGTACTGTAAATGAGGTTGATTTATGCTGCCCAGGTGTAGTCCTCCGATTTCTTTTCAGAAAAGATTAAGGAGGTTTACGGTAGCCGAACGTTCGAATAAAACGAAGTAAATACGCTCATGTACAGATGCTTATAATGAATGAAATCGTTGTACGTGACTTTCAAGAGATTTTATCTTACGAGATAGTTTAAAAATAGCTCTAGAGACTAAGCAAGGAAATGAAACCAACAATAAAAATCTAGCAAGGCCTTCTTTTGATTTTATACTTGTATTTTCAAAAGAAAGAGCGACATTAAAAAAACAGGTCAGGGTTTACTTACAACAATAGCTTTAGTATTAGCACATGGATCACAAATTCAGTCCTTTCAAAGTAATAATTGATTTATACTGCCCAGGTGTAGCACTTTGAGGGTGTAGTCCTTAGAATATTTTGCAATTTTTACCAAAACGGACGCATTTCATATTCCTGCCAACTATTCTTCATCTCGAGAGTTCGAAGATCTAATATTATTTATCCCTTCATGCTTATTTAATTTAATATACACTCAGGTGATATTTATCTACTACATTTTTACCATATTTGTGTCATAACTAATTGCATTCAAAAGTTGACAACATTTGAAATAAATTGTACAAGTCAAATTTAGCAACTTTTCGAGTTACAGGGAGGCATATTCTTCAAAGACTAATGTTTGTATGAGAAGCTTGGATTATTAACAATTGTCATTATGTTCCCTTAAATATACCATCCATGTGTAAAAAATCTGTCTAATAAAGAAAACGGACTTTCGCAGACTATGAGCTTGAAAAAATGAAAATCTGGTTCAATAGAAAAGGCACATTCGATATATTATTATCATTTCCCAATCAATATTTGATATTTGGTTTGAAATATGTGGAATTGGATACAGGTTGCAATCTATGGGGGAAAAAAATCTTGGGATACTGAGAACATTTTGATAGGTAGATATACTTTTCCAGTGTAGAGGTAGAGCTTACGGAAAGAAAATATTGAATTTTTTTTCAAAATTAATATTCGCTCATAATTTTAAATTAATTTCAATTTTTTAATTTTAAGTACTATTTATACATTATTGGAGCAATTTATCCACATTTATTTCTCCAAAATAGATGAGTCTTGCATTTACTATACTCGTATCTTACACTATTCGACGCTTTTGAATTAAAATGGTAAACTTACAATCCAAACTCACCAGACAAAACGGTCGGAAAAATTCCAGTTGACCAAGTTAACCTCTAATTCATTCTTACGCCCTTCAGTTGAACGAATTATGCTTTGAAGTTTGTGTGCACTACTTGTGACGCTGGAGCAATGACATGATAAAAAATGGTGAATCTTCCGTCATCAGAATTTTTCTGAGTTTTTTGCTTTGGTGATTGGCCGATGTTGTTTTCAGTTTCAGGTGGCTGGCAAAATCCTAATTATTATCAGAGAAATTAAGCATTGGAATGATTGTAAATGATTTGCTAAAAAAATATTTCATAATTTACGTAACCTAAAAATTTCCACTCATTTACCCAAGACATTTATGAATATTTATCCACAAAGGGAAAAAATAAAAAAAACAAGCCTACGCTGCGATTATGATTTTAAGGAAATAACTTCAAAATATTTGATTATAAAATTTTATATCTGAGTAATTACCTTCCGGAGTGGAAAAAGTATATTAGTAGAGGCTTTGTTGGTATATATACAGCCTTCTCGAGTGGATTATTCAAGCCCATTCCAATGTTCCATCAATAGCTGATGAAATCAGCTAAGTTAAAGCACAGCTATGAATACAACTTTGTTCCTTTAATCACGACTCTACTACTGCTAATCATGGCTATGATAGTGTAAAATTTCGAGGGAATTAAAATTTAACTAATCCATAGCAATATCTTTTTTCTCAATTTTAGATTAGTCATGTTAGTTGAAAACGAATCGCAAGTTTGAAGTGAAAGTTTGGTTAATATTTTACTAACATTAAATTGAATTGTCTCAATTTAGCGAGAGCATTGAAAATGAAATTTTCTCCGCACAATCTCTGGGCATGATAATCTTAAAATGGAATATTTTTGACCATGAGAGTGAGGTCTTAAATTTTGAGAGGATTTTAATAAAATGCATAACTAGTAATTCTCATGACTCAATGCATGCATTGGCAAAATGAAAATTGCTTCTCATGGTTCAGATGTAATGGGGAACAGCTGTTTCCTCTTCTCGTGAAAGTTTCAGAGCTCTCGTGAAGATTTCCAAAACATCCTGGAGATTATGCAATACAATATCTTGGTTAAATTTAGTGTTGTGTAACACTCAGGATACATATTGAGAGAGAATAAATAGGAGAATCATGGTAGATATGTAATAATAATTAATTTTATAATAACAATAAAGGAGCTAATTCTTTCCCGGTGAATACAGCGTGTAAAATCTTCATGAGTTTCACTATGGGCCGGTGCGTAACCCAAAAAGAGTTTATACTGAGAACATTATTAATTTTTAGAGTAATAACGTACGTCCATCTAAACGTACGCTGGAATGAATGGTCCAAAAATGTGTCCTTTAGAAAACCCATAGAGCCTTTATTGTAGGCCCAAAATTAAATCCGGCAACCAGCGCATATACTCGCACCCATATTAAAATTATTGCCGTCAAGAGCCTCTTATATATGTGGCCACTTCCGTGGCTTAGTGTGACTTCGAGAACTAATTTATAAACTGCAACTCCGTGATAGCCTGAGGAAGTACCATTACATTACGATAATAGTTATCAGGCATTCAATAATTTAAACCTATATTGCTACATAGTATGAATATTAATGCAATATTACTGAGAATAAACCAGATTTTTTCCGTTTTTTACGTTAAGAACGTTTTAACGAAAGACCTACAACACGCATAGCCTCATTACCTTCGCGTTGTAATAGCACTGTTGAGTGTGGACACATGCCCGTTGCAATGACGATCTCACAATATCTCTACAACGCGCTTTGCCGTGTTATGAGTGCATATCCGGCTGCGCGAGAACGCGCGTTGGAACAACGTTTTCACTACAGAACTACAACACGCATAGCTCTATTGACTTCGCGTTGTAACAGCGTTGTTGGGTGCGGACGAAGGCCAGTTGCAAGATTGTACTTACAACATCTTTACAACGTGAAATGTCAGGTTATGAATGCGGTGCATTGACGTTGTAAATAAGCTATAAAGAAAGTGCGTTGTGACAACGTTGTGGACTTGTTGGAGGTCTGTTACAGCACGTTTACAACTTACTCACAATGGAATTACAACGCGATATCTTATGCCACTGCTGCGTCAGGGTTTAAGTATGCGCCTGGAATATCAGAATATCCATCACTGTAATGACCATCCAAACTCTGGTGGATATATCTTATTTCCTTTGGCAACATTCATTTTACTCTTACGTGATACATTCAAATAGAATAAAAATGTTTGTTTCATTAATGATAATTTATTCGCAATGCTTAAAAGGTTTTTAATATTGCAAAGCAAATGCTTTAATGGTTAAGCTGCCGCATCAAAGATTTTCCCATGGTCGTGCAAGAACAATAGGAAAAAACTTCTAAAAAAAGTTCAAGCGAGATGTGATTATTATTAGAAGCACTACAATGTAAATTAAAATTAATATCAGCTCAGTATCTATACATAATATGTAAGCTCGAGCATATAGAAAAAATAACGCAGCCGAAACGGATAATTCCGTAAATTCTTGCACGCATGCTTTGAAATTCTCTCATAATATTAGCAAGAAAAAGATGAAAATCTGAGACTAATCAAGTCCCGTGGAAAAAGGATTGTGTGTTACAAGTGTTAAAAATGTTCCAAATCACAATAAAAACGCATCGAGAAACGAAAACGGTCATCATGATTTTATCGATTGGCTGTGGTGATCGGCACTAGAAGATGCCCTGAAAATTGTAAGAAGAACCAACCAGGGAATTAAAATAGGAACTAGAATAAATATCCTAGCATACGCAGATGATGTTATTCTCCTCGCAGAAGACAAGGAGGAACTGGAAGAACTAACAAAAATTCTACTCCAGGAGACGGAACTAGTGGGTCTGAAAATAATTGACGAAAAGACAAAATACATGCACTTTACTAGAACAGAACATCAGCTAATGACTACAATAAATATAGATGGGCATAACTTCGAAGAAGTGGAACAATTCAAATACTTGGGAACAATAATATCAAACAAAAATAGTGAAGAACCAGAAATTACGAACAGAATTAATTTAGCTAACAAAAGCATGTATGCCTGTAATAAAATATTAAATTCAAAGGTAATATCACAAAAGACCAAAATTAAAATATATCACACAATAATTCGTCCAGTACTTCTTTATGGTGCAGAAAAATGGATCATGAACAGGAAAGAAGAAAGGAAGCTGATTATATTCGAGAATAAAGTCCTGAGGAAAATCTTTGGCCCCACAAAGGAAAATGAAATATGGAGAATCAAAAGGAATAAGGAAATACGAGATCTCTACAAAGAGCATGACATAACTGCATGTGTCAGGGCCAGAAGAATGAGATGGCTTGGGCATGTTATGAGAGCAGAGCAGGGCTCAATACTTAAGGATGTTACCACTGGGATACCACAGGGAAGACGACCACCGGGAAGACCAAGAAAAAGGTGCTGGGATGGAGCAAACACGGACATAAACCGGATAGGGGGAGCAGTGGAAGAAGCTAGAGACCGAGAAAGATAGAGGGCACGCGTTGGTGAGGCCAAATCCCAGCTTGGGCATAGATGGCCATGGGAGTAAGTAAGTAAGTATGGTGATCATGGTGAACGATATCATTTCTTAATTTATAAGGGGTTTATTAACTATGGTTAAGATGAATTTTGAGAAAATTTATCGAACAGCACATGATTAATTTTGGCTGATACTGTAAATATAATAGTGTATCTGATTCTATTTATTCTTCCTTAGTTTAAAAAAGCGCATGAAACACAGGACTTCTTGGAAAATTGGAGATAATTATGGCTATGGAGGATAATTTGACTCGCAACTCTCGAAGGTAACAAAATCAAACCTCAGGCCTCAAAATATCTGCCGTCACCCAGGATCCAAGGCGTCATCAAAGCTTTCTATGTCTTTTACAGAAACTTTAGCATTTATAGTTTCTGATAAGTATAGTCGTTGTGCATACCATTATCACGATGGAAATTGCAGTAAAACGAGTATTGCTTAAAACTTAGAAAATTCGGCTTTAAATTTATATAATCTGAAATTTTATGTATCCTTTCGTTACAAGGGTTCTCATTCTTATAAGTAATACTATACAGTAACTGAATATTTATCGAAGCCATGGTCATGGAGTTTTATAATGAAAGATTAATCAATCCAATTTTTCATGTTTGAGCTTGTCATCTTACTACAAAATTCTTAGTCAGCTTTGATGTTGCTGTCCTTGAGAACTGGAAATAATAATGAATTAATAACCTTTTTATTGCTCAGATATGGAAAATCTTAAAGCAGCATATTTAAATTAATTAAATGGCCTAGAAGTAATAGTCGCACAGGTTTTAATTCAAGCTCAGTATATTATGAAAAAGTGTATGTATGTTTTGATATGCCATTCATGTTTTATGCCCCAGAAAATTTGCCGCATTACTAGAAATGTTCTTTGCAAAAACTGGCGCATAGAGATGATAACAATTATTTAGGATTGCCGTAGTTTAAAAGTCGTTTTAAAATAGCAGAATTACTACAAGATTAGAGTATATTAAAAAGAAATGTATTCCATATTTTCTAAGATAAAAAATCGTAGCTTTACTGACATTTGCTGTGCATATTTTTAATAGATGAATAATTTGAATATTGCTCGATCACCATATGTTTATTGTGTCATTGATGTATTAGTAAGGGTTATAAAAAACAAAAGCTATAAATCCATATTTGCATCCAAATTATGTTTGAAGGTACAATCACTGTAATGGGCTGCATTTAAATTACATACCGTCAAAATCGATCGAACCTTAGAGACGGGAAATCAATTCAGCGGTAACGATAGGTGACATTGATGATCGTAGAATGCGATATGAGTTTTCACTATTCGTATGTTACATCACTGTGGAAAGACTTCTCAAGCTATCCGTTAATATAACATATCTGTTATTTGAGACTAGCTTTCTCTGCGACGTATCTTAAAGAGATTAACACATCATTGCAAGACATCCTAAAGAGAAAGCCACTTCATATTGGAAAACCTTTCATTCGTCTATTGACAAACAATAACAAATAAGGGAAACGATTTTCTAATGCCTATGGGGACATAAAGGAAAACGAGGATTCCTTAGTCCTAAACAAAAGCTGGGAAAATAAATGACTTGCGGTAGGTGCCCGGTGAAATTCAAAGGGGGTGAAAACATTGAACTTATTTTATAAGAAAATCACAAAACTAGGAGAACACTGTTGGCGTGGTTATTTGAGGAGTTTGTATCCTATCTTGTACGTTGTGTTCGATGTAGTAGATATTCTCACCGTTTTCCAGGTGCACGGAGAGATGGTCCTCTTTCATGCACGGGAAACCCAAAAATGAGTAAATATATATTAACTGCACTTTAACGCCTTTAAACATATATAAATAACTCGCAACGTTGATAGTGTCTAAATTGTTCTAAAACAATTCGAAATCGTAATGAGAGGCAGGCGGTTCCACTACATGTAATACATCTGAGTATTTAACGATAATTAACAACGATGTGCTTGTTGTAGCAACATAGACATTATTACCAATACTATTCTCTGCACCTAAGTATTCTTGCACATTTAATTAAGTGTGCAGTATATTTAATTCCTTTATGTGTATAGTTAAGTACGTAAGTGTTCTCTCATATACATGCAGTGTCTCTAAGAGAGATACTTTGAGAATAGACATCGAAGGCTATACTTGTTATAAATATGCATTGAATTTATCGATTACCCCACGAAGCAATCTATCATGGGGCCCATGGGATTGTGGGCCCTTCTTATACAGATTTTCTTTCTACGTGCTATCATGGGCCTGCAGGAAAACGTGATATTTAAATGCTAGAGGTGTGAATATCCTTTGAAAATAAAATCTCTGATTGTCAAGGATATATGCTATTGTTGATTTTAGAAAAAAGTGAGATTTTTCAGATAAAAACATGATATTCAGACAAATATGAAGCGCAAAATAAAAACCGAATGAAAGAATAAGAGAATTTATTTATTCAGCCATCCGAATGTCAACCCTCTATCTTGAGCGGAAGTAATTTTAAAAAGCAAAATATTATACCACTGCACAAAACCTAGTACGTAGCGTACCAAAAGACCGGTCTCTTTTTGGGATCTTTTGGTGCCCTGAAATTTTTTTTATGTAGCCTACAATTTTCAGAGTAAACTGTAGATTTGTATAAAAACCAAACAAACAGACAAACGACAGACAAAAATTCTTCTTTATTTATATAGAAGATTGTTGTAGCCTTGCGGCAATTTGAAAGACGTAACCTTCTCTGAAGTACTGCACTTAACTTCCAGCGTTAGCTAGCATGAAGGATGTGACGTCCAGTATAGAGATCTGGCGATCTATTTCACGCCAGAAAAACCGTAGTCTCAAGTAACCGAAGTAACTGTAATACTGAGGGATACGATTGCTCAGAAAAGACGGGTGAATTATAAATAGAAATATTTTTTATTGACTTATGTCACCAATCATACATTAGTAGAGCATTTGTGACAGACGAAGCTTATTTGGTGCTCATCGAAAATGGTATACTCGAGAAAGCAGAAGAAACGTCAAGCACATGTTGCCGTATTGGGTGAATTGTAAGGACATACATTCCAATGAGTTGATGTGTAAATCTTTCATGCTTGTTTTATCATACAAATATGATGCGATGCGACAAATGATTGGGTAGTTAGTCAAAATGTTTACCTCTCATATCTTGATGTGGCTACAATAGATAGGTCATGAACATATATTAGTTATGGGATTTGCCGGGTTTTGGCGTATCTGTTTGGTGCCTATACATTTGTGGTAAAGGGTGAGGATAAACAATGAGACTTTAGAAATATGTGACCTTTACGTCGAAAGGGCATCGCTATTAGATGCTCAGAAATATCAATTTGACCCACGATAGAGACGATTAACGACAGAAGGAGATGGCAAGAAATTCAGGTGAAGCGTATTTGTGAAGCTTATGTATATTACAACGCAGCTTGGCTGTCGTGCCAAACTGCGTTGACAAACGGGCTGCGTCTAATTACACCACATTGGCAAAGATAGCACTATTAGACCCATCTGCACTTGAATCCGAAATTCTGAGCTAAATTGCTAATCCGGAGCAAGATACAGGAAACAAAGCATTTCACTGGTGATACCATCATATTTGCATATTGTTTAATGCCCAAATAATACTATTTTACTTCATTTTAATCACAAGTCTTTTCATTCCATAGCTTATATTCTAGTATTTCCAACTTAGTTGTTACTGTCCGGACCACTAGTACAAATTGCATAAATATATTTAATTGTAATGCTAGAACAGTAAATAATAAATAAACGAACAGTATTTGTTCTGTTAGGGCACTTATATTTCTGATTAAAAGGATTTAAAAATATCTCAAATGAATTTTAGTCCTATCTAGATGTATTAGCACTCGGAGTTAAAAGCCCGAGCAAGTCAGTGAGGTTTTATATGAAAAAAAACACTAAAGATACGAGAGTCACGGTTACAACAGTCATATGTTTACGAGTATTCTGATGACCCTAGTTGACTGTTGCGATTTTTGCTCCTACTCGAGGCTTAAGAAGTGGAACGAGTAGAATTTTCACCAAAACTCTGATATGTGGGAAACTCTTGAGCGTTATATGTAGTCAGAATATTATAATTCGTTCTTGCTGGGTTTAATAACTAATAATTATTAATTAATTATTTTTTTTCTTTTTTAAGAGAAATCACATAATGAATAACCAGTTGTTCATCAAGTCTGTTAATCTAAAGAGGAAAAGAAGGTATTTTGCAACTCACTGCATTTGATTATTTATAATCCAGTAAAATCAGTGGGATTTATTGTTTGGTAAGTGGGATACCATTTTGCTGTTCTTTCTTTGAATGAGGATCATAATAAGGAGTGGACAGCAGGTAAAAGATAATTTAATATATTTTGTTCCGGATAAGCGTGAGAAAAACGTTTGGCTCTAATATTGTAAAGATCAAAGGATCAGACCAGTGATTAGTAGGGATTTTCTTTTCTTGCTAATGTCCTTTACGGAGAACATTCCGATTGAATACTAAGAAACATTAAGTTCCAAAAAGGTCCTTTCCACTCTTATTCATTGGAAAATCTCAATTTTAAGGAGATATGGTCCTTTATGCTCCCAATATTTTTCGACCTGAATCTTTCTAACCGTTTTGAATTGGTATAATCTGAGATCTGAGATAAAAGTTCAAAAGTCATTCACCAGTAAGAGGGCATAACAATTAGAATCAATTTCTGCATAAAATACAGATGAGAGAACAACAAGAGGGTTTTTTTATTGCTAGAAGAATATGTGAGTTTATTGAATGAACGAAATGATGGATAAGCACAAGAAGTTCTGAAATCTATGCTCCATTCGAATGATGTTGATAGAATAAGGAAAAATATAACGGCACACGGAGAATATTTGTGGCTATATCACTTAAAATATTGCTTCTGCCACTATTACAACAGAGAGTGGGCTTTCCACAGTGCATAAACTGCTATTTGGACATAGTGAAGAAAGAATACAAATGCCATTCGTTTACGTTACCTTAGTGTTACTCCAGCAAACCTGTTTATCACAACAGATTGGCATAGCATAGGGATTGACATTATCCGTTTCCATTCTCTTCCAAATCCTTAGATCATTCATACCCTTCCTTCTAACCACATGCTATATTTTCACAATGTGTTTTCACATGGATCACCCAAAATTGCATATATATTCCCCTTACCCAGCATTCCAATTATATTGCTGCAATCATACGTTTCTCATCCCTCCACCCTGTTCTACCTTCTTCCCCCCGTTAACCTTCTTTTTCTCAACATAGTCAAATTATTTCATTGTGTTCGTCTTTCTCGATGATCATATTACCATTCCTTCATCAAACCTAAACTCAATATGTCTCCACAACGACTAACGTTCTCAAATACTAAAATTAAGTACCATATTTTGCACCTCTTAATATTAATAAACGTATGTTTTCATTAAGGTCTATAAGGAGTTGCTGTGATTGGTTATTTAAATATTTTTCATCATAAATGGAACCAATACTAAGTTAATGCTCCACATACTCTCGATGCACCCTTTTGATAAACATTTAGAGAAATAATGGGATAAAATTTCCCTCTGATGCTTAAATATATGCATGAAGAAAGGAAATAGATTATATTTGACATATTGTTAATGATGCTGACGACCGATACATGAGGTGACATTATACATATTTATCTCAGCACTTAACAAAAACAGAATACGCTATTCATTAGGTCATATTAGGTCTTTAGGTCAGTCAGTGGGGATTTTTCTATTCGTCTCAGAATTGGAGGTGTTAATATTTTTGTTACTATTATACTTAAATATTAAATTTGGGGATGCATAAATTATAATACATGGGTATATAAAATAACATACAAAGGCAGTTATCCAAACTAGATATTGGATAATAATTAGAGTTATGTTAGTCATGAAGAATAGATTTCGCCGGTATTTGAACAAGGAATGCTCAATAGCCTGTATCAGGAGTCAGGAAGACAAATAAATTTGGTAAGCAACCCAATGTTTGTTCTTCCAGCCCAAAGACTCTAGTTCAAATCCCAATTACGTTAAATAACTTTAAAGCAGTCCACAAGCATCAGCTCAAATTTATACAGCAGTCCAAACAATACAGTTTTTTGGTCAAGATAGTTAATCATAGATTGAAGAGATAGTCTTGAAGGTGAACAAGTGAACTTTTATTTTAAGGAAATGTGGTCGCCTGCGTGGTAGCTGAGGCAACAGAGTTCGTAGCATGGCTTCCATTCATTGATTAGCATGTATTTGTCTTGCAGAGTGGATTCCTTTGTCAAAAGTGAATCTTTCAAAAAGATTCTGATGCATATTAATATTCATTAATCTGCTAAAAATTATTTTCCTTAAAAACCCAGTGGGAAGTCTAGTTAGATTAAAAAGCAATTAGAGCCAATCCAATATAAAAATTCATCGTAATAAATAAAATAAAATTTTTATATCTCGTGTTGAAATACAAGACTAAGCAGTAATACGCAGGGCTTTTAATGTTCTTTAACTGCATATTTATTTCGTCAGAATCAAATCAATCCTCTCTTCGAACCGATCTCCTATGAAGCATGTTTTCACGACTACATCCCTTGTCTTCTTCTTTCCCCATTCTTAGAAAAATAATTCAGCTCCACTTCTTAGCCACTCTGCTATAGGAATCTATCAAGTCACAATACATGGTTTAGATACCTATCCTGACAAGATTTCATCCTCAAATACTAGAACACAATGTATCATGAGTGAATGCGTTTTATGGTCAATTTAATTGAGTATTAATTCTAAACACGATAGTGAATAAAAATTAATGGAACTGAAGTACTTCCAAGTTAATATGGTATAGATGTAAAGTAAACGACGTCATCCAAACTTACCATAGATGGGCATACTTTTGTTGATCATTATTAAAGTATATTGAAAATTAGCTCGAAAAGCAAATGAATGCGCGCGAGCATAAGAAGTGTATGTAACGTATACATGAGTTGATAATTTGAAAACGTTTATTAGTGCACTGACAATAAGTCACGCAATAGGCGATTATTTCCCCAGCCAGATGTCGTAATTTAGCCAACGGGATTCGAAATGCCCTTGGCATACATACGCATATGTAGGGGTGAAATTTAAATCGCATAAAGTCGTGATTTTTGCACTGAGGGTAGAGTACACAGAGTAAAGGCTATGTGATTCTATTCATAAATAGATTCTATAAGTGGCATTTTCAGCCCCGAGTTCTACGTATTTGTTTCTGTATGTTATTTCTGTGAGGCCAAGGACTTGGACCAAAAGAGGTAGGTCTAATGGCTTGCATTAAAGTTTGCTAATGTAGTCAGGGTACTAGGGGAGGGCTCAGGCTTTTATATTTCTTAGTTAATTTGGAAGTCTTTGCTGCGGCATCATGCAGACACTACCTTTGGCGCTAAATCTACAACGACACTTGCCACTCTCGTACTCTTCAAAGAAAGTCATTGATAAACTTTCACGTCAAGATCACAAACTTTTTAAAAAGAATTTGAGGATGAACTTCCAGATTTAGGATACCTTCCCGCTGAATTAAGGCCATCTGATTTCACACCAAAGATTATATATTAACAGCGAGTGAAGGATGCTATTGCTAGGCTAAAAAGTCTCCTTAAAATAAGAGATTAGATTACTATTGTATTTGCTACAATACTCCACTATAAAGACAAATAACTTCAGTTATGTATACAAGAGAAGTGCAGATCATTAAGCAAGTAAACTCAAGTACTCTTTGGGGTAACTCAGTTTGCAATTCAACTACGTGGTTATCCATGTATTATATGTTATAATAAAACATTGCATTATTAAGCGCAATACTCAGTTTACGGAGTAGGTGAAACACGTTTTAAAACAATTCTGGAGATGTCGCCTAGCTGGGCTGCATGCAGCTTAGTATGCATAGTATACAGCGACGCCTGCAACGAAATATAGCAGGCGTTCAAGCACTTCTAAAAAGGAATTTATTTTAGCAAATTTTTTATCTCTACAGTCTACGGGTAAGCAAAAATGCACGTACCAACTTTAACACTTTTCAAAATTTTAAACTAATCGATAGCTAACTAGATAAAATTAATTTGGCTTAAACATTCAAATATTATTGCAATAGAAACCCAGATTATGCGAGTAGCTATGAATATCCAAATAGGGAGCCTAAGAAGGATCAAACTCCTCTTCTTTAGTTGTATAGGATTTTCGTGATCATATATCAGCCAGTTGGTTGCTAAATGCGTACTCTTTTGATTTTTATGAATGCGTTAAGTTAAAATTTGCAATTAATGGGATGAAAATATGGTTAATGAGAAAAATGATTGAGGGTGGATTAAATAATAGTTATCAACATTATTTTTGATTATTTAATATTGTTGCATTAAAATTCCATTTCAATGGTGGACCACCCTCGGTTAGCAGGGCAATAAACATTTTATCACTGAATATCCAGAATTCGTGACATCAAATTCAGATCGGAATATGTAGGTATATATTGTGCTGCCATAAAATAGATTTATTGGTGCTTATGATGTGATATGAAGTTAAACTGGGAGCATTCAAAACTTCTCAAATCATTTACACCATAGCAAATGAAAAGAATTAGCATTAGAGCAAGTTCCTTTTTATGCGCAATTGCTTTCAATCAGGCAAGCTTTTTCGAATTTTAAGGACAAAAGTTAAAACGCAGGTTCATGCGCTACTCGACTCTATTCGAGTCAATAAGCAATGGCGTTTTATTGCTTACACAAAGAGTCATTGAATGCATTTGGCGAAGAAGGCAGAGCCGGTCCCCGTGATTGCATTTAATTAGTCCGATTGGACCACAACGCATGCGCAACGTGTTTGTCGCTCCCTCTATAGTCACGTCCGCAGTAAACGAAGGCCGGGATTCGTAATGGGAGGATGCAGTTGCAACTAATTACTGCCATTTGCATCACGAGTCGGAACGGCTTTCGGTGTGTCAAGCGACAGGACGGAATCGAAAGAAGAGACAGTCGGAAAAACAAATACGGTTCAAATCGTTAGGTAATACGACGATAAAAGGGATTTTTATTCCTCCCTTTCTCTTTCCACCCGGAAATAATCTTTCGGAATTGGAGTTCAAAAAAAGGACAAAGGGAAAGGCAAAAAAAATTATAACGGAGCCCATTCAACAAAAAGAGTGCAAACAATGTTTTTTTAAAAAGCGTGGGGCATTGCGTTCTCTCACCAACTCCCGCCATTCACGTTTCCGCACTACGAAAGACAAACATATCTTGGACAAAAAAAGGGAGAAACATAGCACGTTAAAAAAAAGAAGGAAAAAAATAATTCAGCCTGTGGGAGGAAAAAAAGGCCCACCGACCCCATTATCAACAGTAAAATATCATCGCGCATTCAGCACACGCCTTTGCACCGTCCGAGTGGAATTCAAGGCACGCCATTTTGACGTTGTGAGGTTTATTGCTGTTCGAGAGAGCGCGGAAAGAATAAGGGAGTGAGAAGCAATGCAAAACGCTCATGCATTTCCATTAGGCAGGGACTATTCAAGAGAGAGGGGGAGGGACTGAGAGGGAGGGAGGTGTTCTGTTATGATGGCGAGGGGGTGGGCAATGTATTGGTAGCAGTTAGTAAACACGGGAGACAGATAAGGGGAATAACAGAGGTAGACACAATTTTGAATGCGTGCGCTATATGATATCGTGGATGGGTCTCCCCGCTTCGGCGTCGACACTGGACATGTAGCGAAGAGAAATAAAAAAATATTGGCCCGCGAAACTCTTGTTTTTCGATTCAAAACTGTTCGATTCCCTCCCTCGATGTATCCTCACTCAAGGAGAGACATATCTGGACATATTTTTTGTCAGGATAAAAAATAACGTGAACAATTTGACATTTTCAAAAGTATTGGTGAATGGGAGTGGAAGAAGTTGCCTCCTTTATCGATCCCAAAATTTGAACACTTTTTCGTCCCATGATATTTGAAATATCAATTTGATCAGAATAAAATCAAAATGATACGGATGAAGTTAAGGATTTTTAGCTCTCGATAAAGAGACAATGTATAGGGAGAAATATACAATTATTCGTTTCCGAATATATTTGCAAATTAATTTGCGTAGCCATTAAATTGATTAAACTACAGTTGTATGGCTCTACCATTCCGTCAAACCTATTTTAAATTATGAAAAATCTATAAAAATGTACTCCAGTGAGAACTGTCTTGTGACAAACTGATGGATCAAGGAAGACGGATTTATTATTGAAAATTGTGTAATAACGATTGCTTTGTGGACTTGGAGGTGTAATTTGAATTTGCGGTTTGTCTTTATTGAAACAATCTACAAAGAAAGTTAATTTAAGGGTAAAGTTTATTTGAGCGGAGGAAATTTGATGATTTAAAGTTCGGGGAATATAAAGAGCAAACTGCGTGACCGAAGCCCACAATTTTTTTAAAATGCTCCATTTTCATTTACGATCAGTTTTTGAGAGCACCAGTTCAAACAACATTTAGTATTTTGTCCGTTAATTTTGAATCTCCCTACCCAGCTGCGCGAAGAGGACCGAGGCATGTGTCATAAATGAGTTCACTCACGTAGTTTTCCATGCCAAAATGAAATGACCATTATTCGTTGAAACAACACGTCAATTGAATTCCAACTAAAGTACTTCATCCATAACGAGTCTTTCGAGAGTTTTTTTTATTAAAGGAAGAACATTTTCAGTTGTAACATCAGTGAGAGCGATTAAAATATACATACTCAAGTACTGGTTGTTAAAATCAAGCACTCCATTGCATTTTATTGAAGCTCTACACATGCCTTAGGCCATAGAGAGGTAAAATTGAACGATTAAATGCAATGCAACATGAAACATTAAATCAGCCTACTTGTCTTACAATTTGAATTATTAAATCAAGCAACTTTAACTACAGAGAGAATAACCCATTATATAAACCAACAAATTATAATATTGTAATGAAAAAGACGCTCATTATTATTGGAGGAAGGAAGATAGGAACAAGCTATTGCCCAGAAATATATGGCACATGACATAAATTTTAGGCCTTAGGCCATTTCAACGTGATTTGACGTAACTATGCCAGTGTGGAAGGTTTGCTTTGTTTCTAATAATGTTTTTACGCTTTTAAATAAAAAGCTTAGTCCTACAAACCTCTAACCCACAACAACTTTACACTGGTGCCCATCAGTCTCCATCAATTTGGATTATGCTCGCATTCCTATTGGGAGAGGAACTTCTTTAATATTAACAACTCTTTCTTGAAGGAGCTGTTTGGAAACGAATTAAGTCTCCAACGACTGAGTGTTGCGCAACTAGCCAGAGATGTCTGGGAATCCCCACTCCCTTGAACACGAATATTCAGAGATTTATATTGTTTCGGAGAAAGAAGACTTCTACTCAGGCATAACAAAATTAAGAAAGGAAAGCAGAAAAAATTGAGAGCGGAGTTTTTCACGGGAATCTTCCTTCCGCTAACATTTTAAAGGGGGAAACAGGGAGAAAAAACAAACTCCTCCAGATGAGTTCTGCTCCTTTAGTTCAGTCTATTCAGAGAAAATGGATATCGGAGCGGATGGGAATAATGGTGGATTGGAGGAAAAGACGACTATCAAGAGAAAACCCTCCGTACGCGACGTCGAAACTATCGAATCAATTCATCTCTACTCACGGTGTTGATAACACGTCGATATTTAGCAATCGATAGTAAACCGTCGATGCTACAACAATTACAGTCAAACTTTTAACTTCTTTATTCTCGTTAACTTCTTTCTGTCAATAGTAACTTCATGTTAACAATCAAATAACTAGACAAAAATACTGCCTAGAAAGCCATAGAGGGTAGTTTCGTAATAAATTGAACAATATCTTAAAACAAATTACATCAAACAATAACTATCCTATTTTTAAATTATAGCTTAGAGTTGAAAAAAATGAGTGAGTGATCGTAGAGAATTATATCGCATAATGAATTTAGAAAGAATTATTTGGAACACAATATCTCATTTAGTCTTTTTCTTGATCCACTTACCATGCCCATCTCTTGAAAACAAGAATTCAGAACGCACGGATGCCGGATATTGTCATTTTCACCAGGTTCTAGCCGAATACCACTTGAACCCTAAATATACAATCTGTTGTCCAGTTACAGCAAGTTATGACAAAGTAATCTGAGCTATATAAAATCTTAAAAATGAAAATAGCACCCAAAATTACTGAATAAATATTAATTTATCTCGAAAAAAACCACGATGGGAAACTCAAATGAAACCATCGATGGCACAAAAGCATTGGTGGTAATCCATCGGTGATGAAAACATCGACCGTTGGACCCCGATACTTTTTGATTCATTTCATTATTTTCTAGACCATCGACTGTCCATGCTCATCTCTGGTTGGAAAGAAGAAGGGAATAGTGAGACAGGATGATGCGAAGAAAGAGGCTGGAGAAGAGTAGATGGACCAGGCGGGCAGTCACGCATGAGTCCTGGGTGTACGTGTGTGCGCTGGGGATTTATGCCACACGGAACAGTCGCCGGTGTGCAAAAAAGAATTGCAGGATTGATTTGGTGGAGGGATCCAAGGTGGCAGCAACTCTTGCTGCAAGAGTCGAGAGTACGTACAGAAAAGTCACAAGATGTTCTCTTGCATCAGCAGATAGGAGAAAAGAGAGGAGTATAAACGGAAAGGATGCGTTATTTTGCGGTTGACTCTAACCAGACCTTATAAAACCGGGTCTTTTAGTGATTTAGTAATATATTTTGATGTTTCGCATCATTATCTATTGCAAATAAATTTCGGAATTCTGGTATATATGGTATGAAGTTAGGAGCAGGGAAAATGGACATTCTGTGGGGTTGTTTGGATCAGGTTTTTTCACTAAGAGGTTAAGAGGGGAATATATTTTTGGGAATACCGCGGGTTGGTTGAGGGTAGGAAAAACCAGGGCAATGGATTGAGGAGGTTAAATCGGTGGAGGAGGTAGATTTAAAAAGTTCCTGATTGGGCATAAAAATATTTTTGGAATTATCCATCCAGAGAATGAAATATGAAGCCATCATTGCACTAAAATACGCAAATTCCTACACGTGGCGATAATCGAATAAAATTAGGGGAGATATGATGAAGGCGAATTAATTAACCCATTCAATGCGGATGCCTTGAATTCAAGGCATCCGCGTCAGCGTCTTAAGCTTGCTCTAGGCACACGTGGATGAGTTTCGTTCTTTGCTGAATGTGTTTTCGTTTTATATAAATAAAAGAAAAAAACCCTTCAGAGTGGGAATAAATGCCATGTCAACAGGTCAGCATTGAATGGGTTAAAACCACCAAGAGACATAACCGTTGAACGTTTAGGAAGCACTAATATTGCAACTTATACTTTAACTTGATGAATTGTTGCACATATGTTAACGGTATCGGCGTCTACAGGAAAAGAAATAATGAAGAAAACCCGTGGAGAACTGGGAGTAAAAGAGCAGTTAATCATTTGCTAAGCTGATCTTTTATTTAAAAACGTGATACGGCTTCGAAAATGCCTAACAATACATACATGGTATACATTCATCCAGCCAATGAAATAATATCTATCTAGCGAATGAAATATGAAGCCATTACCGCACTATAATACGAAAATTGCTGCATGTGGCGATAATCGAATAGGATTAGAGGAAATATGAGCAAGACGAAATAAAACCACCAAAAGACATAACCGTCAAACGTTTAGGAAGCACTAATATTGCGACCCATCATGACTCATTCTCGTCGCTCGCATCTAAATGATACATGCAAACTCGTAGAAGTAGAGAATGAATGCTAAGGTTCTCTCGATTACGTGCACCATGTTTAGGATTATAAGAGAAAAAGAAGATCCGAAGAGGAAAGAGAAATAGGTTGAGTGAGACGTGGAGAGCGTATGGGGGAGGATGGGGTGGGCGTGGGGTAGGGTTGGGCAAAATTGGTTAGCAGGAGGTGGAGCGCCTTAACGCGTGCAGCGGAGGAGGGTATTGGGATTGCCTAGGCCACAGCCTCCCGCCATCCCTTGACGCAGTGGCGGCACATTTCATTCCCAGTCTTCGCCCCTGGGAAGAGTGCGTGGGTTGAGTTTGGGCGGACGGGAGAGGGGTGAGTGGCGGACGGGGGGGGGAGGAAAGGGGGAAGGACTGGCTGTAGGGATGAGTGGAGTGGGGAGGGAGCAGGAATTCTGGAGATGAAGGGCGGGAGGAGAGGAAGGGAGAGGACGGAGAAGTCTGCGGTCGGAGAAGGAAATAGAGAGAGATCTGGATAAAAAAGGGAAGGGAAGAATATTAAAGGCCCGTTTGAACATACGAACGTAACTTAAGGTAACTTAAAAGCGATCACTCTTGTCTACAAACTAACCATTGGGTAGAGTTCTCTCCATCGTTACGTTGAGTAACTGGATTTCTGTTATTTTAAATCTTTCAGTCCCCTAGCACAGCTTACTGTACATGGATTTTATTCATCGTTATCTTCAACTACAACTGTTCATTTCAAACCTAGTCAAATTCAGAGTAAAACCCTCCGCAAGCTTTTGCAGAAGTAACTTACAATTGTTGACCCACCTTAAAATGTAGTGAATAAATTTGTATTTACTTCCCTCTATTTTCATAAATATACTATGGGTAAAAACATTTTTCGCTGAACGAAAAAAAATTCAGGACTGAAAGAAGTTAAAATTCTCAATGCCAGTCAAGCCTGTTTATTTATCATACATCCAAGCAAGCTATGAAGTTAAAATTTGGTACGAGTGCAAGCCCTGACAAATACCAACCGGGAAAATAGTAAAAACAGCGAACAGATAATTAAAGAGGTTATCCTCACCCAATATTTATTAGCTTTGACTTCCTTAAGAAAAGCATTGAATGTTGTGAAGATATTTATATACTTTTTTCACTAAATGCACTGAAGATGTAGGGTTAAAATTGACAAAATCAGGTAGGTAAAAGAATGGAGATTTAAAATTTTCTTACTGTTTCCTTATACACCTCGTTATCGTCTAAAATTGAGATTTTGGGAAAAAAAATCTTCCATTTCTCTACTGCATTAAGCCGAATATTTAATTTCCTTGGAAAAAGCAGCATACATTTTAATGGAAAATTATGACTGCGGGCATTATGGCTTCAGTTAAATCATAGCAAAATATTTGTAGGGGTATATTCCGCGTCAATCAATTTATTTGACGCTTATAACTGCTTCATACTACACGGATTTTGCATGCCACATTGGAAGAATTCTATTTCTATTTGGCAACTATACATTTTCCCCCATTGAAATACAATGGGTTTCCTCTAATAGTTTTCCTCTTTCAAATTAAAAATCAATTTAGTAGCAGATGTGGAGGTCTAATTTTAATTTTAGTTAGAATGTCAGATACAATACACGCAGGATAGTCGAAAGCAATAAACGTACTCAGCTTAACGCCGGTTCACACCGAACTGGAGAACAATTAAAGAATATAACCAAACTTGAACTCAGGCTGCAATATTCAAATTAAAACAATGAAAATACTTCTCATTTCCTCAAACAGAAGATTATGGAATATTTTTCCAATGCTACCAATTTAAAAAACTACTCTCTTTACTAAATTACTAAAAAGTTGCACTAATGCGTCATTTGCGAATCATCTCAAGGGGAAGCGACCCAATCTTAAATAACTTGTTTGTAAAAATATGCATTTTACTTTCTCATATCAGTGGTACAATTCTACTCGAAAAGAGTTATGATTGGTCAACTAAAGAAATCACCCTTCTATTTGGTTAGTCACATTGAAAACATCATGACAGTGTGTGAACGTTTCTTATCTTAGTGTCATGCTTTAGAGTTCAGCCGTCTGAAGTTACTTTCTTAAGTTATGCTATAACGTTTAATGTGAGCGAGCCTCCAGGGGCGACGGTACCCAGGCGATGGAAAGATAGAGAAACAAGAGAAGTGAAAGACAGAAAAAGGAAGGAATCCAGCACGTTGGCGGGTATCCAGTGACGTGAGGTGAGAAGGAAAAATTCCATTGTATCAACTAAGGCGGTAAAAGGTGAAAGGGTGAGGTAGAAGCTTCAACGGCCGCGACCTCTGACCCATAATCCTGCGAGCACAATTTTATTCAGCCATCATAGAACGCCATATTGCTCTATTTTGTGCCTCCTACGAAAGATATGCGGAAGCTTATGTATTTTATACATATACTTGGCTATATTAGACAACCGGAAGATAAAAGTAGATCAATTTCGTTGAGATAATAAACGTTACAAGTCAAACGCCATGCCATGTTTCACCAATAAAATAATGCTGAGCATAATTAGGATCATTTCAACGTTTATCCCTAAAGCAATGAAACTAAATTTCTCTGCTATTTGAACAGTAAATATTGGGAATTGTAGAATGCCTCGCCCAGTTCTTATTTTAATCGTCATAACTAAGTGAAAACCAGCGTAAATGCATGTAAATTAATACAAAATATCCGAAGAGTTTAATATTGTTTCATCGAAATGTATTAGCCTTTAGTGACATTAAAGTGTGAAGAGTATGCATTAAGAGAATATGCTGCTATTTACTTGCGAATATTTCGCGTCATATTTTTAGTACTGTATTATTACGTATTCCTTCTTCGAATTGATAGGGAAATGACTTATAATGTGTACTGAGAAATTTTCTTCAAAGTTAAAAATTCATTTGGAAAAAATGATAATGTGACTTACAGCAATGAAGAACTACGTAACACTAATGCTTTGCTAAAGTGTACAGCTCTTAGCATGCTAGCTAACTGCAGTAAAAGTGATTAAATATCGAAATCGCTATTACTATCTGATTCGCAATGTATTTAAAACATCTTTTCATAAAGTCTGTAACACTCATCGCAAGTAGTGAACCGTGGACTAAATGATTTTAAATTTTCATTTCATTAAGATAACTACATTAGTTCTTTTTCAGAAGTTTCATAGGTATGCTTGGATATTAAATAAATATGAACGGTGAAAATTATCATTTGATTCTAAAAGAATTTAGAATATTTAGTTAAATAGAAAAATTAAGCATATTGTTATTGTGTTAACTATCAGTGAGGAGAATATAATGTGTACAAATATTTTATTTATTACGAGAATGAATCATTATTGATGTTCATGAACCATGATTCACGTTGTCAGTTGGAAAACTAAAGCTGCACCTTAACTTTCCTGGCTGAGAACGTTTTGGCAGGGGATATTGTTTGCAAGCTATTATATATTTATATGATTTCAGGAAAAAATAGAATTAAATATTTAGTTATCACTTAAAGCAATCTCTACAAGGTTATTACATGTTATTCTTATTTCCCGTGGTTTTTAGAATTCAAAATAAAAGTTTTTTCTCAAAAATAATTGTTCACGTTTCATCATAATGTAACGACAAAAAATAGTATTGCCAAGTTTTCTTCCGCTAACTCTGAAAATGTACCGTAAAATTCTCACCCCAACGTGTGTCCTAAAAATCATAAGCAAATCGGAGGGGATATTCCCAAATGGAATTTCCGTTTTCAAGTGCTTATCCTTAAGCGTTTTTTCAATCTTAGCTTATAGTATTCCTAGGCTCGTGTCATGTACACATTCATGTCACAATCCAAATTTAGCGTGAAAATACAGTCCAATTATTTCCATTCAATTTTTAAATTCCTTCAATGTTATTCATTCTATTTTCCAATGCCTACCACCTATTCCAACGTGTTTTGGATCCATTTACCATATTCCTGTTTTGTTTCACATTGATTTTACTGATATTCCCTTTGAATTACCTTTCATTCTCTCTCTTACCTTTAGAGTACATCTGATGTTCCTTTTTTATAAACATTGAAATCATTACAACTCCTTTTTTCCATGCTTTACCTGTCTCATCTATTTTTCGTTTTAGTTAACTATTCATTTCCCTTACGTTGTTTAGCTTACATTTAAAATTGTCCATTTACCTCCCATTCATTTTAATAATCACCTACACTGGAATATATTGATCGTGAGTGAATATATTATTGACCAGTCCTATCGTTACCTCTGAAGTTTTCTTAATTCTTTGCAATGCTTTACTTTATAATATCAATTTGATACTTAAGTGTCAACTAAAACTCTCTTGAAAGGTCCCAACCACGGATTAATATACGTACCAATAGGGTGGCCCAAAAAATACTTTATTTTTAAGTTTGTGGGGCGACTGCATTTTATGGTGCAATTTCATGTATAAACGACCCACAAAAAAATTCGGCTCGATTGCACAATATTTGACCCTGCCGATACGCGTTTAAACATTTTCGGATCGGATGTAGGCAATTTTGCCTACTTTACAGGGGTTATTTTCCGTTTTCTCCGGTATTCTACTGCAGAAATTGTTGTTAAAAAGAATAAATACAATCAGTGTTGATAAAAATTATTATTTAAAATGAGTTATTTTATTATTAATTTGACAAAAATGGTTTACATAAAATTTACATGTACCTAGACCTTTTCTTTTCCATACTTATCAAACATTCTTCTATGCTTCTGCACCACTAGTAGCAAATGCTGTCTCTCACGTTCACTACAGGTAAGATTTTTCTTTACCAGATAATGTTTGATAAGAGACACACCCCTTTCGGCGGTGTCATTGACGACTTTAATATTTTTTACAACATTAAAGCCTTTAAAGGCAGGGTCAAATATTGTGCAATCGAGCCGAATTTTTTTGTGGGTCGTTTATACATGAAATTGCACCATAAAATGCAGTCGTCCCACAAACTTTCAAAAAAAAGTATTTTTTTTGGGCCACCCTAACGTACCAACCTCTTCCTTATAGCTGAAGGTTCAAGAAACCAACCTTGCGCTTCCAACCCTTTAAATCGAATTGATTTATGAGTAAGATTTCATTAGCACAACATTATGGCCTGAATATTCCTCCGCTCTAGGTAGGAGTGAACTATTGGTCATGCAAAGGTCCCTAATCTATGTCTAGTAGTAATAACCTTACTGTAAATCAATTTATTCCTCCATGAAACTCCAAATAAAACCTAGGAAACATCCCTCATCTTAGTTATTACTCGTGTGATGATCCCCATCGTTCCTTAACGTTGTCAATAAACACAATTCTCACGATGGCTTTGCGTTGGCATGCATACCAAATTTAGAAGTAAATTGGTACGAAGTTTTCTGCGGAGTTTGGTTATTGGAGCAGCTTTCGGGCGTTCCTCCGCGTGATGTCAACAATGGGCATCACGCGGAGGAACGCCCGAAAGAAGCTCCAATCAGAAGTAAATTTTTGAGTTTTCCTTTAACTGTAAAATAATATTCAACCAAAACATGCTTTAAAATCTATTATCATTGTATGATATAATGTGTACAACTCATCACCTCCACATAAATCATTCTACTTCTGTCGCTTCAGTAAGTATCTTATCTTATGTTCAGTTGTCTTATCATCACAACTTGTGAGCTAAACACTTTAGATAAATACTAAAAATAAGTATAGACTGAAATAAAAATAAATATAATAAAATACTGCAAATTCAGTTGCACTCAAAGTTACCGTTGCATTACAAAGGTATTTGTGGAGGTTTACTTCAATTTTGTTTTCATTTTTTTTGTCATTCCGGCCCAAGTCTTTGCTCAAACATTACGAGAGCTGACGATGGCAGAATACGAGACTCTTTCGATAGTGAAACGATGCGAGTTACTTACGGTCTAAGGGACTCGTTCCTTGTGATCAATCGCGTATTCACTGCCCACCATAATTCACATAGTAAGGTAAATAATAATTAACATCGATTCCCGTTGTCTTCCTCAGAGATGTTTTTGACATGCAATTTTCTCTCGATCACTTCGTATATCTGTGGAATGTACGCTGCGTGGACGACCTTATCTTTAACCTCTACCCTTTTATCTACCTATCATGGGTGACCCTAACGGGAGAAAATCGACGGCAGGGAACCTTTAAGCGTCTTTGAACCGGGTAAGTTCATCTTTCACGAGATTTTAGCCCATGGGCAATATGGAAATGCCAGAAAAAGATAAGTACAAACTTCGATTAATGGTTTTATAGTTTTGAAACGTTTCCCTAAACGAAAACTCTTCATGCGGTTTCTCATGGTACCCGGATTACGATGAAAATTAAGGTTATAGGTATTTTTTACTTTTATATCCACGTTTCAAAATTACCAAAGCCTTGAATACTAACTGCCCATTATAATTAAAAACGGGAGTTACGTCGGCATTTAGCCGTAAAATGAGAATGGTATTTTGGTCATTATGTGATTAATTTTATTGCGTATTTATCACATATTCAGTTTACAAGTAATGCATTGTGATTAAAAATTACGAAATATAAACTAATATCCGTGGAAAAATCTGCCCCTGGGATACATGGAACAACAAGGTAGTAAACTACTTGGTAATATATATCATCATATATATAAATATATAGGTCTGTGATTTCTACAAATATTTCTATCAACTATCAACAAATATTTCAAAGACTTTAATTATATTCACAATAGAATATTTAAAATGCTTACATTTGTAAAGTAATTACAATGGAAAACTTGGGGGGAAAAGATAAATGAGACCGCACTTATTTTGGTATAATGACATCTCTGGCATCTTAAACACCCGCAAGAAAATAAAATTTCTAATGCTCTGTGTAGTGTTTCTATGCAAAAAAGAAACAATTTATTAATGTGAAGAGAAACTAGAGTTATTAAGTGAAAGTCACTGGGCAAAAATCGGGGAAACGTTGGATGTTTAAAGGGAATCTGTACAAAAATAAGTGATTTCAAAGGGTTCCGAAAATAAGTGATTTCAAAGGGATTGAAGCCGTAGTTCAATGATTAAATTTTACTTAAATTGACTAAAATTTAAGGAATGCATAACGCATAATCGTTTACGTATTAAAAGCACCATGGTATTGATGGTGCTACCGTTTACATCCCGGGGTAAACTTTGAAAGCAAGAGGTTATCAGTGAGTAGCAATATCAATGGTGAGTATAAGTATTATTTACCAACTGAAAGACATTGTCAGACTACAAAAAAACCACAACAAAGCGATAAAGTGAGATATTTGGACAAACGTAAACGAAAGGAAGCTTCCCTACGAAATTCAAATCACGATCAAGGAAATCTTAAAAAGAGACGGAGCGGAGATGAGGACGGACCACGGAGGGGAACAGGAAAAAATGGAAAGCAGAAACAAGGGATAGAAAGGGGAGCCGTGGATGAATTGAAGATTGGGAGCGAGGAAAGAGAAGAACCGGAAGGGTGAGAAGGAGAAACAAAAGACGCAGGAGAGGGATACGCATGAGAGTGCGTGCCAACTCGGAGCAAAGGAAGTGGAGCAAAAGGGGTGGATGAAAAAGAAAGAGTAATGTACGAAAGAGAAGGAGTAATGGGACAACCAAATAGGTCTAGAAAAAAGGGTTGTTGGTGGGAGGCTGTCGGGGGTGGGGTAGTAGTAGGGATGAAGGAGAAGAGAGAACTCACTTTGTTGTGAAAATGAGATTTGCAGACCGAGAGGACGAGTAGGGGAGGGAGGAGAGGGGGAGGGTGGGAGGAGTGTTCCTTTTTCCGAGGGGGAAAGAGAGGGATGAGAATGAAAGGGTATTCGGCAGCCAGGGTTATTGGGTGAGAGGGGAGGAGATTTTTAAGGGAGAAATGAAAACGGGGACACGACGAACATAAGAGGGAGGAAGATGGAAAGAGAGGGTAAGAGTCGCGACAGGAAGGCAAAAGGAGGAAGGGTTGTTTGCGATCCCACTTGGATTTCTCACTCCGCAGATAAGAACTGACTTTGGACTTCCTCCGCGATGAGGTTCGCCACGAGAGGAACACGGGAAAAGGGGGGATTTACCTCTTCCCTTTCTCCATTCCCCCTCTTCCCATTCTCCATTCCCCCCTCTTCCCTCCCCCTAGCTATTTTTCACACTCTTCAACACTCGAGACTCACGCACACACCACTGCGGATTCGAAAAAAATAATCTTATTTCCTTTCGCGAGCGCGTTGTCGTACTTCGGGGCTTTTATTTCCTTGGGGAGGCCTGAGGTGCGAAGTGCCGTGGCTGTGTAATTTAGTGCGTCGGGGGGATGGTTTGCACCCACCTCCCCGCATCCCAGGCGGAAAGTTACGCGCATATACCCTCCCACCGCTATCTGTTTCTTTCTCGTAGTGTTAAGGAAGCTACAGCCTACGTCTTGGCAAAATGATGAATGAGCGCTGGTCGCCCTTCGACTGTGTTTATGTGACAGTGGGGTGAGTGGGTAAAACACTCCACGACCACGATTTTGTTTCTGGGTGTGTTTCCGGTGACAGGGGGAAAGCATTCTGATGGACAAGCGCTTTCCTTCGTGGGACGTGGGAGAGAAACCGTTTCGCCGCAAATGAGAAAACGATAGGGAAGGTTTTCGGGATACACTCGACGAAAAGCTTGGTGCTTCTGGTAGTCACAGAAAGGTTTGCGTCCCTATAGACAAACAAAGCTAAGGAAATTTTCCCCACGCATGCAATTGTATAACAGCTGATAATAAGTAGCAAGAACTAGCAAGCTTGTACCAATCTAAAAAACAAAAACCCTTTTCAACCGCAAATTTTAACACATTTTTCTTTCAAGCAAGAATGTTTTCCCCAATAATTTTAAGATAGAGTTTGTAAAAATTAGAAAAGATGACCCATGATAACTCATTTGACGAGTCATACCTAATCCTTTTACTGAACAATATGAAGTCATACTCTTACGCGTCGCCTCTCTCGGATTTTCGGATCAAGCATGTAATATCAAATAATTTTTGCTAAATACTGCTAAAATTTGGCACTAACTACTGTTGAAGTTGTATCTATAGGCGGCTATGTTTCCTCTTGTGTTGCGAAAGGAATGGAAAACAACCGCGTGACTAGAGGGTTTGTATTTAGTATGCGCGTCACAAAAGAATGTCTATTTTAATACTTTCCTATTGTACGAAATAAATTTGTTTAAATACATTGGGTATTTCTAGCCTTTTGTGACACTGAAATAAATGACTGATGTCGAAATAGTCTCTTGAAAAAAATCAGTATTGACCGGTATCGGAACATGGACCTTGCTTGCTGTGCCAGTGCGCAAACCAAACCATTTATTACGTAGTAACAGCAATAAAATGAATGATATTAAAAAAAAATAATTGCATATTCATCTTAAAATACATAAGGAACTCTTAACATTACCTATTTGGGTCTTATGACACGTTTTTGAACGCAATGCCTTACAAATGTATCGATCCAGTGAAAATATACCCATGAAACTTTTAAATTTCATTTTGAAAATATTATCGTGTTCTTTGGATTGAAAAGAATATTTGAAATCTTTTGTACGAAAATTTTGCGTCATATCACTGAATAAATCACTTCTCACTATTTGTAGCCACGCGAAGGGGTTCTCTTTAGGCTTAGGTAATACTTCATGAATATCGTGACTTGGGACTCATTATTCTCGTTGCATGTCACAATGTCTTTCTAACGTGCGGAAAAAGACACGATACACACTACCGGGGAAAGATTACTTGCGAGAGAGAGCCCTTCGTTGTGCAAATCCCAGAGCGAGAAGAAAAAGGAAATGTTTCCCGTGTGGAAATGGTCGTCCTCTCACTCGAATGCCGATAGAAGATGAACATGTCAAGTACGACATGCGACCAAAAGTGCATTTGGCTGCTGAGCCGCGACGAATGCTTTCTGAAAACATGTTAATCCAGTCTCTAGCTTTATTTTTAGTAAATAAAGCATTGCAATTAAGAGATAAAGCAAACCTTTACGAGAATCGCGTGCTAGGATGCATTACGTAACACTAACAAAAGATATACAGCGTCCGAGGAAAATGAATCATAGCCAAAGAATCACAGTACATTGTTCTCCTGTTCTTACATTGCATAGACGATTCTTATTTATTTTTTGAGGACAAGGCTGGCTGTGATGCAGAATATTACAATGAATGTGAGAAAACGGAAAAGAAATGATCACTGCATTTCTCATTAGCTGCCAATTTTCTGCCGTTGAAATTTAAAAATTTCATTAGAGCATGTGCACATACCACTCTTTTATGATTGTTTGTCAGTTGAAGTATGAGGTGAAGACATCGAAAAGACCTGAAAATTAATACTTAGTCTAGTTTTATTTTTACACATAAGGATTTAATATTTAGATGTTAAAGAGAAAATACATTCATCTACAAACATAAAAAAGTAGAAAACAAAGTACAATGATTATCCCTAGATTTGGTCATTTTTATTTTAATGAGTACACCCAGGAAATATAAATGATCTTATTTTATCTTAGGGTAATTAATACTTCAGTTAAATACCTAATTTAAAAAAATGGCAATATTTCTTTTTTGAATAAATTGTTCTTCCTTAGTGTAAAGACTTATAGCATTAGCTTTAGAGCTCTTCGTAAGTAACCTCTTTGGAAAGTTCTCATCTTTGTTGGTGAAAGGTAGATATGATAGAATTTGTAAAAATTAGAAAAGATGACCCATGATAACTCATTTGACGAGTCATACCTAATTCTTTTACTGAACAATATGAAGTCACACTTTTACGCGTCGCCTCTCTCGGATTTTCGGATCAAGCATGGGATATAAAATGATCTTTGCTAAATACTGCTAAAAATTTGACACTAACTACTGCTGAAGTTTTATCAATAGGCGGCTATGTTTCCTCTTGTGATGCGAAAGGAACGGAAAACAACCGCGCGACTAGAGGGTTTGTCTTTAGTATGCGCGTCACAAAAGAATGTCTCTTTTAATACTTTCCTATTGTACGAAATAAATTTGGTTAAATACATGTACCCATCGGGTATTTCTAGCCTTTTGTGACACTGAAGTAAATGACTGACATCGAAATAGTCTCTTGAAAAAAATCAGTAATGACCGGAAATCGAAACATGGACCTTGCTTGCTGCGCCAGTGCGCAAACCAAAATCAAACCCACTATACTACACTTCGTATACAATAACCAGATTTCCTCCTCTTCGTGGCAATTTTGGAGGATTCATGGGTACTAGATTTTTGCAGGTGATAAGCAAATTCATGAATGACTGATCAAGACCTAAAATAAAACCCGTAAGCAAAAACAAAATATTCACAAATAGTAGCTTACCGTAAGACATTTTGGACGTAAAATTGCTTCCTGCTGCCGTAACAAAAATTATTGTTCACCAGCCATCCTCAACATCAATGAGCTGCTGGAGGCAACGGAAGTGTGTTGTTAGCTAAGAATGATGAATATGATCGATTGCATAGGTGAAATCTGATCTTGAGAGAAATGATGCTTGACATCATCAACTCTGCGAAATAGACAAAAACTTAATGGGATCATTCCAAGATATAGAAGTATCTTATGAAAAAACAATGGATGGAGAGGTAAATGGGAAAAATTAATCTGGAAGACCAAGGAACTAATGCTGAAGAAAATTATCTGGGATGTTAAAATGAAATATTATGAATAAATGAAGCGTGTATTAGAAAGGAGTCTAACATTGATGTGCGCCATTTAAACTGAATTAAAAGAAGTTAAGGGTCTTGGTGTATGCAAGTTGTTGATTTTTATTCTTGAAAATATACATCAGCCTATGGTTGCATTTTCCAATATTCGAAATATTGGCGATTTTTTTTTTTGAGCTGAGGTTGTATGAGGGTGTAAACACTTTAGAAAATGCTTACAGCTATGTCAGTATACATCACTGCGGATTTCGAATTCACCACAGAGATAAAAATGAAAATAACATATGAATATTTAAATAAGAGCTATAATTAGTTTAAAGACAATTATGTAGATGGAGAGTGTTGAAAAACGAATATGAAAATTATAATAATATTTGTCATATGCTAATGTTTTAGCAGAGCAACATATATTTCATGTAGAAAAACTTCATTGGTACAAGCATCTCAACAAGAAACCCGTTGGTTCTATTCACCAGAATATAAAAAACCCTTAAAGAACAATTTTCGGGAGTATTACATGGGTCATTCTACAATTACCATAAATATAACGTAAAATTACAATATGTAATTGTATCTGCTGTGCATATATGAAACGTGTCCAGTGTCACACAATGCAAAAACTCAATGAAAATGGTGAAATACCAAGATTTTCCACAAATTATAGGATACTTTCATTGTGTTAAACGTAAGGAATACTCAGGTACCATCAGGAGCAATAATGCATAAACATTCGTTTCATTAGGACAGTGATAGAAACCTTTTATGAATAAAAAAGTGCTTTGCCTTTTATATTTATTTTTGCCATGCATACTTCATTTTATTACAAAGGGAATGTTAAAAAAAATCTAAAGACGTTTCAATTCCTTAGCAATAATCAAAAGAAGCCATTACTTCACAAAAATGGGGCAAAAATTAGCACCTAATAGTTTTAGTAGCTGAAGTTGCTGTGGTACGGGAAACGAGGGTATGTAAGCTTAGCAATTTTTCAGCCGAGGGCTCTTTTGCATACCCACTGAGACAAGCATAACGATAGGCGGTACGATGCGCCTCTACTACAAAATAATCAAACACGGTGAATTAACACTAAAGTTAATGCACCGGAGATCCGTGATTTGATTAATGGCTTTTAGAAGCACCACACACGTCGGTTGTTTTTTTTTTCTTTTTGTTGCTCATCAGAATGATGCGCATGCATGCGACATCCCTTTTAAAGTTTTTGCACCCGCAGTTTCTTACGTAAAGAACTCTCTTTCCGACCCCTATATTTTTTTCCATTTTTTTAGACCCCCTTAAAAAAAGCCATAAAAAAGTGTTACCCGTGGTGCAGAGCTTTCAACCATTTCCAGCTGAAAGGAGGTTAGGGGAGCAGGTCTTCAGGAGACCCTTGGCGTTGCCAGAGGAGGATGCAGGACAAAAAGGAACAGTTCATACTGCTCGGAACTCTCCGCAGACGAGGTCTCCCCCCAAAAACCCCTTGTATCTCCTAACCTATTTATTACTTTTATGGCGTCCAAGTTTATGCTAAGGAATTGCTTCATATGTGCTGTATTTTTGCCAGGGAAAAAACATTTTGATAACATTATCACGAGCACTATATATTTACCACCAGCCTTTGATATGTTTATTTTTTTCTAGAGTGTATTTTATATTTTGCTCGTGGGCTACTGAGCGATTATCCGCACGTGGTGAAGTGAGGGATTATATTTACGCGAGGAACGCGGCTAAAAGAATTATAGGTATTTTTTCGGGAGGCGGATCAATGCATTTTTGCGAGAAAAATGCGAATATATTCAAATGCGTGGGATACAACTGCTGCGGAGGAATTAAGAGGCTTTGGAGTGAATTAACGGTGAGGCTAATCTTCCTCAGTTCTGGATCTTTTTTTCGCAAAGAACTCTAATAAAATGATAAAAAACTACGCCAAACTTTATACTGTATTGTAGTGTATAATATGCAGCGCATAAATGAAGAATGGATGGCTGTATTAGCTAAATACTCTATGTGTTTGGAAGCCATAACACACCTCGTTGTGTAAATATTAAATGCCCTTTGCTCTATGATAGTAGCAGCAATTTCAAAGCCCCGTGGCAATGAAGCAAAAATTGTTGTTTGAAATAAAAAAAGGAAAATCTCGTGGTATATAAAGTAAAAAAAGGTTAAACATAGCATAAATACTTAGTTCGAATCCTTTTTTCAGTTAACCATTCTATGAAAAAATAATATTATTTAACGTTGAACCGTTAGTAGCCGTTAGCTCATTTTCAAAGCGTCATGCAAGAATCTCGATTTATTCATATTTCGATGAGAAAAAGAAATTTACCGAGAACAAAAATCTATTTTTAAATTTATTTGAATTATATAGGGATTAGTAATTATTCTGGTAATTGTGGACTATTCCGAACAAGCATTAATGACAGGGAATATGTACCAATGAATGGCTGAGTGTGACATTCAGACAGTTCGTAGTTTATAAATTAGTAATTATGAAACATAATTACTAATTTATATTAGGGTAATTTGGCATGTTTCCCAATATTTTGGGAAGAATTTTAAATAAATAAACGCATTGAATTAAAGTAAATAAATATCCTTGGAAAATGTTTTGATTTATGAGCTCAACGAACATAAATGAAGGAAATAAGAATGAAGCAAAATGTTTTTTAATTAAGAGATATTTACATAAAATGATTAAGAAAAAAACAGTATTTTAGTACTTAGTTACTCCCAGGGGAGATTAAGTAAGGTACAGAGTGAATATTATTTTAAGATTTCAAGGGTAATTATTTTATTTTTGCAAAGGCGATTTCGCCACTGAGAAATTCAGGATTACCATTTGGCATTTACCCTACGTCTGCCCCGTTGTTCGGCCCGACGCCGTGAAAAACCCGAGTATTTATAACACTCACTCCGTCGGCTCTCAGAGGGAAGTCGCACTCATCACATCGCGGGGCTGTCTTCTCTTCCGTGAAGAGGTCCGTGTAGCCCCCGGGTCTCCGTGCCCTATCCTCTAGCGCGCTCGTGTGCAATCGACTTCTTCCCTCCGACTGAACCTGACGGAAGAGGGCTACGCTGAAATATCAGTTTTCTCCGCCTCGTAATTAATTTTCCATTTATTTTCGCTTCTACAAGGCTAAGTTTCTATATACACATAATTCAGATCTTTCTCTAGTGTAAGGTCAACTTTTATCAAAGAGATATTCAGGCAAATTTAGTGCTAGAGCTTCAAAGTACCTGAAAAACGACATGGGGGTAATAGTAACTCTTATACATAAGCAATTTGAGATAAATAATTTTCCTGAGAGCAGAAATTTGTTGGCAATTTATCACCGTGGTTTTCTTGCAACCATAAACATAGTTCCATTTTCGCTTTTTTTAGTGGATTTAATGGTAAAAAATGTGTGAAGTGGAGGGCCAAAAGATCGTGATAGACTGAATACTTATAATTAGAGATAAAAAAGTTGCGGGCGTTGCGGGTAGGTTTTAAAACACTAAGTTTGGATACGACAATATATATATATATATATATATATATATATATATATATATATAAATATAATCATTGAATTAATGTTTCTAAAAATATGAATAAGAAAACTATATTTATGCATGAATGAAAATTACATGAAATACACAAAGACTTGAAATATTGATACAAAATTACACTATATTTCTCTAGTGATATTCAATAATTGCTACTTTATCATACGATAGAAAGAAAACAATCGGAAAAATGAAAGCTTATGTTTCTGAGGCTTCAACCAAATTTATAGCTTAAATAATTCACTTTCTAACGAATGAAAGAAAAGTTGTCTACACGGAAATTCTTTCCGGGAGTTGGGTGTTGCGTGACGATAGGCTTTCGCGACATTACCTCCATCAATGAGGAGTTTTCCACCTAAAAAGGACATGAGAAGAAACAAGTGATATGGATCTCATTTTCGAAGTGAGTTCAAACTGGGTTACAAAATACTGGGAATAGAAAATATTGATGTTACCTGATACCATTTTTAAAAATAACTATTGGAAAATTAATGACGATAATCATCGAAAGAAATCCGCAAATAGCTGGCAAAAAAGTATTACCGATACCATAATCTGTGTTTTTCGTGGTTATAGACTTAACGGTCACCAATAGCAACCATTAAATTATCCACACTATCACAACAAATGTTATGAGTAGTGGGATGAGTGTGGCATGGCCTAAGAGAACATAAAAATCGGAGAGGAGGTATAAAAGCAGATCAAATAACTATGGAGATTAATTATTCTTCAGGGAATTTAAAAGTTAAGCTTGCAAGCCATTCTCTTCTCGAGCTCATTTCTTTCCTTGAATAGAACACTCAGTAGATACAGGTAAAAACAACTAAGCGTAATGAGGTTAATTTTATATTAAAATCCGTCATCAAATTAGATAAATAAAGTTTCAAAATAACAAAAATATATCGAAAACTGACGGGAAACTATCGATGGAATAATAATTAAAATGTTGAAAATATTGGTGACAAGCAATTGATTGCATAAACCATGATTCATCGGACAATTACAATAGATGCTAAACTAAACGATCGTCATCTTAAAGTCATCCTTACAAGTTTATTTTATTGATAGACCAATAAGGCCATATTTTATGATGTCTGATTAACGTTAACCGCAAATGGCGTGGCGTTGACTTGATTTTAACTGGGAATTTGGATTTATTTGTAGATAACTTTAGATTCTCGGTTTGTTGACGTAAGCGGAAACGGAGGGAGAACGTTATTTCTTTGGTTTTTGTGTCAAGAAAATATTAAACTGGAGATAATAAAACCGGAACTAAGTAAATCGTTTCGGTTTCCGTTCCCTCTTCACTACAATAAATAATATGAGTTAACCATTCTCAACAGTGGACAGCGCCGTCGCGTGTCTTTCAACCAAATTAAAGAATAGTTTTAGTTTAAAAGGCAACACATAATTGTATTTACGGCTTAAACAGCATTTGATTATAATATTTCCGTCTGTTTTTGAGCTAATTTATGAGTATTCAGTCCTCTCTTACAATTGACCCATTACATATTACCGAAACAACCATGCCGTGATGGTGCCATGGATGCCATGGTGATAAAACCACGTAGGATGGACTCGAACCGGCCACCTCAGCATTAGTAGGTGAGGAATTTACCCCGCCGCCAACGAGGCCGACTAAATGAATATTTACTGCGAGTCATTAGAACGCATTCCGTGCTGCAAACAAATTACGACCGTATTCCGCAAAAGACTTGGCCGAGATATGTTTTCGGCTGTGTGAGGCAGGCCACCATTCTGTCACGGATCCAAAAATGGGAATTTCAAATGGCCTTTATTTTTTCACAGTTGAACATAATTAAGTATAAATTCATTGTCCGTCCGATTTCATTTACAGAGCAACAGACTCAATCCTGAGTGACAGCGTAGCAAACTATATAAACCTCTGAACTGTATTGATACGACAATCTGTCATTTATGCCATCAGGATATAACACCGATGTGTGACAAAATATTGATTGAGAAAAACGTTGATGTTATATACAACACCCGTGCGCGGATATATCCATGCCATTTCACAAAAAATTACTGCTCGTTCATTTTTGTTGATTTCTCATTGAAATTTTCATCAAATGTGAATGTGATTTATTTTATGTCAATTGAGAAAAATGTTTCTCTAGTTGCAATATAATAAAATTTAATTTTTATTGTGATATCCATACTGTTGCTACAAGCATAATATAAATATAGCAGTATTATTAACACAAAAACTTTGTTCAATGAGTTAACTTCTATAGCTAATCAAGGAACTTTAAAAATTAAAGGGTGTAACGTATTTGTTTCCCGATGTCCTCTGAAAACAAATCCACAACAGGTTTTTTTGTGATTTCATAAACATTATATATAAAAAGTTTTACAAAATATTTTAAGTAAGAAGCAGTAACTTATTCCACATTTTCCATATTTATTAGAAACGACTTAGTTTTCGACGTTGCACGTCATCATCAGGTCACGTGCAACGTAGAAACAGGTCGTACATATGTGTAGTTACGAAGTAACTGCTTTTAATTCACAATGATAAGCAAGTTCCGTCAAGTCACACCTGAGACAACGGAGTTCTACAAAATAGTTTCTTTTGAAAGGTAATCTATTATACCACTACATTATGAAGCAACGTTTTCTTGGTATTTTGATATAATTAGTTAAATGAGATCTTCTTCCTCTGATGAGATCAATTTCATCGAATATGTTCGCTATTTCGAATCGCGAATATGTTCGCATCGAATATGTCACGCTCAAACTTCAAAGTGACCACAAAATTGACTGCCCAAGGTCGCCAGTCGGCCTACGCCTTTTTCCCCGGAGCGTAGAAAGGAACCAAAAGCACGCATGAAGGACACGTGGGGTAAGACATAACTCCCTTTCCCCTCAAAGTAGAGGGACCTGGAAAAAGCATTAAAACTTGTGCAGCATTCGCCATCTACGGTTTCCGCTACACACCCTGGGTCCTTCGAATAGAGTTTCTTCGCGCTGTTCAGAGATCCCACAGACTACTCTTTCCCCTGAGCGTTGCCACCGAGTTGCATAACAAAGTGGGCTTCTCAGGGGCAAAAGTTTAGTATTGCCCGTAGGAGTTTTGGAGGAATCATTCCCTTACTCCTTCTGCGTCCCTTCGGTTGCCTGTATCATTTCTCGCGGGGGGTTGCGTCCCTCGTACCCCCCTGCCACACCCCTTGCGTGCCCTTCAAAGCTTCCTCCCTCTCTCAACCCACTCATCACCATAAAAAATACCCCTCCCCTACGTTCTCTTTTGCTTTGCAAGCAAAAGTCCCACCGGTCGTACATCATATCATTCAAATCACGCTATAAATATGTACACTCTTGCGGCTAAACCCAACAATATCGTCGGGGCAACAATGGACAACGCCGATGTGCAAAACGCATTTTTTTAAGCCTCCAAAGAGCATATCCATGTACGAATCGTACCACTGTTTTCCGAATGAGGGACGCAAAAATTTCCATGGCTATGTGTCGCCGTTTTTTTATTTTGGTTTCCTCTCCGCAAAAAAGTGCAAATCCGGGCTTCATAACTCATTTTTTCATGCATAAATACTTAATGGTGGTTTGGGTATAAAAAGGCACTGACATTTTGTGGAGAACTCTTTCAGTCATCATTGTGTTCTGTAGGTACCGATAAAGAAAGTTACTGACATTAAAATTCTCTCTCATGAGTTGACAAATAACACTGTATTTTAGCAAATGTTTACGAACCGAGAACTACGAAAATGAATAAATTATCACTCTCCAGAGATTTAAATAAATCACTGCCGGAAGGATTAATATTTTCATTGGCGCAAATGATGAAGCCATTCATCAAGTCATCTCTTGAATTCCAATCGATGCCTGTTTATACGTGCATTAGCTATCAAAAAATCATCAAATCCATGCAAAATTTGAAGGACTCTGAGAACTTAGTAATAGTGGAAAAATATGAGTAATGAAACATAAAAGACTATTGCTAAGCGACCAAAGTTTGCAAAATTGAGAATAGTGCATTCATCTTAGGAAGAATTTAGCATCTATTTAAGTTTCTCATAGAGTTAAATGAGTAAGATGTGAATAAAAAATTCATGAATGTCAGAAATAAGTAAACATAATACTTAGAAATATAATCTCAACAGGTTTAATGATATTTATCCAGTAAATGCCAAATAATCCATTGATTTATAAAAAACTCCTATAATACTGTAATATCATATAATTGGCTTTCTTGACACAGGTTTCTAAGTGACGTAACCTCATTTGTCAAAATAGGTTGAATACGTAAATGGAGCCATAACTGATATTTGCATTGCCGATTAGCCGTTCGAGCTGAAAGTGGCGAATGTGAATGTTCGGGGGTGAGAGCAGAGTCGACAAACGTGGAAAACTTATTAACGATAAAGTCGCTGCCCACCAAGGCTTAAGAAGGGGCTCTAAGAGAACCAGAGTATTTTCTGATGTTTGGAAAGCAAAATCGTCCACAAAATCACACCAAGCAGCCATTGAAAAACAGAAAATATATAAAAGACCAACTGATAAATATACTGTCTATTAGGACTCCAGGCTTTTCTTCCATCAGGAACAATCATTACTTACTGCAATTCTTAGGAATCTTCATTGCAGGTCAATAATATTATTAATGGTTTATACTGCTGGAGGAAGTCAATTACGAATGAAATACTCATCGTAGAAATGGAATACAATCGCCTTAAGGAATTCAGGGTTTTCTACAGGACCAGTTCAATGAAGGACTGGAATAAAATTATGCTTAAACTGCCTTTAGTTTTCTGTTGAAATAACTACATAGGATATTGCACCAGAGACAAAATGCTGGATGCTGATAATGTATACGAATTCGAGTGAAATTTGTAAAAAACGGGTTCAATGTTTTTACGAATTCAAAACAAAAATGGAAAACAACTCTCCATAACTTCTCAGCACATGTTTTATGCTCCTGAAAACGTGGTTATTAATGAATTGGAAATTATAGGGCTTCCATTTTCCCATCAAATCCACCGGACATTACCTCATGATCAGTTGACATAAATATAAATGAAAACAAATAATCGATAGCGCATGCACTATGTAAAGAGTCCCATAAAAGTGATGATTTTGTCAAGGAGTAGCAAACATTTATGTCCTGTAACTTTGTATCCTGCGTAGAAAAACATTTCACTGGATTAGCCCAAAATATTTATTTGAAAAATATCCAGACTATTTGATACCCCATTTAATCGATATACATGGATATTTCTCGGCTTTTACAACACGAAAATGTCGTTCAAAAATACATTAAAAATGCAAACCGAATATTTAAGTAAAACGCTCATAAAATATTGCCAGATTATCCACCGTTAACACACACATTAAACTTCCTCTTTTGAATTTGCTCCACCATGGTGTTAAGATACTTCAATATTTACAGCTACCCTGACAATACCTCTTAGTGGCATTATTTTCCCAGCTAGTCACGCATTCGCCCGCGAGAGGGATAATCTCGGAAAAGGACTCGATAAGGAGTGAAAACGCCATTAAAACCCAAATGCTTTTATCGCGCTACCAACACCCCCGCTCCCCAATGCACTCCCGGCCCATCGGGCGCCCAACTTCCAAAACTCCGCCCTTCGCTTGCCGCCTAATTTATCTCAATCTCTCCAAAGTCGAGCAATCGCTCCAACTCCCACTTGCTGATATCTTCGTCATTCCCACTCCTCCGCACAACCTTGCCCAACCCCGCATTATACGGCCCCACGGCCACTTATGACCCGCCCACTTCCCCCCCCCTTTCCCTATACCGGCCTGTAAGCTATTCCCATCGTCACCCTTCCCCCCACTTTAATTTCCCTAACCTTATTTTCCCCTAACTGCTCTCTGAATTTCACTCATCCCTGTACTCCGTCTTTAACGTATTCCCGATTCCGATTCATTTTCCATTTTTATTCCCCAAACAGACACGCTCGTCTTCCGAATACCACGCATTCTCCCTCTTCCTCCTCAAACGCCATCCCTCTTCAAGTCTCGTTTTAGTCAATTCCGTTCGGAGAAATCACCGAACCAATTTGGCAACGCCGGTTCAGCCACCCCGCAGCGCTGTATTTTTTTTCCTCCGTTGCCGAATTTTCGCTCGCCGCCCTTATCATCATCACTATAAATCGGAGGCGAAGCGTGTAATGCTCTTAACTCCGCATGTCACTTTGATGCTGACTCCAGCTATCCATTTAACATCTCGTCGAAATGTCTTCGCTTCACCAGTTACATCTCATGTTTTATGGTGGAAGATCTTAACGCTTTCAAATGGAGCTGAATGACATCGAGTGAGAGGTTTAAGCAGAATAAATGATAGACTGCAGTCTGCCACTTCCTTTCTTGATGTAACGATTATATGAAATTTCCAGGTTTCAGTGAGAACCGATTTTCAGCATGGATCCCTTTAAGGTTTTTTAACAATTGAAATCTTCTTTGAGGCTTCTTAGCTAGATATGTGTATATTTATTTTACGATAGCGGAACAATTTTGCAGTAAATCAGTGGAACAAATGAGGTAACAGGCACTGGAAATGAGGTAATACTGGAGAACAATGGATATCAAGTAGACGGAGAGAATTATCAACACTGAAGTGATATAGAGAAAATATTTTAAGAAGACAAATTTATTGAAAAATTATATTCTGAAAAATATCAGCTACTTAAAAATAGTAAATGAAATAAATAAGAACTGAAAAATTACCACGGATGTAATGCATGAGACGGAGTATAGCCCCTTTAAAATAAAGAAATAAAACAGCTATCAGAAAGGAGTGTAGAGCTTCTGCAAACCTAACTTCAAACTGATAACAGTAATATTTTACTCAATTTTTCAATGCCTATTTTTTATACTAAAAATATTTGAAAACTTATTTTACGACAGATTTTCGGGGGACAATGAACACGAGGCCACTTCTTAAGTCTATTTTTTTACTGAAGGGTAGGTAACACAATTAAAGATTATGGGCCGTGTATAATATGCGGAATTGGAACATTCGTACACCTCCATTTTTTACATTTCTCCTTAATCCTTTTCAATTTATTTAAGTTCTCTCACTTTGCTCCCCATTTCCCCCGAAAACTTGGTAATATATTTTTTTCCTCGTCCATTTTCGGAAACCCTCTCGGCTCGTATGGCTCCGGGCGTCTCATTCCCAATGGCTCCCGCACACTTCATCTTACGGCCTTCTCCTTTTACTCTTTTGTGGTATCTTCTTTATACATCTTTCTCTCCCTTTATCTTCCAAACTCCCTTTTCCCCGCCATATCCGTTCTCCGCCTCGCATTGCACGAGAGAGAGGAAGAGAGGGTCAGAGAGAAGGCAAAGTGTGTAGTTGAATTTGTATTGATTCTGGAGGGCGACCAAAAGAAAGGCAACGCGGGCCTCCCTATGCGCTCGCTGATGGCAGCGATGTAAACGCAAAAAAATGCGGTGGGCAAGGCTGGGCGTGGTGGTATGAGGGGTTTTCTGGGAGGATGGGCCGTTGGGTGGGGTGGAAAGGCGAGGAGGGGGGGGGGAAGTATATCGGTCTGTAAACGAAGGGAAAAGAAATGCATAGATGAGTAAGTAGATTGATGGATAGATAAATATACCTAGAGACAGAGAAGTAATCCTCTTCATTAGAGCGAGATAAGATAATAGTCCCATCTTCCGCAGTTACTCTCGTAAAGGCCATGCACATATGAAACAGGGACTTGTTTGGTAATTTTTACGATAAATGATGCACAATCAGAGCCGGATTACCTATAAGGCGAATTAGGCTGTCGCCTATGGGCCTCGAGATTTGGGGGCCCCTTTGGGGCCCAGAGAATTGTTTTCCTCTTTCTTCTCTTGCGACTAGTTTATTAACGTGGGCCTCGTTCCTAGAACTGCATACAAACCCTCCAGTGCGTTAATCCGGCACTGCGCACAATTAAGTCTGTTCCACATTGCACTCTGAGCGACAGTTAATTACGGCAACGTTCCATCTACATAGGTTTATCGTGATTTTCGTCTATTTTTCATTACATTTTGACTCTATCCATATTTTCTTCGAGTTAGAAAGTGTGCAAGTTAGACGTGTGTTTACTGACATACCTACTTGAGAAAGGGACCTACTGCAAAAAAAACCTCATATTGGAAAATGTGTGGTAATGCAAACAGCCTAATTTCATTCAATGGAAAAGGAGACTTTAAATAGAGTCATCCGTTATTTTATCAACTCAAAATTACAAACTCTTAAAGACATCCTATAACGTTTATCACAAACGGAAAGTGAAAAAGCTACATGGCTTTTCGAGGAAATATCTCTTAGAGGAAATAATAAGAAAATAATAAGAGATAGGATTGGTGCTGTACGTAGTGAGAAATTGAGAAAGAATGGCAAAAATGTGAAAACAAAACAATTGATTATGGTGAGTGCTGCGAAGGCTGGCTTACGCGATCATTGTGATGACTCGAGGGTTTTAGGGTTATTCCGCGTTGGTTCATCCTTGTGGACGAAATTTTCGCCGGCATTCCAGTCGGCATCTCCAGGTCCGATGATAATCTGCAGACATTTTTGGCCTCGTCCAAAAGACTCTGCAGACTAACTTAGGACCTGAAGATGCCGACTGGGATGCCGGAGAAACTTTCGTCCACAAGGATGAAACTACGCGGAAGTCCCGGAAACCCTAGAGTCAGTATGGTGAGTGTTGGTGAGCAGGATAATTGGTAAGGCAGCCGTTAATCGATGTTATTTTTGCTGTTGAGATCCTATGGCTGGGTTGATAAGGAAAGGATTGTATGGGGAGTGGAAGAAAAATGGCAGGAAACCCGGTGTCGGCCTTTGCCTTTTCTTAAAGAAAACCACCAAGGAGTTACAGTGCGACTTCTTATCGCACTCACTCTTCATATGCCTTTTCTCTCATATCATTTATCAAACTTTCACCTCTCACTCACCATCTTCCATTTTGAATAAACTTCCTGACAACTTCGATCCGTTTTTTCTTTCATACAACTCTTATGAAGCGCATTCTTCCTCATCTCTCTCAATAGTTGTATTTCTCGTTTGTATTACGGCAGTTATATTTTTAATCTTTCTTGTATGCATAAGTCTCATTTCATATTCAGTTTTAGTGTGACACTGAAAATTGGCAGTAATACTTAAAGTGAACTTTTTCGCAAAATCGAATGAAAAATATGGGACGGATAGAGTAGTGCAATTAAATTGCTCTCTTCATATAATCCAAGTGGTGATCGGAATTCCGCGGAACTATATCCGCCACTGGCGGTATTTGAACTCTATACGTGATGCCATTTTTCTAACCACTACACCAACTCAATTCCCACAAAAAATGAAATAGGCAACTTGGATTCACCTAGTCTCAAGAGGCTGTTTACAAATAAGGAAGAGAAAAATTTCCATAATGATCTAGCCATCTCACCAACTCGAGACAAAAATAACGAAATAAGGGAAGAAATATTTGGGGTGACCGTAATTCACAGTAGTTCATATGAAAACACGAATATGAAATGAGATGAATTGCGAAAGAGAGAGAGAAAGCGAGAGAGGAAGAGAGATGGAGGAGGAGAAAGGGAAAAAGAATACATGTGAGAGAGAGGGAGTGGAAGATGTGAAGGAAAAGAGAAGTGGGAGTGAGGGAGAGAGGGTTGGAGAGGGGATCACAGAGGGAAAGTGAGTGTGCTCATCCATTCTGATGCTCGAACGCATGAATAAATTCCCCGGGGGTGGTTGACCGGACTGGGAAGGGGCAGCTGGGAGTGGGTGGACGGTGGAAGGGAGTAGGGAGGAGTGAGAGGGGCGAATCTAAAAGAAAGGGTAAGAAATAAATGATGGAAGGGCAAGGGCGTTTTTTTAAAAATATATATTATTTTTAAGAGAGGTATGTTTTCAAAGGACGTTCCCGGAATCGAGAGTGAAGGATTTATTGAAGTCTCATTGATTTAAATCAATCCGGGCGGAGCAGATGGGATGAAGTTTTCGAGTAATCTCGGATAAATATTTAGTTTCCTCTCACGTTGGACAACAAATAAAGGGGCTTTTACGTCATGAGGTCTTACTACATGGGTCCTGATAGGAGATTTCTATCTATGATATCAACCGAAGAGTGGTTATATTTATTGTCAGCTTACGATGGAATTACTCAATTTACTTTGCAGTTCTCCAAAAAAGGGGGATTTACACTAGGTTCAAAATATCCCGCCATATATCAATATATGTTGAAATCTCAGTTCAGTGTTCAGCATCCACTATACTTACATTAAATCAATTTGCAATTTTCATTCCTCAATCCTATAAGGAAAAGGAAATGAAGTCTAGGAATTTCAAGGGAGGAAAAGACTTATATTTTAAATGAAAAGGAAAACTTTGTTATATTCCACCAATTTATTCTCCGGTAAAACTAGTTTCGACGCAGCGGCGTCATCTTCAGATATAAAGAGTAAAAGCAACATATTATGATCTTTATATACAAAGATCATATGTTGCTTTTACTCTTTGTACCTGAAGATGACGCCACTGCGTCGAAACTAGTTGTACCGGAGAATAAATTGGTGGAATATAACAAAGTTTTCCTTTTCATTTAATATATAATGAACTTCCACAAAGTTGAGCCTGAGACGATGGAGATAAGGAAAAGACTTCTTTCCACCATTACACTCTGAATCCTTAAGACTCACCAGAATGAACGAAAAATGAAAACATCGATTAAAACCTAGCAAATTACTGGAGATTAGAGAAACCTTACAAGTGCTAAAAAACCAAAAATACTCATGCGCAGTAGTCATCCTATTGAGAAATGTAAAATTATGTTTTGGTTTGACAATCTTAATTTTACTCTCAACAATATGTTGTATATTTTTAAATTTGTGATGGTAGTCAAATAAGCATTTAATGATAATTGAGACTTGTGCTTTATCTGAAAGGGCATTAAATTCTCTTTTATTCGCATTTTTAGGTGAGCTAGAAACTAGTTCTTCACATATTTTTTGCAGAAATTTTGACTTGCAAATTGTATGGTGATGACTGAAGATAATTAGATATTAGAATAGAATAGAAAATAGAAATTAGATAAAAGAAGATATTAGCTTGTATTGCCACTAAATATTAGCTTAATGATAAATATTGAAAGTAAATCACAAAAGTCTTAGTGAAAGCACATTTATCTTCACATATTCTATCGTTAAAACTGATACATCTAACGAGCTGTACAGATGTAGATGCGGAATGGGCTTAAGTGCGCAGATACCTTCATAGGAAGTGCAGTGGAATTGGAATGCAATTCATCCAAGAAACTACTACACACCGAATGGCCACGGGCCAAGATTGTGACCTTGACAGGCCTAATATATTCGATCTTTAATGTGGCATATGATTTCCGATGGCGATTCCCGAGACATAATTTTTATCTATGGCCAGTGGCCGACGATTCATCTTATGGGTAAGTGTCGAAATTTTATCACATACTGGAGCATATCGCAGAGGTACGATTATTGGCTATTTATCACAGAAATTTTAATGTCTCATAGCAAATAAAACACCGTAGATGTACATTTAATAAGGTTATTTACTTGTTTTTTCAATGCCTTCGGTGATTAAATTTTATCGCTATACGTGATGAGCTAATAAAAATAAAAATTTTAGCTTTTTCTCGGAACAAAAATTATTTTTGCATGTTATGTTCATCCATTAATATTAGCTCATAGGCTTCCGCGGATGTAGTGTTGACTGTTTCTTTTTTCAGGATTCATTCCACGTTGCTCAAATTGCAAAAAAACAATATTTCGCTGGTCCTTCTGCCAGCTTCATCTGGAATGAATCCCAAAAAAAGAAACAGTCACTCATCCATTAATGTGCCTAAGATTTAGAAATATACACAGTTTTAAATGCAAAAATAAATGAATTTACCAAGATTTTCATGATTTATAAAATTTAAAGGAACCACAAAAAAATCACGAAAGCCTCTTTGCTTGTTTTTTTTGGCCGAATCTAGGTCGGAAAATATTTCTGATACATGCTTTCCTTAAATACCACCAAAAGGAAATCCACTTATCTTTGAATGCAAAAAACGTTTTCCTTCAAGTATCTGCAAGGTTTTTATCCTCGCAAGTGTTTCAATTTATGAGAAGTAACAAAATAAAGTAGTACCTACTTACTACTCGACTATGTCGCAAAGATGATAGCGCGGTGCCGGTATTTTCCTTCTATTTACCAAGGACTTATAAATCGGGAGTGATATTTTATTTTCGGCCGTAATCGTGGCACGCTATTTCGCAGCAATTTTCATTGCAAAAAATTACCATAGAATATGGAGGGCTGGCAGAGCCGAAATTTTCTTTTCCTGAAATCTGGAAACCAACCCCCTCACACTCCCATTCAAATACTTATAGCACGTTATACATCTCGCCCATAAGCCTCTTCATGCCGCTTGATTTTCCGTCCCTGAATGCGCCCTGTTTGTTTTTCCAAACGAAGAACTAATTGTACTGTTTCAAAATCCTCAGCATCTAATGCGATCATTAGAAATAGCATGGAGGATAATTATGTGAAAGCCATTAAATTACGTTTATGACTGCCTGGACGGTTAATGATTTTATCCTACATAGATATTAAAAAGAAACAATTATCAATAGTAGCTATGATTTTTTCGGAATTTTTCAATTTATATATAAACAATTAAATTTATCCAAAGTGGGAAATTAGACCTAATTAAAAGGATATGCAATGTTACCGCAGGCCTTTTATCGATGCTAAACATGAATTAGGAATTCCTGTACCAATGAGCAAAATCATGAAGTGTGTTCCCAGTTAAATTTTATTAGTCACAGTTGAGAGTTTACTTTACAATTACCTTAATTGTTGTTTACTTATACTAATGACGCGATGGCCATTTTCATATCAGTCCGTACCCATATTCAAGCATGAAAATTTAGTCCGGTAATTTGCTTAACATAGAGCCTGCATTTTTCCTGAATTGCTGGTGGAAAACATATTAGTTTAAACTACTAATATAATATTTTTGTTCATGAACGTGACAAAGCAAAAAAAGCTAAATGATAGGCCAAATATTTTTTTCTCCAAATAATGGTGCAAGCCACTTCGCACTCCTAAGTTTCAAAAACAGTGACGAGGAAAGACTTGGAGAAAAATAAAGTCGATCTAAAAAGAGAAGAAAAATGTTTCCATGGTTGCTCGTGGGCTTCCGGAAACAGTAATTTAATGATACTTAAACCGTTCACCCACTCGTGATTGAGGCTAAGACGAAGAAACTTGATCAACAAGGACCCTTCCTGCCACACTCCCTTGAGGTGGCTTGTAGGATATTTTGTAGATGTTTGTGAAAGTAGTAATTAATAAGTCGGAATTCTGAATGCTAAATAAAATGCACTCAAAAGCGAACCTCGAGCAGAATATCCATCTTATTTTGTTTTTGGCTAAATTAAATAGAGACGATGCCGGATGTTGAAGTCTTCTTTTCCCTTATGCGAATACTCTGTCTCGCTTTGCTTATCCTGCCTCCGTGTACACGGAGTGCCCTTAGAGCCAGTGAACGTGTTCCGTCACCCAACTATACGGGCGCACACTCAACTTCCGAAAGCAAAATTAAGTTTTCTCCTCGCGGTGCATCCAAGGTAAGAGAAGACATGGGATACGTTTTCGAAGATGAAGATGAGGAGGGCGGGGACGAATTAGAGAGCTAGAAAAAGAAAGAGAGAAAGGGAGGTAGAAATAGAAAAGAGGAACGCAGGCCTGTGTGTGCGCCACAAAGTTCAGCGAGACTCGGGAGGGATTCCCTTCAAATATTAGAGCGAAGGAAGGAGACGGATGTAGTGAGAGGTAGGGTAGCAGCAGAAGAGCAGCGAAGGAAAGAGCGATGGGCAAGTTCCTCCATTCAGAAGTTTCTGGTGAAGTTTGAGGCGGCGCGGAATTCACACTTTGAAATCCAATTTATCCTTTCTTTAGTCCCAAAGGAATGGCAGCCTCTCCGACTCCCTTACACTAAAACCAACACCTAACCCCGTGACGCTCAACTGGAAAAAATACCTCTTTAGCACTTCCCTCGGCCCAAGTCGAGCGCAAAGGTGTTGAGCATTCGGTGTTCTCCCTCATCTCTCCATCATTCTCCCAGAAACACCTCTCCCTGCCTCCCTCCCCCCCACAATATCTTACACCGCATTGAATATGCAGAGGTGCAAGTTGGCCGGAGCGACATATATACAGTTATCAAACGGTCTCACAGAGGACTGCTGTTTCGATTCTGCTCAGCGTATTACTAAATTTAACAAGGTATGCGCAAAAGAGAGAAAAATATTCTTTTTGTTATTCTTTACGCCACTCTCACTGCGTCCAATGCAGTTTCAATACACGTTGCATTTCGCCTACGAAAAGGCCGAGTCGCAAACAAAAAAGACTGCAAACGCAACACCCAATGTGGGAGCTAAAAAATGCACATTTCGATGGGTCATTACGAGCCATCCATTAAATATTACACTGCGCTGCGGCACAATTAGCTCATGAATGTTGCTTTGCAGCAAAATAAACTTCGAAATTGTACTTAATTATGACATTCAAATATGTTTTCCGGGTGAATGTATGGAATGCAGAGAGATTATTATTAATATCGAGGTATACCAGGGAAAAAATGATTTAGGTAAAAAGCGAGAGCATAGTTACTCTGAAACTAATCACTTTATTTAAAGAGGTGTAGTTTCAACATGATGAAAAGTAATATGTGGAGTACGAAAAAACACTTCTAATATTTGGGTGCCATAATGCACGATATTGTTCTCAAGAATTCATTTGCTTAATATTTGAATAAAAGGCAATTATTTTCTTCTTCAAATTCAAGAAATAAATATAAATTTCCAAAACCAAGAAATTATAATGATTTCATTCTCATGAAAAATGATTGTATTCTCATGGAAAAGCCATTTTTAATGGAGTTTAATTTGTTTTTTGGATATGTTGCAGTTTTTAGGAACTTTTCATGCTGTCCGAGTATTTCTCGTAAAAACGTATCTTGTGTATCGTTTGGATCCACTGGTGAGTGTTTGATACAAACGAACGGTTCTGCTTTGTTACGGAGATATATCTGGGAAGCCTTCATTATCTATAGAATGAAACAAATATTAATTCCCGATTGCCTCATACGTCATGCTTCATTGAGAGTCCGTCAAACTTCAGCTTCAATATTGCAGCAATTGTTCTGATGCTCCAAAATGTAATACAGCGTAATGTAAACCACGTCGGGAAATGTAGCGTTGCATTGAAGTGTTTGGTGTTGAGTGCTCAAATTAGATTAAAAGTATTATACTTCATAAGTTTCACTCTTCAATTGAGTACTTCGACCATTTTTGACGGTAGGTCCGAGTCATTACCGGGAAGACGGAATTGCGAGTCATCTTTATTATGTTGCGGGAATAGAAAATCGAAACCAGTCGAGTTACTCGCATGAAATTTGAAATATATAAATATAAAAAAATAATTATTTTGTTTTCACAGCCTCAATTCTGCCAAGTAAATTTGCTGGCTATCACCTCGATTACATAATCCACACCTAATAAGAGACTTTGTTATATATCATACTGCTAATTGAACTGGTTAACCATTCCTGAATATCTCTGAAATCCATCATGCAAGAACATTTGAGGTTCGCATGAGCCTATTACTCCGTGATAATGATTGACTATTTTTTAAATTATAAAAAAATATTCTATTAAAGCGCATCAAAATATAGTAAGGCAAATTAGTTAAACGCAGGGATAAAATTTACATTTCGTTTCTTCCAGAACTGGCTATCAAATAGGTTTCCAGGAACATACTGTAAGATAGAGGCCTTAAGAGTTATGCATGTTTGCCTTTAAACATATCTGGGATTTTTAAAATAAACACTTATCCTAAAAATGTATCTATACTTAACATGCCATTCAAAATTTTACTTCCACATTTCAACTTTTTGCCTACTTTTATTTGATGAGTCCTAATTATTAAATCATCTCATAGAATATAAAAACAATGAATATTAGATTGTTAAAGTGCAATACTAGGACGAAGCTGTAAAAATAAAAACTTAAGTAAAGTCCTTTTTACTTGATACCCTCTATTCACGCGGAATTTATTTCAGGGCAAATGTCAGGGAATTTCTTAAGGAAAATCATTTCATGGATTATATTGCAGAACGAGGAAAAATGAAATATGCCCAAAGGGCCTTTAACATCCCCAGTCATTCTTTTAAGGCCCATGGAAGAAAATCTTAGCACTCACTTTCCTCATTAATGCCGTTCCACTGAAATGCCCTTCGGGCACGCACATTTGTGATTTCATGCAATATCCCCAAAAACGTTGGCACCCAGATAAAAGTGTCCCACACAAACTTTTAATATATAGAATTATATTTTCATTCCCTCAGACAGATCACTCTTAAAAGCGTGATAACATAATTTAGCATTTTTCAAGACAATTCAAAATAACTACTTATCAAAACTGTACCGTGACAACCTTCATGGTACAAACATTATTTATGCGCTAGAGTGTCCAAATTGGATAATTTGTGAGAATTGGCCAACACAACGTGAGTAAAAAAAACAGAATTATTATTTCTTCTATAGAAAGAAAAAGAAAATTCTGAAAATATTTCGGTAAACTGAAATATTTTTAGCGTTTTCCAATAATCATTGACTAAGTTACGTAAATGGTGTCAATTTTAGGCCCTACGTAGCTCATTTTTGCTATAATGGCATAATATTTCTTCATTTCTATCAGAACTTCTGATTTGAAATTCGGAGTTGAATGACCATTAAATTTTAGTTTCTCGATTATAATAGAGTTTGTGACACGGGTATAATATCACTCTCCCGCTCATTTCATAAGTGAAAAAGCACGTTTTTATTGGCTTAAAATATATGTCACGGATGAATATATCGTTTACCATAGTAAAAATCAGGCTTGAATCGTGTATGATGCTATATGTTAAGTTAAAAATAACTCACTATAGTGATTTTTATTCCAAACAGCAAAAGAAAAAAAATTCAATTCAAGATTGAATTCTTTCTCCTTGTGAATTCATTAATTTTCTCCCTCTTTGTCGAGCTGTAGTCCTTTTTGTTTATTTCCTCCTATAAAATTAAAATCTCTTAAAATCAGCAAACTAAAAGTTTTATACCATTCATGGTCCTTTGATATCTAATAAAAACTAACCTTCTCTTAACATGAGTCTCTGTATGTTGACCTTCACTTCTCAATGGTTCAGAAATTTCTTTTAATTTAAGAAATTTAATCTTTAAAAAACTCTTATTTAGATTGAATTAATTGCAATGATTTGATAGTCTTGAAGACTGTTGATTGAATTGAATCCAGCAAAAATATTTTCCCTGAATTTTCTTGGAATTTCGGTCTTGACTATCAATTTGATATATGATTACAGGGGAATGCAAACTATAAGTTGCGAGTAATATAAAATCTTTATCTTTTGGCCAAGATCAATCACTTAATCAAGGAAGAAACATTTATTATCATAAATCTGTGATTAATACTGGATGCATATATAATAAAATCTGTTTATTACCGTTATATATTTTGAAGTCTATCGCAAAACATTATGTTACAAAAACGTTTGCATACAGGTTTTTGGCTAGCTTTGCTATGGACATTTGTTTATCAAAACATAGGTATTTTATGGGATGCAATCTCTGTTTCCTGTTATTCTCTGTTCTGTTATTTCTGTTATTCTCCTCAATAATATCACGAGTCAGTATATAATGACTCATGATTTTTTTAAGTGAATGGTCCCCTCGCCTTCTGCTGAGTATATATATTCAGTAATTAACAGAAAATATTTATTATTAAAGATTAAAAATGTGATTAGACTATTTTTACAGATTTGCTATTGTATAATTACTATATATTTAACGGGTATTCTGGGAAATATAAAAATAACGTGTCCATCTGAAAAGTGTAATAGAAATGTAGTTAGTAGGAATAATAAGAAGCACTAAAGCGGACAATGTAGATTTAACCACAACGCAGAATATAGAACCTTGTTTTCTTTCTTAGATCGTTATTAAATATTGCGTTAATTCATGTTAAAAGTACCGAAGTTGTTCCAACACCTATAGGGATACTTACTTAAGGTGATGGGATGCAAAAAGGCAGCAAAGGAATAGACTCAAATTATAATTAGCATATAAGTAAGAATGTACATAGTAGCATATATAACTAAAAATATGGAATTTAATAGCAGTTACAGTTGGGGGCTATGGTCATTAAAATAAATAAAATGAATGAATACTATAGCCTACGTAAAAATAATTAAAAAATCGATTACAAATGGCATTCATGTAATATTAAATGAACACCCAGAAATTTAGCAAAGAAGGAGCCAATATTAAAGCACGCTACCAAAAAAAAGAGAATTTGAGGATTTAAAATATATGCAGAATCACTGATGCAAGATTGAAAATTAACACAAAATCCGCATGATAGCACAGATCCTCTGATATCACAAATTGACATGTAGAAAACATTTCTGATACGCTAGAAGCAAGTGCTGGGAAAGACTGTTTTATATAATAGCAAAATTTCAAAATTGCACCATTAATACTGTTATGGGAGGATGAATTATTATTATGGTGCACGCTTTATTATCCTTAAAACATTCAGCATTAGTTATTCCAGTTTAGGACGGAAAGATGCCCATTTTCACGAGAAGGGAGTGAAAAAAGGCTCACTTCCCGAATCGATACGATCCTCACCAATACGTGTTCACCTTACATATATTCCCGTTGAAATAATTTACGCTCTTCTCCCCACGTTTATCCCCTTTCATAAATCACAGAGCAGCGCCATTAACGTAATCTCGTTTTATTTATAATGTTGCCCATCTTAGGGGTTTAGAAAAAAAGCGGTTCGCTGAAAAAAATATGTGTAGCATTAAAGTGCGAGATGATCATATGAGAGACAGATCATCTACGTGCAGAATGCTTGCAAAGGAATCTGAAACGATTTTTACACAAGAGCATAGTTTACTGCAATATAATAGTCATTTAAGGTGATTTTTTGAGTATGATTTTGGTACTTAAAACTAAACTTTTAAATGTAATATTTGGAGGCCAATCTTCAATTCTAACTTTTCATCGGGCAAATTCACGAAGAAATTCACGTGCTGAGAAAACTTATTTTTAAAAATTATGATAAAACTATGATAAAAACTATGAAACTGTTAAGTCAACCAATAACTCACCTCTACAGCTACCATATGTATATAATGTCATCGCGTTTCGGAAATATGCAAGTAATAATTGCCGTAACTATAGTGTTAATCTTGAAAAGGGTAACAAAACAAAATTAGTGGCTTTGATCTTAATTATCTAAATTTCTTAAATTTACATACAAGTAAGTCAAATTTCAAAGCTTCACAAATGAAATTTAATTATTCTTGCTATGTTAGTTTTAGTTCCATTGTCTTAGTTGTATGTTGCACTGTTTGAAATTCATAAAATACAAAATCTACCTTATTCATTATCAATTCACATATAATGACACGCTTTTAACGACTTGACCCGCAAATAATTTCTGGAATAAAAGTCAGTCTCTTAGCGATTATTCCCGAAGATCAGACCTAGCCCACTAAACTTCCCGTGCCTAAATCCTACAACATATGGTGTCTCATCAAAATAATCGGAAATGTTTTCGAAATAAATGTTACATGCCCACAAACTTACAATTATTACCTGTTTAAGTGCGTAAGATTTACCTCTTTCATGAAAAACGAAAAGACTCAACGAAAAGACGTTGTTAATCCATGTTTAGTGGTTTCAGTTTTTATACCAGCTGAAGTTTTGGAAGGCATAAAACTACGTAAAGTTACTTAACTTTTATGTAATTAATCTCCAAGAGAAACGAGGGTAAAATTAGGTTAGTTGTTCAGCGGTGGGTCTTGACGCAGAAAATAAAGATTTTTCCAGTGTGCATTTCCTTTCCTCGCTCATTAAGAAAACTCCTTCTTCGTTCAAAAACATTTCGTTGATTCTCATCTGTAAGTGGGCCAGCACCTCAGCACCACCTCTTTCTTCTTCGATAAGGGGATTTATCACGGACTATTCTTCATGCCGCTAAATTACTTTAGAGAGGCTTATTCCCGGTTGAGTCTACAAAAGAATAGGGTGAGGTAGACTTCGAATCCTTAAAAAAATAATCTTTCATTGACGCACGGTAATTAAGACCGTGGCGCATCAAATAAACGACTTACAAGAGGAATGGCGGAAAATGGAAGTAATTAAAATGTTTTCTCATTTTTTGTAATCTGTTGACGCACGTATAAATTCATTTATCTCACGCAAAATTACGTCAAAGGTGCAACAGGAAGAGTTTAAAGGATGTATAAATGAAATTTTCCTTTATATTGAGCCCGTTAAATAGAATGATAGTGGTTTTTGAATGTTTCGCTTGATATGAAGAAATTTGGATATTATATTTCCATAAATTGTCAGAAAAATTTAATTTGCATACTTTTCTTTTTTATTCAACATTATTCTGAATGAGTTCCTGCTGTTTAATAAAGAGTATTCTTCTTAGCTCTTCGTGAATCAACTGAAAATTGTCAGTATAAGAAATGTAAATTTTTTCCCCTCATTTTAAGATGATATAACCGTCTTGTAGGATCTAGTGGGATACCTGTGTAACAAGCAAAACTGCTTCCATCTTATTGCGTGGATGCGTGAAATCTACATTTCCCTGATTGGGTTTTCATCTTCTGCTAGAAAAAGAGGGTATTGAAGCTAGCCTAAAAATTTTTTACCAAATAAGGATCCTCTCCTTCTCTGAGAAAGAGACGAATTCTGTTTTTTTTTGAGCATCTTTCACGACATGTTGAGCATTTTAATCGTTTTTCGTCCCTCACTTTCAGAAGCACGGGAATCGCCCATTGTTATTCAAAATTTAAGAGCTTTGTGGCATTATTAATGCTGAGTGGGCACAACTTAGATTTTTGTGGGACAACTTAACTTTAAGATGCACATTTTGGGGAAAAATAAGCATTTTGATGAGGAAGAAAAAACATCATCACAGGCAGTAGTGAATACTTATAATTTGAAATCAACGTCCATATTATTGGAAAATACGGAAAATATTTTGGCAGATATGAAAAAATATACAGGATGCTGGAGGCATTTTAAGAAGAACGGAAAACGCGGAAAATCTTGAAAATGATGTTTCCAGTGTAGTCCGTAGATAGTCAATTTCAATATTTCATTAGAAAAAATATGCTGTGGTCTTTCAGACGTCTGCGTGCCTTTTTGAAGTATAAACAGATCACTGATGCTTGTCAGCGTAAAACCAAGGCCTTAGCTAGGTAAAACGTGAATTCTGATGATCGAGTATCTTTAATGTTTTATTGAAAAGTGTTTTCATTTTTCAATTTTCAGGCTTTCATAATGACAGAAATTACTGGTTGTAGATATACCAAAATTAGAGCGAACTGCTGGAATATAAATACAGAGAGAGCAAAACTCAGCGTTATTGCAGACATACTTGCGCAGTAAATACTTAAGCATTTTGATGAGGTGGGAGAAAACAATTTCAAGGAAACGAGGGAATTGTTGTAAAGAGAATGCAGGTAATATTTCAGTAGAAAAGAACGAAAGCAATTTGGCAGCGTTAAAAAAGAATCTCACGGGAATGTAGGAAGCGTTTTCATGAGAATGGGAGGAATGTAAGGCTCGGACGAACATGAATGCACTCAAAGTGATGTTCTCAAGGGAATGCTTGAGGAACTAAATGAGGAATTGGGACGCGAAATGAAAGTGGAGGAAAAAATTGAGAGGAAAGGGAAGGTGAGGAAGGGCGAGGAAAACGGAAGGATGGCAGAAGCAGTCACCAACGGGGTCGCGGGGTTAAGCGAAGGGGTCACCTCGGCTAGTGAGAATACCACGGCGAGGTCGTTCATTCCAATAATATTGATCTTCACGAAAGTCATCAAATCAAAATCACGGAAGCCTTAAGCCTCGCGCGACCTCGAGCCCCGAGGGATACCGAACTCGAGAGTCCCCGGGACGGTCGGTCGCCGGCTGCAACCGCCACGTGGATCCATATAGCACGAAGAGATCATAGAAAGGAAAAGGGACCAATGGATAGGAGTGGAGGTTAGGTAGGAGAGAGAGAGGGAGAAAGGAATTCGAGAGCTGGGCTGGGTTGAAAGAGCAGCATTCAAATGGGAGCAATCATTGGAAGCGTGAGAATAATAATGCGATGTGATGGTATGCGGGTGAGTAATCTCGAGAAGACATAGTGCAGTGAGATATAGAGGGACTGGTTCGCGAGCAGGGGTGGGTAAAATTTCTTTTCGCGCTGAAAGTGTCAGCATCATGGTCTAGCCTCTCACACAGAGCCGTTATCTATCATCCATCATGGATCCATGGAACGTTTCATAATGGTCTCCCAGCCCACTGCTTCACTAAGATGAACGAGTATTACGAGTCACATGTGACCTGCGGAGTCCCCTATGGTCGACAACTGGTGAATGAGAACGTCATGCCCCACTTGGTTAAAGAAAGGTTGGAAAATGACTACCGACTGCAGTTGCCAGGCATGTAAGCCAAAGCGGGTTGGAATCCATCCTCTGGTGTGAATATTCTGTTTGACTTACAATTAATTTCAAATTTCCGGCTGTGAATGCAAGAGAAAATGACTATTCAGTCCCCCTTATTTACAGAGAAACTACTCTAACCACATGTCAGTAGAGAACCAGTAAAAAAAGAAATTCTAATAAACACTGTGATGATTTTGATTATTTTAATTTCACACATCGGAGATTCGAATTATTTCTCATGACTAATTCTAGTTAATCTTTTGTATCATTATTTATAAAAATTATAATATTTTTCTTTACGAATGTTTTCATGTCATATTTTGTCCTCATTATTTTGTATTCTGCCTATTTAAATGTTATCTATGTTTTTGTATTCCTGGTAATTCTGTATTAAAAAATGGGGAATATCCTCTTTAATAACAAAAAATATAAAAAAATTGAGCTATCAGGATAGGCAGTAGGTACGATATAGCCTTAGTAATGGGGGCATATTTAATCCAGAGTCCACCAAATCTACCAAAGATGTAACAAATGTGCTCCATATTTCAATAATTCAATCGAAATCCTTGGATCGAATCGTGAAAAAAACTGTCCACGGCTTTATATGTTAATTGAAACGGTAAATTTCCAAATACTGCTAAACATTCTTAGATTTTCTACATCCTATGAGTTATCTATTTGAATTTAATACTGTAAACATGAATATTATTTGCCTTTATCACAAATGTGCCTACGTAGCTCAATCTGGAGGGCAGAATGATCGTACACTTAGTTTGGCAGTAAATCGATAGACTACTCACCATGCATTAGTAACGACTTAAGCACAGATCGTAGCCCATTATTCCTTTTTGGTTTATTTCTTATCTCTGAAGGCACAAGAGTTTCTTATTTTTCCACCGATAAGATATTAGCTTTTTACAATACCATTGTTGAGTTCACTGTGAGGCGTTCGTGACCCATTTTGCCATTCAATAGAGACGAGCATCAAAAAAAAGGAAAGCAGCATTTATGCTATGAGTTGTCTTTGTGCTCGACAACCCTCGTGCTAAAGGTGGAATCTATAGCGTCGATTACGTAAAGCAAGTATACCCGCTGTCTAATGGCGGTCATTATATCCTGATGCGACATAAAAAACTAAAATAGGCGTGGTGGGCAGGTTAAACACTCAGTGTCTGTTCTCATCAGTGGTATTCATCTCGCTATTGCACCGTAGACCGTTTCAATTTTTTCTTTTACTCATTTTTGGATTTTTATACACAAGAATAGAGATAGTATTGTAAAAATTCTGAAAAAGTGGATACATCTAAAAGTAAGTAATAGTACAATACGGTAAACGGGTATGGAAGGGTATGTAAGGGTACGGGGACGGGGATGCAAGGGGTAAAAAACACAATTCCGCGTAGCAAAATTGATTATTTTTTTATATCGATTTAAAAAAATAATTTATATCTTCCGAAAATACGGCAATGGAATACGTAGGAATTGCCAAAAGAAAACATAATTCTTTCATTTCGTGAAAATATCTACGTAACTAAAATATTGCCTATACATTTTAACGTCTTTATGGGGTATCAGATTACTTACCTAAAGTGTAAGGCGATGGAACTTAGTAAAAGATTCACATCACGCCTTCCTTTTCGGGAGGTGCTCAGCAAAAAATGTGTAATTCTTGGTGATAGGCCTGTACAGCTGACTCTGCTTTCACATTTTCCCTATCAGTTCCCTATCATTTCATACCTCTTTTTCTTCGGTCACCTGATCCTCCTATTTACAAGACTGCTAATATTCCTTCTCTTGAGAATACCATCCACCACATTCCCCATGACTTTCTCGGTCTACCCTGTCCTATCACACCATTCCCTCCTATATCATAAATTTGCTTTGTTATTCCATTCTCTTCCATTCTCTTGAAATGACCAAACCAACGAAGCACGCCCCATTCATACATGTCCATTACTGGGGCATGCATTCTACATTATTTCATCACCCACTCATTCATAACCCTATCCTTAATTATTTTAACGCGAGAATTTCTTAGATACTCCATGCCCACTGCATTCATCCTACTCTAATGCATAACCTGGCTCCCCCAGGTCTTGCTGCAATGCAATGGAGTGAGAAGGAGTGCAAATGTAACTGAAAAGCTTAGATGCTTGTTTCAAGCTTAGAAAAATAAAACATTCACCCGGTAAAATCAATCGCAGGTTTTTTTTTTTAAATAGAACCGCTCGTGAGATTCAAACGTTAAGTATGGTGGAGCAATGTAGTTGTTTTCGTAGATGTTTCCATTCCCTTTCAGCCGATTTCATCTTTTATCGACCTCAGCACATTGATGGGCTGAAATGCACGACTTCCCCGTAAACCCTTGTGAATCCCTGCGTCGTTTGAGAGGAGGAGAAGGCAAAGAACAGGCGTACACTCGTTTTCAACGACTTCCAGGGAAATCGGAATGGTATGAAGGCCGTTTAGACACAGACGAAACGAGGAGGCTCAGTTTTAATGTTCCACACATTTTCCCCAACGGCATCTCCAATTCAAGTTGGATGCGTGATGTAGTCTCAGAAGGGTTTGCACTGAACTCAGGAGAAATCCAACCACATGAGATTGGATTCTCAGAAATTATTTAAATTTCACCCTCTCTTTCCCTTTCTTCTCCGTCATCGTATTCTTTCCAATCCATGTTGACTTCCAGAATAATACTAAAGCGCAGGTTTGCGCATGAAATTCTCACGCAAAAAGGAATGTTAATTATTCAAACAATAAACGTAAACCAATTTCATTAGTTAACGGCATATTGACGACCAATTCATTTAAAAAGCACACGTAGAACTAATAAACTGATATAAATTCCAATACATTTAGATACAGACATTAAAACTATGTTATAACATACAATATTGATTGAAAAGACAGGTATCAACAATACATAAGGGCTCCGTAAATGAAAAGACACCAAAGTCATGAAATGCTTAATGAGAGATGATTGCTACGGACAGCAGTTGATGGAGGGAAGGAGCTGGCAATATAAAAATTCAAACTTATTTGAATACAACAATAGGTTTATACCACAATTAGATTCACCACCAAACAAAATGAGTTCTGAATATTTGCTGCTGCGAAGTATTAAATTTTAAAAGTGTTAACGGCCTGATTTCTACTGAGAACAGGGATGAGTGTTATTAACTAGAGAATGTGCCCGTTGATTATCAATGGGAAGGAAAAAATCATCAACACCAATACATTGTAATAAACCATTTATATCTTATTTAGTGCAAAAAATCATTGAGTTAATGGATATACAAACGGAATCTCGACTTAAACAATTGAGTATGGTTGTGGTGGGGAAGATGAATTAAAAATACTAAAAAACTGCGAAACATCTTTACGAATTAGCAAAAAATTCGGAATTTAGACCGGATTACAAAATTCGACTGAAGGAATATGAGTTTTTGAAGTGAAAACTTCTTATGTCGCGTTGGACTCGCGTCACCGTCACCGTCACCGGTACTACATATATGTATAATTATGTATATTCTGTATATACACAGTATAGCCGCTATATACACAGTACTTGTGGATGGGTACAAACCATTGGACTCGCGTCACCGTCACCGTCACCATCACCGCTACTAAATATATGTGTAATTGTATATTCTGTATATACACTTTTGTGGATGGGTAAAAGCCATTAGACTCGCGTCACCGTCACCGTCACTGCTGCTAAATATATGTATAATTGTATATTCTGTATATACACAGTATACTCGCTATATACACAGTACTTGTGGATGGGTACAAACCATTGGACTCGCATCACCGTCACCGTCACCATCACCGCTACTAAATATATGTGTAATTGTATATTCTGTATATACACTTTTGTGGATGGGTAAAAGCCATTGGACTCGCGTCACCGTCACCGTCACTGCTGCTAAATATATGTATAATTGTATATTCTGTATATACACAGTATACTCGCTATATACACAGTACTTGTGGATGCGAACAAACCATTGGACTCGCATCACCGTCACCGTCACCATCACCGCTACTAAATATATGTGTAATTGTATATTCTGTATATACACTTTTGTGGATGGGTAAAAGCCATTGGACTCGCGTCACCGTCACCGTCACTGCTGCTAAATATATGTATAATTGTATATTCTGTATATACACAGTATACTCGCTATATACACAGTACTTGTGGATGGGTACAAACCATTGGACTCGCATCACCGTCACCGTCACCATCACCGCTACTAAATATATGTGTAATTGTATATTCTGTATACACACTTTTGTGAATGGGTAAAAGCCATTGGACTCGCGTCACCGTCACCGTCACTGCTGCTAAATATATGTATAATTGTATATTCTGTATATACACAGTATACTCGCTATATACACAGTACTTGTGGATGGGTACAAACCATTGGACTCGCATCACCGTCACCGTCACCATCACCGCTACTAAATATATGTGTAATTGTATATTCTGTATATACACATTTGTGAATGGGTAAAAGCCATTGGACTCGCGACACCGTCACCGTCACTGCTGCTAAATATATGTATAATTGTATATTCTGTATATACACAGTATACTCGCTATATACACAGTACTTGTGGATGGGTAAAAACCATTGGACTCGCGTCGCCGTCACCGTCAAATAAACTATATTATAATTTTATTCATATTACATTATATATATCTAATATACGGTTTAGTTCATCAATTTGGGTTGCTACAAATATTATGCCGAATAATATAATAGTCCATACTCGTGCAGGAGAGTGTACTCGATACAAGAATAGTGAAGGTTAGTACAATATAACTCAATTTCTTTTAATACGTTCAATTTGAGTAGTTTATTCATGTATACATAAACATAAACTTTGCAGACGATAAAAATCTACCATTGATTGAATTTTTAAATAGTGAGTTTGGTTTAACGATGCCTAATGATCGCAATCTTGGCACAACGAAATATAAAACTACTTTTGATGCTGTATTTACAAGACATTTAAGCAAATTCGAATCAAAATTATTCGTTTCTTACTTTAGTTACCATAAGCCTATTGTCTCAGTTTTAGATATTGCCGATGATGATGGCGGTGATGACGAAAGAGTTGTTGAAATAATGGATGAAAGTTGATTATTCCGAAGTGTACAATTTTTATGTAAAATAATTGTGTACAATAGCGCAAAAATGAATATTTAATTTATTATATTTACATGAAACTACTTTCTACTGATTAATAAAACACTTCATTAGAAATTATTCCCTACATTCAAAAATGCTCACGTTATTTCAAGTTTTCACTTCTGTCGGCACTCCCGGAGTGTCTCTTTCTTTTATTTTACTTACTTTCTATTGGTGTATTTCTCAATAAAAGAAAAACACTTCTTATAATTTAATTTTGTAAATAAAAAGAGGTATGCGGCCAACTGAAGATTCCTCATCACGTGTAAATCTTGTGTGAAAATTACTGACATAGATGTACACATTGGTGATTATTATAGTGGATATTACTGGCCGTTAGATTTGAAACCACGTGGTTTAAATTCAGTAAAATTAGCGATGGAAAAAATCTCACTACTCATCCATTTCAAGAATAATTAAAATTGTAAGTTTTCGACTAAATCCAACGTCATAGAGGGACTAAGAGGATATAACGAGGGAGGTGCTCACCTTATATGCTCTTGTGCCAAAGAAACCTGAAATCTGGTAGGAGGGCTGTATATTGCCGATGGATGAAAATGAAGTGCGTGATATCTGGAAACGATTTAATCAACAACATACATTGACCCATGACAATTAATGGGACAAATCAACTCAAGTCAATGAATATCCAAATACACGGAAATTATATCATTTGCGAATAGAGCTGCGATGATGCTTTTAGAGGAAACAAAAAAAAATGGTATGATTATAATAGAAATAGCGCCAGATTTATGAGATAAATATACGGTCACTTTTTAATTATAATGGAACTTTGAAAAAATGCACAGAGTCAGAGATAACTCAGGTGGACTGAAAATGTGGCAGTGTATTAAATAAAATGTAATTCGGAAGCTCACTGAGTCCCGAACTGCTAATGTTACATTTCCAATGCATCTTTATCAAAATTACCTTTGACAGATAAGCCATTATTTCGTTAATATATTGAGAGTTTACTTTGATAATTGGATCGGCAAAGTCAATCAAAAATGATATTTGTGATTTTGGAGATAATGTTAAAATCGAGTGTAAAGTGAAAAATTCAGAGACATTAATTATCAGGGAAGGCTTATTTTTGGTTATAAATCCAATGGGGAGTGGTGTTAATTAAATTAAATTTTGACACTAAAAAAAAAATTAATTTCAATGAAAGGCCATACGAAGAATTTTATTTTTATTTGCCATGAATCCTAAAAAAAAACAGTTTTGAATGACGAAAAACTGGATCATACTCATAAAAATAACCTCATTTGGTAAAATAATTTATTAAATCAAGATATATTGTAAAATTTATGGCCAACTTAAATATAATACACCTAAAAACGTTTGCAATTATTAACTGAAGATAAAAGTTGAATCAAGATAAAAGTTGGTTCTGATTATGGTTGTATGAACTGGCTATGAAAGTCTTCACAAATTGATTACAAATATTTGACACCAATGCCTCGAATATTTGCCAGGATTGGTCTGGAACTGAGAGGTTAATGGATATATGTAGGGCCTATACATATCACTACGTATTATTTGTCATGTAGGCCTTGTTTATTTTCTCAAAATTGCGACCCTCTTCATTTTCATGCTAGTGTACGTCAAATTAACATTAAATGAAACTTTTTATGTTTAAAAGCTATTATTACTTGGTTCCTACGTGCCTGCACGATGCAAAATTAGGTACCTACCGTAAAATGAGAGATGGGGTATGAACATGGAAAATAAAAGCAACTTTAAGCGCATTAGTAGGCAATGGGACATCTTTCTTAAGCGGAGAAATAATAAAGGAGGTTGCCTGAAAGACAAAGGAAGGAAAGGAGGAGTGGGGGAGGAGGGGAGCGTTTTCAAAGATGCGAATGGAGAATACAAATTTCGTTCGCTCTCACCAGGGGACCCTGGGGAAAAACGAGCGGGAGAGAGAGACGAGAGGAACAGTTTGATGGGTGTCAGGGATGAGAAATGGGAATTTTACGAAAGGGGACAGGGAGTGGAAGGAAGGTCAAGACTCGGGGGGGCGGATGCGAGAGAGCAAGGGAGAGACGCGAAGGGGGAGATGAAAGGGGCAGCAGAGTGAATGACATGATGAAAAAGTGGCAGCGGCAAAAAAACAAAAGACGGAAGCCAAAAGGTTGGAGGAAGAAGACAGAAGAGTTCAGGAAGAGGACTCCGGTAGAAAGAGTTCTATACTCGGTTTTGTGCCCTGATTTGGAGATACAGCCGGATTGATACAGCCAGGACTTTTTCCCGACTAGTACCTCCTTGCAAGCGTACCATTTTTGTTTCCTGATGAAAATATGATTGCAATTAAATATTTGCACTCGGCTTCTGACTAAAACTTCGAGTTGAAAGGAAGGTGTCCATGAAGTGTAGCGCTTTCATCTAATTCGGGATTCCCGTAGCGTGGTGGCTTTTCCGGACTACGTATCTCTTCGTACTCTAGAGAATTCAGGTCAAAGATGTGTAAGTTCATGCAAACGTCGTCATTTATAGATATGCATTATTTTCACCACAAACGTGGCGTCATTTTAGAAATTTAGTAAACGTTGTTTTAGAAATTGATTGTCTAATGAGGCTGGTGGTTTCACATGTCACGGCATCATGTCATGAATTATCTGCTAAACTAAAAACTTTGCTAAGAAAGTACTCGGGTTTCAAACCAATGTAAGGTATTAAAAACTACTTGGAATTAGCAAAAACAATTCCCAATGTAAAACCACCAAAACAGGCCAGACTTGCATCCTTTGATGTGACTAATCTTATTACTTCAGTTCCTTCCTCGGAAGCGGTCGAAATAGCAACTAACCCGGTAAGAAATCAAGGCCATGTTAATGCTGAGCTAATTGAATTTAAAAATCTTTTGAATTAGTATATCAAGCTAAATCATAATATATTTAATGGAAATTTTCATGAACACATCCATAGGGTCGCTATGAGTATAGACGTTAAACCAGGAACTGTAATTTACATGCAATGTTGTACGATTAACCAGAAACATTGAAATGGAAGCTTTTTATGAACACTTAAGTCATAACCAATCAATGCTTGTCGTTGAACAATCCCTATTTTTCACTGATATGTTCCGAAAGCTATTTCCATTTTCAATTTGTACTTTTAAAGAAGCCTAAATTAGCATGCCATGAAAAAATGTTTCCATGTTTCAGTTCATACCACTATCTTTAAAACTTGAATAGAAAGGCATGTGAGCGTTGAAAGTTTGATGGGAAGAAAATTTGTGAGCCATCAGAGCATAACTTCCTTCGGCTAAGATAAGAACAAAAATCCAATGACTCAAATGCAATCTATATTCTTCCTGGCCCGGTGAGCACGTAGCACATGGGGCAATATGCACCGCATAATATGCATAATTCACACCCTCTCGAACTGTAGACATACGCCTGTATATCGGCGGGCGAGAGAAGAAAACGTTTCCACATATCTGCCACGTAGTTTCTCGAAATCCAAGAAAGACACGGGAGGAAACAGCGGTTTAAGTGAAGGTAAGAGAGAATTCACGTCGCGGAAGGGAGTCAGATTAGGCAATGACAGGCGAGAGATAGAGAGTGGGGTGGAGGAGGAAAAAAGAGACGTTTGTCGGGGGAAATGAAATGAAGGGCGTAGCGGAAAAAAGGAATGATTCTAGGCCACGGGGGAGGAGAGGGTGGGGAAGTGAAAAGGGGGAGAGGCAAAGGAAGGGGGAGGGAGGCGTAGGAGATGAGGAGGCCTGGGAGGAGATGTAGAGGAGTGGCTGGGTCGATTGCGTGTGTGGCGTGGAAGTGCTTCTCAAGAGGATCCCGAGGACGAAGGCGGAAAGCTTCTTGACCGAGTGGCTTTGCGTGCGGCGGATTCCACCCGCAATTAAGCTCGAGAGATTCCATTATGAATTTGACTACAAGTCATTCTATCGAACACGTGTATAATTTGATTGAGTGGGTGGCGGCGTTTCATCTTTGACGCTTGAGGATTGGTGTACACTTTTAATAAGTAGTTTCGCCAATTACCTTTTAAATTTATCGCTTTAACAAAATTCCATAAAATGTCTATAGGGTGTTTGGGGAGGAAAAAGTAAGACTGCTGGAGGAGGTTGGAGGAATTATTTTAAGCATTTTGTATCCTATCAACATGGGGTCGCAACTCCTAAGTTACCGAGCTAAGGCAAAGCAAAAATATTGTCACAAGCATTCTGCAGTTACCATAGAAACCCCCAAAAGCAGTGGCAATGCCACTGATTTTGTGGCATTGCCACTGCCACTGTGACATCCAACAGTACTAGTGGCCTTAGTTGAATTTATTTGTTCAGTCGGCTTCTTAAACAATGAATATCAGCGCCAGTGATCGACAGTTAATCCATGGAGATAATCTCCGATTGAGATCTTTGTTGCCGCTTGATTCTTCATTTGATTTTGTTTACAAAAATGACTCCATTGGGGATTTAGTGGTTGGTTATTCTTTTCAAAATATTTAAAAATAAGTATGTAAGCTTAAACTGGTGAAGGGTATTGTCTCTTTCAGTAAATAAATAGCAGTTCAATGCATGGAAGGGAGTCGTCGAAAAATTTGCTCATGTAACGGTACCGTTTAAGATGCAATATTTCCGCTAAAACTTTCGATATGAAAATAAATTTACTAATTTTGGATTTGAAATAATATTTGATATTTTTGTGTTCCAAATATATTTTTTATATATCTCATAATAACAAAATAATTCTAAAAAATCATTTTTTGAAGAAGGAAAATTTTGACAATTTCAATTACCGTCTGGGAAAATGTAAGCATTGCGCGTGAATTTTGGCAGTAAAAGAAATATATGACTTTAAGTACAACTTATACCAGTTTTGTACTGCTGGATGTATTTCTGGATGCCACTGGTTTTGGGGGTTTCTATGGTATCTGCAGAATGCTTTTGACAAAATGTTTGCTTTGCCATATCTCGGTAACTAAGGAGTTGGCACCCCATGTTCATAGGACAGAAAATACTTAAAATAACTTCCCCAACCTCATCCAGGTGTTATATACTTTCCTCCTGAAACACCCTGTATAACCCTGGAGTGAAGATAATATAGTGCTACAAAAACATGCGAACTGCATTATAAATGAGTAATATACCTTAGTTCTAGATTATAGTAGTTCCAGAAATATTTATCTTATATCGTGAAGCTAAATCATTATCAAACCAACTAAATGTTTACCAATTTTAGTTCACTGGTGCTAAGAGTTTTATTATAAGGTGGGTGCGTATATAATTGGATTGATTCAGTAGTGACATTTATTTTTTCATAACTTGGTTAATTTTTTTTTCAAATTATGATAATTGTCATATTAATTTACCGTTTTCAACGGTAACCATCATATGAATATCGCTACAGGTTGAATGCAATGTATTCTACTTAAAATATGCAAACGGCATTAAGAAGGAGTCACACAACTGGGATGCTAAAATTCTTCTACTAATATCTCGTTTTTCTCGTGAAGATACCTAATTATCAAATCTACTAAATGTTACGCACTTAGGCCAGTGATACGACTGCGATGGTACTATGAATTTGACTACAAACCAATTCTATACAATAATATTGAGTGGGTAGCAACGTAAATGGTTGAGGCTTGGTTCATCTTTTTATATTTCTCAGTGAGTAATTTTCCCAGATATCATAGAAAACGAATTTTTAAGTTTAAACGAATAATCAGCGTATAACTGTAACTACCACAATTGGAAATGTGCTTTCACTTAAGGTAATTGAAGATAAAAGGGGTTAAAGTTAACATGGCTTGACAAAAACTATGCAAACTGCTTTATGAATGTGTGAATGCAACCTACGTTGCTTGTATATGCTATTACCTCTTCTTGAAAAATATCTCTATACTCGTGAAGCAAAATCATTATTAAACTAATTACATATCACAAAAATGTAGTCAAGTAGTGCATTCACATTATTCCATTTTAGTGTACTTCATAATAAGACCTCACCTTGACCCTTGGTTAGTTACTTCAGTTTAATTTAGAAGTAAAATAGGTAACAATATAAATCTAATGCTTATTGTCATAACAATAGAGTCAATTAATTATAATTAATTAACTTAATTATTAAATTATAATTAATTATCAATTAATTACAATTATAATTAATCATAACAATTAATTTATCGGTTTAAACGTATAACTAGCATATAAATATAACTACTACTATCGTAAATGTGGTGCCATAATTGATCATTGAAGGTAATAATGACACAATAACTGGAATCAATTTGAAAATGATGAATCATTCATTCATTGTCGTTTACAAAGTGTTTGGAAATCCAAAAATCGACAAAGGGATATGCTAAGAGATGTATGGTATTTTAAACTTCACTTTTCGGGTTCATCTGTCTGAACCAACCTTATGGTATTATTGCATCTATTTCAGTTCCCCGGCTGATAAATTTAAATGGTTGCCTTCTATGTGAAAATTAATCTCTTAGAAAGTAAAACAAGTAAGACTAGGTTGAAAAATTCACAGTGAAAGATATGACAAAGCAAGAAATAACATGCATTCTTCTAGTTCAATCAATGCACATTTTATTGAATTGAAATACAATTTTGGGCGATGCTAAAAAGAGATCAAATAACCCGAGATTTGATGTACTAGCCTTTAAGTTGATGTAGGAATGGGTTTCAGGAGATAAAATGGTGGTTTGATATTTTTTTCTGAATACATAAAGAGTTCGACTCAATAGCAATTCAGCGATCAGGTGATAATTTTAAGAAATTGGCGACAAAATTTTACAGAAATAAATGGTAAACCAAAACCTGAATATCATATATAGCTTAGTCAAATTTGAGTTCACAGATATCCTTCTCCCATCATTGAGGAAATATGAAATAATTTGCTTCACGCCTAACTCATGCATAATTCAGGACCTCAAACCCCTTTTTTGATTATTTTCAACATGGAGTAAAGTGCGCCTTCATTCGTACAACATTTCAAAGTAAAAGATATTTGACATGCGAGAATAAATGGTGTACACTTTCTCAATTGCCACTTCGCTACCGGAATTCGGGTAATTTATATGGCGGTATCACGAGAACACTGGTTCTCTCTCCATTTTTTTAATCAAGTAATTTGCATTCGGGAACAGCCAAAAAAGGGATTTTAATAGATTGGAACCGGGTCTTTTATTCTATTTTTTAAATTTTCCATTTTTTGAAACGAAAATTGGAGAGCATATAAAATAGAGAGGGAAGAGAGAGAGGGGGGGTATTATTTTTTCGGAAATAAGAGAGATATTAAGGGCAGCAGATCGATGTTTAATAAGGAATGGAAGGTAAAAGATTGACAAGAATGAGAGGGGAAGTGAGGGGAGAGGGGCGCGGGTGGGGAGTGGAAGGAGTGGGGGGAACTGAGGGGGTGGAAAGAGTGTGTGATAGTGTGTCGGTGATGTGAAAATGTGACAGAAAAAGAAACACTACTGTTGGCGCGAGGGAGAGAGAGAGATGAGAATAATCGCTATGGAAATGTGGGTCACGGTTTGTTGTTGGGGATGGTGAGCCAGAGAGAGAGAGACAAGTTGGAAGAAGTAGAGAGAAGGAATCGGCTTTGGTTGGAAAATATTACGGTATCCTAAAGGTGAGCCACATCCTGACCCTGGATTGGGAACGGTTAGGGGTAAAACTTTTACCCCGATACGTCAGGAGATAATTTAATTCGGGAGATAGAAAAAAAAGCTCGGGAATCTATCGAAAAAGAAAGATGAAAAAATAAACACGGCAACTTTCGTAGACATCAATCGGAAAGTCGTGCGCTTTCAATGGTAAAGTTTTTATTTCATACTTACTGATCCAGAAAGTTTTCATATTTATGCTTCTAATGAGGGTGAGGGAAAAAATACTTCAATTATATAAGCCTGACCTAGCCATATGCACTTAAAAAAGTTTGGAAAAATTGACTACGCTGAGACGAGCTGAAGATGACGCTGCCAAGTAGTTAATGGCCTCGGTAATATGAATAATGTGTATATTAGTGTGTAGTTAAATAAAGTTTGATAAAGAACGAGTTCAATGCATTGAGATATCATTAAAAATTACGTTGACACCAGTGTATAGCGTACATCGCAAGCATCAGCAATATGTCAAGTAAATTGAAGTTAATAGGGAACTCCAACCAAATTTGTTCACCAAGTTTTTCACATGACCTACCAAATGACAAGTACTTTTACGAGATTAGTGCTTAGATGGCAATTTTTTTAAGTTTAAGATATTCTAGAAGAAAGAGTTTAAAATATAGTGATTGGAAAAGTTCCTGTTGGATGAACATGTATAACTCTTAATATGCGGGTTCTGAACTTTATCGACAAAAAAGTTGCTTTATAAAAGGATTTTTTGCTATAAATAAAGCGCCATTGACTGCATCAAATCACTAGATAATTGGTAGCCTAACCCCACGGACCACGTCACGTTAGGGCATCGCTGCTAGAGATGAGACGCGTTTCCATGTAATGTTTGGCTAATATGTCTTTATAAGATGACGAACGTAATCTTTTTTTAATTTCCGTGACAGAATATAATGGAGAATTTGTTCCTCCCTGTTGAATCAGGTGCATACAGAAAAGATGGTTGATACCGTGCGGTGACGTCAGAACATTGCACGTTGCGTGGACGACCTTAGCTTTAACCTGCCTATCATGGGTGACCCTATTGAGGGAAATCGACGGCAGAGCACCTTTAAGCGTCTTTGAACCGGGTAAGATCATCTTTCACGAGATTTTAGCCCATGGACAATATGGAAATGTCAGAAAACTTCTCTTAGTGCCTAATGGTTTTGTAGTTTTGAAACGTTTCCCTAAACGAAAACTCTTCATGTGGTTTTTCATAGTACCCGGATTACGATGAAAATTAAGGTTATAGGTAATTTTTACTTTTTATATCCACGTTTCAAAATTACCAAATCCTTCAACACTAAAAGCTCACTATCATAAAAAACGGGAGTTGTCGGTATTTAGCCGTAAAATGGGAATGGTCTTTCCGGCACTATTTTCATTGCGTATTTATCACATATTGAATTTAAAAGTAATGCATAGTGATTGGAAATTACGATTCCTCCCTATTGAATCAGGTACATGCAGAGAATATGATTGATACCGTGCGGTGACGTCAGAACATTGAGAGACTGATTTGTATCACGTGTATTTTTGACGTTCATATTTTATTGCCCTTTTTAACGGTAACCATTCATGTCTAAGGTGCATCGAACATAAATGTAAATGCTTTAGAAAATCTGCTATCGTGTATAACTTTAAAATATGAGGAATAAAATTTAGAATTATGCCCCATTTCAAAACTAGGGAAAGACATGCGTGTGATTTAGGGAGAGAAATTTCCAGGAACAGCGAAACTTAAATGTTTCGCTTAATATCCGTGGGAAAGAAGTGACAATGATTGACCGCAATGCAGGATTTGATTTTATTGCGTAGGTTAAGCGAGAAATAAGGTCCAAATAAAAATAACATCCTCCCGAATTTCAAGCTCCGAAGCCGCACTTTTAATTGAGAATGGAGGTAATAAGCGAGCCGTCACAGAGGCAGAGGGGGGTTTGTATTTTTTTTTTTAAATTACCAATCCTCGATTAGAATCCCGCTCCCCCATTTTCCTTTCGGTGATTTGCGAAAGTTACAAATTGAACCTTTCTCCTCCGACGCACTCAGTCACGCACGTACGCACAACGGTCCTCTGTTCTCGGAGAGATCAAGGGGCCGTCCTCCTCCCTCTTCTCCACCCCCCACCCCGCCCACCCACCCCTTTCCATCCCCTCCCCCAACACACTCCTTGTTTTTCGGTCACCCTCTCCACCGGAACGTGGGTCCACTGCTCGTCTCTCTTTTTTTCCCCCTCTTCTTCTCTTTCTTCTCCCACACATACCACTTTCTCTCCCCGCATGTTTTTTTGCGTGCCTCCCTTAAACCTTTCGAAGTCCCATTTTCCCTTTTTTTCCCCTCAGATCCTCATCCCTCTTTTCCTACTCCCTCTATTCCTTTCACATTTCTCCCCTCTCCCGCCGCTTTCCTCCATCCCAGAGGAGAATACTACTCCATCAGAAGAGGAGGCTGGCGAACGTGGTCCGCTGGACCTTTTTCTTTCCCCCCGCTTTCTCCCGTTCCGACGTCGTGAAAGGTCCCCACTAACTCTACCTCCCTCCACGCACCCCATCCTCCCCTACCTGCCTACTTTCTTTGTCCCATTCATTTTATTCTAATTCCGCCGATCCTCCAGACTCTTGGCAGTGGGTATGTGCCGGGGATGGAAGCCCTCCTATATCCTTGGTCTCACGAAGCCTACGCAATCCATCTCGTCCCTTCTATTACTCTAGCCCTTTTATGGTGATAAGATATAAAGGAGGGAAAGGGAGGGATTGGGTACTCGGTGGAGAAAAAGGATGGACACCGCAAAGGGGGGCGATGAACAAAGGGCCATTGATGTAAATTGTTCCTTTGGGGCAGAGGAATATTTTCAGGAGAGATCGAGGGCCTTTTCAAAAAGTTCCTCGACTATTCATCCCATAAAACATTGGTTTAGTTTTTTGCCGTCACAATTTCGCCGAATAGATGTTGGAGGAAAAAGATGAATTAAGGCACAAAATATGACCGCTTATCCGACCGCAAAACAATTTTTAAACCCCACAACCCAATTGAAACATTAACAGTATCACTTATATCTACTAATTTATTATTAATAATTTGAATACTAAGGGATCAAATACCGCAGCGATTGGAAAAAAGTAAAAACATTAAAATTGAAAGGAATACTCATGTTTCTTTTATATTTAGAGTACCTCTTTACAACCACACTTCTTCACATAATCTCTTATCGTTATAATTAATATTAGAATAAAATGACAGAATATCCGTGGTATTGAACGGGTAATGAGTGTAGTGAGAATTTAATACTGACGATGCGTCAAGTATACACATCAGAATTGGGAGAAAAAAATCCATTTAAATTAAAAGAGCCTTAACAGGTAAAACTATTGACTACTCAAAGGCATTCAATATAGTTTTGACCTAAGCAATTATTTTACCCATCAATCTAAGAATCCATTTAATTTTAGTTTGCTGGAAATGAATAACTAGTTACACTTCGTGAATCATAATGATAAAGAAATACGGAGCCCGTAATATCAAAAGTGAAAGAACTTTATAGGAAACATTTTTCAACCATCGACTATACATAAATTACTTGTAGAACGGAAGATAGAAGACTACTCATGAATAATTGTAAACTAGTGTTTGGAAGAACTTGAAATAGTCGGACTCTATAAATACAGGGGATTCGATTTCACTACTACGTCACAAACCTTTCGTATTGAAGCTGACAATCAACTCTGCCTAAATATTGAGGTTCGAAAATAATGCTTCTCTGTACAGTCAACCTTACTTGACTTTTAAATGTCGTTGAACCAAGATGACAATAGCATGTTTTTAGAACGCTTAACTTCTCTTATTTTAAAAATTTGATGCCAGTAAATAGTGAAAAGAAATTTTTGAAACGACCATCGGTATATAATGATTAGGTAAAAGGAATACATGCCCATGAATTTTGGAACTCAAAGATCTTAGTTGCCGGTTCCTAGTATTCACAGAAAGTCATGTTCATAAATCCTGGGATACTCAAAATTCAGTCAATTATCAACATTTTAACATTTTCATAAATGTGTGGAATTATGCATAATTCATCGGAATGCACACATATTTAAAGAAATGACTGAATATATCAGAGAACTGCCATTTACACTGAAATTCATGAGCCATTACGGCTAAGTTTCTTAGTTGTTAAGCATATTCAAATGAACAAAACCCCGTGAAAACCTTAATTATGCATCCATGTGTAATAATTTACGAGAGTCTTGCCGTCACGCATGCATTAGACATTCCCCTTCGAGTGACGAGAATGAAAACTTCTTGCGCCAATTTCAACTGCTTAGAAAATAATGGCTATTTAAAGTTTCCATGATTTAAGATTCTTTTCTAACATTTGAATAATCTTAAACCAAAGAAATGTACTGAGGAAGTTCTTAAAAATGTGATGCTCGATTTAATAAATAACTTTAAATTACTCAATCTTGTATGTTGAAATCAGCCGAAATCTTTTTAAAACCAAATTTCAACTCTTCTCTAGATTATCACAGTTCAACATTTCTAAAAGGCCTAAAAGACCTAGTACATAGATGAAAGCTGACGATGTTAAAAATATCCTGGGTAAAATCATCCTCCATCCTAAATATAACTTCACAACAACCTCTTTAAACTTATAACCACTTAAAGTATTTACTTGCCTTTAGTCACTCTTTTTTAAAATAGCTTTGGGATGGAAAATTGCATAGGAAGGTATTAGAATCTTAAACAAAACACAGGAAAATACGATGAAATCGTATTGGCTCAATGAAGAGCTAATGATTGCTGTAAATTCATATGGAGTGTATTTCAGCATTATTATTTTATTTTTTAGAATCACTAATGTGTATTCTAATAGTACATAATAGCCAATGGCTCCTTGCTAAAAACGTCACTTAACGAGGCTAAAAGGATATTACTTAGAACGATTCCCTCATTGCGGAGAGTTTAGCCAAAAGCGGGATTTAGCGAAGTGATGGAAGAGAGAGAGAGAGAGAGTTGTGTCACCTAGAGGGTACTCACTGATGAAATGAATCCATCGAAAGTGGCAACAAAAAACATACGAAGAAAAGCATATGCTTATTAAGAGTTTACCATGGTGTGTGTCTTTGTCATGTTGCGAAATATTAAAAACAACGATGATCAAGAGACAGGAGAATAGAGAGATAAAATAAGTTTTGAAAAGGGCTAAGAAAAGGTGCTGTGGGTTGATGGAAAATGATAGCAGGTGTGGAAGTGGAAAAAGGGAGTCGATGAAATTATTAGAAGGCAATGCAGACGAATAAAGCCGAAAATTAACAAAAAGCAATTAGGCGTTGAAACCGTTGTTTGAAGGGAATAGTCGAGGCAAAGGGATTACCGCATAAGAGGGAATAAATGGAATTTGTCAGTGGCTGTGATGATTTGGAATATAGTAATAGAGATCCATTTAGAGAATGTAGTCTATGAAAACAGTCTTTAAAGTAGCTACCATTAATATGTAGCTAGACGTAATAAATTACATCAGTTGCTATTTGCAACTTTGCAGTGATTTATTGAGTAGCAATATCGCTAAATCAGGCCGGAATCCTTGCTATTAATAGAGACAACAGCACTTGATTGTTTAACAATTTTACGTAAATACTGGGGTACTAGCACATTGACGAAACTCGAGAGAATAATAAGGTAATACTTATAATACCGCGGGTATAAGTAATACAAATGACACGGTTATTTTTATACATAGCGTTTTCATCCACTCACTTGTCACTCTTCTTTAAGTACAATGACTACCTTTGGACTAATTTATAGCGGTTCATCACTTAATTTGACTTAACTCTCCGAGACGACATGCTTTACAAAAGGTTATTAATATTTTGTAGAAGCGCAGATCATTGATAGGCTTTCCTCTCTGAGATTTTCAACGGGAAATTCCGCATTCACTCCAATTTTGAAAATTAATTTCGTTATCTGAGAGGGACGAGGGCGGGGGCAGATAAAATCTTTCCCTGCTTGGAAGCCTTTGGAGTTGCGGATGACGTCAAGGCCGATGACGCAAAATACATGTCGGGTGATGTGCCTACAGGCGCATAATTTGGCTTCGTCTCCATCTTTTCGTTTCTGCTTTAGTCACGACAGCCAAGGCATTTTCAATTGGCATAAGCTCATTACTATTCTCCAATTAAGAAAAGACGGATGCATTTACAATGTCATTCGACATATTTCTCGCAAATTGCGTTTTTTCCGATTAAAATAATTAAGTAATCATCTTTTCCCGCTGGCTTCTCTAATACCTTAAGCGATTAGATTGTTCTTTTTACAGTCGAGCTTGAAAAAATAAAAGAATATCTGCGTCTTTATAACCTTAAAATTGTGTATCTTTTCCATTCCATTGCCTCCCGGGACGTATGCTTTACTGTTCAGTGAAAAATAGTTGAAATAATAACTTCTTCATATTTTTACGCGTAATTAATTGAACGTTCACATCACAAATATATTTAAAATATCATTCCACGCAGTGATATGGCTCGAGTTTCCTGAATCACCCATCATAATATAATGGCTTATTACTCTGCATGACAATAAACTAATATAACTCGGGAAATGGAGGAATCTGAAAATTGTGTGTTGTGAACACAAAATTCGCTGAAAGTTCTATTTTTTGGCGTCAAAATTACTCACTTTCTCTCTGCATCCAATTTTTAAAAAAAATTTGAGGAGAGCGGATTGAATTTTTAATCCACTTTCTGCATTTTTCATTTCGAATATTTCATTACTAAATGTAAAAGGAATAATGTCGTAACTGTCCGTAGAATATTTTCATGAGAAATAGGAATTTCCACATGAAAGAGAGAGTAAAATAAAAGGTTTGCATTTTTAGCTTTGGGTTAAACATTTATGACGATATTAATTACAAATTTATCATAAAAGTACATCAAATATTGGTGAATAATGATGAAGTAAAAACATCACCAAAGTTGGACGCCGTTTAGCAAAAAGCGACTCTAGAATTAGACCTACGGAACATTACATTTTGGTACACTAGTAATTTGAAATGTGAAAAGCATTTAAAAATATAACTATGGGTTCAAAAATAAATTTTATGAAATACGTATATTCATAACGCATTATACATCTATGAATAAATGAATGCATTAGGGTTAGGTACTAAAGCCACAAGAAGCAATGGGATCACGATTTTCTAGTAAGGCTCCTCACTTTGAGCTACAATAAATTAGATAAATATAGGTGTTTCCTCGTACAGATGGACGATAGGAGAAAAACTGCAAATTGTGGCGGACGGAATTTCCCTGTTTTCAGCAAAATCCTCAAAAGTTGCTTCTCCATCAAAGGGTGCTCAGGGGTACCACCTGGAACGTTCTGGTTTTTAGCCGAACTCATCTCCCTGCCTATGAATATACAGTTCTTTCGAGTGAGTTTCATTTCCGACCTCGGTGACGATGGTGTTAAGTCCTCGCCTGCTAATCCGTGGGTCGTCCCTGAGTGGATTTTTCACCACTCAGGACGTGTTCGTCCATTATTACTTGTTGAAACACCTGATGTAAGAGACCAGGAGTCCTGTTTTCGGGATTGTACAAATAAGTAAAAAATAAATAAATAAACATTTAACTGGTTCTCTTTCTGGCCGAGTAAACCAGTATGTACTAGCTTTTCTAAATGGCTGCTTACAAATCACCGAGTCTGGTGCTTTTTTTCTCGTGGAAGCTAGTAACATATTTACAAGCTGGTGGTGTTTTCAAATAAGCAGTAGCCTATGTGATCGTACTTTATGTTATAGCTATGATCTAGGGACCTGCATATTCATTAAAAGAAATAGGTTCAATTGCACAGCCGAGGGAGCAACTATATTCACTACTTCAGATATCATGTATTCATAAAACTGTTTTAATATCATGTCTTCATCCCGATATGAATTTCTTCTTTCAGATAAAACATGAAAAGTAGATTCATAACAATGTACTGACCAGAGTTCAACCAAAAGGTGGAAAGTTCGAAGGCCATCTGAAAAAAATTAGGTCGAAAATATAATTGGTTCATGTTTTACCAAAGGAAAGACAATACCAAGTTATTAAATTGAAAGTTTCATAAGTTAATGAATCCAGCTAAATTAAGCACGTCTTATTAATAAAAGTATCACAATTTGATTTTACTTCCCTAAGAAAGTACAATGAGCTGACATTAATCAAATTTTGCCGATTTTGTCTAGACCCCATCTCCAAAATATGACATATCAATCTCTACATTTTATTTTGCCTTAAATGAACGGATTGCTAATTATAATATACAGCAGGGAAAGTTGGGGTAAATTTTAAACATGTACAGCCTAATTAACCATTACGTGATTGCAAGTAAATTACAATATTTACTTCCACGAGTAACAAAACAACGCGCCGATCCCATTGTCAAAATGAGATTGGCGTAATAATCCTCAGTATTCGATTAACTTTGATATGACAACATATTTTTGCATGGACTTGGTCATGATTTAAATCAGTGAGTATAAAGGACTCTTATATGTGGTTCATTTTATGTCATTTCCGAAATGTGACTAATTTATTTTTATAATTCAAATGTGGAGTCGTGAAAAATGAAGGCGACAGAAATCCTTTACAAAATATGTAAATATTCAAAGCTTTCGGGGCTTAATTTATTTAATTGCAAGAACGTCATGCTTCATGGCGTTTATTTCGTACGCAATTATGGTGGAACTGCGATCTTTTCCAGCGCTGAAACGACGAGAAACAAAAGCGGTGCACGATTAATCACTCATGTGCTTGAAATGCCACTCACGAATAAAAATGAGTGTTTCTCCCCGGTCCACGGCGTGAACACTTAATCTTTTTTTTTTCAATTGTACCGTGACGCACATCACGCAAAACGATATTCACCCCGTGGAGTAATTAATATTCCTCCCCGTTATCTTGCCCTCTCGGCATGAAATCAGTCGCCACACTACAGCCACTCCGCCTCTTTGCATTCCCTAGCCCTGTTCCCCGACCCTTTCATCATCCCACTCCACAACCTTCCCTTCACAACCTCCCGTAACCCCCTCCACAATGCCAGAATGGAAATCCAAACCGTATCCGAGCGTCCCATATTTGTTTCCTTTTCGCGTCAGCAGACCTCTCAACGCTTTAGCATCGTTTGTATCATTAGAGAGCCGCATGGTCTTGACACCTACCTCTCCATCCGAACTTAACGGTGCATTCATTTCCACAAAGGAAGATGGGAATGACAAGCCAGCCCGCCCCGACGCCCCACTTACGCGACGCGAACCATCCCAACCCCTCTTTCCCCACAACCTCTCATACACCCCTCCGCACCCTCTGCCACACTCCTCTCCCACCTCCCTCACCTCCCCTCTCTCGAAAACACTTCGCGCTCGCCGCAAGCCTTTTGTTTTCCAGTTTCCACCCCCACTACCTACCCCACCAACCCCATCCCCTTCCGCTTTTCATCCTTCAGACGCGAGAAACGATGCGGCGTGCGCCCCCGTGCAAAAACAACGAATGAAAAGCTTGGAAAAAGGGGTTTGGATGTGGAGGTGGGGAAGGGGAAATGGAAAAATAGCAGTGGGAGGGAGAAAATATCCTGCTTGTGCTATTTTATCTTCCGTGACGAAACGGTGGAATTTTCACGTCGTTTTTCCGCGGAAGATCCATCGGCCGTGAGAGTGCGTGCGTCTGAATTGGCGTCTAAGTCTCGCGCTATCGACGGCGAGGCTGTTTTTCAAGGTTTTGCGGATTCAGCTCGTGGAAATCGGTGGAATGTTACCGGAAAACGGTGACAACTTCATAAATGCGACGCCTCGATACACCCTCTCCACCGATGCGGTGGATAGGTGAGTGAGGGAGGGATAATGTCTTCACGGCAGCCTTTCAGTTTGGGCACGTCTCTTCTTCCACATTTTTTATTATATGAGGTTGGTCGCGACAATATACGATTGAGTCCTAGGAATTATGACCAATATCCGATAAGGAAAAAGTCTTGTGAGTTTGCGTACAGACTGACTGACTCAGTGGTCAGCTGGAAACGTTTTAGTGTAGAGGGTTTTGTAAAGATAATTTGAATTAATTCAACGAAAAAAATATGGGTACACCAAATATCCATCTTTTCGGATCTCCCGCACTCATAAGAAAATTTTTCGTCTTGCAGAATAATGAATATCAATACAATTGTTTTACCTTCATCTCCTCAGAACTACTTGTTTAAAAAAGGGTGCAGCTGTGAGAAATTTAAAAAATTCAGTTTCACATGGCATTGGTACATAATTCGGCTGAGGTGCCGCTGATCGAAAATTATGGCAGAAGAATAATTTATGGCTTAGGGTTCCAGGAGTTACTTCCCTTTTCCACAATGAAAGAACACCTTAAGGTGACGGCGTACTATACTGGAATTTTTATATTTATGCCAATGGCATCATTAGGGATGGTTCCCGTTGTTGCAATTAATTTGCACCGAAAAAGTCCCTCCATAAAATAACCGGCATGTCTTATAAATGCATTAATTCGTAACTCTGGTTATTTCTACCATTTATTTTAGGACATTTTGGCAAGTCCGAATGTAATTACAAGTTATATTAGCTCACCTTTTGGATCAAATGTCACTATCACTAAATGATCACTAAATGCATGATCACACAATATGATCACTAAATGCATGACCAAAGCAGGAGCCAAACTCACTAACATAGAGTTAGCAGGTTTTCAATTTGCATAACTCGTAATTGGTGGAATATATCTCTGGAGATTGAAGGAGTTTATTTCGTGTGAGTATAAATTTTATTATTAAATCAAAAGTTTATTTTAAGTGAGTATTAATTTCAACTTACGAGTGTTTTTTCAATGCTAAGTAGCCGGAAGAAAACTATTTAGGTCAAGCACGGCTTAGTAGCAACGTGAGAATTTTTGAAAAAGTAATAATACCTGTAACGTATTGATGAAAGAAAGAATAAACTGCAAGTAGTATTAATCCATACTTTTTTATTCACAATACCGACCCAGGTTTCAACGGGTAACCGTCATATTCAAAGTCTACTATTACTATTTGAAGTTTCTTCTTTCATAATGAAATAGGTTCACAAAGTTAAGCCTGAAAAAATTTGTTTATAACTTACTGAAATTTATGCATGTAACATAAGCATGAGTAACCAACGCAAAAAAAAATAATAACGACAAAAAAATTTAAATTAATCGAAAAGGTAGTTTTTTAAGGTTTCACTAGAAATTCGTGGATTTTAACAAAGTTCATGAAAATATACGAGCAGAAAAACTCTGGGCAGTAACTTTTAGCCTGAATAAAGATACTGGGCTTCACCCTGATAAAAAAACGTGCTTCTGTTTTTACTTTAAATATAGCGCACCCGGCACCACCCAAAAGTGGATACGCTTCATGCAGGTTTCAAGAATAGCTGGAACAGTGCCGCAGGGAGGAAAGGCAAGGGTAACGGCCGCTCGAATCCCGGAGAAAGGCCGCGGAAGAGAAGCCGAGCACTGGTTTCGGAGCACTCTCTTCTGCAGCTAGGAAATTCCCGTCGGAAATGCAGACAGATAAAAGGCAAATTGCATGTACCGGCAAAGTACGTGGTCTAAAATCTAGGGCGCGGAAAGCAGAGGTGAAATAAAATAGAACTGAAGAAAAAAACAGAGAAAATGTCGATCCATAGGGGATTTGCGAAGAAAGAAGAAAAAAATAAAACAGTGAAATGATTTTAAGCGGTACACCTCTATGCAGCGGCAAAGAGAATAGTTCCTAGCATCAAATGATGATTAATACAAGGCAAAGCTAGGATATCTGAAGCTTCAAGTTAAAAAAGCGATACGCTAGAAAATAATATTTATGATGCTATAAAAAAGTTTATATTTCAAATTAATATGAAAACATGCACCTCACCTGTGAATTTAATTTAACAGAAATATGAAATTCTTAAAGTAATATTACTAAGAGGAAATAATATGTTTCTAACTCCTAAATATCACATTTCAAGTGATCATTACGGATGTCGTGGTCTTAACCAAATAGCTAAAGGTTGAAGCACCGAAAGGGAACCAACTTACTTATATGACATAGCCATATATTACTATATTTTTTGTTAAGATTTTTCCTTGTCAATTTTGTGAGGTGTATCAATTTTGAGACAATTAAAGTTACATTTTAATGCAAGTTATGATAGCGAAGCCGACTGGAAAATTCAAATGTTTCTAAGATAAGCAGTTGTTCTGTCAATATACCAATAAAAATTCTTTTCAAATATCCTTAGATTATCTAATATCATCAGAAACGTTTTTGTAACCAAAGAGGGTGATGTTCACCATGAAAAATCATTGAACTTGATTGGGATTTGAACTCGAATCTCCCTATAACCGGTCAGGTGTATCAGTCAGATACACTACCAAGCCATGTTTATTCAAGGTTGTGATGACAAAAGATTTTTTCATGGCAAATTTCACCCACTCTGGTGATTCTTCCCCTGGTATATCTTTGCACCCGTGAGCGTGACTACGAAACACATTTGTGCTACCGCAATGATTGGAAACCTTTGTGATATTACTAACGGACTCTTATGGTATGTGATACTAGTCACTACTAAGTGAATGACATTACTTGGAATCAGTTCCTGTAGATGATAAATATTATATAAGAAGGACGAATATTTTTATATTTTTAGGCTTAACTTGGTGGAACCACATTGCGATAGTTTAGAAAAAAGTTCACTTAGTAATATTCCACAGGAAGTATAATTTGTTACGACCCAGGATTTCGACTATTATTTCGCGGCGATTTCTACGATTCTGCATTTCAACGTTACTACACAGTCATTATCAACCTTGATAATGGCTGTACAATATTCAAAACCCTGGGTCGGAAAAAAAAACCTTTCTGAAGAATTTTAAAAAGTGGAATTATTTCCAAAATAAAGGCATAAAATTTCCAAAAAAATTCATAAAAATTAGTTCATGATCTCTCTAGTTAATGACTAACGTCAATTTCAGATCACATTACAAATCAGTTTGTAAAGAAGAGTTTTCTCTAGAAATGGTATTTCTTTAATTTTTCATACGTTCCTCTTGTCATTAGAAATTTAATTTGTTTCAGGTGGGGTTAGGCGAGATTCATTTTAAAAGATGAAAAAGAACACACTGTATTTTACACAAAGCTATTATTGAGGCACTATTAAGTTCAACGTATATGCGTCATCTTCCCGTGCCTGAAGATGACGCCAATGTGTTGAAACTAGTAGTACCTCAATAAAACAAAAATATACCTCAAGTTCTGGTCTTCATTGATTAGAGTGTATTAAATATTACTCAAAGGAAGCTTTTCAATTTAAGTTAACTCTGATTAAAAAATGTACGCAAACAACTAAAATTACTATGAAGTATTGTTTGGATCCTGGACGGAAATTGTACACGGATAGATCAAGTTTTAAAAACGATCTCCATTGACCGTAATAAATTGGCACCACTCCTCAAAGGTACACAACAACATCTGTGTTGGAAACGTCTTTTTTCCCGCAAAACAATACAGCAATTGTTGTGTACTGTGTTGTTGTGGAGGCCGTAGAACTCCAAGTTCCGTAGATTTTGGGATAGATGAAATTAAAAATAATGGTATTTACGTTTGAATAAGATTTAAGAGCTTGTTGGGAATAATAGGTCAACATCACATCCTTTTAATCATCAAAATATTAATTGCCTTAGCAGAAGGCTATCGTGAGGCAATGCATCTCAATTAGACCTTGTCAGGAAAAGCAGAGGCAACTCCTTGTCTAATTCCTATACTGCCCGAGACCACAAACTGCTGTTTGGAATTTACTGGTTTCCTCTACCTTTCAAGGAAAAATGTGGAAAATTTATGATCTTAGAAGGGCGAGAGTAGGTAAAGGGAAAGAAGCAGAGCGTGTGTTATTTATATGGATCCTGCAAGATATGGAAGGCCGGTGTTAGACAGAAAAAGGAAGACGTCGTAAATAAGAGTAGGAAGAAGAGTGGAAGAATGGGTAGACGAGTGGGGGAGAGAAAGAGAGAGGGAGGGAGAATGAGCTCTGTGCTAGAAAACCAAAGGAATGCGAGGGACGGGTTGGGAAAAATGATCCAACACCCCGGGAAAGGAAAGCAATAGGAAAGAATTGGTGATGGGGGCATTAACCAAGGATGAGGGAATGAGAGCGGTAAGGGAGAAATTTAGTGGTGTGGCCGAGCCATGTCATCTGAGAATGGCAGTATTGTGCCTCTCTCTGAGACAGATGGTGCGCCAAATAATGTCACCAATTTAAAGCTTAACGCCTAGATTAATAGTAATTACCTGTAGTTTTCATTTTTATTTAACATTAAGCTATAGTTGATAAAATAAACTCTGAGTAAATGTAGTCAAAATTACGGAAAACAATATGTAATGAGTATGTATTGTAGGATACTTGCGTGTTTGAATAAACATTTTCCGGTGTCTTTTCATACTTCGTATGTTACCAGGGATCTAAGGTATAAATAATAAAGATAGTATAATGATTTTCACAGTTTTATTTATAAAGACAATTTGGTAAATAATGAATAACGTAAGATTAAGTCACGGAATTTTTCTATTATGAAAATAATAACGGAGAAAGTTTCCAGATATTTTGGTTAGAACGAGATAAAATGAAGAGATTATAGCCCCTTCTTTAGATAAAGCTGGCCTATAAATCAAATAACGCATGTAAATGTTATAGAATGCGAGATTTCTGCGTAATGCATAGTCGCAGCCAGTATGGACAAAACAATATTCATAAGAAGACAATTAAATGTAAGGGAGCATTAGCATCGGATATTTTGATGTGACTATAAAATTAAACAATTTCAAACAAAACATTATTGTAAAAAGTTATCTTTTCAAGAACTGACCATATAATAAAAAGTATAAAAATAATATTTTTGCTCTAAAAATTGTGGAGTAATCCGAAAGAACTCAATTTTACGTTACCCGTTGACGCCCAATACCATGACACGCACGAAAACCTAGTCGCCAAAGCTATTAGCGCCATAATTGGAGGATTACCATCTCATTTTGACCTCGCGAATGCAAAACGAGTGCGGAAATAATGGGATGGAATGGAGTCTTCTTCGTTCCATAACTCCTTCGAAGAGATTGCTCCTCTCCTTCCCTACCCTGAGAGAGAAGGCAAGAGTGTGCACGGAAAAGGACAAGGGGGTAAGAAGCCGAAAGGAATGGATATACACGGAAAAAAGAGTGAGGAGGCGATGGGAGGGTAAGAAAATAGCGAACCCTTCGCTCTTAGGGATGGGAAGGAGAGAAAAAAAAGAAGAACGACGATGCGAAAAAACAACGGAAAAATATAAATAAGATAGAAAAAATAAACAGGATGGGAAGAAAGAGATGCGACCGGGATGGGTAAGGGAAGGAGTGTGTGAGGACAGTGGGCCAAGGGGTTGGTGGGGAAAGGAGGTTGATGCCATGAGAGAGGACGCGTTGGCTTCTGGGAGGGAGGGTGGCGAGGGCGAAAGGCGGGAGGGAGGAGGAATAAGGCCCTGGCAGCCGTGGGTGGAAGTGCCGGGAGTCAATTTCGGAGTTGGTCCCATGGGGTGAATGAGGAGAAACCGGAAGAAATAAGGGGCAGAGGAGAGAACGAGACGGAGGCCGGAAGGCAGGGCAGGGAATGTTTTGGGGGGCTGGGGTCTTGGCGAGGGGCCTCAGGGAGGGGACTGGGGTGTTGGAGGTGGGCCGTAAGGAAGATTGCGAGAAGAGCCGCGGAGGAAAAAGTGGGATACGAAAGGAAGAAGAAGGGATTGGAGGAAACAGACACCCAACCCTCACCTATGAATCCTCCTGCTCTATTTCCCACATTTTTTCTTACTCTAAGGGATGTGCAGACGCAATAAAAATGAGAAAAGGGTAAGACGGAGAAGGAGGAGGTGACGTAGTATTGGGCGGGGCAGGGATTTGAGGTGGGCCCTGAGATATATATATATATATATATATATATATATATATATATATATATATATATATATATATATATGGGGGACTGAGCGTGTTGATAGAGGAGAGAGGGAAAGAGTACGGGGACATCGGAACGGCGCGTGGTGGAACACTTGATTTTTCCACGGGAATAAGTCCCCTCCATCACGTGTTTATTTTTTATTACCCGTTGCCGTCATTAAAGCAGCAGGTCATTTGCATTTCTGCTTCGCTGAGAGGCCCCTTTCGCTAGGCCTAGCTATTATAAATGGCCTGGCTTTATGAACTGTTCTCGGAGATATTAATCTTCGTGCATAGGCTTTCTTCTGTGTACGAGAGTAAAACAGTTGACAGCAAGTTTTTTTCATTTAATTATCAGAAACACGCAAAAGAAATAAAATAGATAGCTAATTCGCTGATTTACATTGCTGTTTAATGGCTCGAGATATTTCCTCTATAATCTGACATGCATACGAAATTATGGCTAATAATGGGTATTTTAAAGGTTATCTTTCCTTCCAAGAATTCCATGGTCTCCAGTATTTAATCTTACATCGCTAAATGGAATTAGCTTGGTCAAATACTTCGCTCAGAGCTAAATTATCAGAAAATCTTTTGGCAAGCCTAGGATTTTGGAAATATAATAAAATAAACCGTGTCTTTCATTTAGAAGGTTTTTGCTTAATCCGTCCATCAGCAAGATAAGTGTGGACATGATGGATAACGCCAAGCTAACGATTTCACAAAGGAAACGGTTATAGGCTCAATCTGGTGGAAGTTATCCATTACGGAAGAATTAAAATAACTTAGTAAGCTTCAATAAAGATTTTTTATCACGTCCCGGGTTTCAAAACTTGGTGTCATCTTCACAACATTCTTCACAACACATGGTGTCGTTCCCTTCCCAAAACCTCCCTATTCCCCCCCAAACCTTACCTAACTCTCACCCCACCCTTCCTGATTCGATCCTTTTCCCTCCACTAGCATGGTTTTGAATAAATACCGTATCCTAAAACGTATTTTCGCCTGAAGATGACACCAAGTGTTCAAACCTGGGTCGTGATAATAAATATATAGTGGATTTAACTAAATTATTTTAATTCCCACTTCTGAAATTAAAATTTAATTTAATTTCTCCAGTTTTACACATACGTATATGGACATAATTAAATGTGATTCTCTTAAGTAGCGTGAGACTTTTCACGTCGAATGCTGTGTAAAAAAGTCTATTTATACCATTACATTCCTAATTTATGCACAAGACTTTTCTTATTTAGGCCCTTTATACAAGACTTAAATCATTAAGAAACTATGCAGCTTGTGGAACGCAATTATTTACAAGCGTATCAAGCTAAACGATCGCTTAGATTTTAAACCCTTATCATCAGAGCTAAGTGTGAGAGTGTTGACACGTAGCACTGAGCAATGGAGAGAGAGAAGGTTGGATGTGAGTTCAATGGCACAGCTGGAATGAGTCGAAGTTTAAGGGTGTTGTTTTCAAGAGAGAGCCGGGTACCTAAAGAGAGAGTCAGGAAGGAAGTTGGCTCCTTTGAACTGGCGAAGATGCCGTGTGGTTTATTTGCCAAGCATGAGGGCTGGACAAAGATGTTGACATCTCTGTCGTCTTCGAAATACGTGCCCTTGATGAAGAGGGAAAGTAGGCTGGGGGGGTTTTGTCTCTCACTCTCCTTCAGGAACTAGTAAGAGTCAAAGATTAACCACCCTTGCTGACATCTCTTTTATCCTGCCAAATTAGTTTAAGAAATTTACCAGACATTATGTAGTACTATGCACTATCATATCAAGGAAGGAAGTGAGGAACAACTATGTATGTGCTTTTTAACTCTTAACAAAAGGTGGATATTCTGGACAAAAGTGCATGACACATAAAGTTAGAAAAAAGTGCATGACATAAAAGAGACGTATACATATATATATATATATATATATATATATATATATATATATATATATATATATACCATTACACTCATCACATTAAACCATGTACCATGTCTCAATGTGATGAGTGTGATGGTGCGTGAGTGGAACAAACAGGAAGGAAGTTAAAAACTCGAATTAACGAACGAAAGGAAAGTTTGAAAAATATAGACCTGAAGTAATGTTTTGCATATTTTAGGGACTGGACATAAGTATGACTTTCAAGTTAACCTTTTACATTTTAATGACGAAAGTTGTAAGCGGGGTGTCTTAGAAATCTGTGTAACTTTTGAAAACAAATTTACCTAATGTGCTTATTTTTAGCGAATTGAAATAATATAAATGCTCGCAATTGTTTTTATCTGTTTTCAAATCTGACATCTTCCCACTCTCCCACTCCCTAAGCCCACAACACTCGTGCCTTCCACAGACGTCATCACTTCACCCTGACTCCAAAACAAACCCCCTCTCCCACCAAAAGCCGTTGACCCCCCACCATGAAGACATCCATTGTATATAAAGGACTCGGAGAAATGTTTTGAATGCCAAAGCTACCTTGAAAATGACGCTTAAACGTTGAAATATCTCGGGGTTCATAACTTAAGCGGAAGAGTACAAAGAGATTCCTTTTCACTATGCTAATCATGCATCATAAAAGAAGATATTTAGTCCAGATCGAATAGACACTTGGGAGACTTGATAATAAATAAGACCTGCTCTCGTACCATAAAAAGAGGAAGGTCTCGCAGAGAGAATGGGATATGACATACACAAGGATCGGTTTATACCAGAAGTCGGAAAAAACTATGCAATATACAATATATAAACGGAAAAGGATATAATAGAATACAAATTACCGCTTCATTGGAAATGCGGAACATTGGAAATGAATTAAATATTAGAGTTAGCCTCCAGATAACTAATTTCTTTATTTGCTAATAACCAAAACAGCATGGTCGGAGAACTCCATGAAGGTAATTTTTATTATTTTCCAAAAAATAAAGACCCCGTAGACTCTAGAATATAAGTGTATTGCCTGGTGTGGAATCACCCCGTGCCACACACCCTAGTGGTGGTTTGCACGGTAGTTCGTAGATGTAGAAGTTAAATGGTACATGAGGCAATGCTTGTTCTATAAATTTGAAAGAGAGGGTTGAAAATGAGGGCATACGAGGCATAGGAGGGAAGGTAATACCGGGGATTTTACTATGAAACCGAATTAATGAGAAATTAACTGTTTAGAAAATTGTCATTAATGAGGGATATTTTATTTGGTGATAGAGAAGTAATTTCTAAGAGAAAAGTGAGAACGTAGCGGATGAACCAAACCTAAGAAATAAACTGAAGGTATGAACGCCTTGCTTCACGAAATAAGGATGCAAAAATTAGAGTTAGCGGGTTGGGAATCAGTGTGAGCTGTTTTCAGCGGAATTGATATAATGACAGAATCCACCATTATTTACAGCGCTGTTACTATTATATGCTAAGAAAAAATGTTCAAGAGATCACGAAGGAATTAAATTGGGCATGGAACTGATTCAGATGCACTATTTTAGAGCATACAAATTCTTAAATATGTAGGTAGGCCATGGAAAACAGCCGTCACTACATGCATTATGAAGCAGCTAACAAAAAGTGGTGTGAAAATAAGATGCGAAAATTTAAAATTATTGTGATGATAAATAAAAAGTAGTGATTTTGTCAAGTAAAATAAAAAAAAGTCATAATTCGAAATAAAACAGTGGGGTTGCAGTATCAACGACGACATTGAGAATAGAATAAAGGTATATAGTTGCATAATAGATTGAAGCAACTTATTGTAATAGAGAACTCATAACAGGGACCCAGTTCTAATATGAAAACAAGAGATTAGTAAAGATCTGTGTGAATATTGGCACCATATTGTTCCGAAAACTACACTGCTGCGAGACTGAGTGAGAACAAACCCTTGAAATGTGCAAATAATGGTGAAAATGCATTTAAAGCCGGTGAGATGTGGGTATAGATTAGAATAAAGAATATAAAAGAGGGTGAAAGGCGACAAACAAAGAAGGGTTGGCAAAAGCTCGAAGATGAAGGAAGTTTGAAGTTGACATTCAACGGATTAGAATAGGAGGTTTGCAGAGATAGCAAGAAACAATGGGATGCTGAGGGAGGACATGGAAGGTAACAGTATGGGAGTGAGACAGACCAAGATGATGGAAAGGTGTTTCAGAAGGGATGAAAGCAGATGGAAACAATTCTGACCTGAAAAAGTTAGACTTAATATTATGAGGTTTATGTTTGCAGATGAAGCGAGAACTTCAAAAATAGTCTTCTCAATCCATCCATTATTTCTTCTCATTGGTAGAATGCCAATAACACATTTAAAATGAATAAATCACCCTAATATGACGAAAAATCAGTTCAAATAGTAAAATACGATGATTTCTATTTACGGTTGTAAGAAAAATGATCCAATGGCTCCATTGGCAATTGATTCGATGTAGAGTAGCAACGTATACGTTCTGGTCTCCTCACTATCGTTCACATGTAAAGCGTTTGATAATTTATTTGTAGGATCCAGATTATTTTCTCTATAGTGACAGTATTTTATTCCAAAGCTACAAACTCCTTGATAGCTCTCCACATTTTCAACCGGACCTGGGGTTTTCTCTCTTCCACTCGTTGATTTTGCCGTCATTAATGTTTAAACGAGCAGTAATTCATGTATGAGTCTCAAGTGGGCAGCAGAGCTCATTGGGAAGATTGGAGAGAATAATATGCACAAGATGAAGATTGTCCTCCCGACTCTTAGCACCCAGCACACCCATGTCAATTGCAGCTGCTCTTGTAGATATGGAGATTAGCTCTCGCAATGCTCCTCTCAAAGACAAACACACTCATCTGGAGTACTTTTGCAGCGCTCAAGTTAATTTTGTACCCGCACAAAAAACTATCTTGATACACATGCTAGTTTTTCTGTCAATGTGTCCGCTAAATTTCATGTGTGATTTAGATCACATATCATATTACAAGATTTTTACTCAATGATAAAGCTCACTGTAATTTTAAGTCATTATTTAAAGATCACACGCAACCCCGTAAATAATAGTGATGTCAATTTTTTTACTTCTTTGAGGGAAGAAATATAAAATACTAGTAAAAGATTTGAGAGAATTTTTCACGAATACTTTAGTAAGCACCTACTGTGACGTTTCGTAGGGATCGAGGTATGAATTGACACTCGTAGTTCGTGTTACTGGCTCATGGTGTCTTAGGTACACAACTGTGGAAGGGGGAGGTAGCCGGTTGAGATAGGTAGATGAGACCACCATTGAGAGCCGTTCATTTCAAAACTTCATACATTACATATCTCTCCCCTTAATTTTTCACTTAACACTTACATTTTTTTACAAAACCAATTAACAAAAATAATATTACCAAAAATTATTAAATCAACGAGATATACATCTAGAACAACCATGAAACAAATATGAATCAGATATGAACCAAAATCTTTCCATGTTCAATTAATTAAAGTAATTCACAAATTCAGTCTGAATACTAACCTTCGAATACAAACAAATATGAACAAAAATCTTTCTATGTTCAATCAATTAAAGTAATGCACAAATTCAGTCTGACTACTGGCCTTTGAATACGTGTAGGATATCTCCTCACACCCAGCGATAGATCATCACTTTGTTGTATGGGGGAACTATCCCTATCCAATGTTATATCAGAGTGTGCGTCCAATGTTATACCAGAGTTTGTGTCAACTTGGGAGGTACTATGACTAGGAGGTGGGGGAGGTGCCAGCCCTGTAGTAGGAGGAACTGAACTAACCTCTCGCTCCACTGGTAAAAGCCTACTGCCTTCACTAGGGATAACCTGCTCCACTTCCTTCTGCAACCCAACCAACTGATCTAAATGGCGTTGACTCAAGTTGGATTAGGTATGTAACAGGACTTAATCTACGGATAATCTGCCCTTTTATCCACTTAATTTCCCTCTGTAATCCCTGGCTAATGCAGATTGTCCGACTTGTAAATGACTAGTTTTACTTCCATTTGCATACTTCATCTGTTGATCCTGTTTATTTCATACCATATTTTCAATGGATGGTCGCATTAAACCTAAGCGAGTTCTTAGGGAACGATATTACATTAATGTTGCTGGACTTTCATTTGTGGTACTATGTATTGCATTTCTGTATGATAAAAGAAATCTACTCAAGGCTATATTTAAATTTTGGTGGTCAAACATTGTACATTTTAATCGTTTCTTTATAAGTTTGACTGCAATTTCTGCCAGAGCATTGGAAGAAGGAAGATAAGAAGGACTTAATATATGTTTTATTCCATTTTGCCTTTAAAAAAATTGAAAATTCTTCTGAACTAAAAGGATTCTAATTTGCCTTACTTATCTTTAGATTTTAACCCCTCAATACCACCAACTTTAAATGCTAGCTCAAAAAAAGCATCTTCAAAATGGACAATAGTAGCACATACCTCATAAAGATGGCTACGAACCTCCTCAGTCCATACTTCAGGATTTTCCCTAATAAAAGTTTTAATTAACATAATGATTGAATCAGTATGTAACGTCTCATCCCTTGTCCCAACCCAAAAAAACTGTTTGTAACTACCAAGTCTGCCAAACCTAATCTAGCAAACATCATCCTTAACCTCTCAATAATTTGTTTGGCCGAAGTAGAAGTCACCATTTCTACCTCTAACCATTTACTATGAGCATCTAACACGATCAGAAATAAATGTCCTTTGAAGGGGCCTAAAAATTCCCAGTGCAACCTTTGCCATACTCTCGGTATAAAATCCCAAGCATGGAGTTTACATTTGGAGGGGTTTTCTCTTTGCAAAAGGCAGGCTGAACAACTTTTAGCCAATCATTCAATGTCCTTATCTATTGATGGCCACCATAAGTAAGATATTGCTAACGACTCCATTTTTACTTTTCCCAAATGACCGCAATGAAGTTCAATAAGCATTGCTTCCCTCAGTGATTTAGCTCAATAGTGAGCTCATTTTGCCTTTGCACATATGCTCTCACATTCTCATTTTTCAGTGGTGGCCCACCATGCATCACATAACCATAGATTTTTGATAATTCAGGGTCTTTCTGTGTTTCCCGACGTACATAATTGAAATCTATAGGAATTTAATTCTCCACCATACAACTTAAATAAATACCAACATAATCAACATTTAAACCATCATTTACGGAGTATTAATCTCGTAATGGCAATCTAGATTAGCCATCAGTGTTACCATTGCATCCTGACTTAACATAACATATATCATATTGATGCCCAGATAAAAAATAAAGCATATCGCTGTAATCTACCGGCTGCAAATGCCGGTTGTCCTTTCTTTGTACCCAAAATAGCCAAAAGTGGTTTGTGATCAGTACAAAACAAAAACTTTCTTCCCCCAAATATTGATTAAACTTCTTTACACCATACACAATACTTAACGCCTCTTTATATATTTGTGATTATGCCTGCTCAGCCGAATTTAAAACTCTACTGGCAAAACATATACGCCGTTCAGTACCGTTAAGATACATAATACTGATAACACTTGCAATTCAATAGAAACTAGCATCACATGACAATTTAATTGGAAGATTAGGGTCATAGTGCACTAGTACCTGAGCTGATACCAATTTCTCCTAAATAAATTTAAATGCTTTTCTGCAAGCATGATTCCAATCAAATACTGCATCTTTCCTAAGTAACTTATACATTGCAGCAAGTATTGTTGATAAATTTGGTACAAACATGGAATAATAATTCTCAAGTACTAAACAAGCTTTTAATTGAGTGACATATTTTGGCTGAGGTGCATTTAATAAAGCTTTTACCTCATTACTAAGAGTGCTGAGACCTTGTTTATCAATTACAAATCCAGGGTATTCCAGTCTATCACAGAAGAACTGGCATTTTTCCTTGCGTATGGTTTTTCCCTTAGACGTTTACAGGCTAATCTAAGCCTAGACATATGTTCAATAGTATTTTAACCTGTAATTAGAATACCATTAAGAAAGCAAACTACGCCTATGATATCTTGAAGAGTTTGTTCTACCACTCTTTGAAAAACTCCTGGAGCCGATGAAATACCATAACAAAGGCGATTATACCTAAAGATACCTTTGTGGGAACTTATAGTGCAATACTTTCTGCTTTCCTCATCTAGATCGAGCTGGATACATGCTTGAGATAAATCTACTTTTGAAAACTTCTCTCCTTTTTGCAAAACTGTGAATGAGTCCTCTATCCTTGGAATTGGGTGTCTATCTATCTCTAAAAAGGGGTTGAGAGGAATATTAAAATCACCACAAATACGAATTTGGCCATTTATTTTCAATACTGGGACAATCGGTGTGCCCCACTCACTAGTAGATACCGGAGAGAGGATTCCCTCCTTTAACAGTCTCTTTAATTCCTTTTCCACTTTGCCTCTTAAAGCAAAAGATATGGGCCTAGGTTTCTGATGGTATACAATTTTTCTTAAGTTTTAAAGTAACTGGGCCACCTTTGTAACAACCCAATTGATCAGTGAAGACATCAGGATATTCACCAAATTAATCAATTACCAGTTTTGATGTTGTTACATCCATACTTAAATTGTTCACATCATTAGAAATATTAACAACAATGTGAAATTCTTTTATCTAGTCTCTACCCATTAGGGGGTTTGCACCATTCGAAATTACGTACAATTGTAAACATTTTTACTTTCGAATCATGCTGAACATTCACCACCAGCTTTCTTACTGGTTTCATCCATTCGTGCGTGTACGAACTTAATTCTAAATCAGTGGGATGTAGTTTAACGTGAATTAGATGTTTATTATAGTATCTTTCTGACACTACTGAAACACAAGCTCCACTGTCAATCTCAAAAGTCACTACTTTCCCTTCCACGGTTACATTAGGTTTGATAGGTTCAACCTTCTGCTGGGAACTCGACTTTGATAACATTTGAAATAAATTATCAATATCATAATCCTCATCGTTCACATTTCCACTTATTCCAGGTCCCTCTTGACCCACGTAATGCTGATGATTGTTTAGCCCCTTTTTAAACTGGGGCTTACCCACCTTTAGATTTACAGGCGCGTTGTAAATGACCTTTATTGCCACAAAAATTGCACACACATTCCCGAAAACGACAACAACTGCTATGGTGACCAGTTTTGCCACAACAAAAGCACTGCATCGAGGACTCTGAAGTTCTTTCACCAGTTGTGCCAGGTCCCTGTCGGTCTTGCCTTGTTGCCCACCTGGGTCTGCCCGCTTCCGCTGTCCGGCCCGGTTTCACTGGTGTCACCGCATGTAGACGGCCAACGGTGTAGTGGTGAGCCAAGGAGGCTGCAATTTTGTCAGCTGCTTCCATTGAGGCTGCCAGCTGCACTACTTTCTCGAACGTGAGATTTTCTTCCGTCAGGAGCCTCTTCATGATGGAATTATCGCGAATTACGCCCACTAGCCTATCCCGGAGATAATCGGGAAGATTATCTCGAAAGTCACAATAATTCGACAACTGTTTCAACTGAACTGAGTATGCCACGGTTTCGCGTTCCCCTTGGTCCCTTTTACTAAACGTATAACGTTCAGTAAAGGAAGAAGATTTAGGGTGGAGATGGTTGCGTATAATCTCCACGATTTTGGAGTATGTCTTTGAAGATGATTTGTCCGAGGTGATTAAACCTCTCAATAGATTGTAATTTCGGACACCCATTACCGTTAAAAGGTTACTTACATTTTTATCTTCACTTATATTATTACAGTCCACGAACAGTTCAAATCGCTCGACATAAGTAGCCCACGTTTCTTCTGAGCTATTGAAGCTACTCATATTACCAATTAGAGACATATTAACTGAATTATTCACTAACGTTAGGTACTCCCCGAAAACATTATCGTCTAACGGCATCTGACTCAATGCACCTTACTACATTAGTCATCCCTGCATCGTCACCACTGTGACGTTCCGTTGGGATCGAGGTATGAATTCACACTCGCAGTTCATGGCACATGGTGTCTCAGGTGAACAACTGGGGAAGGGGGATGTAGCCGGTAGGGTTAGGTAGATGATACCTCCAATGAGAGCCGTTTATTTAAAAAGATCATACATTACACCTATCTACTTAAATTCTATGCTCATGTTGTTTGGATCTAGTAAATATTTCATTTGACGTTGAATACGCCGACTTAGGAAGCTCAAAGAGAAATGTTTGCCAAATCGTAGGCATTTATATACCACTACTGCAATAGGAATTAGAAGTATGCAAACGTAGTTAAATTTTATGTCTCTAATTTACTGTGAAAAACTAAATGAAACGCTACCGCTTCACGTTTATTAAAGATGTTAGGGAATTTTTCATTATGAGTGTCTAATCAAGTGCTAAAGAGTACAGAACATTAATCAATTTAGCTTTTCTTATTCAAACTGCACAATTTAAAGATGCCGAAAACCAAGTGAGAATTGAAGGCTGAAGAGGATTCGTGATGGGAGTATCAGAAAGCTTTAGAAAAATTTGGCACATCTAGCATTTTCAGCTTATAAAAGTAGGCATGTTTTATAACAAAACATTATAAAATTAACAGCTATAAAGCTTCATACCCCCCGTTATCCACCAATGTATTTCTAATATCATTATATAGCCTTGGCTGTCACTGCCAGTGCTTAATCAGCGATAATTTAATTCTTCATGAGCAGTGATTCATGAGCCATAATGCGGGAACCTTCGGTCCAAACCGTTTTTTGGAAATAAAATATTAGGCGCGTCACGATTGATAATTTAGTTAGTTACTGCATGCATCGTTATGCACGTGGTAATTACTGTAAAAGGTACCTTAATATGAAATATTGGCGTGGGTTTAAATATTCGGCCACCATCTCTAAATTCTTCTTCAGTAATTATTTGTACGCAATTATGAAACCGTCAACGTGGCTGACTTTCATGTGGTAAAACACAAATAAGCCTTTTAACACCGAATATAGTTTTTTTTCAGAGTGCACTTCCTAATTTTATTTTGAAATCCATTACTGACTGGCTATGCTTTTCCTAATCACATAGTGTTATTACTTCCCCGGTCCCCCAGACAACCGTGACGTAATCGAAATTGCTTAGTCAAAAAATGAGGATGCTGGATATCTCCCAGAGGAAGAAACAAAAATTTTGAGCACTTAAATTTTTCCATCCGAAAAAAAGATAAAACCGTCAACCGCTTCTTTACCGACCATTCCCAAGCCACTAGTTTGTCAAAAACTTGTCGCAATAAATTAACTCTCCACTCTCCCAGCCTTGAATTCATCATCTCCTCTCTGCTTTACCCACTCTAAAAACTTTCTCGCACTAATTAAACCCACCATCTCTATCCCCCTTCCATTCGTTTTCCTCTCTCCCCTGTTTTATTCAGCGTCCTTCACGTCAGCCATCAATCCATTCCACTTCCATTTTGTTTGTTTCCTCTCGCGACCTATACCTGTTTCGGGAATTAAGGGGTCGATAATAAATTCCACTCCTTATCCTCCGAAGCACCCTAGACTCGGACTGGAGTTACACCCGTTCTTACGTCTCCAAACTCGAGGTCTCCCACTTATCCCGCGCAGTAAACTTGGTCCCGGATGAGCGCTAGGAAGCGAGCTTAGAGTGCCCCATTTTTCCTTCCCGTCCTCCCCCTCACACCTTCATCAGACTCTCTCTGCCCATCTAAACCCTCGCTTTCCGTTGGAGGGGAGGGTCAAACACCCCTACATTACTCCGTAGTGCCCTCACGTTAAAATTCTCCGTACGTGCCCACTCTCCGAACCCCCTCCGCACGCAATTACACACTCTTTCCACACCCGTCATCCAATCCACTTTGGTCTCATTTTACGCCACCAGGACTCTTTCGTTAATTAATCTTCGTTATGGCGCCGTTACTCCTTCTCGCCAGCTCAAAGCCCCCTTCATATCCCTCACTCCAGCTTTTTCCACGCGCACCAAATAGTATCTCTCTCTTCCGCTGTGAATCACCATAAATCTAACCCCTTCACCGTTTTTTTTTTTTTAATTTTGTCTTTTTTTATTAAACTTCGGCAACACTGTGTACATTATCCCGTGGACAGCGTTAAGATCAAATCAATGTTAAGCCTAATTTGAAGTCTCTCTATAACCCTTAGCCTCTTATTCCCTTTCACACTCACCGGCATATCTATCTCTCTCTCTCTCTGTAACTAACGGCGTAAAATAAAAACAGACGCGCAAGCCTCTCATCCCTGGCTCTGAATTCCACACGCCTATTTTCATATTGAGATAAATGGCCGTGGGAAGTTCTTTCCCACTCTCTTATCTCCCCTAGGGGAACCTTTTTTCGTTTGCGGGCTCCATCCAGCCAGGTTCCTCGGTTCATCACCTCTCATCTCCCGGGCCCCCAACCCTGCTCCATCGTGCCCCACCTCTTCCACTGCTCGTGTTGACCTTTCTCACTCTTCCTCCCACCTCTCGCGATAAAATGTGTTATCATTTCATCAGGCACACTCACCGACACCACTCTTCGTCCGAAATGCTGTTTTCTTTCGCTCCTCGTTTCCCTTCGCCTAAAATTTGTCTGCCTATTATCTTCAATTCGACCTTCGTCTTGGGATTTGTTTGCCTTGTGACTGCTAATCAAAACCTTCTGTTTTCCTATTTCTGATAGCAATCTTCCGATGATTGTTTATTCGGCGCGATGTCTCCTTGTGTGGAATAGCCGTTTGCAACTCCCCGAGTTCCCCCGTCAGCTAAGCCGCAGGAAATCCACTACTTGACATAATGTGATCAGTTCTGACCCTTCATCCACCCAAGTTTGAACCTGAAAATTAATTAATGAAACCCAGCGATACCTAAAGTAAGCGATCAAAATATTGACTTGTGTCCAAAGATATAAATTCTGTCAAACTGAAAAGAGTTATGATTCGTAATGGCATCAGCCTTCGCGATACGGCTGCAATTGATCAATCGATGATGATCATAAGCACTAAATAAGGCTCAAGTTGAGGAAAGTGACTTTCAAACGCATGTAAAATTGGTTATGAGACTGCAGCTCAACATTTTTGGAAATGCCAAATCAAGTATTTTTGTTAAATATTAGTGTACATCAAACAAATGATTAAAATAAAATGTTAAGTTAGTATATGAGACGCTAACAGCTGAATGCGGGAATCCTACAGACGAATTAAATGTAACCGTTAAAATTATCGATACCTATGACATCAAATCAAAGTGTGTGGAGACAATCCGGTAGTAACGATAATATTTTCTAAGCGGCTTTAAGTAAGAAATGAAATTAAAAACAAATAAATTCATCCGAGATTTTGATACCTGATGATGACGCCGTAGCGTTGAAACTAGTTGTACCATTAAATATTCTGTGGATTTAAACATAGTTGGCCTTGTCATTATTTGATGATATATGTGATTAAAAATTGTCTCAATAACAGTCCGCTACATATGAACACAGTATCAGAAATCAAAGTGCTAGCTTAAGTTAAATTAACGTATCCATCCTTGGGTAACAAGCTGTCCAAACACTTTTTTCAATTACCCGTTGGTGTGCATCGCGCAGAAATACAGATAATGGAATTGAAAATGTGCATTTCCCATCTTTGAAGGCTTAAAAAAACGGGTCTGAAGGATTTGAAAGGAAAGAAAAGGAAGAGAATGCCTAATTTTCAACTGTGATCAATCAAATCCGTCAGATCCCCCGAAAGCCCTTCTGCCAACTGGAGAGGAAAATCTTTTAATTCCTTTCACACCAATAGTTTCATTCTTGGGAATGAAATCTCTGGCCTGACCTTAAAACCTGAGGATTTGAATCGATCGAATGCTTGCAAGATAAAAATAAATTTATTTGATTCTAATGGAGATTCTTAGTTTAATATTCTCTTCCACATGCCTATTAATTCTTAACAGGAAACATTTACTCGTGGCCCAATATTTACTAACATTAAAATAAACGCTCACCACTGGCCCGGTGTATACATTCTCTCAAGAGCAAAGATTATTTAGGAAATATTGAGTTTATTTCATTATTTTTCAAATATTTATAGCATTTGCTGAAGAAAAAAACACGCAAAGTGTGATTGCGACTCACGTATCCCAACTATTATTACTTCAACTGCCAGATCCTACAGAATTTGCAGATTATGGTCTTCACGTTGTTTTTAAGGACGTTAAAATGTATATTCCCCGTGCATATTTTCCTGCAAAGGGGTTTTAGCGGAAATACCTTCTTTCACTTCCCATGCGCAACAGAAGTATTTCCTTGATTTTACGCCTTGCACATATCTTCTCCACGACGGTACCGCTTCCCTGTCAAACCCATATCCCCAGCGGAATGGAACACTAGATACACTTTACTGCCTCGTTCTCGAGATACAAGACTAGCCATCACTTCCGCTATCCCCGCAAGCATTTACTTGAGAAGGATGGTGGCCAATATTCGTCCTCCGCCTGTGGGACTGTATCTGGTTTGGACGTTGATTGGTGGGATGATATGTAAGCAAGTGTGTGTAGAAAAAGTTGGCAAGCGTACCTTCATGGAAAGAGACCTTAGTACTACAGCAGGCATACGTTGTCATCTACGGAAATCAATGGAATTGACACTTCCATCCTTCAATGACTATCTGGGATAGGGCAAACAGGACAAGAGGAAGGCTGTTTCAAAGAACATGAGATGGTACATACCATATCAAGCTTTCCTTCTCCTTCCTTTCCTTCTTCATCCCTTCTTCCAAACATCTCTTCTCCTTCACAGACTTAAATAAATGGCTTGCTAAGTTGCTCGCTTGAAGGATCAGGTAGTTAAATGTAAACATCTGTCGTACAAGGTGATTTGTTCCAGCAGTATTGCTCTAGCAGGAGTGAGTTCTCAACACTAAAAATAATTTGTATACTATTCCTTCGCCTCAGTTTCATTACGTAACCCGCACAATGTATCCTGTTCCAAAATATTTTTTGCAATGCCTATCAGATACACTTGTTCACGGTAAATATTATGGTTTACTTCCAGAGTGTAGTTGGCTCTTCGGTGAATAAATTATCGAAATGCATTAAAATGGAATTATTATTTATATCTGAGCGAGTTTAGGTAACAGAAAATGGATGTGATAAATGAATGGATGAATGAATTTTAATTATCTCCTGGGTTTACCCATAAGAGCATTACAACAATTTCATGAGTCGGATGAATTGGATAAAAACAAAGAAAAAAGAAACAGCTGGAAAACAATTTATCAATAATTAAAAGGAAAGCAGAATAAAACATATGACAAATAAAAGGAAAAAATGGAAAAAGTAATTTACAATGAGGAAAAGGGAAAAATATCCAATTTAATAGATGCACACAGTAGTGAAACATAGCATCAGCGATATGGATGCAGATTTATAAATTGTCTCTCACTAAGTTACACCGTTCATTTCACTAGGAAAAACTGAATATTTCACTTGCAGATAAAATAATTGAGCAGAAATTAGTGGCAACATTGACAATGCATAGGTTGGTAATCGATGATTTGTGGGTCCAAATCACCTTTCCAGGCTAGCATCATTGCGCCCTAAAATTTTATCTGGTATACGAATTAATTCCTCGTTCCTAGCGGGATTTTCTTTCTATCATGCAAAATAAGCAAAATTTATAGGCTAGCCGTACTATTCGTAAAATATTGTTGTAGAGTTCTGGAGCGGAGCTAAGAACATAGAGATTAACAGAGCTGATGGAAGGATTTTGTTTGGAGCCTATGGAGATTTGGAGGTGACTCCATGTGAAATTATAGGCTATGATTGCTGACAAATTTCAGATCAGAGTTCCAGAGTTACATGTTCTCACCCCGAATTATATCTCTAAATTATTGGAAGCGAAAAAATATGAAATACATCCCTAGGTACTGATAAGTAAAACAATTTCTTCTTTCTACGAACCATTAGAGTGCAAATGAAAAAAGAGTTAGACAATAAAGACACTTAGTGAACGTACCGTTGCCCCCGTCCTTTCCCTTCGTCAATTTATTCCCCCTATAACTTAAAAATTTAAGTTTGGTGTCATAACACCCCCTGCCACATGTTCTTACGATGAATAGTAGGGTATAATATAATATATAGGGTAATATTTTCATAGTGAGTTCACCGTGTATAAGGATGTGGAAAGTCCATCTGGATTTCTTATATAGCAGAGCGAAACGTAATTATCCCTTTATACCCTCCTCCATACCTACTTGAACGTATCTGATACCGTCCGTCTGCTTTATCTTCAGCATCCATTCTGATCCTGAGTATTTGGAGTAGGTAATTAAAAAACTCGTATATTAATTCAACGGACTTAGTGTTTTTGCCCAATCTATTTTTTTACAAGATGACCGGTTCCGGCAGTTGAGCCATCATAAAAAAGAATGTAAAAATAACTTTCCGGCTTAACTTTGTAGAATTACATGATGTCGAATAAATAAAAAACATAAAGAAACAGTCGTAACTTCCAGAGGAGTGTAGATGCCTAATGATGACTGTGCAACCAAAACCGGTCCTGTAAAATATAAGGCTTTCCCGGTGAATAGATTAAAGAATAGAAAATAGAGAATGTTTCAAGAAGCACAAAAATTATCATATTTAAGACAGTGCTAAGACCTGTTGTCCTCTATGCCTCTGAAACATGGACACTAACAGTAACACAAGAAGAAATAATAAGAAGATGGGAAAGAAAGATCTTCAGAAGAATAACGGTGCCGTGATAATGCAGGAATATGGAGAATAAGAACAAATGCTGAAGTTTATGAACTATATGGAGAACCAGGTATAATATCAGTAATAAAGCAAGAAGAGTTCGTTGGGCTGGTCATGTACAACGCATAGAGGAAAGCAGGGCAGTTGAAAAGGTTTTCAATGGCACTCCAGGAGAGAGGAGATGCAGAGAAAGACAACGAAATTGGTGGCCTGACGACATAGAGACCGACTTGAGAAGACTGGCAGTCAAGAGATGGAGGCGAGTTGAGGAAGATAGAGAAGAATGGGGGTGGATTGTTCTGGAGGCCAGAGTTCTACATGGGCTGTAGCGCCAATGATGATGATGTTGGTGAGATGCATCGACGTTTCGACGGTGTTGTCTGCCACCTTCCTCAGGGTGAAGCACGGATTCACCCTGAGGATAATGGCAGACTACGCCGTCTAAACGTCGCACAGTGGGCTGAAATCGAAAAAAGCTGGCTAAAAATCAAAATGATTTTTTCAAGCCAGGAAGCTGAAAATTTGCATAAATATTTTCAAAAGACCTGTTAATGCAATGAAGTAAAGTATTTCCCTTTGTACTCAACAATTAATAATTTGTATGAGGTAAAAGTTGCACAATTTTGCAAAAATGGTCTACACTCAATTTACTCACAAAATCTTCAAAATCAAGCCCTTGCTAAGCCTTTATGGGTAGAGAATTGGAATAAAATGTGATGCAGTTAGATGAAACAGTATTTTATCTTTGTTTTCATGTAGTCTACTTTCTTTTTTTTATTATTTACCAAATATATTAAACAAAAAGGCGAACCCTCTTTTTTGGAAATTTTTTAATATATGTAGAGAAATAGCTATTTACATCGCCGAGTATCGCGAAGTAACCTATATGGGGAGACTCTACAAAGCTTCCACGGTGCGAATCCGAAGAATGTGTGTGGAATGTATTGTAGCCGCATCCACTCCGCTATGGAGATTTTAGAGATACAAACATTGAAAAGAGCCTCCATCTATTATATTTTGGAGAAATCGCGGAAAAAAATATGTATATTGTCACATGGGGTAAGGTAAGACTGCTTTTTTTCGGGTGCACCACGGGCGTTTCTCTTTTTAGAAACTTGACATCGCTACTGACGAATACGTAAACTTTTAACGGAAACAGCATGCATACCACACAGGATTATTGTCTCTTCCAACCCACAGCTGGTGTCGCACGGCTGCAACTCCCCCGCCCCCTGCACTGCGGTTGGGCGTACGGCGAAGGGTCGTTTATTACCACCGCGGAACGTTTTCGGAGAATCTGCGGGGTTACGATCCCGATGCTTAATTACTTTGTGTATTTTTAATGTCAGTGTCAGTTTTCATTCAGTATCAGGGAGAAATACCGTTGAGGGAAATAATTTGCTGCACCCTTTTACATCATGATTACGTAAGTTTACTTTTTCTTAAAATGTAACAAATTATTCACTACAAAATTCATTTTTTGCTTGTATTTCTATTATTCACAATCTGAATATTCACTATCATCACTGTCTGAATAAATCAGATCTTTTTCTGTTTCATTCAATAAGAGTAGCTCTTTCACTTCCTTTGGCAAGCCTGTGGATTTCATAGGAAGAGCTTGAGTTCAGCTAGAAATTAGAGGATCTGATGTAAGGAGGAGTCTCTGAAATAAATCCTGATTGGTGGCCACTCTGAATGTCTTTCTGGAGAAATACTCTCGAAAATTTCATGTCTTTATTTCGCGCTTCTATCGTCTCTTCCGATAATTGCCCCAATGGTAGTACATACTCCTTTGTGATATCGTTTCCGTGAATCAAAGTTTGTGTACTGTGGGCGGCATACGATACCACGCGTAAAATTGCACATATAATTCTGCAGTTTCCCAGCAGTACCACCTAAACTCGACCTTCCTAAGAGGCAGGCCCATCGATATTGCCTTTAATATTATTGAGAAACTCTGAATCAAGTTTATGTTGATTCCTGTAATGAAAAAATAAATTTCTTAGAAGAAATCAAAGGTGGCCTGAAGCACAGAAACTTCGATGTAGCATCAGAAGGTGTTAATAAAGCATCCAGAAAGTTATATTTCCCTAACACCTGTTATTTCTGAAGACGTGGGAAGGTGCTGAGGGTGAGTTTTGCAATAAAATATTTTGGAATGAGAAAGTAATTGCTTAAGACGCCTAAAGTTGCCTAATAAGGGTTGTAATTCAAGCACAAATTTGATTTACAAAGGATTAAAAGTACAAGATTACTTCTTAACAATCTTGAACCGTTAGGATATAATTACATGACGGCACTGAAGAACCTGGAAAATTTTGCAGCAAATGTTCGGGGGAAAAGGCATTTACCTTCAGCCATTCACCTTAACGCAACAAAATATCTCGTTATTCTGTGAGCTTTGTTCCCATCGCGACGCATATCCATTAAGAAAGAACATCTTCTCGTAATCACTCAAATCCTTTAAAACACCATTATTCATTTCCAAATGCAACCTTTCGGCGAGACAATTTAACAAGTACTTTGTCTTCATACGAAACGCATTTTTCACTCCCATTAGAATTCTTATACATTTGTAAACGTGTGAACCAATCGTGGCATTTTTCTCATTCATTAACATTAACTCCTGAAAAAGAGACAAAACTATAAGCTTAAAAGGTAATAGGCGAGTACAATTTCGTGCACATACCAAAAGAAAAGAATATTCAAATAGCGAATTGGCATGATATTAAGGATTCTGCAATAAAAGTGACGTATTATGATTAGGAGCAATTGAATATAAAAAATAACACAATAAACGTTACTGCAAATGAACTATTAAAAAAGTAGAAATCAGGTTGTTCTAATAGAGTATATACTTTGAAAAAGCGGGGATTCTTGAAGTGGTTAGCAAGGTATCCACACCACTACGAGTTGTAGAGGGAATTTCGAGAGATCCAATACTGACACAAATACGAGGGACACCCGAGCTTAAGTTTAAAAAATAACTGCTTCACACCACTGAAAAATGAAACTGAATGATTTAGCAAATTTCTTTGGAGACTAGATAACGTTCTCCCAAAATTATCCGCAAATAACTGAGAAAAGGGCTCCGCGGTGGCAATAAACGACCCTTCGCCGTACTCCCAACCGCAGTGCAGGGGGCGGGGGAGTTGCAGCCGTGCGACACCAGCTGTGGGTTGGTGGCCTCGAAGAGACAATAATCCTGTGTGGTATGCATGCTGTCTCCGTTAAACGTTGACGTATTCGTCAGTAGGCGGTGTCAAGTTGCTAAAAAGAGAAACGCTCGCGGTGCACCCGAAGAAAGCTTTCAGTACCTTCTAAACCTTTACCCCATGTGACTAAATCCGTAATTTTTTCCGCGATTTCTCCAAAATATAATAATTGGAGGCTCTTTTCAATGTTTGTATCTCTAAAATCTCCATAGCGGAGTGTATGCGGCTACAATCCATTCCACATACTTGCCGTTGCAGGTGGGTTGGACCAGACTCGACTGCGCGATCGAAAAACCGATGTGAAATTCGGCGTCGCAAACGGTCGCAGCATAACTCATCGGATTCGCACTGCGGAAGCTTTGTAGAGTTTCCCCATTTGGTTACTTCGCGATGCTCGGCGATGTAAGTAACTATTTCTCTACATATATTTAAAAAAAATGACAAAAAATGAGGGTCCGCCATTTTCTTTAATATATTTGGTAAATAATGACAAAAAAGCAAGTGGACTACATTAAAACAAAAATAAAAAACTTTTTCATCTAACAGCATCACTTTTTATTCCAATTCTTTAACTATAAAGGCTTAGCAAGGGCTTGATTTTGAAGATTTCGTGAGAAAATATTTGCAAAATCTTTTGTAAAATTGTGCAACTTTGACCTCATGCAAATTATTATATCTTGAGTACTAAGGAAAATCCTTTGCATCGTCGCATTCACAGGACTTTTTAAAATATTTATACGAAGTGTGAGCTTCCTGGCTTGAAAAAAATCACTTTTGACTTTTGGCCAGCTTTTTTCGATTTCAGCCCACTGTGCGTCGGTGCAACTCACCAACATCACTCGGATGGAAATTCAAGCAATCTATAACGCAAAATCGGTCTTGTTGAAAAATAAATCCATGGAAAAAATAAAATATTTTATTTTTGAATCATGAAAATGTTCCATAAATCAAGGTATTCTACTCACGATGACCCTCAACCTAACTGTGCGTTCGTTTCCTTTTCTTTTTCAGTTTCCCGTTCCCAGTGGCCAGGGGCGTCGAGGATGAGCGCGGCCCAGCGGCGGCAGGCGCACTGTCCCCTCCTGGCAGAGTCCGGCTAAGAGTCCCGCCATGGCCCATCCCCGCCTACGCCCGCTCATCCCCCTGCTCCTCGTCCACTGCCTCGCCGCCACCCCCGTCTGCGCACCCGCCCTCGACTTCACCCCCGCGCCCTCGGAGAGCACGCACGGCGTGTCGGCCACCCCCGACGACGAGGACGGCGTGACCGGGGGACAGGGCGTAGGGACGCCGGCGGATGGCCCCACCGCACGGACGTCGCTCGCCGTGGAGAGCGTCGATGGGACTGGTGAGTTCAGTTCGAAGTGCTAGCCACTACGGGTGCCTATGTTTGAATGTTGAACACCGCAGTCTAAGAAATTAAGCAAACACAAAGGCTAATTAAAATTCAATACCATAAAGCTACTAGACTCAAGGAACTAAGATTGTAAACCTACTGTGACCCTACAGCAATCTACTCATAGTCTGATTTGTCGTATAGGCTGGTTAACATTGGAAATTAAAACATGATTTAATAATAATAATAATAAGTATGTTTCCATCATGGATATCCATAATTTCCACGAGGTCAGGCCTGAGATCATCAGTTTTAATAAGTAAGACACAAAATACATTTCAATAGCTAATATTGAGTAACTTTAGGTAGCCTTGAAGGAGAACCTGTTTTAAGTCTACCATCAAATAACAACACGTTATGCTTACACTTAAAAAAACATATAGCTCATGTAGTGAGGCCTAGTTACTTAACAATGTTAGTGCTTAAAAATGTTACACACTTAACACAGTTACTTAACAATGTGAGTGCGTATCTTAAGAAGCTATTTACTAACAGTTTATGGAGTTATTTATAAAACATTTACTTCAACATTTCCTCCTCATTCTCTTTGGCTCGAAGCCAAGACTTTGAATTTGAAAACGTAGCTTGAGGTGGTTGAACTGAAGGATTAGATTGAAATAGAATGCCGTTACAAAGTAAAGTAATTTAGTCATAACTACCTACAAATACAGTCTGCTGGACCTTTAGATCGGGGACAACAACATGCAGGCGAACACATACAATCCAACCCTAGGGGAGGGAAAAACTCCTCAAGGCGTGACTTAAACCCGTGACCCGCGGATTCGCAGTTGAGGACTTTACTCCGCCACCACCGGAACCTGCCGGCATAAATTAACGCATAATATGGCTCTCTAATATCCTTTAATTTATGTGAATAAGTTGATCAATCACGTAAAAGAGTGATTTCCTTAAATTGTTTTTTTTTGCTATCTCCCGCGTTGATTCATTTTATGGACAGCCATTTCAATTGCATTCCAGCTAACGTTGTCAGGTCCTGAATGAGCTGAAGAATATTATTTCTCTGTACAGAGAAAGAATCTTCTGCAGCTTAGTCAGGACCTGACGACACTAGCTGGAATGCAAGTGAAACGGTTGTCCATAAAATGAATCAACGCGGGAGAAACCCGAAAAAAAACGATTCATCAAATCACCGCTGAAGCCTCCGTACCAGTGATTTCCCCTGTTGCCGATCAGAAGCTACCTGAGCGGGTGGGTACACGTAATCAGTGACGGTAATTTGAAATGCAAAAGGAGAAGTCATTGGAAATAAGGGATTCACTTATTTTTGAGATAGGTGTACATTAAGTATATGTACAATGTGATGGATTCCACATTTGAAAGTCTTAATCATTTATGGAAACCGAAAATAAAAAAAAAAATAGTTGACCAAATTAAATTATGACAGAAACACTCTAAACGGCTAGTTTGAAGATATGCAATTGCAGCCTTAACTTAATTAGTGTTCTTACATATTAACTGATGAAAGAGCCCGCCATCCTTAAGGAGAAACGATAAGGTCAGTAGTTGGCGAGTACCTAATGTGTACGCTTGTAACCAGAGAGTGTTTTAGCTTTAAATGGTCACGATTGTATGAGAGATTGCAAATGAGTGTACGAGTCCTATGGATGTCCCAGTTAAGTAATTAATAATCTTGGAGGTAATCACTAAAAAAACATGCTTGATTTGTTCTTAGGATCTCAGTACCCCAAAACACAGGTTTCGTTCATTCTTCAGTTTAGGGATAGTCAATGTCTCTTTTCAAGAATTAGCTTTAAAAACCGCCTAGAGAAAAAATCTCTCCAGGACCTAATTTTAAAAACTAAAGTGCTTTCGGAAACATTCCCGTTGTGAAACTGAATCAAAGAGAGATGAGTTCGATTCCGAGGTAATCTTTCAATAATGAGGAAAGGGTAAGCTATTAATTAATTTTCACCGAATATTTTTGGAATCACAACCAAGGTATCTATACTAACAGTAATTTTATCTTTTTAAAGACTTGCTCTACAACTTTAAGTTAACTTCTTGAGCAACGGATATGAAATGAAATGTTTTTTTTAACTGACTCAATATATATAGAATAAAACGCCTAAACCATAATTTTTATAATTGAAAAACTTTCAGAGGAATGAGTATCATAGTATATGCAATGTAATGCCCAATACCAGATGTATGTAATGTAATATGCCCACTACCAGAGTAATGAGGTTAATCCTCAGTCTTCAGTAGCATTGAGTCCTCCAGGTTTCAAAGTGTTAACAATGACCTTGGATATAGAATGGAATGCATAACACTATAATATATTTTTATTTTTACGATATCTGTTTTTAACCTTATAATTTAATAAGCTCTTAGGCTCACTTTCATCATCTCAAGTTATATATTTTTTCTTAATATAAACCGAAGCCAATTAGTTCCCCATAGATAACGATCATGTCAGCTAACCGACAGTGTGATGTAACATAAAAAGCCAGAACTCTCAGATATCAAGTTAACGATGTGGCTTTTTAACGTTTTGTAAACTTTAACTAGAAGTTACCAAAACTAGTGTAGTTTTTTTGTATCACACCCATTCATGGAGTGATTTATTTGACGATAATATTGCTGACGAAAATTGGAAATTATCTCTTTCGAACATTGAAACTCTAACAGAGAAAAAACTCGGGAACAAACAACTGTGACACTACACAATTTCGTTAATTCTATTTAGACCCAATTTCTACCCTCACTCTTCTCTGTAGCTTAACTGGTGTTTACAGCTAAGTGCTTCATGTTCGCCGTCGTTCTTGGGAAGTAGTTGGAATCTCACCGTAAGTGTAATAGGTGATTCGTTTTTTCCCTCATCTTGGCTCAAAAGATACCACTGTGTGACGCAGGGTGCGTGGAAGAAAACGTGTTTGAATTTTTAATGTGAAAGTGGAAGAAAACTTTTAAGTGGAAGAAAAAATGTTTGAAATTTTCATGCCACTAAAGCAAAGAAAATTTAAATTTGGATACATCTAAAATTGTTTTGAACTGCCATTCCTTGAAATTTACTAGTTAGAAAATAATATGTGATGATTTCGCACCAGGAATGTTTGTACTGATAAAGTAACTTTACAACGGGAAATTGGTTAAGAAACTGTTTATATAGATCATTGGAATTCGATTACGGTACTTTTTACTCAAGCTTTTCAATAATCTCGAAGAGCAAACAAGCAAAATCAAAGTTAATTTTTCTTAGTACTCCTTGAAATTCGGGAGCTGTAGCAGCAGGGAAACTTATCAACACTTTGGAAAAATTCACTTCAACTCATAATTGATGATTCCAGAATTCACCACGGCGAATATCAAGGACGAATAAAATCTACCGAGAGAGTTGAACTCGGTGGGAAGCCCGAACAACCTTCAACATCACCATGCGCCGAGAGAGCCTAAGATCTTTCGTCATTCCATCTGATGCATCATTAAACCCTTGAGTTACTAAGTTACACACTGAACAATTGTGTACATGAAACATATTTTTGCTTAGTTAGAGGAAAATTTAAGAATTTCATTGCAATATAGAAAATCTTTTTCTCGAATCGATACATCGATAAAGAAAGACTTCTAACGCTGAAGAAGGACGAAGCGGACCAAAGTGTTCAGTAAGAACAATTTTTTTCTCCTTTATAAGAAGTAGATTAAGTAAAGGGGTATGTTCTATGTCACTCATTTATTATGGATCTTTTAAAGACTTCCACCAAACCACACCTATATGTAAACAATGTCTGAGCCCACCGTTTAGTCTTCGGAAACGCTGGACATGAAATACTATTGAGGTAATTTCCTGTATACTTCCACAGGAACCCTGAATTATTATTTATAATTAGTGCCTACTTACTTTGTACATAGGGAGCATGGTGGCCTAGTAGGTAGAGTGCTTGGCTACTGATCGAAGGGTCCCGGGTTCAAATTCACACGCCTATGGCTTATTCCGGGGTGAGATCTACCCTAAACTATCCAAACCAACCTTCGTGTTGAATAACTGAATGAGTGAATTTTGTACTCATGTTTCCGAAATATATTTTTATATTCCGAACTATTGTTTATATATTAATCTGGGTATAAATGAACCGTATAGTATGATGAATTCGTAGCCGTGTAAAATGATGTATCCGTAGTCATTTAACTAGTATGTATAGTATTTTTATATAAAATTCCGTATAGAAAAAAATCAGTCAAGTGCAATTCAAAGATCTATTTCTGCTACTGTTTAAAGCTATATATTATATCAAAAGATGTTTAAGAATATGCTCAAATTACGAACGATGGTGTAAAGAAGAAAAAAAAATGTGTTAATGTTGATGAATCGGTCAAAATTAAGCAGATTTTAAACAGCATAATAAAATAATACGATAGAGATATACCTACACAACTGTGATTTAGTATCATGGTTATGATAAAATGTTTCATGGTAAAAAATGGAAAGTGATATGGTAATTACAGATATTCATCCGAGCATCCCAAACTGCTAGAGAAAATAGTTGTCAATCAAGCAACGGGGGAAAGAAACAAATACAGAAATAATGTGTTTGAATAGGTCAAATTGAAAAAGGTTTAAAATGAAATAATAAAATGCCAAGAAAGAGATGTGTGACACTGTCAATTAATATCATGGTATTGATACATTTATAATATTGTCAAATAAATTAACAAGTTAATCAGAGATTTATCTATATACATGTAAGTAACACATTGTTAAACAGCAATATTTAGATAAGTAGCTGACGACAGAATATGTATCAAAATATCTCTTTACTGTATTGAACGAGCAGTTCACTTTCGGATATACAGCGATAATTCCACAGAGAGACAATTAGGGAAGGCTCTTTCGCCAAGTATAAATAGAAAAATATTCCACTAGAAAATATAAAAGCCGCCAATATTGTTTCAGCCTCACAGCTATAATGCGACTTATTCGCATGAGCTGCTCTTATCCTTTTATAAACGGTCTCAAGAATTTCAAGAAGGGATCCTCACATTGTTTATGAAACATCTCGAAGCTCGAGGCAATCTTTTTACAGTTTTTTGTAATTCCCCAGCAAAATAACATTTTTCCAAGCCCTTCATTGATGACGTCTTCACGTCCAAAACAGCTACAGCCCTCTCTCCTCCTCCCACGGGAATTCCACTAATTTATCTTAAGTCTACAAATTTACACCTACTGCTCTTATCCCAGATTTAAGTAATGAAATTTCAAAATGTGATTGGGTAAGCGTGGAGTGACACGCTCTCTCAAGGCGACGGTCCTGGGATTAACAGCTCTAACAGAATGAAGGGCTGGAAGAGAATTTTTAAAGTTATTAGAAGCAGTCTCTGCCGATGAAAATATTTTAGTTTTCGCTATCTTAATTTTTTAACTGCTTTGCTCTTTCCCTCCGAGCGATTCATCATCTCTTTTATTTTAATTTATTTTTTTCATCCAATAGAAACTCTCTTGAGTAGCAATTAAACTCATTTTATCGTCCAAATTTTGCATTTTTATGTCAAGAACAAACTCATCAAATTTAAATACTCTCTGAATGTTAGACTTTTGATGGATTTGGAAGTGCTGACATGATCTTGATCATATTTCATCACAAATATGAGTCGAGAAAATCGTTGAGATTGCGATAACCGGAAACCTAAAAACTAGGAAACTGAAAACTAGGCCAATAGCTCATGAAGCTGCAGAGTTTTCGCAGAGTCATTTCCAGTCAAATGATGCGCAATTATATTTGAGTTTCATTATGATAAGCAACCTCGGCATCGATTTCAACAGGTGAGGAGAAGGTTCATTAAACATGAAGTCTGAAAGAGCTTGTCATAAACTCGTTTTAATTGAGAGGGTCAATTTTTCTCTCACCTGGCACCAGCAGCGGAGTCGATTTTGATTTTACCTTAAGAGTATCAATCTGAAATTTAAACCGGGAAGTTTTTATAGTTAGACAAGGCCTTAAAACCCTCTCTAATATATTTCTGCATGCAACACAATCAATAGAATTTTTTCTGATAATTGTGAGAAAAAAGTTATTCTTAATTCGGAACTATATTCTATTCCATAATTGTCTGTTTACAAACGAAACATCCATCAAAGTAAACAAAGGAAAGTATATAGTAAAGAATCTTGGCGAGCTTTACATAGAAGGAAAAAATTCATTATCTTCATCCAAGATATTTTAAAAATTCGCTTTGATAAATTTATGTCTTTCACTATTCAGAAATCAATTTCAAATGAATCAAATTTCAATAAAAAAGAAAAGAATATGCATAAAGTCATAGTATTTCTACAGTGATAGAATAAATGGAATTAAACAGTACTTGTGTTTTTATTTATTTTAGAAAAGATGTGGTTAGAATCATCAGTCTCCATTACTCGGATGGAATATATTTATCATTATTAGAAAGATATTAAAGTTCTAAGCAAAGTGATGTCATTGGTGTTACTATTAGTGAACGTCTTATTTATACGGTTCAGAGGAATAACATTAGAACGATTGGGAATTTATTCATAAAAATTCTCTGATGAAAAGCTTACATATTTCCAGTAATATATTAATGGTGCAAAGCAAATATAAAATTATACATGATGGAAAGCTGTTGGACTACAACTTCTAATTTAAAAGTCACACACTTGCTACTAGGCTACTGACAGCATATGCACTATGCATTCAACATAGAGCTACCGAGATATCACACATTATTTTTCTATGATTGCTAAATTTTCTACAAAAAATATCATGAATTTTGGACTGATAAAATACTACACTTTTCAGATCATAGAATTATTGCAAATGGAGGAAGGAAAAAGTTAACCTTTTTCTTCACCAGATTTCAGGGAAATACACGATGTCTGAAAATGATTTATGCAGTACAAGGCAGTCCTTAGCGTAAAATGTTAAAGAAAAAATCTGCCTTAAAAGAGATACATCGAGCAATTACATTATCAAGGTTAACTGTGTGGTATTCCATCATAACGGAGAAAAAGACAACTTTTACAAATACCACTGAATATTTATTGAAACTCGGGTTTCACATCATCTCTACATCATCATTACCTGATGATGATGTGAACCCACGTCGAAACCCGGGTCGAGTTTCAATAAATATTCAGTGGTATTTGTAAAAGTTATCTTTTTCTCAGATACATCGAGAGTAAAACGTTTAAAGAAGCTTGTTGCTAGATTAAAAGTAATAATATGCAAAGCTTTAGATTACAATTTTGTTTAACTCTGAACTTTTGTTCGTAGATTATATTCTCATTAATATTAAGTAATCATATTTTAATATTTTTCTGTCCATATCCTTCCATGTGAGGCTGAATTTGGATCAACTATCCCCTTTTGCCTGAGTTTAACTCTTCTGGATGTTAATACTGATAAAATTAGCTCTACCTCCCAAGTCACCTCGAGCGTCAGTACTGTACGGCAGCTGTCCGGTAGATCGTAAAGGATGGCCTAAATTTTGACATGGTTCCCCACAACAGACGGGAACTTACGTTATGGTAAAATAGCAATGGCCGCGTAGACTAGCAACGGTAAAATAAAAAGTTCTGACTCTCAGGTCACGTCACACACATTTAAGCAACGTAGGGTGCTCTATGCTTTGAGGCTTTCCTGCACAGGCTGCACGTATTTGGTGCTGAAATCCTGGGTACGCATCCGGGCAGAATCACGGCCTGGAGCGGCCCTGTCTGTTCTCCTTCAAGAGCATAGGCAAAGGAAATCTTGTGCAGGCAGCGAATGAAATATTCTAATCAAGGCATCAAGCTAGATTCTAAGTAGGACACCTCGGATTTTAAGTCCGACAACTCGAATCACGCTGAGTATTTCCAAATTGCATTTTAATTTATTTTTATGATATACTATTCGCCTAATATTTTCACTATCTCGACTTAGGTATCAATATTTAGAGTCATATTTAGCGAGAACTTCTTCTCTTTTATCAACCTCAATATTATAGTAGAATATTGTAGTATCTGTAGTCATATTAAGGTTCTTAATGACTCGCATCACAGTTTTAATCAAGTTCTTGTACTGCAAATATCTAGTTAAATGTTTCTTTTAAACAGGGCACAAAATTCTTAGAACTATATCTTTAAACCAGAGCGGTAATAAAATAAATATTTAAGAGGTATTTGCAATGCGCATATCACTCCTTGTGTGTTCAATATCCTCAAAAATTCAAAGTGTTGAGGCTACTTTAGAGTAATGTATAGATAATGATTCCATTGGACTATATTCATTTATACGTCCTGAAGTTTTAATTATCAATTAGACTTCCATTAGATCCTGAATAGAAAATCTCAGACTTAGTCCACGCTAAGTTTTTTCAAATTGCATTTCTCTGGTCTTATATTATTTTCCCTTTTTGACTTCGGCATTCGTTTCCTCCACTTTAAGTCGAATATGTTTACTGTGTTCTCCAATTCCACGTTTTAGCAGTTTCAACCAGGTTTTGTAATGCTATCCAGCATCTTGCCATGTCTCTTTTCGTTCAACCTCACATTCTTTACGTTCTCTCCTTGAGTTCATTTCACTTGCATCGCCTCATCAAGTTTTCATAATTCCCTCACTCGCTCCATTTTCACTACCACCCCTGCCCCCCCTAATACTTTCGGGTCCCCTTTGAGAAGCAGAATTTTCTCCCTATCTTCACATCTTTCCCTCCTCTACCTGCTTTAACTTTCCACATGATACATACCATTCATATATATATATGCGTCTCTATTTCAATCCCTTTTTTCCCTTCCAAGCCGTCTGGCGTTTTTTTCTCCAAGGGCTCGCATTCCACCCTTAAATTCCTTCCCTCATAAAATTTGCCTCGGTCTATCCCCACTTTCTAAGTTCAAGATATTTTCGGGAAACTTTTCCTTTCTGCTTTTCCAGCTCCCAGAGAAATGTGGCCCGCAGTTAGGTACACTTCTTGACGGGTTATTTGTTTTGGAAGCTTGAACCTTACCGCCAACTCTTCAAAATTCTTGTTTTATTTTACTCCGCTCAAAAGTCTATACGCAGGTTTTTACTATTTTTATTGGAAATAAGTAATTTTTCCAGGATATCAGATTGTATTATCACGAGAATGTTCCAAATTCATTATCTGTTTTATAAAATTAACCCATTCCACTTCTCGTGGAAAATGGAAAAATTAGTTCATGGGGTTAACATGCGCTGATTTCGTTTACCAAGCAGCAAGAGCAAGCTTTTTTTTAAATAATATAATGCGAAAAAGTAGGTGTGTATGCCATGAACGGTTTAATTATTTTAAAACACACGCCAATTTCATCTCTGTCGGAAACAATAGGCACTTTTTAAAATATTCACGAGCAATTATACAAACAAAAGAATTGAAAATTTCAAATTAATATACCTTTTTTACATTTTGAATTAGTTGATTTAACAAATACGCGATTGGATAATGTTAAATAACTTATATTAATAACGTCGATAAGCATTAATAGTAATTTAAAACGTGATTTCAATGATAACATGAAGTAGAGTGTGTATTGAATTTCAACATATTATTTATTCTAAAACCCTATAGCAGGAATCAAATACCTTCAGGCCGTTAAAAAATTTTTAAATAATAAATCTTCCATTAAAAGCATGTGAAAGTACGCATAAAAGAAGTAGCAGAGGAAAATAATGGTTAGAAAATATTTTTTTGAGAAAGAATACGTGAAATGCATTGTATAACAAAAAAATCCTAATTTATTGAAATCGATGAATTATTCTTGGTGTCATTCTACCCAGAATTTTGCAATTCTAAATGAAAGTACGGTCTAAGAAATGATTAGCCAAGAAATTATTGACATACAAGTATAGCGTGCCATTATGCTTTACACTATTTTTTCAAGTGACCACGATAATACTGGGATTTTGGGAAGAAATGTGCTCCATTCGGTAGGATAGGGCAGATAGCTGCAAGACATATTTAATAAAAAAGGAGGAACTTACCGGAGATACAAATTCATAACGATTCATTCATCAGCAAATTTTCCAAACTTTTAATCATTGTTACTGTATAGAAACTGATTATTAGTGTTAGGGTTCAGAGCCATCATCGATAACATTCGGAATTTTGACCAAAAACGCATGAAAAATTAATTATTAAGAATATTTTCTGATGAATCTCCATTTATCGAGATGACATATGCAGTACTCGGCTTTATCCAGTGGTAAAACTTCGGCCGTCTGCAGAGAAATGTCCGCAAGTTGGGGCAGCGTTGTTTACACATAATAAGGTATTTTTAAATTAAATATTTCCTGTACTAAGTTTTCAAATCGTGTAATAATTATTACAAGACGATGTGTAATTACTTATTGAAATTTTATCCTTTATGGTGATTTGATTGATTTTGGCGAGTGACGGCTGAAAAACAATGTGGTGAGGAAGAAATAGTGAAACTATTATGCTTAGATGATCCAGCCAATTCACTTAGTGACCAGGCTTTCTTCGGAGATGTGGGGAGTGAGGTAGAAGAAGATAATGTGGAAGATGAAAACGCGATGCCTGATGAAGTAAGGGCTAAACCAAACCAAAACAAAACCAGCTCGTTATGGCATAGAATGATGAGTATACGCTGATGCAAAAACTCCCTACGTCTACAATGTCCAAATTTATACTGGGATGATGTAAAAGTGACGAGAAGTATATCACTACATGAGAGTATTCTTGGAGTTGGCGAAGCCATATTTTTGATACGGTGGAGGGATTACAACAGATAATGTATTTATTTTAACATGGTTTTTAGTAATTCATGCTTCCATATGGGCTTTATTTTTAGAAAAGCAATAATAATGAGGTAAAAATATAATCTATATTGTTATTTCATATTATTAAAAAAATATTTTTAATGCTGGAAACAAATGTGTATCATTAAAAATATATGTAATAAAAACCATGTAAACATTTAATTAAGAGTCTGGTGCGTATGGTATACTTTTTATTAAATGAAATAAATGGGGTAACCAAGTTACCTACGCCCTTTGATAGTGAAAAGGTGTAAAATACCTTGGTAGTCTGAGGGTTAAAGTAAATAAAATTAGGTGCTTATATAGGCCAAGTTTTGTTCCTATAAATATTATATCAATATAAATGACCACAAAGCTTTACCTTGTTGAGAAAAGTAAAGATGATAATTTTTATAAATAATATTTAGAAGCATTGAAATTTGGTTCAATTTCAAAAAATAAAATTTTCAGGCTCTTAAAGTAAAAAAAACAGGTATAAATAGCTGTATTGTTTGAGAGAACACTCTAAGAGTCAATTTATACGGACCAAATTAAATTAAGGGATAAATTTCTCAAGACCTTGTAAAAAGCGTCACCTAATCTCATTTATTTCATCCGGACGGTATTGGTCTTTAGGGTAATGAATTGGGCATGTAGGCATTTAGGATGCTAGCCTGGTTATAATGTCATTTCCAAACATTGATCGTGGGTGCCCCCGATAGATTTCAAGAAGTCTTAATATATCTCATGGATATCGACGTCACCAGATCCATCTGAAATCAATTTGGGAAACCTGACACGGTGACATGGGTGCCTTTGCACCGGCCTTGATTCTCAAACTGGCTTTTTTATTTCTCCCGACCCTCCTCACGATCGAATACCTCTTTTCCCTTCCTGTATATTGTAACAAACGGGCCAATCAACCTCCGAGCATCGATTTATTTCCCCCGACGGCGCCCTCTGCTGCCGGGAGTTTGGGAGTAGAAGCACCCCGTTCCTCCCGCGAGTCTCGTGCCCGATCGGTCCGCCCGCCTTCTCTTTGCATACCTCTCGATCCGACAACTCAGACACGCCGCCCTTCAATTTTCATCCGCGAGCCCCGTACGTCCCCCTGGGGCCGAGCCCCGGAGGCAAAAGCGTAAAGGGTCGTGGGTGGGGATAAAGGGGGAGCCACCCCGCTCACCGTTTTGGTGCTAGCCTGGCTGTTGGGATAGGGGATTTGGTGACGGCATCGCGTCACGATGTTCAAGAGTCAATATCATGTAACCACTTTGGCTTGGTTGTTTTGGAAGGTGACCGACAGCCGTGGTTATTTACGCCATTAGGGATAGGTTGGCAAGTTGGTTAGAGTAAGATTAAATGGGAAGTGAAGGAATGGTGGATGGAAAGGCGACGAAGTATTAGTTTTCTCCCAGCGAAATTCATTTAAAGGGGTCGCGATTTGCAAAAAAACATTTCCGCCACGCCCTGCGTTTGAATTTGGGCCCTCGAAGTGGGAAGCTTGTATTCATGTCACCTCACCAACTTGATCCCCATAGGGTTGCGATAGATTTGATCTATTCCAAAGTATAGACTTGATGATCTTCACAAGTACAACAGGAAAGGTGATATTCTATGAAATGAAGCCTCTTATCTGGTAGTTAGTGAAGGGTACCATTAATTTTATGTATTTTAAAACCCAAGAATAGGGCAATGAAAGAAAGCGAGAAGAAACATTTACCATTGTACTTGGACAACATAAACTGGAACTAGTTGAAGAATTTTGAAAACCAGGAATTCCGATCACTGGCAAAATTTACCGAGAAAGACCGTGGTAGGAATTAGCAAGGCAATATTGAGGAATGTTGAACTTATGAAGGAATACATTGTTTAGGTGGAAAATGGAATGTATTGGAGATATGAAAAATCCCATATTTGGGATGATGATAGCTGGTGATATTTTATATACACATTATGCACCGCAAAAGACGCAATGTAACGCATATCACATGAAAGATCACCTCGCATCGTATCGTTTACCGTTAGACAACGCTCAGAGGAAAATGTGGAAATAATTATTAGCCGCAGACGTAATTAGTACCTTGCCCTCACTAGATCTCGCTCAGGTATATTCTATTTCTCTGATAACTCTGTTTGAATTATATTTTCATGACCCTTTGGAAAAGCAGATCAAAAAATATTAGGAGCTTTGGAACCCTCATGCTAGGGGAGGATTCTGAAGATCAAGAGGACGAAGAATTTTGCAGAACAGTAGAAGAGGAAAGGTCAATATGGAAAAATATACGGAAAAGAAGATCAACACGGACCCATTGTGGGAGACAGTGGATTTATAAGGAATATAAATGAAGGAAAAAAATATAAGTCCCAAGAGGAAGTCCAAGGGATTAACTAACTAAGCGCATATGAAGAACTACCAGGAAGTATGGGAACTAAGCATTGGATAGGAAAGGATGGAGGGCTACATCCTACCAATTTTAGGATTGAACGATCAATAGTGATGATGATTAACGATCACATAATTTTGCTGAAATGAGATCTATTGCATTGTTTTAATTATCAATATTGGTAATCAATATCTGCGTGCTGTTACCACGTACATCGCACCACCAAATTCAGTGAATAATTTGTTGTAATATCAACCAAAATACGGAACTCATCGCAAGTAAATGTTAAAAACACTAAATAAATTGAAAATTTTAAAAGTAAAATTTATGATTTCTAAATTTGTAATATCACCTTTGTTGTAATCTATAGGTATATACATATACTGTTTGGTTATTCTTATTGAGTCACATTTGAAAATGTAAGTGCGTACGAAAATGTTTGTATTTTTTTGGTCTTAAGGACCTATACATAGAGCGTTAAATAAATTACTTGCTTACTTACAATCGATGCATCGCAATATCGCACAGCCCAAGGCGTGACGGATACAAGAAGAAAGATTGAAGGCAGTGGTTGCAGGGACGAAGGTAGGCAGGAGAGGAGGGTTCCCAGGGAGGACGTAAATGCGACCTCTGGGAGGTGAGAGTGAAGCGAACGAGCCTCGCGTGGCAAGATAAGGGACTGAGGGTTGGTTGGCGGGATTGTCACGAGGCCAGGGAGGGCGGGCGAGGGTGGAACGGAATCGTTGTGTGGGACGGAAGGAAATGTGAGGAAGAGTGAAGTGTGGAGGAGAGAGGTTTTATGGGACGAAAGGAGGTTAAAATCTCGCGACGCCTTCGGGAGGTGGTTGGTTTAAGGGCTTGTTCGGATGGAGTGAAAGGGTTTGAGTAATGAGCGGAGGAATGGGAAAATATTGCCGCGCTAAAGGTCCCGAGGGAGCCGGAGTGACTTGAGAAATTGACAGAACGGGAGTCCCGCGGAATGGGGTAAATAATGACACCGTGTTTACGTTGATCGTGAAGCCACGACAAGGACAAACTGATGGGGGCGCGTGGGTAATGCATGATTTGAGAGTCTCCCGAAAAAATCCCCTATAGAACAGCAATGTTGGTTATCTAATCCAAGTGATACATACGCGTGTTACCTTCCATCACGACTTCGATGAGGATTGACAACAAACTACACTATGATGATCACATGCTTCCTTTGTTTTAGCGTGAACCTATTCGTATACATGTTTACAAGATTGCGAATTTAATTATGTATGTAATTGTATACGATATATATGCATAAGATTGTTAAGTAATCATGAGTTGCCTGATATGATTGATCTCTGAATGATATTCTTATGGAATGTAAGAGATAGATTTCTAGTCAAGAGAATAACCCTGAGAATAACCATGCAACTTCCTTTTGTGACTACGTTAAGAAACTACACTTTTACTAACATAAATGTCCACTTCCTTTTCTTTAGCGTGAAGCGTTTTCTTTAAAATGATGAATCGTAGCAATTTAGCATGATATGAGACCTGTTGGATAAAATTCCCATTGAACGGAAATTATACTATTCAAATTAAGGTAAAGCTAACACATACATAACCTCATTAGGTGACTACGGTATTTATTGGCTACAAACTACAATTTTGCAATATCTAAGTCAATTTTATTCTGCGCGAAGCGTCCCCTTTAAGATATTAAATTATATGTTACGTTTCCCAGAAAACAGGAGTTGAGGATGTTCAAAATTCAAAGAGGATGGTAAAGTGATCGAGGATGAGATATATGACCCATTCAGGTCACGCGTAAGCTAAAATATTCACGCTCTGGAGCCCATTTGGATTCTTCTATAGCTTTTGGAATCATTCTTTACAACAGAAAGAACGTTTTCATGGGATAAGGCTTCCATGATGATGTACATATGATACCAAGGTATTCATATCTCATCCTTTAAGTGTACTGAGATTTTATCACATTGGATTCTCATTGCTGGAAACGTTCCCCACCTCTACTTACCGATATATTTTTCCCATACTTTTTGGTTTATTTAATTAAATATTTGCTACGTTTTTCAGTCTTTTTAATTAACTCTGACAGGTCGTATTTTCCTCTTGTTTTACTAACCAATCATTGATTGGTTTCAACGCTACATTCTCATCTCAGCTAATCTTTTTATTTCATCCTCATTCCTTATTTTAATTTTCCTCATAATTATTTGATGCAATCCATCCTTAGTGTTCCTTCCATAATTCTTCCCTTTCGTTTATCTTTAAATTACTATTAAAAGAGTTGCATAAGCCAGCAACATTGGATGGCTGCGCCGAAATTTGATCAGGAATGAATATGCCACATAACGCTAAAGAAAGGTCATGACTCAATATCAATCACCTGTCGTTGAACATTTCCGTTTATGCCGCTTTAAAAAATTACATTTCGTCTAATTCAAATACAGGCAGGTATTTTTTATTACATTCTTCACTCAGAACTATCTCTTGTTCAAGAAAAATTTAAAACTAATAGGATGCCATCCCATTGCCAACAACAACATTGTTATTAACGCGATCGCATTTCGGCATTCTAATTGCTTTTTGAACCGATTTCATTTCGTTTAGCGGGAATCACTTTTGAAATCACTACAGCTCTCTGAGGGAACGAATGAGAATTTGTTCATGGTTATTTTCAAAGGGGGGAAAACAACGTTTATCACTTTCCTGCTACATGAACTCAATCGACTGAACAGATTATATATATGAAAAAATAAATTCCCGCTATCATATTTCTCTTGGGGCATCTGCGCCCCTTCCCAACCGAAAAACAACGTGCTGCGAAAAAATAAAATGCCGTCACCACTTGCCAAATTTCATCCCGAAGCGTTACAATATATGGCACGATACAAGATAATCGGTAGTGTATAGAAGGGAGGAAATTTGAGATGGTGTCTAGTAGAGTAGTGAGTAGTAGAATGGAGAGCTGGTGGAAGGATGATATGGGTACACACGGATTTTGTATGTGCCAAGGGGAAATGGCAATTCAGCGAAAGAGATGGAAGATGAGAAGACGAGGAGGAAGAGGGAGGAATCGAAACGAGAACACGATAAAATTCGCATCGAATGAAAATGCTTCACGTTCGTGCCATATCGAGCTTTTTCTATACCGTCGCATGTCGCAATGTCACCGCAATGCAAATTTTAGCTTAATGTGTTAAAAGAACATTGGAACAGATGTAAGAGTTACGTCATAATAATTGAGTTCACAATGACAATTAGGTACAGCACATTCTCGATCACCCGAGTTCCGATTTACCGGAGTTGCGTATTATTCGAGATAATGATCCATATATTGTGGCTGCAACCACTGAGTTAAGTGTACGTGAAAGTACGTATGAATTCGGAAATCTGTTTGGTCTCCCATTACAAGGCGATTCATAGAAATAATTTATGACTGGCCCCTTGGGCTATTCTCTTTCGGGGTAGGCAGAGTCAAAGAACTTATTTGTTGATTTTAACAGCCATTCTTACTAAAAATGGCTCAATTAGTAATGCCCCCCAGAATGCCCTATCCTTTCATACGTCTTTGGCTTCTCTTAAACTCTTGAATTTCTACATATAAGCTCTTTGATTATTAAGACTTCTTATATTCTTCCCATTTAAAGTCTCTTCCACCACGTTCGCCCATGAATTTCATGGTATACCTCTTCCCGCGTTTCTTACACTACCAATTCCGCTATCATATATCTGTATGTCGGAGGTAAAAGGCACTATGTCACAAAATTGAAAGTTTACATGGGAGACGTTTAAAGATGTTTTTCTGTGTTTCTTTATGTACAACCTGCTTGTTAATATATATTATTCATAAAACCCTTGTCCATTTAATTCTTTGGACCATTGATCCCTGCGTAGTGTAACAAAAGTACAGATTACTAACAGCGTTATTGTAATATTGCTAAAAATTGTGTGCCCTTTACCTCCGGCATACAGATCTGTTCCTTTATTTGTCTCTCATCCATTCACCGAAATAGGAAAATTCCCTAATTAAATAATTTTTTTATAATTTCATTCTGTAATGGAATAAAATTAAGTCTAAAAATATATTGTTTTGGATGCAATTTCTTCACGAACAGAAACTTCGCGTGTTATCCGAGATTTTGATTACCCTAGGTGACCATATTTCACATTAGATACCTTAGATAAACGAGATTTCACTGTAATTAGCAATTGTCACAATGCATTGATATCGGACCCTTTGAACTTATCGCACACGTGGCGTTTTAATTTTTTCTAGAGAAATGCAGAAGACATCATCGGCTAAGAAGCATAGCAGTTCTGATACTGATCGACATATAGTAAATGTCTTATTTAGCAACGCGCTTAAAACCTTAGAAACACAGCTTAACACAGTGCAAAACAATCTGAGATGTAGAGGAGGGAAGGCCAGAGAGATGTTGAGGAGTATGGATGTAGGAGCAGGCCATTTGAGGGAGAGCATGGTTGCACCGCTCTTGCTGGTACGTGATGGAAGGTATTAATAGCGTTAGGGGCAACGCACAGACAGAACATGAGAATGGCGCGGGAGGGAGAAAAATTGTACAAGGCTCGTGTGATAAACTTCCATTCAAATGCGCTATCATCGCTTGACCTATGTGAGCTATTACACGGTGGTACATCATATTGTATCATTACGTGTAAATGTTTCTCCACGACATTAATTCTACCTGATAAGCATCGACTTTCCAAATATAATAAAGTATTACCTTCTTATATCATAAAAATTTCATATCAACGCATAGTTTTAATAAGCCAAGTTGTGATAGCAAGTATGCAGTGAGCGATGTTAAAAAATATGGTAAGCAATAATCTTACCGTAGGTTCTTTGCGTGATCTTAATATTGCCAAACATATCAAAATTGAAAACATTTTCGAGGAAGGCGTTGAAGACATTATTGGCTACAAAGCATCACACAAATGGAATTGTTCAAAATATTAGCGTATCTTTGATAAAGAAATGCATTGGAGGCGTTAAATTAATATCAAGATGGAAGATAATCATAAATAAAGAGTAGGGGTAGCCGTAGAGATAGCTGTGAGAGTGGACGAGATGGAAAAATAGAAGAGCGACAAGTAGGATAGTGAATAACTGGCACACGGCTCTTGTAAGTACAAGTGGTAATTGGTGATACTAGAAGGGACGGTGGATAGGCTATCGAGGAGATTGGAGTGGAAGACGGATAAATAGAAACAAGGCTCTAAAATAAAATTCTTGTCGAAATCAAACCTGAGATACTTATGTGATCTATCAATGTGATATGAATTCACAAAATATTACGATATAGGGCACTGTATTGACGGAGGTAAATAAGTCACGAAGACAAATTTACGCTGCGAAACAAACTCCCTGATACCAACAATAACTACCTACCACCAAAGAATAAAAAGAGGAGATATGAAAACAACGTAAATTCTCCAAATCACAAAACATTGCCATCAGACTATTTGATTCATGATAAAAAGGTTTTGAAGAGACGCAAAAGACACTATCGGTTTTACAGTATTATATTTAAAGTATATGCAATAATCTAAATGTGAGTGAATAATTTGAAAATTTGTGAAATACTTCTATGATTTGAAATATGCGGTGCGATACAAGATAACCTACATTGCAGATGATGGTAGGCAAGCAAGGTGATAATGAGAGGGGGAGGGTACGGTAGAGCGGGTGGGGTTAAGCATGGATACATGACCAGCGTATGTTCAAGGTGTAAGGCGGTAGCAGCGGCAGGGACAGTGGACGGCGTAACTAGGAGAGAGGTACATGGGGAAGAGAGGGGAACATAAGCAAGGCTCCATAGTGAACTTATTATTGGATACATTTCGCAAAGTTCGTGTAACACGGAGCTGTAATGATCGAAGAAACCAAAAAGCATAATAACACCGGTTATTAATAAAAACGCTAACACATGAATATCGGCTACTTATTTTCGTCTTCATGTTATCGGGGGATCACCTCCATAATTAATGAAGTAGATGAAGAGGAAGCATATATGTAATTCAATTTCATAATAAGTCAGGTAGCCAGACAGCAGTAAGTGGGACTATGAATTGTGCGACCATCGGGGGTAGTCTACATACTGCATGGTTATAAAATATTATGAAAAGATTTACCGCAATCGATTGCAAATTGAAATAATTATCAAGATCAATGTTATTATTGTGAATGCAACAGCTGGGATACAGTTTCATCTATGCTCCTTTTTTCGCATAATTCATTGAGGATATAAGCATATATTATTGTATAGTATGTATATTATGTTTTATAATAGTTTTTTTAATAATATTTATTTATCCCTTAGAATCAACATTACAAGCATATTTTACATTTCAATTAAATAAGGGTAAATTAATTAGGAATCCCTTTAGGCATTGCCTGTATTGGGATACCTCAAGAGAAATTACAATATGAGTAATTGAAAAAAATAAGTAAACTGAGACCAGATACGAGACATAAATAAATGCATGAAAATATAACAATTTGTTTTTTAGTCACAACCTGTCGTGCATACAAAATATAGTGAGTATTAACCTAACTATTAACAAAAAAATATATATCCCGTTCACTTCCGAAGGATTGCCTTCGAGGGATTCCACAGGTGCAGCATGTACTAAAGAGTATCAAATCTGCAATCGAGGATTCGGACATGATCTTAACAAAAGCTGATAAAGGCAATAGTATTGTGGTTTTAAATAGGGCTGACTATGTTAAGAAATGTGAGAAGTTCTTAGGTAGTATTGATTTTGTCAAGCTGAAAAGTGATCCTACTCATACATTTCAAGCATCATTGAAAAGCCATTTATCTCACTGTCAAAACTTACTTAATATTTCAGATAAGTGTCATCTCATCAGTATGAATCCTCTACCACCTAGATTTTACGGCTTGCCAAAGACTCATAAAGCTAATATTCCTATCGGGCCAGTGGTTTCTCATGCCATGGCTCCATGCCACCGTCTAGCTAGTAAGTTAAATCAAATGCTTAGGCAATAGTCCTACTTTAGACCCAGGTATAGCATTAAACACTCTGTTGAACTTGCGGAGAAATTATCTAAGTTAACCCCACCTCCTTTGGCGAAGTTGGTCTCATTTGACGTGACTAATTTATTCCCCTTGGCTCCAGTTCAGATGCTTCGTCTTTAGCGCTTGATCTACTTAAAATTCTTAAATGTGACGAGTTAACTCAACAGGGTTTAAAAAAACTGCTGACGTTGTGTTTGGCCCAAAATTATTTTATATTTAATGATGGCTGCTTTCAACAGAGGTCCGGAATAGCAATAGGCTTCCCCCTTTCACCTATTCTATCTGAAATTTTTATTAATAACTTTGAGTGTAATCTTTTTAATTCAAAACACTTTCTTCTAAGGAACGTATTATATTGGTTGAGGTACGTTGATATTTTATGATTATGGACTGGGTCACTAAGTCTATTGGACATTTAAAAAATCTTTTTAAATTCGTTACAAGGTAATATAAATACGGGGGTGATTCCATAAACTTCTTAGATTTAAATATTCTGATTTTTAGTGGACGTCATTTTATGAACATTTTTAGAAAATCAACTTTTCCGGATGTTTTAATATCTTTTGACACGTCCCACCATCACACTTACAAACTCGCTGCTTTTGGTTCATAGAGTAGTTGGTCAACGTACCTTTATCCGTTGAAAAATTCAGTTGGGAATTGAATACAATCAAGTCTTTGGAAAATCGGAATGTGTTTGATGAAAAATGTATACACAAATTATTACACCATTGTAGCCAAAGGAAAGCCATACAGCTACTTACATCCCTGCCTGTAAATAGATCCCTCCCAAATCGCTGGATTAAACTTCCTTTTGTTGTTAAACTTTCATACAATTTGTAGAAAATTGTACCAGCTGATAGGGGTAATGTTTCCTTTTATAACCCTGTGACAATAGGAAGAATTTTATTCGATTATAAAGAATTGTATGACCCTGTAGACAGGAGTTGTGTTTATAAATTAAAGTGTGATGATTGTGGTATTTGTTATATTGGCCAGAGAGGCAGAAGATTTAAAGACAGAGTGAAGGAGCATAGGTCAAGTTTTATGAATGGTGACGATTAATCTTGGTTTGCTAAAAATGTGTGTGATTTAAACCATTTAAGTAATTTTGACGCGGCTGTTTTACACTATTTTGACATAAGGGCTAAGTTGGATTTCTTTGATTAATATGAGATTGTTCATAGCCTGGCTAAGTTATGCAATGACGTTGTTGTTAATGATAGATCGCCTCTTTTAAACCTTGTTCTCCCTTCCGTCCGACAACTTCATGATCGTGCTGCCTGACCTTCACAACCAACGACTTTTCATTGTTTTTCACTCTCCCCCCTTTTCCCCGCCCTGTGTTTTCCCAAACCCCCGTGCCTCCATTCCTGGGTATATATGTTGGAGTTTTGTGAAACTGTGTACCTTATAATGGCATAAGGTGCTGAAACCATGGTTGGTTAACTTGTACTCAACTTGTTAAAATATATTGAGTGTAGAAAATTACAATTGTTTTTTCATTTGATATGGATGCCAGGTTAGAAGACACACGGGTTTCTGAGATTCTTAATGGACAGTTATTCTCCTGAACTCTCAGTTTAAGTGCATGATTTAGGTATCGTGGATTTCCCTTATTTTAGCTTGGGGGAAATCACTATAGGACTGAAAAATCGATAGGAAGACAGAATCATAGTGAGTAACATTATGCTTTTATCAGTTTTTAGTAGATTTATAATATTAAAATATTGACTACTTCCAACACCAATAGTCTCATGGAATGAGTTGTACCAGAGATCTGAAACTTGTGACTGCTAAATCAGTCCTTAAAAGTGGAAGCAGAACAGACCATATTGACCTCCATAAGGCAATATTTTCGAAAATTACATTTATATCTATCTTCTAGGACTCTTAAACGCTAAAATGATGCTGTGTGAGCATCAAAATAGTTTTAAAAAATCAAGGGGTACTTGGGAGTAAAGGGTAAAGGAATCACTGGAACAATATGCAAGCATAGTAAATGAAAATGTAGCTAACATTTTTTCTGTATAGTGCATTTCATTCATTTTGGAAAAGGAATTGAAAAATTAGCTATTGACATGATTTTATTAAATTGAAGAATATCGGTTAGAGGTCATATTTTATTCTGGTTAACCTAAACTTTCTTAGTAAGCAATAGAATTATGATAATCAAAATAAATAATACTAATAATGACATTGAGATTTTGAGACATGGTGTTCCTCAAGGTTCCATTCAGGGACCTCTCCTTTTTTTATTTGTTCATATAAGAATTATATATATATTTGGGTGTTAAACACTGAAAGTACGCCAGTGACATTGTGATGATAAGAAGGTACACTTAAATATTTTTAAAAGGGTATTAATAATTGTTTAATGTAATTACAGGCATTAAAAGAATTCAACAACACTTTCACAGGTTAAATATATGGATTTATGATAATAATCTTACTACTAAGAAAAGAAAAAACATCAAATATACTTATATCCTCAATGAATTATACGAAAAAAGAGGCATAGATGAAACTGTATTCCCGCTGTTGAATTCACAATAATGACATTGATCTTGAATATAAGTTCAATTTACAATGGAAAAATATAATTATCTTGGTGTCATAGTGGATGATTATTTTAAACTTTCACAACACATTGTTGAAATTAACAAAAATGAGAATTGTAGCATCTATATTAGTATATAAAAATGTAGTAATATCTGTCTGTTTGTGTGAGTGTTCGTTAATCATCTCCTCGAAAACTACTACCCCGATTGACCAAAAATTTCGCATAGTTCTAGTATGTATACTAAGGAATGCTATAGACCATATAAAAAGGCCTCAGGGTCACTAGGGCCCAATAAAAATTATCCTATTAGGCGTGTACAGAAAGCTACAACTAAAGTGAGACCAGTATTGTTATACATTCGCTTGCTGATAACCATCGCAAATGTACTGCATGTGTGTCAAAAGGACTGTTTAAATGAAGGAAATCAATGATGCGTGAATACATACCACGTGTAGTACCAAGGAAACAGACTACATAGAAATAGGTTGTCGGCCCAAAGGGCTCGGAATTTAATGCGCATCCTCGTGTATAACACGCACCTGATTATTTTACGGTTAGAAATTCCGTGCGCATGAAGAAAACGTGAATACAGATATGTTACCTTGTAACTACCTATCCAAAGACCATGGCCGGGATTTTTGAAAGAAAAAACCAATACGAGGAAGTGTATTCATTAAGTTCAAATTGAATTTATGTACGCTGTCTATGACACGCGCTCCTTCGCCAAAGCGTGCATCAGTTACACGACATTCAGTTCATTGAAAGAAGTCATGAGTCCTGAGTTGGCATGTTATTCCCGAAGAAAAATAAGACTAAACTAATACAAAAAAGTGCATTCAGTAAATTCAACTTGAATTGATGTACGTTTAGTCCATTGAAAGTAGTTATGAGTCCAAAGATTGGCGTCCACTTGTTTCTATGCTCAACCAAACACTTTATTACCTCTCAATTTCTTAGTTCAACGTTTATTTTCTTCTTTTGTCTCCCTTGAAAAGTCTTGCAATCCATTGCCTTGCCTTACCCTTCAAAACACAATACATTGTCCAAACTCATTCAGTTTATTGAAAGAAGTTATGGGTCCAAAGGTGGGCGTCCACTTGTATCTGCTTTCAACTAACCACTTCATTCCCTCTCAATTTCTTAGTTGAACGTTCTAATTTTTTTTTCTTGTCTCCCTTGAAAAGTCTTCCAATTCACCTGTCTTGCAATGCACCCACTTCAAAACACAATACATTGTCCAAACAGTAGAGCCATCGCATTTCATTTGGAGGGAGGAAGGCACGTAAAGAAGGGTTGGATCGATCACAAAGAGGGAGGGGCGAGAGGGGCGGAGGGACGGGAACATCCCAAATGGCCAAAGGAAGATGGCAAATGGACACAGAAGAGGAGGAGGAAATTGGGGTTTAGTGATGGGTGGGGGCAAAGAGAGAGAGGGGTGTCTTCTGTGTTTTCCGCGAGGGGGAGGGCTAAAGGGATGGACGGACACGGGCGAAGGAAACGACCTGTTTAAAGGGGAGAGGGAGGGACGGAGTCTGTTGGAGCTCACGCCGCCATCAATATTCATGCCATCGTCGTCATGGCCTTTCGGGCGTGGTAGGTATGCACGGCGATAAGCATAAAAGGAAAGAAGACGCCGCCACCTCCTCACCCGTGGCGGCGAGGGAAGGGGGCGTGGGAGATTAGCGGCGAGGAAATGCCGAAGGGTCCTCCTCTCCTTCCTGTGTCGCATCCTTTACGCCCTTCAAGAACGAGGGACGAAAACCCAGGGTGTAGTGCCCCCCCCCCCCCCAAACCTTAAGACCCGGCTCACCGGCCAATGCTGAATATTTAACGCAAAATCAAGTCCGCGACTTTGTGTTCTCCGAGGACGCTATTAACAGCTGTTTATGACTTCGCCTTCCTTGGTAACTTTGTTTCTCACCCTTGGAGTTATTGAGAAAAAATTATAAAAATTCTTGAGAAGAAATGCTACTTTGTTCGACCAAATACAGGATTGTTATAGATATTGGAATTGAACGTCAATCTTTTGCGCAAAAAACATATTTGCTTCACTATAACATGAGGCAAGTACCGGCTCCCATCATAAACTGAAAATATGTGTTCATCGGTGAAAGAAGAATTCATATGGCAACATTTTAATATTTGTGTCCAATTTTCTAATAACCACTTTTATTAGAAAAAAATGCCCAATAGATCAATCCAATTTGATTCATGACTCTTGTGTGCTTCAATTATACTCCATTAGGTTTCTATTGCTCCAAAATTCCTAAAATGAAGCAGCTGATGAAGTAAATTAATTTTTTTCAAGTATCTTCGAAACATTCAGTTTCTAAAAATAGTAGTTGCATAATGAATATCTACATATATAGGGTGAGCAAAAACGAGTTATAGGCAACAAATCCCGAGCATCTGCTCATACGGGTTTCATCTACTTTTAGAGAGGATGCAGCTCACACACCAAAATTTCCATGGTGATGGACTGCTGCACTTGACGTCTCAGGCGCCAAAGCCAAACCTATTCATGTGATGCAACGCGGGAGTTTGGCGAAAATGTATGGCTCGAGAATCAATTACAGCCCCTGGTATCATGTTGGGCAGATTAACACAAAAGGTTCAATGATTACATTGTTAGCTGAAACCGACATTTGTACCGGTTAATTTCAATACCTCGTATCTCCGTTTCAACCACAACGAAGTTTTTTTTAACCCTCTGGTCAGTATGCACAAGGTCACATGGCTGCCATTCATTTAGTCTTTGCTTCATTCCGTTGAATTTAACATAATTAGTTGTTCTGCAAACAAAATAAATTTTCCATTCCATATTATGTTGTGGACTACAAGAATATCCGAAGATACGGCTAAACTTTCATATTGTAATTCTATACAAATTAAGAAAATGAGTTTCTCTTTTGTAAAATTTTTATATCAGTAAATGCTACTTCAAATAATTAAATGATTGCCAGGTGAACGTCAAAATAGACCTATTTTATTCATTGCACTTAAAATGCGCCTTATATTTGTTACAAAATATGCTGATACCTTTTAATACGTTTCCTAACGACAATAAAACGCTTCCTTCAAGAATTCATCAAATTAATGGGCGTTCAGTATCCATCCTATGATACAGGATACCGTACTATTTAATGTCAATTTCATTGTAGTTTCAATATCCCAATTCTTCATGGTTAGAAAAACACCAGGTCTGCTCTATATAGTCCCGTAAAATTAGTCAGACGAACATATTTTCGGGAGATTATGCAAATAATAAAAACAACTTATTCCTCAGAAATAGAGATACGTTATTTTTGCATTAACGAGAAATGCGAAAAAAATACGTTTTCTGAAAAACAAGTTTTTAATATTGTTATTGTTTTTTGGTATTTGGAAGCATTTAAAGTGTTTTTCTATTTCGCGAATTAATGCTTAATAAGTCTTTTGGAGCGAATTATTGCTGATTAGCGAAATAAGCGCTAATTTGTATTGAAAAAATTAGTATTTTCAATATTGCATACAACACTAAAAATAAAAATATAATTATGAACATCTTTTGTCTATAGTAGTAACAGCAAAATTTATGTTGTTTAAATCAAGAATGATCAAGACCAAGCAGCTTGGATATATAATTTTCGTTTGCTCTTCAGATATCACTTTTTATCAACTCATCCGTTTACAAACTACATGAACAACTTGCAAATGCTCCATAACAGCGTAGGTACCATAATTCTGACCGGAATCCTCTGTTTCTGTCCATTTCAATCTCATAAATCCAATTTTCCAAGCTTTGCTATTTATTTGTTAATTTTCTAATAATTAATGCAGCAAAATGCTAATTTTCAAATAATTAATGCTAAAAATACAAAAAATAATACTAAAAAAGTATCTACTCATAACACATGGTTTTCATGCCGTTTGACAGTACTTTCTGCATCCACTCCGAGTTCTCATTTGATTAGTTAAAAATAGTATAATATGCTAATTTTCCCGTGGAAGCACTATTACATCAGAAATATTGCGATTACGTATTGTGACCAACAATATAGTTTTGGCGAAAAAGGAATTTCATGAACATACACATGCCAATTTCACATGCCGCAATGCAATTCTATCCTCAGTAACAGTGAGGTGATTCATGTCGCAAGAATTCGGTATAATAGAATAAATATAGGAGAATATTTCTAATCACGAATGACGCATAGGATGTTTTTAAAGTTTGGCGATCTATAAATGAATTTGAATACGTTTCCAATATAATGGCCGCTCCGATGTTTTTGGCGGGAATATCTCAATTTCTCCGAGAGGATTTTGAATGATTGAAATTAAAACATTTACATTCCATAGGAAAACGACAAAGAATGGAAATTATTTTCAGGACCAATCGCATGATAAATTAATACGAATGCAGTTATATTAAGTTGAAGAAGGTAAATTGTAATTCAAGTACTAGAAAGATTATCACTATTTTGGCTTTTTTGGCTTGAATATCAATATATCTTCAGAAATATGAGGTTACGTGCAAAGAAAACCATCATTCCAACAATAACACGTCATTCATTTCGAAATCTTGAAAAAAGTTACATGTATTCCGCAATAAATGGAAGCTCTATGTTTTTGGCATTTTACGGGTCGAGTTTTATATTATACACAGGTGGTGTATGTGTTCACTAATTACTTCAACGGCAAATAGTTTGAAAAGTTTGCGGGTGACTTCAAAAAAAGAAATGTGGCTTGTTCCATTATCCTCAAACTTATTGGCAAAATGTTTAATGCTCACTGTAAATTGACTGATCAGAAGTACAAGGAAGGTTTATTCTGCTTTATCAAAAGAGAAATAAGGGAAAAGCTGGCAATGTAAGTCAGTAAGAGTACTTTACCTATAAGAATATGCAGAAAGAATGGGCTTCTTCTTACACAATGTGAGAGACGAAGGTGATCCAGGGAATATTTTATGTTTCTTAGCGACATATTTTGCTAATAAACTGTCATTAACAAGACATGGTGGAGTTATTTTCATTTCAGACTACAAAATGAAATATTTTGTTCGCAATCCATCAATGAAATATTTTTAAAAGATTCATTTATATAATATTTTGTACCTTCCACTTTACTTTGGATATTATTTGCAAACATATGAAACTATTCATTAAACTACTCCTTTTACATAATTTTAAGACATTCAGGTGGTGAGCATCATTTCCATTTGTAAAAACTTAGAAAAAGTACTAAAAAATGGTACAAAATTTCAGTTTTTACTTCGTCGATGATCATTCAGCTACCATAGAGATCATATCAAAAACATTTTTGCAAGATTTCAGAATTATTTGGCAAAACTATTATTTAAATAAGCTACTCAGGGAGGTCTGCATAGCACTGAAAAAGCGTTCAAAAAATATAAAAATAAATGGATGGATCTCTATTAGTTGAGGATACAGAATACTGGTTGAGGAAGCCTCACAGACGCGAAAAAATTTACTTATTTAATAATTTACTTATTGAAATTAAGTTAATCTAACCAAAACGATTTATTTCCATTTTCTTTTGATCAAACAGGAAATTTTTCTATCAAAATTTAGCGAGGGTAGTTGTTAAGCCCTTATGTTATTGTCATCTACAAACTTATACCCGTATATTCCATCCCTAAAAAGAAACAAAGAAAGCGTCTTTTTAATAAGACGTAGCTGTTACCTCACGTAGAAATAGAAAGAAATTCGTTACAACATAGTTAGTCGGTATTCCCGCTCATAGAACATCGGTGATTTGAAAAAAGAGGTTATAAAACAAAGGAAAAGAATGTTGGCAGTACATTTTCTTGCTTTCAGAGAACAGAAAACCTTTTTTATTGATATTATAAGGATTTTTTGAAAAATTCCTAATCATAACTCAATTTAGCATTTTTAATAGAGAATTAACTCCAAAATAATCATTTTATAAGATATATATTGGTTCTCATTTGATCTCGTTCAACTAAATAGAAAAAAAATAATATAATTGCATTAACTTCCAGTACGTTTATCTTATTCTTTCACCAAAAGTACTGAGACATTACGGAAATAACGGTGTGTTCCGGAAAATTTGGAATCAAAATACAAAATTATTCTTTGCACCATGTGCACGAAGGTGGTCATACAGAAATATTGAATTTGGACTAAACTAAAATTTGTTGAAATATTATTTCAAACTGTTTGACGAAGCATAAAAATATCTCTTCAAGCCGTTATAAAAATATTATGTAAAAATAACAATATTTATGCAATACAGACCTAATATTTGAATCCAATTACATGCATTTGCATTTTCAAATTTGAATTTTCTTGATATTTAAAAGATTATATACCTTCGACCTTTCAGATACAACGCTGCGAAATGCCATTTTGAGGATAGATTTATGAGATTGGTTTTTCTGAGAAATAAACATAAAAATATTTTATAAAAATATTTTTATGTTTATATGATAAAATATTTTTGTTTATTTACTAATTGTTTGCAGGACAGCCCACGTTTAAGAGCGATTGTGAGTCATCAATGATTCGACGATCAAAACGGCACCACTTCAATAGATCTCAATTGGAACGTAGTATTCTAGCTGGAGCTGTTTTTTATCCCAAATAAAACATCCCTAATCGTCGAAACCTGGAGGGGTGAACAAAAACTGTTAATCCTACATGGATTACAATGGTTTGGAAAACGCAACGACAGATTGAATGATGTATCAACAGGCAGATGAGTGTCCCTTGAGCCCAGGTGAAGGGAAACGTGGGCCATTAAATGAATTCGCATAGAACACAGGGGTCATGTATTTCCCATTTGGTACACCGGATTTCTTTCCCCCCCCCCACAACGACCTGGGCCCTTCAATCCATTCCCACGTCCCCCCCCCCTTGTGTCCCTTGTCCACGTGAAAGCTGTGTGGGAACGGCCTCATCATTTATTAGCGGGAATAAATCACGCCACTCTTTTTAAGGGTTGGGGTGAAGAGTGGCAAACGCTTTCGCCGCATGCACTTGCCGATGGCTTCCCCAAACACCCACACCCCGTTCCAAATTCTATAAAGGGCACGGCAGTTTTACACGACGAAATAAGGGATGGCGTAGGAGAGGGCGAAGTGGTGAAGGGAGAAAGAGAGGGTGTGTGAAAACGTGTATTTAAAGGGTTGGGGGGGGGGGGGGGGAGTGTGGGGGAAAGACATGGGGGGGGGGCAAGGTGGACCGGTGTAGGCAGGGGCGGGGCGGAAGAGGAGGGGGGCTAATGGCCTTTAAAAGTGGAGCCATAAGGACGGTGGGAACGCGCTGATGGAGGCCCCCAGTATCGGTTGATGCTCTCAAAAGCACCGTCGAGGAGTCGGAGAGAGAAAGGGGAAGAGTTGGATGGATGGCGGGGGTGGGCCGGCCCTGGCGAGATGGGAGACGGGAGTGGAAGGGCGGACGGTAAGGGGTGGCGGCGAGTGTGTTGCGCGAGGGCGGCCCTTGTCACGCGCCCCCTAGCCTCCCCTTGTCTTGGTTGGCTGCCGGAAGGTGGATGACATCAACGCGGATGCTGTGCCGAGTGACGGAGGACGAGGCCGGCGGGGCGGAGGGGAAGGAAAATGCATCGCACGAAAGAAAAGGGACAGGATCTGAAGTGCGGCGATGGGTGCCTTCGAAATAAAAGTACATAGCGTTTTTCAGTTAAAACTAAAAAAAGGAATTGATGGAATCGGCTTCAACTATGAGAAAATTCATCTTGAATGATGATATACAAATAACTGCGTAATTTTACAATATGTTTAATTCGGTAAAACCGGTTTCAATGCAAAGGTGTCATCCCTAGGTACCTGTTAAAAATTAATTAAAAAAAAATAGCTGCATAATTTTACAAAAGTTTTTATGCGGTAAAACCGGTTTCAATGCAAAGGCATCATTCCCACGTATCTATCTGTTAAAAAATTAATTAATTTTTTAAAACTATTATACCTGTTATATAGAAAGGTTAAAAAAAATTTTACAATGTTGTATTTATCATTTAAAGTTACAGAAATACCTTTGTAAATATAGAGAACTAAATAGAAAAAACGTAAAGTTGAAATCACAGAAATCTCACAGCTAATTTTACCAAACACGAGCATGGTATCATTACGCAGGAGGATTGCCTTTTAAGACATCACATTAACCATGGTTTTTTATGAAAAAATTAATAAAGAAGCATTAAGATATTCCAAATTAATGCTTTTGCAAACCATGGAAAATTTCCATTGAGTAACACCTGATTTTATTCTCTGCCGGGTGTAAAATGTTATATTTTCACATTCACAAATTCGATCCTAGATCAGTTGCGGGTCAGCAATTTCAGCGCAAGGACGATTGGCGTATATCGCTTCAAATATTATTTCTATAATACTTAGCAGGCCTTAAATAATTGCAAGTGCTAATTAATGTTCAAGTTACGTGGTGATTTAACGTTTTTGCGTCTGTGTTGACTCCTAGATTACCGGTTGTGGTGATATATTTTTATGCTACTGTAAATTTGTTGAATTATTTTCGTCATCAATTATGGCCAGTTAAATCAAACCTAATTTAAAGGCCAAAGCCTTTAAGTTGATTTCCGGTGAACAAAGTGGAGTAGTAAAGCCCAGCAAGAACATTATAAAAATAAGTGAGGTACTTATGATGAATTATCAGCATGTCGTTACTTTTTCGAAATAGAATACAGAATGAAAACATGGATTTCAAACCATGTTACAAGCGAAAAGGAAATAGGACAACTGAATAGAGGGTTAAACGAAAATTCCAAGTTGGTTGACCTCAGGGTGGATTTTAACGCCGTGAAGCAGAAACAAAACATCTCTTCTCTACACCTTTGTGCAAATACACGCGTAGATCATTAAAATAGGCTTCCCGGAGTCATCAACAGAAAGGTTTTCACCGCCGTATCCCCTTAAATAATTACTCGTTGGATACATCATTAAAAGCCAATTATGGAGGCCGTTTTGATGAATAACGATCATTATCACTTATTCTGGCCGGCTAATTAAATGAGAATTTCAAAAATGGGAAAAATCTCATCTTATGCAAGCATGGATTTCCGTTTCACCCTTTTCGCCAAGCCAATAATTAAAGGTAGGTCAGGATCTAAATACATTGACCTCAGGATGAATAGTTTTCGAGTATCCTCTTTGACCTCTAATGTCATATCTAGAGCCATAAAATATTTCAATTAATACCTATAGCTAAACATATTTTAACGAAATTTATGAAGAAATTAAAAACCTCAGTGGACCTAATATATTAAATAACTCTTAATTAACTAATAAATATATTATTAAAGAGATACTCATTATCTAAGAGGTTTTGAAAGTATTCCATAAGTACGGTAATATTCCGGATTGCTTCAATTTCCAGTAGACTCTTATGTTGTATGTATGTATATAGATGAATAGTTCAATCAATTTGTAAATACTTAATATACTTTTTGACTGAATCTTTCCCTTCCTTCTCAGTTTGGCATCATACCTCTATAAACAATATTCTGAGTTGCTCTGGTGTTTTGGAGGCTGAGAAGATGGTTCAAATGAAACTTGTCTTGGTTCTAAAACATGCTATCAAACTTCTCTTTTATAATTATAATAATTATATAAAAAATCACTATAAGTTTTTCAAGTGGACCAATAACAGAATGAAGGAAAATGTCACGATTTAAAGATATAAAATCATATGATTCCATTTTCGAAATCTATTATCTAAGTGCCAGTGAAGAAAAAAATATTTTCAACTTGTTACACAGCTATGGAAAACTAATCAAATGACTAGTATACCGTGGTATCAAAAGAGTATAGGAGAGAATTGGTGTCAAGTAGTCATTTATTACAGAAAAGTAAACCTTTTTAACCAGCTATCATGCAGCTACTTAACAGTCATCACTTCATTCAGCAAGGAGAAGAAAGAAAATTCATGCAAGCTAGAAGAAAATCTGTTTTGGCTAATTCTATTTTTTTTATGATCACACTGCATTTTTCATTTTCCTGCAACCGTCGATCACGATTTTGTGAAAACACTAGATTTTAAATGTATTAGTGAAAAAATAATAAGAAAAGGCCCTATTGCATCCCTTCCAGAAAGTACGAGACTTTATATCCTCCCAATCGGGTGCTTCGAAAGAAATCGGAAAGCATCTTAAAATAGCAGCCAAGTCTCTTGAAGGATCCACCCTCAATGTCCACCGCGAGATGAAAATCCAAAAAAAATAGAACTATAGCTTGATTGCTCCGTGGGAAATGAAGCTGCGGCTTCGACGTGGAGTTTGGTAGTGCGGAACCCTTCGGTTGACGGGGACTTGCTGGCGAAGATGGGAAGAGCGTAAGGGAGAGAAGAGATGGGAAAGCCGGGGAATATCGTGGGAGAGCGCGTAGGCATTTTTTCTATACACGAGGACGGGAAAGAGGAGGGCGCTAGTGGAAGCGGAGGAAATTGGATGTTTGAAGGAGGGAAGGGATGAGGATGCGGGTGGTCCCTCTTTTCGAGGGGACGATAAAACCAGAGAGCGGGAGGAAGAGGAGCTGTGAAGCTGAGGGAATGATTGCATGTGCTCTCGGGGTCCTGGAGAAGGGGCTGGCAGGAGGCACAGAGCGGTGCTTCAGCGGGCGGTGATGTGTGGGGAGAAGGGGGGGAAAGAGGGAAGAGAAGTTGACGTGAGGGCTGGTGGGATCCGTCGGCGATAATAATTTGCGTTGAGCTTTGAAATAGCAAACCATTCCGGTGGCGCTGGGGAGAAGAAAAAATATGATACCTTATAAAGCGTCACCGTTGCTGGTTGTTTGCTTTCTCAAGCCAGCAATATGTTTACGCTGGTGAATCTTAGGAAAGAGGCCGATTATTTTCTTGAACAGTTCTCATTGAAAAGAGTGAATCAATAATACCATGGTGGTTATAAACTTTGATATATGGCTAAGGTTCCATATTTTCCGCTAAATAAATATGACATCGCGTTTTGAATGACGGCCTTGAGTTCCAGCGAAATGGTAAACCACCCTTTCTAACGTATACCTCCTGCTCCTCCGTTGTGTCTACATAGCGATGGAATCATCAGCATTATTTTTCTCTAAATGTTTCACCAGGTATGATAAAACTATCTATCGGTACGAATACTATTGTGTAGTGCCAATCATACAGGAAAACTTTGACATTTTTTCAGATCCTAAACTCTGACATCCTAAAATTAATTGTGTTTTGACTATTGAGTTTTTAGCACTATTTGTTTAAGCCATTGCATCCATTTAACGCTACCTCTTATTTACATATACTGACACTGCACATTATTTGAAGCCTATTAGCATATTATGGTTCTTCAGTGTGCCGTTTTTATCTTTGCAAAGCCAATTATTTGGCAACCCGTTATCAGGTTCTTTAGAAATCCCAACAAACATGATATCCCTTTCCATTGTTACATATAGCAAGCTTAACAGGGGACAAAGGAAGGTCTCTTTTGGTTTAACTTGGCTTGTTGATCATAATTTTCATATACCTATCAATGAATGATTTCTACAACAAAGTTAGAGTTTCCATTTGATATTAAAATATTCCTGAAGCTCTTCTTCGACAGAAAACAATAGAACAAGGATTCTTTCCATTTTCCTTTGACTGGCATTAATTATTGTATACTAAACATAAAAAACTAATATTCACCTTGAACTTAAATTTATTTTGTACTAGCAATCAGGAAAATCCCCAATCAACCAGATACACAATGGAACTGACTATGAATATCCTTTAAAATTGAAATGACGGAAATTTGAATATTATGGTACTTTTAGAAAGCATGGTCAGATCACAATATTGATAGATATGCAATGGAAAACACAGGACTAACTACGATTTATGCCCTGAATCCGGAGAATTATGAAACGCATCTCTAAAAAAAATTTGATCATTACATTCATTCTTAATAATGAGAAATAATTATTTTTTTATAATGACACGGAACAATAAACAATCTACCAGCGGGAATATCAATCTATTCTCTAATACCATATCTTACGAATACACCACAAATTGATGACCGATACAGGGTTCTTTAAATGCATGAAGGTATCAATTGGAAAAAAGTAGGAGTCTCACTTACCGTTAAAAATAAATAGGAGAACCCATGCTCATGTGTCTATTCCATCCGCGTTAAAGGCCTAAAATGGAAAAAAATAAATTAAAAAGTATACAAAGGTCAATAAAAGCGACATTGCGGATCACGTCCATCTCTTGAAATGGGATATTTCAAGAGAAAGATACTTTCATCACAACGCGCTAATGGAGATTGTGGGAAAAAGTAGTCCGATAACTTATTAAACAGCCGAAAGATTGCTGGTCGCAGATTAGAGTGGTTTGCCATTTCGACAAGCCTCGTTTAATTGCACCAGGGAAGACTTTCATCCACTGACACATTCCAGCCGCCTTAAAAGTCCATATAAATTTTTATGGCAAATCCGTGGAAGTGACAGAAGAATAAATTAGAAAATATCACGACGACCTCAAGATTTCCAAATAGATGTGTCAATCTCTGAACCAATATTTTTTCTGCGATTCTTAACCAAATTTTTCTCCGCAAATAAAAGGGACTTTTAGATTTCGGAAGAGGAAACAGCTCCATAAGATTTCATATCGTCCGACCAGCTGTTGCTGAGTCTCTTGTTCCTCTGCTTTTTATTGCACGACGTGAAATAATTTGCGACAAAAGGTGTTTATGGCTGCACGCTTGGATTAAAGCTAGTAGATAAAATGAAATATTAGAGAAATGTTTACGGAAGTCTGTGAGAAACATAAAAAAATCTTACAATGGAACGTCACAATGCTTCTAAGAAATTCTAGTACTAGGTGTGTCTAAAAAACTGCTACTTCAATTGTGGGTTGTAATTCTTGAAGTTTATCATAGTTGAAATGTATGTGCTAAAGAATTGGGCACAAATATTGACTTAAAACATGGCAGTGTTTTCCAGCACATTTTACAGATTTGAAATACTTTAAATATCACAAATTACAGATTTCATAAGAGACTATTCATAACTAGGGCCTTTTAATATGTACTATCGTATAACGTTTATGTAATGAAACAGATGACATTGATAAAAATCAACAATCCTTAGGTCAGGTTGCATCATCAAAGAAGAATGAAAAAATACAAATGCGATATATTTACATAGCAAAAAATTTCTATGGAGAGTGAATTCGTATTTCATTTAAGGCTAAAAATGATTTAGTTCAATATGGAAATAATGTTTTGAAATAAATAAACGAGTTAATAAAGGGTATGAGATCGGACTATCTTGAGGTTAACCTCGTCGTAGAAGAGAAACATATAGCTGAATTTACAATTTCTATAAACGGAATGAAAGGTTCATTACATAGTTACATGAATTCTGGTTTATTTTCAACTTTTCATTAAGACAATCCTGGGCTTTTTAATTTATTATAAATCAAAACTTTTTTCTAAAACATCAGTAGTATGAAACAAAAAAAACCTGAAAAACTTTCAACATTTTTTAAGCATACAGCAGGTAATTCTTAGCTAATATTTTAACATTTAAGCAAAAATAACATTGTAAGATTTTATAGTAAGGGCACTGCATATGAAATAGCTACATTTTACTCAGACTTTTCTTTCAGATGCGATATTTTGTACAAATTAAAATACTTCAAAATTATGAATGGAAATAAGACTGTTGAAACGAGTTGACCACGATATACAGTTATAGACGGGGGCATGGGAGAGGCATTAACAGAATGTGAGGGAGGTGTAAGGTTTTTACGGCTTTCGTTTCAATGGGAAAAGAGTGAAAAAGAGAGACCCTGATTGTTCCTCGGGGATGGATTGAGAAGGGGTAAATGTGCTGGAGAGTTAAATGGGAGTTGAGGGAGGCATTCACGGAGAGAATAAATTGAGATAAGTGACGAATAAAGGGTGAGAAACAGAGCAGGGGAAGGTGGGAATGGTAGTTTTCCTAGAGATATCGATACCCATAAATGTATGCAATTAACTGCTATATCTTAGGCAATTACGATTAAGTTGTTCATATAACAAAATACAGAGGACTACTAAGGATTCGGTTAACAAAACGTACTGAGATGGTATACATCACAATGGTGAATCAACATAGCAGTATTCGCAAATTCTTAGAGAAGGTTATAATTTTTTCAACAGGTGACGGAAATAAGAGTGGTGATACCATATTACATTTCAGCAATAAGATAATTACTACTGAAAAACAATGTGATGTTTTCCATTACACAAGATGCAGTTTTAAACTGGTAGATATAACTGAAAGCTGAAAAATAAATAAAACACTGAAAGCCGGAAATTCACTCCTATCGGTGCCATCAGTATACTGTAAAGTTTAGAAATTAGTAAGAAGAAAATATTTCTGTTTGAGAAAAACCAACTGTTTTGCATTTAAAATTATATTTAAAGGATATCTGTCCTGGGATTTGATCAGGGACCTCTTATAAATAATTATGAATTCCATTAACCGGGCTCTCAGACATTAGAATGCACAAGTACGCGAGTACAAAATAATCGGTACACAGTAAAAAATAATCGGTGTGTGATTTAAATAGCTAATGATTGATTTCTGAGAGAGTTGAAAAATAAGTTACCGTTCTCATTTAATGACAGGATATACGTTAACTTTAACAACAATTGATATACAAGATTCAGAACTGAAATCAATGGATTTTACCGGGAAAAATCATCAGCAGCACATTCTTAAAAAGCGAAATTACATATGTACACGGGTATCCAACCAAAGGCTCGATCACGCATGCACTCCAGCTATTGTTAACTTCCAACTCGCTCATGAGAGCGAAAGCGTACTCGCAATCCTTCAAATATTTTCTGGTACTTTTAATCATTAAGTTTTAATTGATAGAGTGTGTTTATAGGACCGTTACCGTGAGCATTTCCCTCCTAGATGGGTTCTGGATAACGATAACGCGAAAGAAGGAACCGTGGTTACCAAACCTCAGATTATGATGTTTAACTACACCGGCGTTTTGATGACGTTGATGCTTTACGCTTGACCTTATGTTTGTAACTTCGGTAAAAAGATTCTGCTTGTGAATTCGATAAGTGTATGGGATTCATACTTTGTTCTAAAGAAATCGGGTGGAGAGTAAAATGGAAATCGAACAAATGCATCGATGTGTTCTCGTTATTGGAAATCACTGCTAGAAAGGATAACGGATGGATGAGCAAAGATTGGGACGAGGTAGGACGAGGAGAGGAGGAAAGATTAAGGATTTTTGGAGAGAAAGGGCTTTGTGAAACGTCACATGGTGTTCAAGAAGGGACGTGGGATGATGGGATTGCAGGCTGTTGTCACAGGATGATGGCCGTTCGTAAGTTGTTGGGCTCTCGGGTGGCTTTAACGGGTTGTTTAAGGACACATGCCTGTGTTTGAGATATTTTTTTTATTTTTGACTAACGTCCATCAGGCGTTTCATGAAAACTGACAGTTGTCGAGGGCTCCTAAATGAGAGAAGAAATTTAAAATTCAGATTCTGGGCTCTGGTGGGTGATGCGGGAGAAATTGAGATTTCATAAAAATGCTTAAATTTGGGATAAAATATCCATACAAATCAAAATCGTCTGCAAAAGAGTGCCACGATCAATACTTATCAGTCGATTTAATGCGTCAAAATACACAGAATATAGCATTTTTTTATATCACTTACCTCTGAGGCATGGTATTTGGCGGTTATTAGGAAATGTCTTTAGGATTCTGATTATGACACAGGATCCTTTAAAAGTAAGTTAAACAATTGGAAATAAATTTCATAAATGATGCGGTACAATTGAATGAATAAATTAAGAAGAGTTATGACCCAAATATAAATGAGTTGGTACCTCTTTTTAAAAATTAGAATTCTTTGTACTGTTACATTCAGATATGGAATGTTTATAATTGGTTTTCACGCTTAGTGACGTTTACAGCCAGGGGAAAGTCATGGAAAGTATTTAACTCTGTCAAAGCCCGGCGCCTCTTGCACTACATCGATTTTTAATCCATTATCCCTTCCAGTCATTCTCAAGGAAGAAATTTATAGAAATATTTAGCAAACATATTCATTTAAAGCAAAATATTTTCTTTAACATATTTTTAAGGTAAAATTTGGTGACAATAGATTGCATCCTAATTTAGTGCCCTTTTCGGTAAAATTAGTTGTCTTAAGCTCCCTATGGTTAAAGGCGTTATTTTATTGCACTATTAAACACTCAATGAAGCCTTTTTTACCTTTTTTTATTTGCAAGAAGAAGTTTTTACTTATGCAATGAGAATTATATGAGAAAAGAAATAATTAATCATAAATATGAGCAATCGATATTTACTCAGCTGTTATGAGGAAAAAAATTAAGGTTTTTTTTCCGATCTCATCAACATAAGCCAACGAAAGTTTTAGAAGGCAAAAGAATAGATCCAATGAAACTCCTTTGAACCATAGTCGAGGAGGGAGCGTGTCACACAAAATGCCGGACAGGGAAAATGGGATGAGCCGGAATCCGTTTCGGACGGCAGATTCTCGGTCGGGATTTGTAAGCGTATTGGTTGAACAGTGGCGCTGGAAGGGGATCTAATTTGGAGAGAGATTAGGTGTTTCTGAAGCGGACGGAGATTGCTTCTTCCGCGTCTAAAGTTCTAATGAATAAAATTCGATTCGGATCAACACAATAAGGCTTGTGTTCTGATTGCATGTGTTCTTGCTGAGGTGGGTGTAAAATTCTATCAATTCATTCATGGAGGGCAAGTATAAATTAACAGGAAATATCAAGTATTCAATCAAGGGCATAAAAATGATGAAATTATCGGTCCTCACAAAGCTTATATAAATAAGATGAAGCGTCAATTCCAAATAACTATAAATTTTTAACAAGACAAACACACTCTACTGTTTGTATCAATTAAATGACATTGACACGAGATTATACAATTAACTAATATTTATTTAACGTATAATGTTATTTTCAAAGGAAGTGGCAGTATATAATATTTAATTGCTCTAAAACTGTATAAACACTAGGCATATTACAAATGAAAAGATGCTTTTCCGTTAAAAAAATACTAAATTTAGGAGGCAAAAACCATTTGATTCAATTTTAGTAATTGAGTTTTATAAATCGTTTATACACTGATTTTGATTTACTAAACCAAAAACCAGTGAAAAAATGAGTTCTGATTTATGATGAAGGGACTCATATTAAAAAAAGTTAAATATTAAAGATGGAACTAATGAAGTATCAAATATTTGTGCGCAGCAGAGGGGCAAATGTATGAACATGTTAATCATAGCAGGAATGGATTTCCTTACTTTCTCTTGGAAAAGTAATTAAAACGAGATAATCGTTGTCTTATGCACCAATGTCTAAGAGAGACGAGATATCTTAAGAGAGAGACGAGATATCTTAAGATGTCTGAACAATGACTTTTCTTAGAAAATACGAGATTAAAAATCCTACATTCGTGTAAAATGGTGAAATATCGGCATATATATATATATATATATATATATATATATATATGCCGATTTCTATATATATATATATATATATATATATAGACTTTTTCACAAATCTATGATTTTTAATCATATATTTGCTAAGAAAAGTCATAGTCAGGACGTATTAAGATAACATTATTTATTCTAGTCTTATGGAAGACATTGATGCACAAGAAAAAGTTTATTTCGTTTTTATTACTTTAAAAAGGAAAAGAAAGGAAATCCATTGCTGTTATGATTGTTATTCTCATATAATTGCCCCTCTGCTGGACACCGAAATTAGGTTATTGATCACGATTTGTGATACTTCCGTAAACTAATAAGTGTTTTAATAAAATATAAGATGGCTGCATTATGTCGAAATCTTATCATGAAAACAACATTTTTAGCGGTACCTCATTCGAGTTTCCTTGCAATATTTTTGTTCAAAGACAGATGTTACAAGTAAATGTGTACATCTCTATTTTTTCATTAACGTAACGCGCGGGGCACGCCAATCACGGACATTTTCATTAAAGAAGCTAGCAACTGCATTGAATGAACGTGACATGACCTTGCCAACTCACTATCACCAGAAGATGGATATGAAAGTGTGAATCATAAGCTTGGAGTCATGAATGCCACGTAAATAATTGATGATTGTTGACTGGGTAATTATCTTTTCATCAGCGAAGGGATTCTGGTTTTCCGACGACACATTTGGTATATGAACTGAGAAAGAAGTGGAATGGCTTCGCCATTCCAATGAATTAATTATCACCCTCTAAAATTTATCGATACCCTCCACCTCTCGCTCAATGCCCTTGTCTCTTGAAGGGAAAAAGCCTTTTGGGTCAACAGAATGTGTAATCGCTTTTGGTGGCCATCCTTGGAATTACAGACTGATATATGGTAATCTGATAACTGAAGAAATAATATCACTTTCTGAGAATAGGAAAGTCAGTGAGGATAGAGTGCTACTTTTAATATGTGAAAGTCAACTTTTTTTTAAATGACAAATTTTAATAGACTTTTCTTTTTAATTTTGAGGTAGTAGGGTTCAGTTGTTTCAGTATTTAAAATGTAGTGTCTTATGAGTTGTTCCATGCCACAAACATTGAAAGTTCATGTCAGAAATATCAGAAACGTCTTCTTCGTCGTAAGTGAAATTTTTCTTCCTAATTAGGTACATGCAGGTCTTATGTGAGTTTCTCATCTCTCGATGTCGTTCAAAATAACATAACGCTCGAGGCAACGGTTACAGTTAGTATTTTGGCAAAATCAATTTATCATGTCACCCGTTAGGAAATTATATGACGAAATTTGAAATTAATCTGACGTAATGAAGTGAGATATTTGATGAGGAAATGGACTTGAAAACTAATGTTTGTCCTCTTCATCGCACAGGTCATAAACTCGTTAAGAAACATAATTTTAAGAAAAATGTTGAAGAAAATGCCCGAGGCCTTTTAAAGGATTTGTTCTTCCCAAAATCAACGTTTCAGATTCCTGCTAGAAATAATTATTTCTGGAAATGGAAGATACTTCAATATCAAGGATAAACAGTACTAAACAAAGTACCAAAATTTCAGAATATAGAAACCATAAGAGGAAAGATTAATTCACAGTAAAAAAATCATGAATGAATACGAAATATTAGGCCTTAAAGACCATGCGAACCATATTTTATCGCGCAATTGTTAAATTTAAAAACCAGTGTCTCAGTAAGAGATAGGAAAAGGATGAAAAAAATCAAAACAAATGCAAACATACGGCTAGTTCATTACCATGGTAGGTAGTTGGAGCAAGAGTTTCACAGTGGACTGAATAATTAGATCCCTTGTGTTCTGGTTCAACTGCGTGCTTCAGAGTTATGATGACAAACATTTTATCCTCCGCTACAGAAGGTGTCTTCAGGTTGAACTGGAGGTGTTGTTCGTTGGATCTTAGCAAGATTGTATATAAGTTCACAAAAGTATCACAAATCGTAATAAATAATAAGTGGAGCCAATAGATATTGTGCGTGGACAGAAAAACACAAAAATAAACGCTCACAGTAACAAAATTTCAAAACTTTCGACAAGAAAAAAACCTTCTTCAGCGGTTGAAAGGATCTTTTTTTTGTTTTTCTGTTCAAAATCCATACCTATTTGCTCCACTTCTTGTGAAATTCTTTTGCTGGTTAAAATTTCCAAAAGTTTTCAGAGCAATATTGAGAAAGCTTTCGATACTACGTTGAAGATCCTAACACAAATATATTTTTCTAATTTATCACAGTGACAGCTCTACTTTATTTGATCATGTCATAATTGGGATGAGTTGAAAAGATGCTGAGTAGAGCATTCCGGGAAAGACTGACATAGATCGTTCTAATTCCACTTAAGGAGAGAAACTTCATCCCGGACTCCAGAAAATAGCTCCTCAATGATCCCTTCAAACCCGATAAAGTCGTGAGGTAGCCAAAAACCTGTGAGACACCTGGCTTAGGGCAATGGGTACATGTTATGCCAAAATAAATTTAAATTACATAAATTCCGGATTCTGAGCTTGAAATGCCGTGCCAAACGTGCCAGCACCCTGAAGATGATGGGCGACTCGGTCATCTAAAAGTCCACGGCAATTTAGAATTTGACCCGGTGTATATAGCGAGTGTTTTTTCACAAGAGAAAGGAATATACCAAGGGATGAAATCCACCATGAAAAATCATTTGACTTAGCCGGGATTTGATACGTGATTTCCCAATTGACAGTAATGTGTACCACTTTGGTTCATTATCAAACATCATAATTCAAGGCGAATTTCAGGGGGCGAGTTAATGCAAACTAGATTCGCGATTAGACGTGACCTAGTTCACGTGAACCCAACGCTGAAATTCTCCATGAAACAACGTGGCTTAGTTGTGTACCAGGCTAACACCTGACCTGCAAATTTGGAGATACGGGTTTGAATCCAGGTTAAGTCAACTGAATTTTTAATATGCGAATTTCATCTCCTTGGTATGCATCTTCGTACCCGCGCACGTGACCCGTGCAGTGTGTCAAGTCATTTGTGTATTTTACAGTTATTTGGACAAAACGAAGAGTTCCAATAAGTTAATATCCGTCGCATCGGTTCGTTGATCGATGACTGACGGTTGTTTAAGTTTTAAAAATCTTGCCAGCCATGTGACAAAAAACAGTTGGATTTTTACGCTCGTTGTTCTTGAATTCTATGTCAACAGCTGTAATAATTTATAATATTGGGATATTTACAAGGAAAACTATAAGGAGATTTGATTTTCCTGCAAAATACACATTGACTTACTTCAATAAACGAAATTTTTGCAAGTTACGTAACAGCAAAACGACACGTCATTCACTTATACCTTACAATGAAGTAACCTGGATTTTAATGGAGAGTGATGAGAATAGAATTTGGAACACTAAAGTTGAAGTTTATAGACTGAAAGGAAAAACATGAAAGCATTACGTTTGCCAAAATATGATTAATCTTGGTGGTGGAGGGCATACTATTTCTGGTGTATGAAAGGAAAAATTAATACTACGTTTTACAGGAAAAAAATTACTTCGTTTTGAAGTCAAAATCATGGGATATTGTTTAAAAAAATATACCTATCATTGGAATACCTGTAAATGGAATATTGATTTTCATGCTTCAACTAGAACTTCAGTTAGCAGCAGTAACTGTCATTCTATCCCATTTTCCTCTGATTATGATTTTATTTCACTGAGAATGGTACATTTAATGTTATTCTAGATCTTTTACCATTCTGTAGATTACTCTACTCACGCGTGGAGAATTACAATGAAGACGTTAACCAATGTCTAGACTAAAACACTAATGATTGCCAATGTGGCATCACTCTACAGTCACCTGCTGTTACGCTTTCCTTACCAAAATACTATAGCTATAGCTAAATTAAGCCAGTCATTGATATTCATTGGCATAATTAGTTAACTAGAACATGAATTATTAGCAGTAACTGACATTCTATCCCATTTTACTCTGCTTATGATTTTATTTCACCGAGAATGGTACATTTAATGTTATTCTAGATCTTTTACCATTCTGTAGATTACTCTACACACGCGTGGAGAATTACAATGAAGACGTTAACCAATGTCTAGGCTAAAACACTAATGATTGCCATTGTGGCATCACTTTATAGTCACCTGCTGTTACACTTTACTTACCAAAATACGATAGCTATAGCTAAATTAAGCCAGTCATTGATCTTCATTGGCATAATTAGTTAACTAGAACATGAATTGTCAGCAGTAACTGACATTCTATCCCATTTTACTCTGCTTATGATTTTATTTCACCGAGAATGGGACATTCCACGTTACTCTAGAATTTTTCCATTCAGTAGATTCCTCTATCCACGCGTGGAGAATTATAATGAAGAAGTAAACCAATCCCTTGGCTGAAACACTAATGACTGCCGCTGTGGTAACACAATATGGCCACCTGCTGTTACCCTTTCCTTAACACAATATGGTAGTTAGAGCTAAATTAAGCCACCCATTGCTCTTCATTGGTATTCTATATTAAGCTTCACAGGATAACATTCCGAAGAGATGTCCTAGGCACTGACTCCCGAGAATAGTTGCCGGGTAAGAAAACAAAAAAAAATGTAAGCGCCCAAAGTGGACCGCAAACAAACAGCGGGGATCGTGCTTAAGGAATGGGAATTAGGGTGCTTCAGTCTCAGCAGGAAATTGGTACTAATCGAGAGACGAGGAGTTGAGGGCGGGAAGCCAGGGGGCTCTTCATTCCCAGGAGTTGTGAGCCGCACGCCGGCTTCACTGCACCGGGTGGAGCTGGGGAGAGAAATGAGATCACGCCAAGAAAGGCGATAACATACGGGACGGGAAATAGGAAAATTGAGGGCAGGGGGCATAAAAACAACATGAGGGGATAAATTTAAACGGGAAGAATCAGAGATAAACCAAACAAAGTGGTAAGTAATAATAGCTATTTGCTTTTTTTCGTAGATTTTCGCACTTAATTTTAATTTTAATACATTTCTTTTGGTTTGAGGAGCTAAAGATCCACTATCTCCCACAATGCTCGAAGGCATATATGAAATTATCTGTACTTGCGGAAAATCATATGTTGGCCAGATAGAGAGAGCCATAGGAGGCAGACTTAAGGAACACGAACGGACTAATCGAAAGAAAGATTTGTATCATGGCTGAGCACACACTTTTAGAAGTTCACAGTACACACATCAAAAGGGCGAATGTTTGATGTAAAAAAGCAGCTACTATCCACGGGTCATCAGTAAAGCCATTGAAATAGAAAAAAAAAAGACCCATCGACTTTAACTGAGGATGCTAAAAACTTCTTTATGCCTGGGAGAGACTTTTGCAAAATCCAAGTATAAATTAATTCTGTTGCATAACAACTGCCAAAGTTTATTCATTTATTTCTGATTGGTGATTCAAAACGCCGGACGAAGCTGGCAGAATAGCATGGCTAAAACGTTGCTCGAAAAGTAATTACAATGCAAAACATATTGATTAAAAATAATAATAATTTCTCAATACGTGGCCTTCGCCAATTACTGACAATTCACTATATTTTGACAACACAAACAACCATGCCCTGGATGGGGAAAACCAAGCAGGTGGGACTCGAACCCGCGACCTTCGGGTTGGTAGGCGAGAACGTTACCCCGCCACCACCGAGGCCGTTTACAATTTATTGGTGCGCGATATATTTGGGGGGGAGGGGGCGTTATTAAGAATGTTGACTGATAACAGCCGTATGTGCAGTAATGATTTATTGCTAAAATACTATCACATTTTACATGCTGAAGGGCAGTTTTTGGAAAAAAACATCTTTATCCCATTTACATTAGTCTCTCGAATATTCGAGTCCAGATTTGCAATCTGTATCACCCTCCGAGGTGCGGATCCTTATGTTGTTGCTCTACCAAGACAGTAAACTCATTCAAACGTACTATGGAAGCCGATAAATAAATATGGCAAGGCATACAAATGTATACCTATTTTTGTATTTTGTTATGTTTGCATAATAAGCCGTTTGCATTATTCGAGTTTTTGACTACCCGAGGAGGACTTAGTCCAAATTACCACGTAACTGCTCACATAATTATTTTCATGATTTTTTTATGTTAAAACTTCTCTCATCGTTTGCACAGAAATGAAAAGCTAAAAGTATTACTGATTTCAAAAATAAAGATATACTATTAAAAACGTTATGTATAAAGCGTAATTCAGCTTAAAATGAAATGCCTTCAGCAAACTTGCTGATAAGCCCTACTTTAAAGAATCAAACTAAAGAGCACTGATATAAAATGAAACGAAGTTCTTTGGAAGCAGATATTTCAAGATTTATGACTACATAAAAGTTATGATGGGGTAATGCAAAATAATCCTGGGGTCATCTAAAACTGTAATTATATTTTATTTGATGAATTGTAGCTAATTTCATAAGATCTAAAAAAAATACATTGAACTAAATACTTACATTTAAATATGTAACAAAATCACCTTTCTTAGTGGATGCATATAAAAAATGATGAAACGTAATTTTACACACATTATAGAGGCTAGAGTGAGAAATGAATCTTTAGTATAGTGAGATAAAAATCTTTTTGATGACATATAAATTGCATTTGCGACTATACTTTTTATATTTACTGACTTCTAAATGGATAAAAATACCTAAACACGTTTTCTCCTCCTATACACGTGTCACAGCCACTGGAAGGCCATGGTTGGTATCCGCCAGAGACTTGAATATCAAACGACAGGTTAAAAATAACGGGAAAAATTCAACTCAATGGTGTTTCAGGTGGACGAGGAGAAATTATCTTATTCACACACTGTATGAACACAAAAAGCGATCAAATTGAGACACAAACCGTTGAACGGATGGACTTAAGGATCCCGTCTCCTCTGCGCCATTAATGACTGAGAGATAAACAGACCTATACACTAATCCATCAACACAATTATTGTCCCCCAATTCCCTCTCCCAGTTCTTTTTCCTCCATCTGCTTGGTTGGTGTTCTGGCACCCCCTGCCACAAACCATTGCGACGGCTCGCAGGATGGCGCGTAGATTCAGATGAACATCCCACTCGGTTTCATCTGTTCTCTTATTTAATCCAAATTGAGAAGAACGGAGGGAAGACGAGAAAGGAGCGACGGGACGGGGAGAGAAAGGAAAGTGAGGGTAATCGTGAGAGATCATCGCGCTTTCGTGCTCGCGTAAAAAGGGAATGAAATGGAAGGGAGAGAGAAAGAGAGAGTAAAAGAGAAAGTTTAGGGGAAAAGGAGGCAAGAAAAATGGAGGGATTGCTGATGGAATGGAGCTGGAGGATAAATGGAATGGAAAAAAAGCGGAGTGAAGGAAGCTGCGCCTGGAGAGACCAATGTGGCGGGAATGAGAACGCGTCACGTGATCAGGGAGATTAAGGAAACAGATCGCTGACCCTAATGCACTCCCACCCCCGCCCACCCCTCCCCTCACGGCCTTCCCCCGCCTTCCTCCTCCCTCCACACGCCTCCCCTGACCCTCCCCTCAACAGTGTCCCCTCCTCACTCGTATCCTCCCTCCGCCACAACCTTTAAGTCGCCGGCCACCGCCCTTTTATCCTCGCTTACCGCTCCCTCGGTCCCCTTTTCTCACGGCTCCGTGGTTCCGCTAATTACGCCCGGTTTCTTTGCCGCTACCCAGGGTTTAACCGAGTTAAGCTCTTCTTCTCTGTTGTTTTCCCTAGTACTTTCTCCCGAGAGTTGCCTCCCTTTTTCCGAGAGAGTTTTCTTATTACGAGGGGCGCGTCCCCATGTTTCAAACTCGATGGTGAGTTATCTCTCGCTCCCCATCTCACACACATCTCACTCTCCATCACCTCTCTCACTGTGTGGTCTCGTCTGCCTCTCCTCACCAGTGGGGTGAAAGAATTAGAACCGGGGCTTAATAAAAAAGAACATAAAAGACTCATTACTGTCGCTTGGCATCGGCGCTGTATTACTGTCGCTCGGCGATTTAATTTCATGAATTTCACAATATCAATTCACCGGTTGTAATTTTCCATCAGACAAATTAATCTACGTCGTTACTACGATTAAATGCTGCCAATCGCGGCATCAAACCTCTGAATTTTCAATTAACATCCATGTCAAACTCATTTTGCTTCCAAACAAGTTAATTTATGTGAGTCCTTGTGGCATCTAATTTCGGTAATTTCCATCTTCCCGGTTTCATGGCACCTCAACTCATGGCCAAAAAATAAATGTGTCCTAAGTTATACGATATTTTAGATTAAAAATGGTCATGTCCATCAATGTGTTCGGTAGCAAATGAAACCAATAAATTAACTTAAATGTACAAAGTGGACTGTATTATTGCTGTCACAGTCACAGGATTCTTCAGTGGCAAGTCCCATACAACGCACATGCTCTTAGTGCAACCGTCACAAGCGACCATTCTAGGCAGACTGACTGACACACGAACGGGTGCCACCACGGAATCCACCCAGCCGGCCCCAGAGGCCAGATCAGTCCAACACACTATCCCGGACAGTCCCTGTCCTTACGGGCTGTGTCTGAACACAGTGCTAATCTCTTAGCTGGTGATACGATCCTTCCTACTTGTCTTCAACATACCTAACCAACCAACCAACCAAAATTCCAGGTACTTTTAGTCTCCACAGTGATACGCTAGTAGAAAAATCTCCTCTTGCAAGAGAATGTGATTCTCACCTCTTCAATTTGTGCTCTATTTACCACTAAATGGCCTCAATAATCAACTCATAGATGAATAGATGTCCGTTATATTTTATTTATAAACCTTTCTCAGGGTGGTGAATCCTGTCCATAAGCCGGCAAAGAGATTAATTTTCGCAGTGTTTGTACGCACTACATGGGATCATCACGTTGTACCATTCAAGCCGTCCTCTTTTGCGGTAGGCTCAGTCAAAAACGTTTAATTCTAGATAATAGTCCTTCAAAGCTGACTCATCTTCAATAATTTTCTCTATGCTACCTCATCCTTGCGAGCTCCTTAAGAATTGAAATCCCGTGTTAAGGAGGTCTTCTTTTTCATTAATTACCCTCGTGCAATACTTCTTACACTTTCTGTTCTTAAGACTCCTAATATTCCTTCTTAGAAGAGTATCTTCCACCAAATTCAATTAATTTGCCTATTACTTCTTAAAACACTCCTCAGTCATGTACCTTTTTCGTTATTTGACCGTAATCCATTCTGGCAGCGTGGCCAAACCAACGAAATGCACTCCTTTCAAAAATGCTTTTTACTGGAGCATCCAACCACATACTTGCATGACCCACGCTAACTCAGTTCCTCATAATTTTGTCGCAAACACTTCTCAGAGACCCCATACCCACTGTTTTTAGCCTGCTCTGATTATTCTTGCAATACCTTGGTTTCGCCGCCGCTCAATGAAGTCGGGAGAAGAACACTTCTGTATACTCACCGTGTGCCACGTTGTGCCTGTTCACCGTGATCTACGTTGTGCCTGTTCACCGTGATCCACGGGAAACAGTATGCTGTATTTCAAGGTAGTTCTTTCAGTACGGATGCGAACTCAAGTAGAATAGTGAGAAAAAGGGTAGAATATTACTAGGCTTTGATTTTTCTTTTTCCATGCTGGTAAAAATGTGCCCAAACTGACCGATAGAGCGCCGTAACTGAAACGCCGTAGCACGGAAAGTGGCACGTGGTGCAGGTACTGCAAAGGCTGGTAACCTCGTAAAGGCGGGTAACTTTGCATATTCTATTACATCTTATTGCTAGCAGTTATTGAAAATAGTTGCCTAACAGTATTCATTGTGAGAAAAATACATAAAAGAACCCTTTTTATTGTACTGGAGCAATGAACTATATATTTAGAAATTTAAATTTTTGCCTACAAAATTCTAAAATATTTTGTCCTAGCTTACAAACAAGCCGTAAAATAATAGAACTTATTGGAGCAATATTGAGGGTTGCTTTATTTCATTGAATTATGCCATGACCACAATGTGCTGCATACGGACACAGAAGACAGATCTAGAATTCGCATTCATTGGAGTCCCTGGCATCTTCTTTATCATTCGCGTTGCATGTTGAAAAATGAGCCACGACGATACATTGCTGCGATAGTAACATAAAATGTCCATAAAGTAGTTGTGAAGGCTATGTAGGAGAGGTAGCTCACTTGAACAAGGCACGCATAGCTAAGATACCGACAGAAAAAGTAGGTATGGACGATATCTCTTAAGATGGCGGAGACAGTTTTGCGGAAATAGCAAGAAATATAATTGTAAAATAGCTTTCGGAAAATGTTACACACCTCAATACCTAAGTATTTATTTGTAAAAGGCCTAAATCTCTCTGCCAAACATTAACAGTGCCGTCGTTTATGAAGCCCAGGGAGGGCGAATGAAAGCGAATTTTCGACGAAAAGGAGATAGTGGTGACAAAGAGGACAAAACTGATTGGATCAACGTCCCATTGGAGGCGTAGCAAATGAAATTTCGCCCGAACAATTTTACGCGGCACGGGGTTCGTGCCATTCCGATTGTGTTTTCCATTCCGAGAAACCCTCTTTACGCGGGACGACGACGCTCTGAGAAAATACGCGAGCCTTTCCAATTGCGCTATAAAAGGCGTGAGGACGCAGAGAGAGGGAATGGAAGACTCTCTTGAGGGAGCCCGAGAAAAAGCCGAGTTATACCCATTTTCAGCGGCTTGGTAATAATGATCCTCAGCCCTTATCACTCATTCCGGTTCTTCATCCGAATCTGCAACACAATCTCCCTCGCAGAAAATCACCTGGCGAATACGTCCCTCCAAGAGATGATATAATTTTATTTATTCCACATTTAATCTAATTTTATTCAGTGAAAATATTCCAAGATACCTTTTAACATTCGTCAATGGACGTACCTGCTGCACTGTTTTCAAACATTCATATATATGAGGCATTTATTTTCTCTCAAGAAATAAAATTTTTAGAAAATAATAATTTCCCTTAAGAAATATCGTTTAAAAAAAATAATTTTATTCAATTTTTTGTACTGAAGTATGCACGGTACTAATTTAACGATTCTCAACAGCCAAATTAAGTCTCATTATTCCTAAGCACACGTGTATTAAAACTAATTTGGCTTTTGAGATACTTTATTTATTATTAAGTGATCTGAGGGCAATGATATGTGATAAAAGAGAAAAAAATATCTTTGATTCTTTTTATATGTCAGATAGCGTGTAGGAAATAGCTGAGGAGAAAAATTGCTGAAAATGTTGTTTAGAATTGAAATTTACATTTCTAAGAATCAACCCCAACTTGTATTAGAAAAATATTTTGTTTGTAAAAAAACATGTTTGCACGATTTATTTCAAGCGCTTGTAATTTTTTTTGCACAAGTGAAGATCTCGCATAATTCTCGACTAGAGCTAAGAGCAAAAAAAAAGTTTGGTAACCCGTTTTTAATTCGACGAAAAAAGGCCGAAAATATTTGTGTCGTTGGTGGGATATATTCCCTTGAATTAATCATTACAATTTTCTGTCGGCAAAAAATGGTGTTTTAATACTTCCTTATCGCGTTTTACCGACATTTTAAAGTTTTTGCCATTTATTGTGCTAGTTTAGTTACCTATCGGCAAAGAAACTGTATTGCATTTCTAAATATTATAAAAACTTCGCCCCAGGAGATAAAAAAAACTAGTAAACGTTCCTCAATGCTACTCAATTACCTTGATTCAATTTAATTATGTTTTTCGAGGACTTCTGTCAGTCACACTGATGTAAAAAGATTACCATCAAAATTAAAAACAGGAGACCTTGAAATATAAGACGTACTCCTAATAACTTATCAGATTTTTCATTCCAATTTAGTAATTTCGAGCCTCTAGAGGAATCTGGCGTCTGGCATCGCAGGCATCATGAGACTCCAAGAAGACTGACAACTGAGTGCAATGCCTTCTAGAAATATACAAACAAATATAATACTTCCCTTAAATGGATATTAGGCATTTACTGAACTATTAAATTTGGGAAAATTTGCTTTTGATTTAAAAATACATGGAAATAGAATTATAAGGGAAAAATAACATTTAAAAAAAATTTTCCCTTAGTACTGACACTAAAAAATCCACGCGATAGAAAATATCGTCCTAATTTTTAATACCAACAGTGCTACTTCGGCCTGCCCGCCATCTCATTCCTCTCGCGGCCACATCCAGAGGGAGGGCGTGGTCGTCGGACTAGTCGAATGTGATGGCGGAGTGGGTACCCTCTTAAAGCTGGGCTCGTTCCCCGGAACCAAACGGCGCAAAGCGACGTCCCGTTTCCAGAGGTGGGCGTATTAACGACGCCCCATTTCACCTCGCGGTTCCCAGAATTATATCGAGGTTAACGTGTCGTTATAAAAGATTGCGTGGTGGGCAAAAGGGGATGATTTATTCGGCAATAGTCGAAACGCAGCTGGGTTTTCCCCCGAGTCATCGCCGTACATCTCACGCAAACCTAAACCGCCACAAAAGCTGCTTCTGCAAACGTCGTTTTGAACACCGCAAGCATTGCTTGCCTTCCATGAATATGAGAAAACATTATGAATACGGAAACGTTACCTAATAAGGGCAGAATGGAGAGATTACATCCAAGGTCAAGATTTTTAACCAAGGAAACAAAGCAGCAGGAATATCTATTAAAATGTATAATAATTGTGCTTTTTAGTAGAAACGGATAAAACTAAATATGGTACATGCTGTAATTGACGAGATTTGTAGATCATGTACACTGGTACTGCAAGGGAGAAATATCAAATAGTCGAAAATGTTACAAGCTTTAAAGACAAAATAATTAGGAAAATAAAAGATTTTTTACCTCCAGTGGTAGAAATAATTTCGTTATTGTATTAGAGCCAGATGAATGCTTATTTTCGGGCAACGGCCTGCCACGATGGAAACACCGGTTCCCGATCAGTCACCGAAGTTAAGCATCGTTGGGCTCGGCTCGAGTTTGGAGGGGTGATCCTCCGATTCGTCCGAGTGTTGTTGCCCCTGTCTGCACGTGGTAGACAGTAAGTGCAAAATAACCTCAGCCGTCGAAACACGTTAAATAAAAATACTATTACTATAGGCTTATTTTCTCAGTAAATCATGTATTCACTACGACTATAAGAAGAACATTTTCCGATTCACTGGGACGTGAACCACCTTCTTGAAAACGGTTAAGAAATTTATTCCATCGTCCATCACAATTTAAAACTGCATGCTGTAATGAAAAAACGATCAAAGGGAGAATAAAAAATCTCAATGGTCTTACCTTCTTTTTTTTTATTGAAACATTAGGATATTTATTCACTTATTAATGACATTTGACATTTGACATTTTAGCATCAAACAATACATGATCAATGAAGTATAACATACATTACAAAGTTAATCAATGCATTATAACATATTACAAAGTTAATGTATAAAAAAATTTGATGTATAAACAAAAGAATTTCTTATATTCATTAATTATGTATCTTTACAAATAATCGTAACAATTTTGGTCCTGCTAAGTCCATTAGGGCTTCTCAGCAGGTGCCAGTTTTTACTAACAATAAGTTCATCTGCTGTGTTGAATTATCATTTTGATGTCCTCAATCATCATTGTTTACATTAATTATTAGACTTGGACCAATACCACTTTTTTCGATACCAAACCGATACCTCGATACCAGCGGCCGATACCGATAGTATTATTTGCCGACACCTTACTTATTTTTCCCAAAAAATTTAATATGTGCTTTCTTTCTCGTGAACTTAGCTCAGTAATCCAAAGTGTGATATAAGAGCAATTAATGAGAGAAATGACATTGTTATAACTCTTTTATTTTGTAACTCTTACAATTAATCACTGGGATTAAATTTTAGACTCTAAGCACTCTTGCATTTGTAAATACTGTAAATTTTTTTTAAGAAATATGAGCTGCTGAACATGCTCAGCAGTTAAGACTAAAACTTATTTTCCATAATAAATTTTCCATATTTCGAAAATAAACACATACAATTTCCACAGTTTTTACTCTCCATCACCTACCATGGTTTCATCACATTATGCCATCATTAGGGATGATCCTGGTGAACAGCACATTATGTTATCATCAGACCCTGATGATCACATAATGTGCTGATACCTTACTGGGTGGCGGAGAATAAAAAGTGTGGGAATTGTACCAGTGTTTATTTTTTAAATATGGAAGTCCATAGTTTCCACCAAGTTAGTGACGATACGCTCACTTATTATGCCAGTTGAGCTGTTAACAATCACCGCATTAGACCTAAACATACAGATTTCTTTGAAAGAAGCATACAGCCGATTTAATTTGTAAGTCTTGTGCACATTGAAGTTTGAATATTTATGACCAAATTCTCTGGGAATAACTTTCATTAAGACATTGTCTTTTCACTAACAAAACAGTTGTAGGCTTGGTCATGCTGAATTGAGCCATTAATTATTCCGCTACATTGCATTTTGTTGTTCACAGGATACCCGACAAAGTCGGATGAACAACCTAGCATCCTGCCGGGTCCGGTCAACTTGTCGGAGCACGTCGCCGGTCCGGATGTCCCGGGGCCCAGGGTCGTCCCTCCCGCGCTCCACGTCTTGCCGTCGCCCCAGCAGACCGCCGACCCCTCGGCAGCAACTTCAACTGCAGAGGACGTGCCCGCCACCACCACAGCGGCGGCGGTCGTGCCCAGTCTGGAGGGGTCCGCCGCCTCGCCGACCCCCACCCACCCGTGGCTGCCACCCGTGCACCACGCCGTGCACCACCACGGACCCAAGTCTCGCTTCGGCCCTTACTTCGAGGAGGGAGCGGATGGCAGCAACGTCACGGCCCGACTGGGCTCCACCGTGAGGCTGGACTGCAAGATCGGCATGCTGCAGGACAAAACGGTGAGAGCGCACCTGCGTTATTGAACTCGATTCCATTTTCCTTGAGTGAAGACCTAATGTGTATGCCTTTAAGTTTCATATGTCGAGTGGTTAGGGATGAGGTCAAAGCTAACTTACTCGATATAGAAAATAATGAAAGTCGAGTGTGAGTGTCTGTAAATTTGATATGTCGAGCGTTTCAGGATGTGCTCAAAGCTACCTTACTCGATATTGAAGATATTTGAAGTCATATCGGAAGCATACTTCACTGGGACAAAGTATAATGAAGAAACTCGCAGGTAAACTTGAGCACAGTTATTCTTTTCCAAAGACACCTGGAGTACAAGTGCAAATACTGAGGACTCTAGGCCAATCCTATTGTCTCAGTAAAAGCTAGATTCACTTAACTCATCAGGCTTGCTGAGAATCCTTTGATGTACATCAGAATAGCTGAGTGAACGCTATCGTCTACATCTTCAACGAGCAGTGCGCAAACCAAGTACAATTGTGAAATTGCTGCTGAAAATGAGTCGGATAGCTTGTATGGAGACCTGATGGCTATTGAGCGTGCCTGTTTGTTGGATATTCCGAGCACGGCTGGTTGTGTAGAACGCTACTGAACACTGTTTTGCAAATATATTCAGTCATATTATTGTAACGAATCCGATGCCGTAGCCGCAATCTTTATCACTATCATCCATATTCACAAATTGATTGATTTATAAGGTAAGCTTTAAGAGAAAATAGGACACGTAAAGAGACTCGTGTGCCCCTTTTAGAAATATTCATTGCAACCGGGTTGGTGAGCAATCCAGTTGATACTTTACTTGGTGAGGATCTCATAGGTGAGTCAGCACACTGAATTACACACCGAAAAGGAAGATATTACACGAGGTGGATCTGCACGTGCCGTGTGAGCCGATATCCATCTGTGTGGCAAACCTAACAACCCAGGTAGTGCACGGGGCAGTAAGCACCGATTTTGCCTACTTAACTATTAATAAAGGGGTCTGACGCGGGATTTGGAAAGTATTCATTAAAAAAATATCCACCAATAATGGACCTCGAATTGCCATCGAAGTCACATTATCAATGTAGAACAATTATGATATCAAACAATCGGTTTTTCCTCGGTGAAAATTATCTTTTAGTAAATTAAAAACATACAAACAGGATATGTTTTCCTCTTAGCAGCTTCCTCCTCATTCTGTCTTCTAACTGACGTACACCTGCGGTTTTTACACATCTAGATTATTAACCATTGGAAATGGTCAAGTGATTTGGCTTCGCATCTCATAAAATAAAGCCTACACAAAGATATACATAATAGAACCTAGCCTAAGACAGAAAATTTGGTAGGTATCTTGTTAAATATAATTCGATGGAATTTGAGGAACTCTCTAATGAAATATCTGAGTGACCATCACAATTATACCAACATCTCAAAACCATGAAGATATTAACGAAAAAGCTTCCGTTGTAAATGTATCTACCATTAGAGAGACGATAGATATATGACGACACGATCAATGTTTTCAGATCATCGTCAATAAAGAATAAGCTCGAGGTGATGTCTCCGCTGCCAATAAGTTAGCTGTGTCAGGTGGGTTCATGCTCACTTCGCACTCAGACCAAAGGTATGTGGAATACAGATACTTAGAATAGGTTGTGAAGTAATTCAATAATTTAAAATTACGCATACGAAAGACATCAGAACCGGGTTTTACCAAGGTTAAGCCGATTAGTGGCCTCAAGGAATATATTCTAAATAAAAAATAAATGGGACGGTATGTTTTGACTTTAATTATGTCATGCACCTTAATGTTATCGATAATTGATAATGTAATCGAAACATTCATTCAGTGTAAAACAATTTGCCTTCAAAATGGCCATTTTTTGCATTGGTAGCTTTATATCGTAGGTCGATGGTACAACACTAATAGTATAACTTGTTGATTATTGTGACTTTGATAAGAAAATTAAAAATGAAATGTGGAGCATAAATGAAAACAAATCAAGTTAATCTCAGCTTACCCAGTAAGCAATTCGAGATCTATTTCGCTAACCCCTAAGCCCTAATAACGCCTAAATGACCGCGATGTTTAGTAAAGAAGGTGACATGAAAATAACTAATAATAATGGCAAATAAATTTAGACAATTTTATTATGTCACTTTCTCGTAACCACCTATCTGAAGTTATGCATTTGAGCAGATTTTCAAGTTTCAACCTGCTAATTAAAATCTTTATGATGACTTAAAACTTGCAAAAAGTGTTACTAAATTAGGAAAAGAGCATCGAAATAGCCATTCTGCCATGGCAATACTTATTGGCAAGAAAGACGCACATGGTCCAAATAAAAAAGAAAATGCATAGTTAAATGTGACTGCGGAATGTTTCTTACCAGTCATAGAAAAAAATAATTATTTCAACAAATAACATTTCGCTTTGCCTTTTGTGATCTTAAACATTTTCACTCTGGTTACTGAGTGCAAAATGTTTGGTTCGGGCCGGGAAATGGCTTAATTGTTCCCAATGTAGTAAAGCTATGTTTCCTCTTATCTGATGGGTACTTAGTGTGCAGTTGCGGTCCCATCACATTTGACTAACCATATTGCTGCAGCCTACGCTCCATTGCATACTGTGCACCTATAAAGCTTCCAAATCTTTGCTCGTAAATTTTAGTGGTGACCTAAAAGTAATCAGAGGCTAGAAAACGAACCTCCGTTACCTTGCTCTGAATCCAAGTATAGTTTTCCATGGTATGACCAGTGTTACAAAATTATTGCTATAATTTTTTCCATTAATACATAAATTATCGAAGGTATTTCATTAGTTACTGAAGTTTTTAATATTAATTTTCCGTTAACATAGATATATTTTGTTACATTATAATCTATGAACATCAAATATCTGTAATAAAGTGGATCTCTTTAGATTGTGTTCTTGATTTGCATCAATTCTTAGTGACCGCTGGGATTGTGGGACCAGTGGCTAGACGTAAAAAATGAGGAAATAGAGGCATTGAGTCAAGTAAATGAACATAATGAACAAGTTAACATTGGAACTAGCACTCGGCACAAAAAAATTAACGATGATTGAGTGGATTTAGGTGAAATGTAGGGGTTTACATAGGTACAAGAGAAGCTCAGAGAGTATCTACTTTTATAAAGTAGATACTCTCTGAGCAGATAAAGGAGTGCAGAATAACCAGACAGATTGGGTAAACCCTGAGGCACAATAAGTTTGCAAAGAATAAACTTGATGGTAAAATAGAGAAAATATTCTCAAGAGGAAGGCCAAGGGATACATGCATAGGCTAAATAGAGAATAGTGCATAAGATGAACTGCCATAGAGTAAGAAAACTAGCATAAAATAGGGAAGGATAGAGGGCTGCAGTCAACCAATCTTAGAATTGAACGAAAAATGAATGTGGTGTGCAGTGAATACAATCATCGAAAGGGCTCTAATTATTATTCAGGAAGACGAATTTGTTGATAAATACAGAGTAGATGTACTTGTACGTATTTAAAAAAACTGATCAAAAGGGTATTAGCACTCCTGTCCTAAAAAAGATTCTGCTTCAAGATAAATCTTTCATACGCCTTCTGAATTTTTCAGCCCCTAAGCAATGAGGAGAATGAAATCTGTGGGGACTCTGACTACGCAAAATATACGGAAAGGACAATTTTATTTAAGACTGTGTATTCAAAAGTATGCGTATTATTTAAAAATGGACCGTCAAATCATTTCATCAAGTGTGAAACTAGTTCTTTAAAATTGCGTATCTAATTCCGCAGAATTTCGTAAGTTGACAAATACTTCAAGGGAAACTAAAATTATACTACTATTGAAATGCCAAGGTGTTTCTCTTTCAATATTTTAACTATTAACCCTTTGTGGTAGTATTAATGAGCCATTCGTTTGAGTTTTATGAGAAAATCTGAAAGACTATCTTCAGGTGGGGATTATTGCTGATTGCTGGATTAAATTTTATTGGATATATAAATGAGAAATATAAAATGGTCTTCTCTTTGAGACACTTATCTCAATAACAGTTTTCCACACTGCGAGTAGGGAAGATAAAATAGGTCAATTAGTTCACTTGATTGAACGAATGTTTTTGATAACACAGGCTCTGATAAAACAGAATTAAATCGAGATAAAATATGTCTAATAGGAGTTGTAAAAGTGTTTCCGTCTTGGTATCATTCCCAATAATTTATTAGCGTCAATTTGTACGCCTTATCAATGCGTTCTTTGAAGAAGTAAGAGCCATTTGTTATTAAATCCAATCTCTCTCTCCCTAATTCCAATCCTAGTTCTGAGATATGGAATGTGACTTGACTTGGGTAAAACCTTTTTTTATTCGTTCGGGCGGAAAACACGAGGGAAAATGGGAAAATGGGCAGGGACTGAGATGTTGTAACACGGAATGCTTTCGGGGTTGGGGGGCGGAATAAGGGCGGGGTAGGGGAGAGAGAACGAGCCGAAATTAGAAACCCGTCCCCAAGGGGTGACTTCTCCCCTTTCACTTCTTACTCAACTAATCCCATTACACCCTTTGGTACATCAGTCCCTGTTACCCTTAATCCACGCGAAGTTTACCTCTCCTCTTCTTCTTAACTATTTGCCAAATGGAGACATCTTCTAGGGGACACTATCCTATCTCTCTCCCTCTCTTCTGCCCTCTTCGTCTTTACCTTGACCTTTCCAGAAAGATAGCACTTTCAGAATTCCCACAAATAAAGGACGATTGGAGAATGATGCCGACTATTTACGGTGGTATTATCCCACCACAGTGGAGAGTCCTTCATTCGGCCGGGCACATTCTCACTCCCCATCATCTCCTTCCCTACTTCACGGTTTTATTCGCCTCCCCATGCCCACTCATGCACACGGCTTGACCCTCGACGTGTTGTGAAGTTTGTTTCTCTCGAGAGTTGTGAGAGTCAGCTCTTGCTAAAAAGGGGCAGGAAACTGTTGTGAGGGCTGCGATATCACTGAAAGTTATCCGAGAGGTGTGGGGGGAAATCTCAAATTACCAACTAGCCGTAGTCATCCGCACTCCAGACTCTTCTATTTACAATTCATAGCGCCATGTAAAGATGTTTAGCTAACTTTTTATATCCTAACAGTCGTGTTTCAGGCATGGCCAAGTGCTACTTTTCTCAGCTGTTCGGGATATAGAGACTAAAAGATAAAAAAACATTTAGTTTGTTTTCCTCTACTCGTGTTCACATCGCAACCCGCAAAAATGTTTTTACTCCGAGTACTATGCTGGATTCGAGCTCAAGGCAGCCGTTTTAAAGTTATATATAATCATTTTGGAAATATTTAGAAATCATTGATGACGGGAATGGAAAAATTCTGGAAATTATGGAATTCCGTATCCACTTGGCAATGGCGCTAATTATATTATACATATTCTACTATGAAGCAGTTTTCATAAAATTACAGAAGCAAAAAGATACTCAAACTGAGTTAGTTACTGACCATGTTTTTTTGAGATACCACTTAAAAATACTCGAAAGTAGTACACAGCCGTCAAGCACTAGGTCGTCCAAATTCTAGTTTTTTATTTTTATGTATATCCAGGAGAAATCGTTATCAAAATGAAAAAAAATCATGACAAGTCCCTGGCATTTAAATTGAAGCCTTTTTCACAAAAATAAATGATACAGTATAAAACTACCATCTCTAGAGTCATACGTTAATGCTTCAGCGTTTTAAAAAATAATTTTTTATTTTATGCGTAAAAAGAGTATACTATGAGCAACGGGTTGTTATCAACTCCAGCGATATGTTACAATATCCCTCATAAACAACAGACATATGGTTGGAAAACGTGTGTATAGACTATGGGAACCCCAAGAAGGAGGAATACGGAATATTATGTAACTCGGAGGAGATGAAAGGATTATTGATCTTAATCCTAAATTAACCTGATGACCAGATCTGGTGTGGTGATCAGATGTGGTAGATCAAATAAGCCTTTGCAGTTATTGCTATATCTTTTTGGAGTGCAAATTATGAAACGTGTGGAAAAACGAAATAATAAAGTGGGCGTTCTTAATTGGCTACGAAATTACGCGGAGAAACCTAAAGGAAATAGTCATTCGAACTATCCGGGATACGAACTCGGATCAGATGCAGGATGTGTCTATAAGTAAACTAGCGAGCAATCAACTCGAGCTTTCACAAGGGTTTGCGCTAGCCAAGTGTCAACATTTACCGTCCAGCTTGGTGGTGCAAATTTCATTTACTTTGATCCACAGTCAACGAGGTGAACTCAAACACAGTGAATGAATAGGTGACTAATTACCAAGTCTGAGCTGTCGCGGCAAATGCCATCCACGTCAGAAAAGTTAATCATGCCCACGCATAACACTGGTGTAATTTTTTCATAACAGCATGGGAAGGAAGCGAAGAATGAACAAGAGCAATGAAAAAAGTCGGATGCGTTTATCTCCGTAACCCAGCAGGCCAACAACCATTTACTATAGGGGCTTTGAATATTAAATTTACTGAGGAAGTTTACTCGATAAAGAAAGAAATAAAATATTTTTCCATGATATGGCATTTCGTTGAAGAGGGGGTCATAAAAATAAGAGGATTGGCAAATAGAATCGGTAAAATAAACGATTAAAAAATGACAAACATTTAGTATTTCAAGGAAGTCAGTATTAATTCAAACTAATCTCAGGGAAATACATACTCTGAAATAAAACTATATGAAAATATATCACAGCACAGAGAATTGATTAATAATTCTGCAGTGGGTCCTTGGGGAACAGTATAGTTACTCATGAGTGCGGGCGTAAGTTTAAATAGAAATCTGAGGACATTTTTAATAAATTAATAGGAACAGTAATTTAGTATCAAAGGTTACTGGTTTACATTAAAGAAAGGCCAAGGATATCATCTATACGACTTATCACAAAAATCTCTAATAAACTTACTATTGATAATTGATGATCGTTGATAGATAGTTTCTGACCGCAAAAGTAGAGAGAATCAGCTACACTTAATCTTGTAAAAAATATTGCCCTCATTTATGTGCTTGGAGGCATAGAAAAGTTTACTTTAGGCATAATAAGGGTATTTTGTATTCATTTCGGGTGATGGATATCTCTGCGATAGCAGCGTTTTTCATTTCAGCCCCGTTTTATGGTCATACATTCGTGAAGTAACGCATTTTGGGTAGCAAGGCATTTTGGGTAGTTGGGTAGGTTTGGGTAGCATATGTATAGCGATGTCCGACTGATAACACTGATAAACAAGCAGTAGATATCTGGTATGGCATTCACCTTTTCCAATGTCGTTTTTCGTGCTGATTTCAAATCTGAAAACCTCTCTCTATCGCCTGATCTCTATCACGTCAGGTTTTGAAAATTTCATAAAAAAAGTATTTTTCATGGAACACCGCTTGTCAAACAGTATTCTCGGCGTCGTTTTTTATTGTTTTTCATGCTACGCTGAAAGTTTTGTCATCGTTTTGGAAAAGTTATATTTTATGTAAAAGTGTCCTGTCTGGAACTCCAGTGAAACCGTCCTTTTGTAAACGGTTTATGTTTACGCCGAAATAATTTCGTCAAGTTTTTACAGTATGCCCTCAAATAACAGGAGTAAAATTTCTTGAAATCACCACATCTTGTTAAATGGTACTATAATTAAAATATTGAGAATATACTAAGAATATGTGAGGAGTACTGAGTTCCGTTTCTTAATATTAACACCTAATGATTCAGCACGGAATTTTGTGATCTTGCATTTTGGGAAATAATTTCGTAATAATAATAATATGTTGTTAATCACAGTTTATTTCGTTGTATATTTGATTTTTAGTTAAGGCGTCCAGATTAATCAAAATATTTGTTTCTAATACGAATTTTGTTCTTCAAATTAATAATTTCAATATTATGGATCTCATTGACGCGTTAGCGCGTCTGCAGGACAAATTGGAATGGTTTCAACTAAATATTAGAAAAAACCTTTTACAAGACATTTGTTGCGCATCTTTTGCTGGGACCATGGAGGACCATGAGGAACGGTTAGCTGATGCGGCTAATCTTGCTCTCTCTTTTTAATAAAAATTAAATCCATGCTAATTGGTCTTTCATCGAACAGTGCGAATGGTCCTTAAAATGAAAAACGATCATAACATAACTCAAGGCAGCATCTTCCGCGGATAACGTCGCGCCTCAAGGTAATAAGACATAAAAAGTTCATGGATCATAAAAATAATACTGCTTACTTTTCTGGAGCGTTGAAGTAATTGCTGTTTCTTCTGGTAGCCGACTCACTCTAGGTTTCTATTCCCACTGAGTTTAGCGTCATATTTCGTGCATTATAAGTTAATCTCTGTAGATGATGTAGAATAGTTGATCCCAGCCCAGAGATCCATTGGGGAAAAGATTCCATCCGAGACAACCTACCGCGTGCCAGTTTCTCATGCATCCCTCCTCCCGCAGAAACCTGAAGGAATGACTGAAGGTATGACTCGCAGAACGTGCGGTGCACGGTAACATCGAACGCATACAATGCAGATGACGTCTCCTCAAAAGGTCGGCAAAGAGTTACATTTGTCGTAGTGAAATGATGAGTGCGTGGTAAATGTCATAACGTTCTTTACCCACAATGTGATTTGACTCGACAGGTTTACTATTTCGCTATCCTCATGGGAATGCAGACAGGGTACATGAAGTACTGCTGCTTCATCGACGAGTGGGACTGTAGATACAGGAAGCACCACTACATGAAGAGGAATTGGCCGATCAGAGAGAGAATGCAGCCAGGAAGTAAAAATGCCGTTCGTGTGCCGTTGGTAGACCGTGAGAAAGTTATCATGCCACCTTTTCATATTACGCTGGGACTCATGAAGAAGTTTTTATTCCATTACAGCGTCTCAGGTGCTTTTCTGTACCTGCGCAACATGTTTCCGGAGTTGAGCTTTGCGAAACTGAAAGAAGGAGTGTTCATAGGTCCATAAATAAGAAAGATCATTGCTGACCGCCATTTCCAAGACTTACGAGGTGGTACTGAAAGAGATTGTACTGAAAGGGTAGCATTCAATTCAGTTTTAGTCAATTTCCTTGGAAATTATAAATCTGATGACTATGTGAATGTTGTGCAGAAGTGTATTAGTGCGTACAGACTGCTGGGTTGCAATATGTTCCTCAAAATTCATCTCCTAGAATCTTGACTTCTTACCTGAAAACCTAGGTTCAGTCAGCAAGGAACATGGTGAACGATTTCATCAGGACATCCCAGTAATGGAGTCAAGCTATCAGGGTCGATGGAGTGCAGCCATGTTGGCTGTCTACTTCCGGTCCATTCAGCGCGACATTCCAAATTATCAGTACAAACGCAAGTCGAAGGTCAAGAAAATAAAACCAATCAATCCCTAAATTAATGAAGTATATTGTTTATATATGTATTTAATTTAAGGATGAGTGGATTCCAAATGTCGATTCTCGATTCCACCAATTCTCAGGCTTAGAATCGGTATCGAGAATCGATTGTCTAATGTCGATTCCGATTCCATCGATTCCTGATAGATAAATAGTATAAAACTTCAATTTTGCGCACTTTGATTTTACGCCGTTCTTGTTTTTACGTATCGATATGCGAGTCCGGCCGGGAACATAGGGAATGTCAATGACAAAAACTTGATTTTACGTAGTTTCTTGGTTTTACGCAGTTTTTTATTTTACGCAGTATAACTTCAGTCCCTTAGAACAAAATAATCTTCATTTTACGTAGCATTTTCGGCATTTCAACTAGGACGGTCAGATTGGATATGTCGGATCCAGAGATCCGCGGATATTACGTTTTGCAGGATATTGAAATCGGATCCTCATTCATTCCAAAAAATTGTATCAAGATCCGAAGTATTAATATTCACACTTTAGTGAATGTGTCCTAAAGAAGGAAGTAAAAAGAGGTCAGAGTTCCGATTCTCTCTTCGCATGAGCCGATGCACTACATTGCTGGTTCTTTTAATGCAGCGATGCGTTTCAAAGCTCTCTCGGGCGCTACGCAACATAATTTCAAGCTGTGGAAAAATCTCGAGGAAGTTCAAAATCTACCTCACCCCTACCACAAGGGTAAGATTACGATTTAAATCGACCGATTTTCGTTTCGTTCGAGCATCAGTGGCATCAACCCAGTGTTATCTGCGAATTCACCCTAAAAGGAGACCCATCCCCTCCCCTTAACAGTGGAAGCCACCTGGGTCGAAGAGAAAATGGACGAGGATATATAAACACAGATAAGGCGAAGGAGAGATCTTCTCGGGTTACTCCATTCTCTTTCTCGCTGATGGAGTCTAATGTAAGCCTTAATACGAGCCGAGAGAGGGGGAAGATACCGTCAGCCTCTCCTCATCATGGAATGATTTACCACCGTCCTCGCGAAGCCGTATCGGCAGGGGTGGGGGAGAGTGAGCTACGCGGTGAAGACAAAGAAGTGGGCTGAATCGGAGATACAGGTTGCCCTAAGCGCTGCCATTGCAGCAAAGCACCAATGAAGAAGCAAAATATGGTTTACGCTTTACACGACAGCTCAAATTGAAACGAAAGTGGCCGGTTGGTGGTGTCAAGGAATCACACAAGCCTTTCTAAGAGCCGAGAGAGGGGGAAGAAACTGCAAGCCTCTTCTCATCACGGAATGATGTAACATCGTCTTCTCGAAACGAGCCCAAAAAAAGTAACCGGTGTCGGCAGAGGTTGGAGGAGAGTGAGCTACGCTGTGAAGACGAAGAAGTTGACTGAATCGGAGGTCCAGGTTGACCTTGGCACTGTCATCGCAGCAAAGCTCCAATGAATAAGCGCGACATAGTTCACGCTTAACACGATTGCTTCACTTGTGTCGAAAATATTAAAATATTTTTTATTGTAATTAGAAAATATTCTTATGAGAAAGATCATAATTCAAAGAGAAAGTATCATTTCAGGTCAAATACTTTTTTGGCTCATACAGTCCATTTCATGGCCAAGTAAAATGGTTGATTTAGGCTTAATATTCGCATTTTTCTCTTCAATATGGTTAAAATCACGGATTTTTTAAATAACTTCCGATATAGCCCTATCTTAACTATATTGAATTATGAAAACAGTAGTTTTTATCTACCAGAAATCCATCGTAGCAGTGTAAATGCCGAAGGTCTGCAAACTCATTTTTAGTGAGGTATCCCGCCCCTACATGAGTTTTCAATTCCTTTTGTTTATATCATGACTACAGTCTCTCAGAAGCTGCTCCTTGGACTCTCCTCCATGTTGTCAGAAGCATTGCTCGAGCATGGAACATTTTTTCAGAGGAAATCATAAAAAATTGCTGTCAATCAGCAGGCAATGGCGAGACAGAAGTTTATGTGGCTGAATATACCTCATCTAGAACCCCAAAACTGTAGGATCTGCTTGCTAACGAACTTGGGCCACTCAATCAGGTTTTCCCAATAATACCAGTTGCCAGTTATTTCATCACTGACCTACACTTAGATAGATGAAGAGTTATCTACAAAGGAAGAAACAGTGAGTGCAGAATGTATTAACCTGCTAGCTTCTGATTTATTTGAGGGAGACAGACATGATAGATGACAATGAAGCAGTGCCTGTTCGCCTTTCTCGTAGTGATATGAGAGAAGCTTTCAGAAATGTGTACAAATTTTGCTATGCACACCCATAGGTTGCAGAGGGCTACCATGAAAATCTGAAAGCTTTAGAGACAGTTTTACATCATGCTTTTATATTGGGATGAAACAAACTAAAATAAGTGACTAATTTTACCCAAAATGAGTGATTTCATAAATATTCAAAAATTCTGTTTAAATATTCCTTATTTAAAGCAATAATAATGATAATAATGACAAGATTTATTAAAAATAATATGTAAGAGACATCCTAAATAACTAGACACCTTGCATTGCTGTCACCTCTGAATAAAGTCTTGATTTTATATAATTTCATTTTACACTATGCCCTTATTTTGGTCCCTCCAACTGCGTAAAATCAAGATTTTACTGTATTTTAAACATAGACCATAAGCTGAGGATATATTTGCTACTGGTCACTAAATGCACTTTTTCAGCGACTTAATTGTCTTTGTCATTTTATTCCAGCCAGTACTTGAATTCAAATAATAGTCGTACGCTACTGGTAAATCAATATCCCACCTTTTATTAGGAATAAAAATCAATAGAATCAGAATCGAGATTCAGGAATCAATTTTAAAGAATCGAAATCGAAAAAAGTGGTATCGAATCATCCCTAATTTAATTGCATACAATAAATAAGTGCTCAATTGAAACTTCGGTTATTGAGTTCAATTGCCTCGATTCAATGCTAAACATAGGTAAAAGCGGTGGCGTAGGCAGGTTTTGGGTCGGTGGGGGGGGGGGCAGAAAATGTTTTTGGGGCGCCGACTCATAAACTAAACAATTTACTGAACTGTACAAATTTGACGATGTAGTAGGCGGATGAGTATTCACAAAATATGACAATTGACAACGTATTACATACATTTATTTATATGTATTTGGGACTTAAGAGTGGAAACATTCACAGACTCAGGGGCAACAGAACATTGGGGTATTTGCATCTCCCCTGCCCCCCCCCTGACTACGTTACTGGATAAAAAGTTAATGTCAAATATCTCGAGAACGGTGGGTGATAGAGACAAATGGTCTGCAAATTATGAATCAGAATGAATAATTTGCCTTAGTAAACATGTTGGATACCTAGATATCCACAAAAAGTTTATTTTTGCTCATCAGCGTAATCCATGGATTTAATTTGAGATAAAAAAACATACAAATTTTAAATTAAAAATTAAATTTATTGAAACAATTGAGGAAGCATACGACATCATTGAACGCAGGAGATATATCTAAAATAAGAGCTTAATTTGGTGCACTTGGCCGAGATAGTGGAAGTCATTTCGCCTCCAACACAATTGCAGGCAGAGCATTGCTCCAAACACCTATATCCATCGCAGACACATAAATTGTCCATCACGAACGGATAACGGTCCCGATACAACGACGATTAAGTCGCAACTGAGTTTGGCATCGGGATAAACAGGCAACCGTAGTAATTTCAAGATCCGAACGAAGGACCACAATGGGTGAATGGCTGAAATGTCGTCAATCTATGTACCTAAATTGAGGTATACAAATACATATATTCTGACCTTAGCTGAAAGTAAGTTATATCATTCATATATTTTTGTCGGAAAATTGCATTTTATCTTGGAGAATCAGTAGCTAATAAAATTGTAGTTATGCCAATCTGCTAAACTAGTATTACGCCTGACACCATTCTTACTTTGTGTACAAACTTATTCCACACTCTCTTTCGAGAAAGAAATTACCCTGGATAAAACTGCATTTGAGCTTGTTTTAATACGTTTAAAAATGAACTGCATTTAGATAAAACGTTTCTTTGCTGCGAAAAACCTACTGTTTTAAGTATCTAAGCTGTTACCTTAGCAAAAACATCAAAACATTTTTGATTACATGAAAAAATTAATGAGTTTATTTCAAGCATGTAATTTGGCGTAGCAACTCCGGGACAGAGCCATTGTTATAAAAGAAAAATTTAAATTCTGTACTATACGCAGGCTTAATTCTGCGCGGAAGAAATAATGGGGCATCATCCATGCTAAGTGGAATCCAAAAGCTATTGTATTACTGACCTTTAACATTTCTTCATATTTGCCTCCTCTCCGACTGTAAAAGCACTAGTGTTTACTCACTAGTGTCACATTTGTAGCCCATGTATCAAAGGGCTTATCACACAGTAGACTGACCATTCCTCAAAATGACGCTGGTAACTTAATATAATAATATTACAGTAAATATTGTGAAAACGATTTAAAAAAGGAAAGACATGGCTATAGGTGGTTGTAATTCTCTTGAGTAACTTATAAATGGCCTTTTTAGATAGAGAAGCCCTTAATGACAGTAAAGCAAGAACATCATAGGCATGAAGAAAGTTTCGATAAGTTATGCCGGTCAAAGGTCGCTTGTGGCTTGGGACTGTTGGTGCACGCAGATGATGCCTAGAAAACTATCCGGTTTGACCAGAATTTACGATTCAGTACACATCCTAACTCGCGCCATCAACGGACTGTGATCGAGTTACGTAAAAACACCCTTTGATATGGAATGCGGTGGAATGTGTTTGGTTGGCTGGATTGGAGTTTCGTTTGGCCCAAAGAATGTTGATTAGTTTGTTAGACGAGTTTTCTGTCAAGTAATTGGTAAACAATTCCAAAAAGAAGACATTAATTTTATTTGATCCTGAAGTGTTGAAATTCATTGGCTGACGCATTGTGTTAAAAGGTAATTTTTAGCTCTAGGTAAAAAAATATAATTACATACATGACAATTGCGATGCATAAAGCGTAACATTTGCGTTTCATGTATGGCATTATATTCGATGAATAATTAAATCGTCAAATACGGTTCCATCATTGCATAATGCAGCTAACTTAATGAACTTTGCATTAATATTGCACGAACTCAGTAAACTACGTTGTTTATTCCTCACAATATTTGAAAAATACGACAAGTTAGAGTTGCACGATGTTACAAACAATATTTAAAAAAATAATAATGACCAAAACAGGGCAGCACCCGGTTGGCAATTCGAAATTGAATTGGACACTGTAGGCTTCATTTGATTTTAAAATGCTTTCCATCTTTTCATAGTTCATAATATAGTGCAGCGTAACCATATCGAAAGTTTTCATGAACATGAAGACTTAAATAATGAGATAAGCCATGATAACGTGGCTTTTTTATGATTACGCGTTTAAAATTCGGGCAATTCATTCTAACATTTGAGGGGAATATAGCTCTGTTTTTTAAAATTACTTATTACTTATAATTTAAGCTTGGTCCGGGCTAAAATGAAAGTTTGAATGTAGCTTTTATCCATTGAATAAATATTCGATATTCACTAGATCACGTTTTCCATTTTAAAGATGCTTGAGGCAAGCGTTATTTTGCTTCATTACAAAAATGAAATTTCCTCCGCGGGAATGAAATATGAATTTGGCCGTGAGTAACTATCATTGGAAGTTAACACTCATGCATGTACTTATAATTTTCCAAGATGGATGAGAAAGAAAATCAATTCTTCTACTCCGGTACCACACTTTCTATAAAGAGAAGATACATTTGCTATTTAAAACAACAATGCAATACTCCTTCGAGATGTTCCCAAATATCCAAGTATTTATCAATAATAATATTGTAAAATTAATATTAACACAAAACGAAAACTTTATTGGAATTGATGCACTTTACTAATTCTATAACACTGAACTTTCTCAACAAATCATACGCTAATATTTTGGAGATAATATCAAGGCTGTAAGACCGCTTCTGATCTGATAATCCACCTTCTCCTACATTAGTCCTTTTTTTAAATAGAATGTCCCAATGCAATGAATGTTATAAATCCAAGCAATATGTATGACTCGGTGGAAGAACTACTTCCCAACTAAAGGAAAAGTTTTTCACACCCAAGCATACCTAACATATTATAACTGCTTCAGTGACAAATTCCTAGAAAAGTGACTAAGGATACATAAAAGTGCCGAAGAACTCATTTAAAATGATTAAATTCGCAATTTCACCTGATTTTCGGCTAAGATGGAATTTTGATTGCTTCAAATGCTAAATTTATCCAACAAGGGACACTGTTGCGCTCAAAACGTGCGCGTGTAGCGCGATTACTCAACTAAGAGAATTAAAAAGTGCATCAAGTATTATGGTCATTTGGATTTGCTAAAGGTGAATTAAAATTCTAACTATTATTCTTTTCCCCCTCAGGTCTCGTGGTTACACCGAAAAGACGACGCCATCCACTTGCTGACGGTCGGACGGCAAACGTACAGCAGCGACTCCCGCTTCTCTCTCGCATATCGATATCCAAACAATTGGCGACTTCAAATTTTGTTCACCAACAGACGGGACGAAGGCCTCTACGAATGTCAGGTGGCCACGCACCCGATAAGAGTCAGAAAGGTGTACCTGAAAGTGACAGGTGGGTTCCCTTTCCGTACCTCATTAATATTGGTGAGGATGAGTCTGTGCACTTTACCATTTACTTTCATTTTTCTTAATTAATGACAGATGAATTATCTACAACTACCCATTTACGACTATAATTTAAAACAAAAGTGAGAACATGGTATTTAAATGCATTAAGTGCATTATCTTACCGATAAAAATAACTGGATTCAACTAAGCACTTCACCGTTGGTTCGTTTAAAATAAATAATTGGACGTAAGTATGCAATTTTGGTGGAAAAGCAGTTTCAGGCTCTCATACGGTACTATCGGAGCTAATTCACTGGGTATATATTGAATGTTATTATTTTGTATCATGTGCGGAAGTAAGTGGAACAATAGTTATAAACTGATTATACACAGTTTATTAGGCTTGACAAAGAGTTAATAGAGGCCTGGGAAAAAGGCTGAGCGACGCTGGTTTAGAAATAAGCCCCCTTAGTAGCCGGATGAAGTGGTGTTTTATCTGAGGTGATTGGTGTTTTCTGAAGCCTACAATAATGCCATGATAATGGAATTCTTTTGTTAGTCATTTCCTTGTGAAGTCAATAACTCTCTTCTGGTACCAACTTACAGCCTCAGTGGCGATAGGTTCAGTCTTCGCCGGGTCGCGAGTTCGGATGTAGTATAGATGGTTTCTTCACTACCACTAAGAATCTTTGCGCGTTAGGTTTTTTGGGTTCAACTTCTCGAGTGCCTTATGGGGATCTCTTGGCCATATGCTCCGTAAGATTCATATGGGAAATTCATGAAAAGCTTCCTATGTTTAACCGGATCAGAATTTTCATTTTGGAGCACCTTGGACGAGGATTTAAACATGGCAGACGAAGGGAAATCGGTGGACGAATCTTCTAGGGAGCAGAATAAGGTGTCTTAGTGGAGGAGGTCCTATGAAGAAGAAGTGGTTTGTTGGAGAGGGCTTTGGAAGAGAGGAGATGGTGGAGAAGAGGAGGGAGAAAATGAAAAGGGATTTTAGATGGAATGAAGGTTGGCAGAAGATATGAAGACTTTAAGTGGGACTTAACAACGAAAAAGTTATTTTTTTTCCGGGGCAGGCTTAGAGACCGCACGGCAATGGAGGAGGGAGGGCAGGCAATGCCGAGAGACTGCCGTATATTGGCAGAATACCCATGAATTATTTTTCATTGACCCAGTAATTCAGTTTATTACCTCATTTCTTTGCTTCGACGAAAATTAAACCCCCTTGTTGCACTTAAAATATGATTTAGGGCTATTTAGTGCTGATGATGGCATGCTTCATATTACAACATCTAAAAACTAATACCCTCCCTTTTTTATGAGTTATATCACTTTCGTAAACAGTGTTTAAATTTTCACTTAAAATGTGTATTTTTTCATTTCATTTAGCGATAACTAAGAAAGATAGGTCTATCGACTGCTTTTGATATACTACATGAAAAGGAAATAAATAATTGTTGCAATGAAAAATTATTTCGATACGATTTCTGGTCAGTTAAAAATATGGAGACCAAGGGAAAAGGGAGAAAAACTCATAATTGGGGATGAGTTTCTGTTTCAGCTCCTGTCACTATACATAATGTATTGATATAACGTTTCATTTTCAATAAATTAAATCTTAGGTAAAATATGTAGATAATTATAAAATTGGAGTGATAATAGTAATAAAAAAGCCCAGATTGCCGTATTCGTCACGTCCCAATAATAATGTTCACATTTCTTCCTTTCCACAGCTCCTCAGATTAGGATAGTGGACGAGAACCGTCATGAGGTCCACGAACGATATTACAAAGTGGGTAGCGAAGTAGAGCTGACGTGCCTGGCCACCCAACTGGAGAATAGGGACGGCCTCCCAGAGATTGACCCTGAGGGCAACGTCACCCTACCGGTCACCACGACCACGCGACCCCCAAGGACTGGCCCGCGCAGGGGATTCTTCACCCTTAAAGGGGCGGCTGGCAGGGTGCTCTGGAGACACGGCGACTCTGCCATCACGCACAACTCCAACGGAAGAGGCGTAGGGTAAGCCACGGTTTACGTCATATTTATTCACCACACAAGTCGATTTTTTTCTTTTTTGAAATTTCCATTCCTCACAAAACCTTTTGACAGATGCCAATTGGACGACTTAAACGACTGGAAGGGACAATTCATTTAAAAAAATATTCTATAAAGTTGAAGTGGTTGACAGCCGGGTCCACTATGAACAAAAGAATACAAGGTAATTTAAACGTAATTTGAGGCAGTGGCACTTAAGTATTCGAGTTAAGTTAAGAACATTACCTGAATAGCATAACTTTACGCAAAAGATGGCTCTCGTTTATATCTAATTGAGCCAATCGTTAAGTGAGGCAATTTTGAAGAAGAGTAATTTCCTAAGTTTACATAAAGTTAAGAGTGATTTTCTTGGGTAAGAGCGGCTTTCCTGGCATGCACCACCAGCGAAGAGAAACTGGAATACGAAAATAAAGAAAAATATTTAAAATTTACCTCTAAGATTCTTATTGACATGGCTGGCAAGTGATCGATTTTGCCCAACAAAATATATTTGGAATTTTAAAAATTGGAGCCATAATTTGGAAGTTTTTACTGTTGAAGAAAAATTTTAAATGAAAGTTAAAATCTAAGTTAAGAAATGCCCAAAGTTAAAACACCAATGTCACTGCATTTTTTAACTCCGATGTACACTGAAACTTAGCTGCGTGAACTTATTTAATTTTGCATTCCATACTAGTGATCTCTGGCTATATTCACTCTACGGCAAACCAGACATTCAGAGGTAATGACATACACTTTTTCTCCTAACCTTCCCTCATTCCTCTGCGTACCTCTCGTAGCCTTCTGCGAATCTTTCCATCAACAGTTTTTGCTATAGCTGTGGTGTTGGTTGCTTACAATGACGCATTCAACAGTTGCAATAATACTTACTAATCCCAATGTAATCCAAAATAATATTATCAATTTTTATTAACAGGATCAGAGTGAGCCAGGGTGGGAGAAATGTTGCTCTTACATTAAGGATAGAAGCTGTGACGAAAGAAGATGGAGGGAATTACACATGCTCCATTGGCACTCTCGCAGCAGCTACTGTCTTTATTCACATCTTAAACGGTATGGCTTACCTTTTATACTTCAGTGAAAATCATAAAATATTATATTTTTCAAGGTATATGTCTAGCAAATACATTAGAACTTATGAAATAGGGGTCAAATTAATGTTAAATTGATTAAGCAGGCATAGGTCAATTTTTTTACGACGGATATGTTCTTTACAAGACTTTGCGGGTACATGAGCCTTACAAAATTGAACCATTTGACTATTATTTGGTAGGTTAATTATTAGTAAATTAAATCAGACTAGGGATACTTCATCTAATCACAAGTGGATCCAATGAAAAGCAAGTGCTTTTAGGACCTGAAATGGCTAAACCTGGTTGACCGCTATTTGGGGACAAAATGTAGATGGATGTTTCAACGAACAAATTCTTGAATGAAACAAATATAATTCATTTAGGAAAACAGACTTTGAAGTAGGTAAAACAAATACATAAGCCTTCAAGAGGTCTCTTTTCAATAATTAATTTACGGTACTGCTATCAGGATAAACTACTAAGATGAAAAGTAAAAGGTGTATTGCGGTTTAGCAATTGCAAAGTTTAGCTTAAATTTTTTTATGCCTGGATTATGAATGATTCGGATGAATGAATGATTGTGAATGATTACGAATGACACTAAAATAATTAAAATTTAAAGATTCTCGCCGATATGATAACGAAGATTCTCCTATGTGATTGACCTAACTTTGGTTACAGGAGTGTTTTCACAAAACCTAAGCCACCATTACGAATTTCCATTAAAAGGGATTTGCACGTAATCACGATAATGTTATTTGGACTTCCAGTTTCTACTCATAGTTGAATCGGAACGAATTTGAAAAGCTAGGGATTTCCACGGCAAGGTCGAGAAAGTTGTCGCGCACTAAAAGCCCCGGAATCAAACTCGGGCTTCCCTGGAACATTTCTTTTGTTATTTGCCCCAGAGAAAGAAATAATAGCGGACGCGGCTTTTATCGGGACTACCTCAGATTATGGGATTAAGAGGGCACCAGGAGGCTTTTTGGCATGAAAGGATATTCAAATTATATAATTGGTTCCAATTCCATTGATGGTGGATAAAGGGGTGAGGCCACAAAACTTCTGAGTCCCCAATCCAATTGAAAAAGGAAAGAGAGAAAAAGATTAGAATCTAAAGGAGATGAACCGGAAAGCAAAATTAGCATTTTACCCTATTTAGGGCAAAATCAACTTTTGGAGAAATCCGTACCGCAGCAGTATTTTGACAAATTCTTTTAAGTTGTCAAGCGAAAAATTATTCTATTGAGTATTCTACACATGCAGTTTTTTAATTCACTGGTCATTTTGAAAATAATCACATTTCACTAATTGTAATGCAGTATGTAGCCCAAAGGCTTTTACCGTTTTCCTTGTCCTGAGAAATGCTAAAAGAAATAATAAATGAAAGGGTCACTTAGGAAGAGGATGGAATGCGTCTTGAGTATCCTAGGAGATGTTAAAATATGAAATCACGGGTAAATAAATAGGTTAACCAGAAGAGAATGGCTTAGAGAGTTTTAGTTATAGAAATCAATCTTCAGATTTATTTCTATAACTAAAAGAGTGACTTCTATGAGAGACAGATGATTGTGATCACATTCAGCACTATATCGGAAAAAGCGCTTTCGCTTCGCGCTTTCATAGGGTGCCCAGAGTGGCAGTGTCGAAAATGAGGCAAGTCCTAAGCGTTGAGTAATTTCATTCTTCCTGCGCTTACCATTCATGAATAATTAGAATAATTTAATCATTAACATCTGATTAACATCTATTCACCAAAATGCAATGTCTATTTTTTCACTCTCAGGTTTTATTGTTTTAATATCATTGATAAATGTTTAGATACCAAGCTTTTTGAACGTATAAGCGTGTGATTAATGTATTACAGCAAATGGTTGTATTTATCAATGAAACAAATCGCAGTGTATAAGTCATTAAATTCTTTAGAACATTATTCTCTAAACATTTATATGCAGTTCGTAACGTATCAATTCAGGTTAACAGAAGTTTGGAAAAAATGTTTTCCTTACAGCGCGGGGAAAATTGTAATTTCTGTGTTCATCGCGGAGTTGCTCTCATGGTTGACGTTTGCAGCAAATGTCAGGTTTGGGCAATTTCCGGAATATTGGTCCTAAATCAGATAGTTTGTCACCATTACAGGTTTCTAAAAAATTACTTCCTTCTAACACTCCTAATATTAATCGAATGGTTTGGTTGCATCGTGATATATAATATCATGATAGGTAAATAAAAATATAGAAAAGAGGTACAGAATTAAGAAAATAGATGTTAATGAATGCGAAATAATCTATGACGGTGAATCGCCATTTGACAAAATTGGTTCTTAATTACTCTCAACGGAACTAAACATCCGATAATGAACTCAAATTGTGAGTTTTGTGTACTCACGGATATTTGAATTATACTAGTATTCGTTATATTTTCCTATGTACACCCGTAGTCACAAAAGGCATTGGACATATTCAGGGGATTCCATATATTGCCATATGCCAAATCAGATGACCAAATGACACAAAGCTCAGCAACACATTAAACTCCTAAGCTCACTAGAGTCAACGAAGATTTTGATGTCTACTTTTGCTTCCCTTCCGAAACTATATCCCTTGCAGTTTCAAGTATTACACGTGCCACAATATTTACCTAAGCACCACCAAAATACAATTTCAGCATATACATTGAGTAATAAAAAATACCAAACATTGCTATATGCAGTAAAAAAATGGGAAATAGAACAGGATAGAAGATTATAATCTAAAGTTACTAGAAAGAGATGATAGCACTTTCGGAAAAAAGTAAATTATTCAACTAGTCAGTATTGCTGAGTTATTTTTATGACATAAACAAGGAGCTATTTGAAGAAGAACCCCATGCGAGAGAAAATGAAATCACTTTTCATGAGCTCCTAAATGAGCCCTTTGCTTCTTTGCTTTGAACGCTTCTTACTACTCTACTACTAACGGATACTCTACCTGCATGTGACGTTTCCTTTCCACCCTTCGCTGCTGAAAAATATGCGTCCTTATCTGTGACTAACCACGGGCTCCACTTTGTCGCATTCATCATCTCGGCTGAGGAACCCGAGGAATTCCTATTAAGACCGACGTAATGTTGCTCTTCATTCCTAAAAGAAAAGGCGAAAAGGAAAGACTCTGCTGCCGCGACTTTCCTCTTCCGCGAGGTTTTAATATCTCAAGCCGTGACGTCTTTTTCCTCCTCCCTTTCTCTCTCTCTCTCTCTCTCCGCTCACGTTTTAAGTGGGAGAGGAAACTCAAGAAGACTGATAATAGCACATAATAGAGCTATAAAGAGAGGAAAGGAGAAAGAAACCATATCGAGACAGAGGCATTGGGAAAGGTATTCAACTCTGAGGAGATTTTCCAAGTAAGACATGACATATTACAGCCTCTTCACAGCCATAGATCGGAGAATTGCTTAAACGTGAGGGGTTTTAACAGAAGGGAGGAAACTATTGCGACAGGTAAGCATGTAGATACATTAAATTAGAATTTATTACATTGAAATCCACGTTCTACCCCGCGAGCAACCACCAGGAACCCTGTTTTCAGCTTTCTTTAGAGTATGTCAATTGATCTTTTTCCTTTCTCGTAGCAGTTTTTTAAGCAAAAAATGAAGATAACCTTATAAACGAATATGTAAGGAAATCCACCACGGAATATTTTAAAGAAGTTGTAATTGAGTAGGATTTGGCCATACGGTTTCCAGTTGCTTTTTTCCAATCCACTTTAATTCAAAGAGAATTTCACGCAAGTTACAGTAGTGCCATTTCAGTAATTCGTTAACAACTGTCTGAGAAGTAAAGCTTTTGTTTAAGAAGTTTCTCATGGTAAGGGAGAATCGTCAGTAACGTGACTCCAAAAATGGGGCCAATGACAATATGGCCCATTTTGTGCTTGGAGTGATATTGCGCAAAAAATTACCTTGGAAGAATCTAAATGACGCCGTTGATGTTGAAAACTTGTAGCTAATAATGTAAAATTTGCGACGACGTAGTTTTTGTCACATACCACGTGGGGACGGTGACCGAGAATGCAAATGACGGTGGAAGGAATCCAGCAAGCCATTGAGAGAGAACACAGCGCTGCCAACGCCAACTCGTGAAATTATGAAAACACCACCTGGAATGGGGGGGGGGGGGGGTAGGAAAACGGAGATCTTCGTCGTCCTGAATTGCGGAATGTTTTCAGACGTGCTTTGTTTAACTCCGAAGAGCACCCTCTCCACTTACCTTTTGCGACATCACCTTGAGTCACAACCGTCACCTTTTAATCCTGCAGCTGCATCTTGCCTCTCTCCAGCACGAGATTAGAGAAAAAATGATAAACCCTTAAGCCTCAAGCCACGGCTAGTTTCCCCGGTTTAACTCCTTCTCCGCATTCATTCGCCAAGATGCTCCAGTTTCGCCCGCCCATTCGAGCGGGGAACCCCTAAGATTTTGACCGCGGCGAAAACTGCGGGAGCTGCCTGCGTCTGGAAGGAGCTTTTCCTGGGAGAAGAGAGGAAGATGCTGGGAGGTCATGAGGTGGAAAAATAGGAGGAGGTTTAAGACGGAGGAGGCTTGCTAGCTTTTGCGTAGCAAGGAGTGTGGGAGGTGGAGGGAGGTGAGAAGGTGGAGTAGGGATGAAATTGAGGCTGGGAGGAGCGAGAAAGAGTGAAGTCCGCAAGGAGAGCACTAAAACCCTTCAACTTCCTTTAAGTCCTCACTTGAAAATGTTTTCCTTTAGGTTTAGTCACTGCTGACGTGCTTCCTCAAGCTGGAAGGAGGGTGGGCGGGGTGGGGGGAGAGTAGGTGTACTGCGGGCGGCAGGAAAAGAGGGGAGTAGTAGGAAGAAGAAGAAAAGAGGCCCTTCGGCGTAGAGGAGTTTTTCGCCATTCGCAATACCTCTTGGGAGACGATCCGGAACGCTGTTGTGTGTGAGGCAGTGTTGCCCCTTGGGGAGATGGGAGAGCACACTGCGAGGGCACTGGGGAAGAAGAGAGGGAACGGGGGCGGGGGGTTATTGTCGGAAAGTTTCGGGGGCGAATCTTTGTGCTGCGTTCCCGTTGATGTGGGATAGAACTGTTCCCGGCCGATGGTCGTAAAGGGACACCGTACACGTTTAAGGGTGAGAGCAAGGGTTGCCGAAAAGAGGACGTAGACGGATTCGCTGCTTAAAAACTGCTCCCCAAGGGGTTAAGGGGCAAAGGCTCCTGGGTGGCCGGGAACAATACACTGCGCTAACTGCGGTGGTCGGGATGATAATGAAGTTGTCGAAGTGGATCGCTGTCTTATTCGTTGTAATTTCGCCGGCTACGAACGGTGTCGACGTAGATGCGAGTGGGTGTGACATAAAAATGCAACTAGAGTGGATAGTCCTTTCGAATGTTTCCGGCGAAGTGTGCCAAACGGATGAAGATGTTCTTTCGCGACTGAGACTGCTATTTTATAATGAACCAACTGATTTTTTTTTTTGTTAGAGCGAAAACGAATATTATAAGCCCGTGACTACAAACCTTTAAAAACTAACCAATATATTTTATTCATCATCACTGGGCACTGAAATATTTAAATAGTTATTGGTATATCGTGTTAGCGAAATAGTTTAAACTATTTAAACGAAAATTTAGTCGAACAGTTAAAGTCATTGTTAGTTTATTAATTGAATATTGGTGTGACTAAAAGTAAAATGCGCCAGGAAAATATTTGAAAAAACGTGCGTATTTAAACGTATTTTAGACAAACAATAGAAATGATTGCTATATTGTGGTGAGGAATTGAATTTCAGAGCACACACAACATAAAATGTAGCCCGAATGCCGTAAAAATGATTTAAAAAATTTTAATATCAGAGTATTATCTAAAACCTACCAATTTAATTGTGCTAAAAGTACTTTCCCACTCCCACGAGATGTGATTATCATTTAAAAAATATTTTTACTACAGAGGCCCTCATTCTTTTTAACTGGTACTTGGAAAGAAGTACATGAAGTTAAGTAGATGTATAGATAGATAAGTTAAGAAAGAAGTATATATTTGGTTAGATGCACAGTTGATTAACCAATTAAGCAAAATTATACAAATCAATATGACATATTTTTTGCCCCCAATATTTCAAAACATTTCTTCCGATCATGTCTACCGCAGTAAAAATTTCAATGTATCGTATTTAAAAATAGATTAATTATCAAGAAGCTAATGCTCAATGAAGTTGATAATACATTCCTTAATCATGGTTGCTATCATACAAGGCACTTGGAATCATAATGCCGTTCGAAAATCAAATCAATCGAGAACCTGGTGGAAAAAAATACTTCTTGTGCAGATTGACCTAACTCATGAATCGGAATAACGAATGTTTACGAAAATTTTACCTCAGTTTAAAATTTCCTAATTTCCCAATGTCATGAATATTTTTCTTCAGGTTCTCTCATGGATTCCTCTGCTCTATCATGGGAAACATTTTCGAATGAACCACTTTACGAACACCGATTATCTAGGGAAGTCATTGCTATCGACCGCTCGCTGGAGCCGCTCTTGATATTTCGACATATCATGCCTAATCCTTCCTGCCTCGCCGATACATATTAACGCAACGCATCCCTTGTATTGAGCCTGCTATTGCTATGGTTCTCCATATAGTGGCTACCCATTAAAGACCTATAATATCAGACCGAATCATTACCTTCGGATACGACTTATGACCAATACACGAGTTGAAACCGCGCTCTTTTTGAGGGCTTTTAACTGTTCCGTTCTACTTTTGGCCATCTTTATTAAACTTCTGGCAACCTATGCGCTACCAATATTAAGGTTTTGGGTTCTCTTACTTTTTATGCACTCTTTTACCTATTTGTGTACCTTCGCTTCTCCCAAATATGTAGACTTGATAACATGGATCAATTTTGTTGTGAAATAATTACATAAGCAACATAATGCAGTTGTTCCAGTTGAACTTACAATTAGAGAAAAATTACCGGCGTTACAAATATAAGAATCTTACTGAAGAAATGTTGAATACTTCGTTTGGTATTCGCATTGTTTTATTTTGTTGGATATTCCCGAATTTAATTTTATCACCACCATATTTTTTATCCTAAGCCTTCTGATGTATATGACACCTAAAAAGTTTTTTTTTCTAAATCACCTATATAACTTTCCTCCATACAGTGGTAACATAATGCAGTTGCTCTTCAACATATTAGTATTTTGGAAAATAATCTGAGCGGGTTTATCTCAGTGGTTAAAATAATCTCAATATTAACACTCAGTCAAAGTCTTTCAGGGTCAATATTTCAGAAACCTTTAAAGCGGCACAACGATAGTGTAAAGATCCCCAGATGATTTCCAAGCTAAAGGGTATTTTTTCTGTTGATGCATTGACTTCTAGCCACCACGCTCACATGTGAGATATCATCAGGTGCAACCATAAATATAATTCTCAAGTTAACCTAGCATAAATGAAGGAGCACTTTTTTATATTGCAGAGAAAATACGAATAGCAAATAATCTGAAAGGAAACAAAAGTTATAAATAAAAATACGTTCAAATATATGAGGGTGTATATTCATTATTAATATCTACAGCTAAAGTAACAGAAGTGACACCTATATTTTTAACTATGAAACTTATACATAAGGGGATAATTAATGTAAAACCTTGATTTAACTCGAAATTTCATGCTGAAAGCAAAAAGAAAGTGTGAAACTCATAGTGAAAAAATCATTCGCCTGGACTGGGATTCGAACCCAAACCCCCAGATTTTGCGCCGAGTGCTCTACCAGTTAAGCTACCCAGGCGTCATCTCTCACTATGAATTTTTATTTTAATTTCTTTGAATTGATAACAAAAGTTTCCTGGCGTACGTTTTTACAATACTGGTGTATTTTAAGCTGAAAGACAGGGTTACGTCGTAAACCTTAATGCAAAATTAATTCAAGGAAAATATGGTATTTATGTCAAAAGAATGTGATTTCATCCAATAATTTCTTAGGAACCATTACATCGATAAACCTAATTCCATTGGTTTAAAACAATTTTGAATCTACTACACTTCCTTTGCATTCTGAGGAACGCTCGAGTTAACCATTCATTTATTAATAAAGGAATTTCTTTTTATTTACCTTCTTAATAATAAAAAGAATATGGACCGAATAAGAAATTAGAAAAGACTTTAATACATATACGCAAATTTGAACATAGGTATCAATCACTTTTATCCGTAAATCCAAAAAACGCTACATCTGTTGCATGAAGACGTAAATGCCTATTTACATTCTATTGAAAGCACTGTTATGAGGTAAATTAAGTTAAATAAATAAAGCTCCCGGACTTAATTTCATGGGGCTATAACTGGCAACGGACACCAACTTTTTAACTGTAATCTGCGTCGAAAACGTCAATTTTTAAATTTCTCAGATTGCAAACGCGTGAAATTATGAATGGAAGAAAGCATGCGTTAAAAATAAATAAAATGTCTGGTTTTCAATTAGGCAATTGAATGATTAAGTGTACAGGATTGGACGAGTTTTTTGTGTGCAATGGGGGTTCGCTAGTCAACTGAGCATGAGGATTATTCGTAAAGCGTTCTCTTCCCTAGGCCAAAACTTGGCTCCGAGTGCGACTTCTCCAGAACTTCTTCTTATTAGATTACTTTGAAACCTATTACTTTGAAACCTATTTCTTGTCTCGTCCTTGACAAAGTACTGACAGAGCATTTTGAAACGAAGCTCGAAGCATAAGTACGTACTGCGACTTGTCTGGAAATGCTCCTTTAGAATACGAAACCCTGTAACCCTATCATTTAAGAGATTGAGGTGATCGAATTTTAAACCCTTGGCCTAGGAGATTTAAGAGTAAAGCAAGGGATTCTTTAAATTGTATCGTATCAACTAATAGCTTAGCAGAGATGGTGATTTTCATGCAAGACTTTTACCGGGCTTAAATCAAGCTATTACAAAAAGTGACGTTCATTCAAGAAACCTGGAACTGGAAACAGAAGATATTGCACTGCAGTAGGGTGTAATAAACATTAGTTAACGTTTTTGTTTTTCAGAAATTTTCTCAACGTGTTGCCAACTACAAGAAAAGGATTTGTTGAATGTGAAGGGTAGAGCACTCTTAAGTGAAGTCGTAGAATAAACTCCTTGTGTAGGCTTCCGCGGGTTGATGAGTATGAAGATACATTTCTTCCGGGTATTACACCGCGTAGGTCCATTGTTCAGGGACGACAGTTTCGCCGGCGTTGCAGTCGGCTTCTTCAGGTCAGTGAAGTGTGGATGCAGAATGTTGGCCGCCTTATATATCTTATCCGTAGGGGTTAGGTCACTCGTGATTGGCTGTTGCTGTTTTTCTTTTTCCCGCGCAAAACGCGTTTCCAGGCATTCGCGAGGGAATAGCCATCTTCCCTATTGAAATTGTCTTCATTCTTGCTTATTTCGATGGCCTCTCGTATGAGACGTGGGAAATATCTCCTTTCTTCGGAAATTAGCTTAGCTTCTTCAAAGTTGATGTTGTGGGTAGGGCCCGTCCATGTGTGCTCTGCTATGGCAGAGAGGGAACGCGTTTTGCGCGGGAAAAAGAAAAACAGCAACAGCCAATCACGAGTGACCTAATCCCTACGGATAAGATATATAAGGCGGCCAACATTCTGCATCCACACTTCACTGACCTGAAGAAGCCGACTGCAACGCCGGCGAAACTGTCGTCCCTGAACAATGGACCTACGCGGTGTAATACCCGGAAGAAATGTATCTTCGTAGAATAAACGGTTATCCTTTCTTCCCTGGGTTTGAATGTTGTCACATGAGTTTATTTTTATACCGCCTTCACAGAGCAATGCATGTTGGGAAAAAGGGAGCTTTGAGGTACATACAATCATCACCAGCATGGTTCGTCAGATAATTAAGGATAGAAAATCCCGCTCCCATTATAACCGGGAAACTCGCTTCACTCGCTTAAATGATATAGCAGTAATGAAGCTTATTGTGACAAGATAATGAATTGGTAATTGATTCGTTTTAGTTATTTAGTCTCCTGCTTCCCAGTTTCATTTGAAGCTCGATTATCATGAATATTATTACCAGTTAAGTTAATCGGAAATCCTTCCGTTTAAGTTATTAATGCACGTGAATGCAGCAAGTGGGTTTCACTTCCTCACTTTGTAGCCAATTACTATGCAGGCTTTTTGCATGCTTTATGAAAGCGAAAATTTTGAAATGTGGACTGTATATTGCATATTGAATGGGGTAGGGATCGCAAAAAAGGAACTTAAATATTTTTGTGTCTTTATTCTCGCGCCGGGTGTCCAATCGTATATATCGCGGACTGCCAAACGGCAGATAAAAAATTCACGCCAGGAAAGGTATACCTAATATATGCGTTTTTTCCGGAAATGTTGTTTCAACCCTCTCCTCATTTTACAAAATATTCGACTGCATAGTGGCAAAACGACTGGACTTTCAACTAGCGTTGTGCTGATGAATCCAAATTCGGATGGAGGTGAGTAAGAGTGAGTTTATGGAAGAAATGAAGAAAGCAGGACAGAGAGGAAGGGGAAGAAGGAAGAGGCAGAACGAGACGAATGAGATAGAGGGCGATAAAGGGGTGAGGGTTGAAAAGGAAAAGCGATAGAGCGAGAAGTCAGACAAGGGAGACTAACTTGGATTTCAGACGCTCGGTCTCCGCTAAACCCGGTTTTTTGCTTCTCATCTGTTCATATCGATGAAAGCCATAATAAGGCCACCTAATCTTCATGCTCCAGAGGGAATTAGAGCCATTGATCTCTGGTTTAGGGAAAGAGCACGCCTTGGAATTTCGAGCGGAGATCCCTGAAATGGCGGCGCTGTTGAGAATTAGATGTTTGAAAGAGCTTGGGTCAATTAGGACGAATGAAATATAACTTTCCGTTACTAATGTTAAAGGTATTAATTCGTTACCGGTGCCTCAATAATGCAAAAGCACTAAGAGTATGAAGCAATGGTGACATTATAACGATTACAATTACTTTTCATGTGAGTGAAACGGAAATCTGAAGAGAGCTAAGAAAATTCGGACACTGCATAAGAAATTTGTGGAGTAATGGAAAAACCAATACTTTATCCATCTGGGATTTGATGCGGGTTCCCACATTCTCTACATTGACGTATTATTTGTTAAATGGCCCCAAAATATCATTTCACTTGACTTGCTATAGGGTTAAAATTGCTATCGAGTAAAACGGACTATTCATTGAAATACCTTCTAGTGTATGCTTGCACAGAGACAATAATATAATAAATCCGTCTAAACGGTGTTCCTCATAGTTTAGAAACTATTTTTGTTAACTAGAAAAAGATGAAAAGAAGGGAAGCCTTAGAAGCGCTGAAGGAACAGAATGGAAGCTCAGAATTGAAGAATAAATTGTACAACCGAAGCCCAAAGTAGACTGTAAAAGATCTGTTATGACAGAAATTATGTAAATTTCAAAGTCAAATAAAAAACCCCTATTGATTCAACCCACAAACGGCCACATTTTTATTTTTCACCATAATAATATTTTTCTCGTTGGAAGAGTCTAAATGGTTTTTAATGCTACAGACTTTTAAATTAACTATCAAAACACACAATACTGATAGCTAGCGTTTTGAGATTGACGGAATTAGCATTAAAATATCCAAATGCGTATTTTTTTGATAATGCGTGAACAAAACTGTTTGTAATTTATTAAGAAGTATTTTACTAGTTTAAGCTGGCAATGCTCTTCATTTGTTAATCTATTCTCTGTAAAAGATAAGTGCTAGAGCGCTTACCAACGAAAGCTATCTACAAATCACTACCACCTCATAAACTGTTATTACAAAAAGGGCTCTAAACTACTATCTAGCTACATTAAGAAGCTTAGGGAAATTAAGCATATTAAAGATATTGCAATGCCATCATCTGATATCTATCTGAAAGATGAAGAAGCAGGGTAAAGCATGTAATTGATTTTAGGAAAGCAAACGAGGAAATAAGGCCCCCAGTGTATAATCATGCGACATGAAACAGTCCATGACAGCTAAATGGGAGGTTTACCCTACTTAAAAAATCTGTTACTCACGCTGATCGAGATTACTTTTACTATGGTTTGTACAATATTGTAACACATACTTCTTAAATCAGAAACCTTTAAGAAAGGAGTGGAAGGAAGTTTCCTCAACGTATACATACATCACTGGTAAAAATAATTGGCAGGTCATTGTTAGTTATTAAAGGGTAAACAATTCTTTAAGTCATTTAAAGGAAACTTTATGGATCCACCAATTTTAAAACACACTAATTAATTGAAGTTGAAGACGTCTGTAAACTTGAAACGAGGGCGTTCAAATGTCTTGTGTATGCGTCAAACTTCAAACTTGAAAGAATTACGTGACTTAGACTAGTGGAATGGATTGAATCAAGTACGTGTTACATAAACTCAAACATGTTACATCGCCAGGCTACAAGAGCGAGAGCTTAACTTAGTAACATGGAGTAAGTTATATTCAACGAGTGGAAATAAATCGAAAAATTGTTGGATTCATAAAAACCATTCGAGAGTGCCCCTGCAGGATTAGTCTGCGCGTGAAATCGAAAGTTCGTTCGTGGTTGAAGAGGCAGTTTTGCTTGTCTCTGTCTGTGGTGAGAGGCCTTTCGTGAGTGAATGGGAATTGGAGACGGCGAAGGGGGTGAATTGTAAAAAATATGGGAATAAAATTCTTGCACCAATGGAGAAGAGCGAAAGGGAAGCGAACAGGTCTTGCTTTCAAGAGAGTGCTTTGCTGGAGTGAAAGGAGGTAAAAAAAAGAATACTTAAAGCAAAAATAAGGACCACGGTGAGGGAGCCGCGGTGCAGAAGCTGTTTTGGCAGTGTACACCAGTTTCCTTCACACTGATGGAAAAATAACAGTAAAAGGAGCATTCATCGCTGTCTTCCAAAGCTTTCCAGATTATTCGCCATAAGGTCTCCAAACAAACGGAGACATCTTAAGGATCTTGCTTAATGAAAATAAGGGCGGTGTGGGGTGAGAAAATAACATTTTTCCCATTTATGTGAAATCATAATGCTTCTCTTGTTAATTTTGAGGATACCGGGACTAGCCACGGTAGTTAACTTTACGGAGTCACCCGCAAGTGCACATAAGTGCGATATTCCATAGAGGAAAAATCATTCGCCTTGACCGGGATCATCATCATACCGGTCAAGGCGAATGATTTTTCCTCTGTGGAATATCGCACTTATGCTTTTCTTGTCTCTAGATTCCAAGCAACTATGATGGTATTCAATACAAAATTACTTCCCGTGCAATAACCAATATTGCAGGTTGGTGGTTGTAGCGTTTTGATTGCGTTTAACGAGGTTATAATCAGCCAAATCCGTATCACATATTCTAAATATTTCATCTTACGAAAAGTTATTCACAAAGAGTAATTTATCCGAAGATTGTTTGAATGAGGTCCTCCACTCTTATTTTTCTCTCTAAAATACGCTTTATTCCTCCAATAATTCCTTCCTTAGATATTTATATTCATAAATAAAAAAGATATTTTAATATAAATGAGCAGCAATCTACATAAATTACTATGAGAAGTCAAGCTTTTTCAAGGATTGGATATGTTGCCACAATATCCTACACATGAAGATAATGTTTGCCAAGCCATTGGTCCATTCATAATCAGGCACCGGGAATTTAAACGATGAGTGTGAAAGTATATAAAATTTCTACTGAGGGGATTTGAATGGGAGAATACTAGGTGCTATAAGTTATAATAGAACGGAATAAATAGATTCTGATGGTTAAATATATACAATAGTCGTATATAATTCATAACAGTGCTTGCGATATGCGAGGACTAGACTTCTGAAGTTCATTAAAAACTGTTCTTTAACGTGAAACTTTCATTGATCATGGTGTAAAGTTGAACAAAGATACGTTGAGCGAAGTTTTCATTCTTCTAAGTTTACGTTGCCTTGCAACGGCCGACGAATTCATTTTCTAACACCGACATCAATATCAAGCCTAGAAAGGAACCAATCCCCAACCAAAATAATAGAAAATGACGGGAGTCCGTTCTCTCAGAGTTCAAATCGTCATGATTACGTGTACTTGTCGTATTTATAGGAAGTGTACTTTGACTTATGCTTTGCTTCTTATCGCTCCAATATCACTCCAATATCGCTCCGTATTGACTGGGAGCCTGGAGCATAAGATCGGATATATAACAAAGTAGCTTAGAATAGCTTTTCCAAAGTGATGAGTATCAATGTATATAGAACACGAGGTAATATGTGGAAAATATTTTCCAACTAAAAATATTTATTTTACAGGTGAATTGCCTGCTGCGGTTCAATATGGGATTTCGACAACACCTTTTGAATCAATAAGCATCTGGCTTCAAATATTCTGCCTCTATCTTTCGTGCAAGACAATCTGGCGGTGACATCTAAACGCTGGATTCCTTGGCAGAATTGGAATTGTATGAAACATTGTTTTATTATATATTCATGGATATTATACTTGAATTAGGCTGGAATAAAATACATATCACTAGATAAGCGTAAAAAATATTAAGAAACTATTTAAATTCCATTCCGTTTATCAAGCAAACTACAACACTGAAGTTATAATATCGGCATAAATAAATAATATAAATTTGCAATTAAGTTATTTTAAATTATTTTAACACTCAGCTGTAAGATTATTGGCATTTAATTATAATTTATTGCAAAGGGTTATATTTAATAATTAATATGTATCAATTAATATGTACGTACAATTGAAGACAAACCCATTCTAGTTCTTTCTAGTTTCAGGAGGCCCGATGACGTCACAAAGGAAGGTTTCTCAGCCCAAGAACGACGTATTAACACTATTTTAGCATACGTATTTCTCAAATGAGAAGCAAGTTCCATACCTTTGTGGAAAACCAAAGAACTCTAACCATAGTTTTATCGTGTGAAAACCTGGTGACGGAATATTGAACTTCTTATCCTGCGGTTGGCACAAAAAACAGTGAAAACTGTTGAAGATGGTGAAGTGTGATTAGCCACGTGTGTGAGTGGATAGTATTTATTGATAATGAAAGCAGTTTAATATATTAGAACAAGAGAAAGTGAGTGAAATTAATCACCCTAAATGTTTTTTCACGTAAGTGTTAGTGAAGCAAAGGTGAATAAAGTAGTAGCAAAAGAGGATGCGTAATCCACATATATTTTTGTATCGTAATGTCTCTTCGTCAAGTCTGTAAACAGTTATGACTAAATGTTCTAAATCAATGACATTTTTCCTCTTTCTTCTATATACCCCGAAAATACGTGTACTTGTCTTATTTCATTATTCAACTTTTGAACGGCTGGTGCAAATGAGTTGATTATTTTGATCAAACATTCATTTGTCGAAGATGGAAGGTTTATGTCGGGAAAGTGAAGAGCGCCTGAAATGAAAGATGCTGGATCAAACTTGTAAAATTATTATGTCACAAATTGTTCAGTGTCATTTAACAGTATGAAAAATGTGTTGCTTGGAATAATACCTAAGGCTTCCCAATTAAATTACATATCCTATACACAGGAGTTCTCATAATTTTATTAATATACTCCCCGTCACTTTATGGGTATAATGCAAGATCTACCCCGTCGAAATTCTTACTCTGCAAACGTAGACTCAATTCTGATATGAATAATGACTGAGTCATATTCTGCATGCATTGTAAGTTTAGGTAGCCCATGTAACTCACCAAATCCTGTTTTTGAGGGGAATGAATTTTTTGGTATGCTGCCCGTATGGATTTTATCATTCATCTAAAATCCCTCTAGTCCCTTAATTTCGAATTGCATCGGTATTAACATCTGATCTTGAAATATTTACGCCAATAATTAAAGATTAAGATCCACATCACTCAGAACAAATTTAAACGCACGCCGAAGAATGAGTAATTGTAATCCAGTACTGGATGGTGTAGTTCCCTGCCGCAAATTCAATGCTAGCAAAACTTTGAATTTATTCCACGATGAACTCATTCACTCTGCGCAGCGGGAACAATCCACAAGAGACCTAGTAGATATTTTTACACACAATGAATATTAGCCAAAGTTTAGTTTTCCAATATCCCGAAAGTTTGCCAATATCCAGCGCAGTGTTTTATAAAAACCAAATTTGCCTACACTACTTGCATAAAAACACCAACAATTTCTAAGGTCGAATTTCATTTAGGGGGTGATGGGAATGACTAGAAAAGACAGCGCAGCGTAGAGATACCTTATGGTATGAAATTTGATTAATTCATTTCAATGGACAAAAAGACAAAAATACGTTTTTTTCAGTTCAGTAGAAAAAACCTAGCCAATACCGTCGTAGGCATTTAATTTGTCTGAAATAATAGTGAAATTCAAAAAGCTCGTATAGCTTTGAACGAAATTTGATCCCAATGTCATAAAAACCCAAGGAATGATGAATAATAAGTTGATCAAATTGCACATTATCAGGCTTTTAAATTATCCTTTTTCCTTTGGAGAGAAAAATATAATACATGTTTTCTCTCCATTATGCATCATAGCAGAAATATTTACTTAGTACTGCGAAAACAACGCTTTTAAAACGATAAAAGACATCCTAAGGATTTATTTTTTCTGGTATTGGTGAAATGACTTGCCTCAAACGGAAAAAAATATCCGTTGGTTATTTATTATGGGATGCGACCGACAACTATTCCCATTTGTGGAATAAAAAAATATAATTAAGGTAAGGAATGATTGTGAAATGGGGAAGCGAAAGGAATACACTCAAAAAAATCACGACAAGTGGTCCTGACGTTTAATATTCCATCAGAAGTACGAAGAAGTGTACTTTAATCTACCCTATACAAAGTACATAGTTAGAGATGAGGGCTGCACCAAACATCTCCTCAACTTACGGGATTCTGCCCGGAGGCCTCAGGATTGTAAGCCAGAAACAACGCTAGCCCCTGAACCGTTTGAAGAAGAACTTGCTTTCAAATAATAAAAACTGAATAACAATGGTTAACTCAAAAATAAAATCAGTACTTACTTATAAATAAAATTAACGTGAAGCGTGTGTAAGTATCACACATTTTGTTTAACAATATATGGGGAAAATATTTGGGCTAACAACAAACATGAAAGTGCAACGCGGGTACAGAGAGCTTCAAAAAACGAAGGAATGTGTTTCAAGAAAGGGTGGCCATTATAAGGTATCAGTCACGGTATATTCCACAAGAATATATAAAATATGCACCTTGTTCAAAAGCTAAAAATCAGGTGAATTTGGACGTAAAATGGGCAAAGCATTCATCGAGGTAAGTGCATGTGTAGCAAGGCTTATGCTATTTATATTATCAACTCATTGCGTAATTTTTAGAAGAAGTAGCGAGATTATTGAAAATTATTAAGTAAGCCTGTGGAGGCCTATCACAGCCCCAAGAACTGCACGATAAATATTTTTGATGTCCTCATTACCTACAATAAGCTTGGTATTCAGCTGTAGCAAATAAGAATATTTTTAAAATACAAAATGTTTTCAATTTTACTTACAACTTTATAGTCTTGGAGTCACCTGCTTACTAACGCCGAACTTTTTGCTAATGGTGTCCATATGCTATAATTCCCGACTGATAATTAATTTGGACTAAATTAAAAAAAAATGTTCTTCTTCAATATACCTAGAAGATATTTTTGGGAGAAACAAAAATTAGTATTAATACCTACGTTATTTAAGACCAGTTATTAGAACTACGAAATTATACGCAAAAATTCGAGCATGTGGACAGTGAAATATCAGAATGTTTTGCTAATACCCTTCAGTTATTCCAAAGGTGTGGGACTCCAAGAAGCTGTTCAATGTGTAAACCCGTGACAAGTACTGGCATCCGATCATACTACTTAGAATCTGCGAGCAAATAGAACCGTAAAATACCACTAATAATAATAACCTGCTCATTAAATGTTTTAAACGGAATCCGATGACATATTCCATGAGCTTGTTTCGCTGATAAATCAGCCTCGCGGCGATTACAGAGAGCATCTTGAATTGTGCGAGGTTTTTTTGGGCGGTCAAGTCAAAGGGAAGCCTCAATATTAATTCAAGAAACCTGGGGAACTCAGCAAAACGCGTTGGATGGCGCGTGCTATGTATGCCATGAAAACTTGGATATTCGGGCGGCAGCTCGAACTGTCATCGCGACAAGACTCCCGGCTTCTATCTCTGTTTGTGTTTATATGCAGGGCCTATGTGAGGTATTGGTTTCAGGCGCTGCTGGCTGTCCAGGTGCCTCGAAGTGACTTGGCCTTTCTCCAGCTGCTTTCTTCCATCAGGAAAGTAGGCACTCACTGGGATGAAGCACTCCAGAAGTATTCACGTCATTTATTGTACCTGTCACCCAAAATCGTTTGCCTTTCATTATTTGATTACGATGTGACATGTGAACACAAAAAGGGGATTGTTGCTGCTATGCAAACCAGGAAATGCCCCAGTCATGCTCCCATTTGCGCTGAAGTGACACTTAATAATTATGTTGTGGAATTACGCCTTGAAAACTTTGCATCCAAAGAGTCTTTTAAGTTTTTTAAAGCCATAAAAATCAGTACCAGCTTCTTGGAAAAAAACCCCTGACATTGGAAACAGGAACCAGATTTTTTTAAGAGGCCAGCGAATGGTTACACACTTTAAAGTTGTCAATGACTGTGCAGAAACTGCTGTTCAATTAGTGACCCGGTTTCTGAAGGAAAATAAACTAACACATGATGAGGAACAGAGGTAATTGCTTCTGTTAACTATGGCAGAGGATAGAAAGCATAACAAATTTAATTAGTGTTTCCTCAGAAAATTACCGTAATTATTTTTTCTGTAAAGAAATAAAACATTTTATAATTGAAACATTTGTAATTTTTTGGTTGTAACCTAACGTAACATGACCTTCCCGACGAATTCGATTCCATAATATTTTTTGTCAGACCTATATTTAGCCGCGTACGGGCCTCCAGGTGGGCCGCCGCCGCGGGATTGGGTCGCAGGAGGTGTCAAAAAGCTTGTATTGGAACGTAGCACGCGATGAGGAAACCTCCCCTTAACTTTTTTGACCCCTGGTTTTTTTGAACCCCTCTTTCCCCTAAAAGACCTGACAAATGGTGATATAGAATGAAATAATAAATTTAATTTTAATGTCCTTGCTGCACCTTATTTGATTATAGCAATCTTAATGCTTTGGAATAAATTAGGACTCTCGTGTAGTCAAGTCCATACGTATCTTGCGAGAGAACCTCAGGGTGACAGATAATACATAAGTTTGCGTATGCTTAGAAATTTGACTTATTCGGCAAATACTTCAATTTTTACATTTGTTCCGTGTCCTTATCTCTCAAGTTCGTTTGCCTATATGTATGTAAACTATCTTAGTAAAATGCTTGGGTACACCATGTTCATCATTCTCATAATAAACGACAAATTCATAAAATGGAGTGGAAAACATGCATGAAAAGAACGAGTTCTCCTTTGGATTGAGAAACAAGTAGAAAAAGATTGATAAACGAAAGAAAAAAATAATATTTTGAAGTTAACGAGCTGTCATTTTCAAAACAAATAAGCCAAGAGATTGGATATTAAAAAAAAGTTATCCATGACATTTCAAGGGAAAACTATTTCAATTAACCCAAATAGTGGAATTTTTAAAAAGTTGTTATTCATTTTGCATCAATTAAACGAAATACGTCGTGTTCGTCTTGCAGCGAGTGTGGCAGCGGGCGTGATAATTCAATTATTCTACAAACATAAGTCAGATAGCAAAATGCAGAGTATATTAATAAAAAAAATATTTGTATCAATTATATGAAAATGTAACACAGTGTTATAATTTTGAAATTACCTTCATATGAACTTTTGTTTTATTCTGGAATTACAAACCCTAAATGAAATAAAAAGCTTTGTGAAACCTATAATGAAAATGTAAGGCCACTGATACCTTTGAAAATCGAGAGCTAAAATTAAATTTGACATTTATTATGCACTTTTGGTTCAAGATACACCAAAAACTATCGGTGTCCTATAACAGGTTTCCACACCCTCGTATTAAGTATTTGGGGACAAGAAGATCAGAAAATATTTATGCATGAGACGTCATATCATACGCATTAAATTTTGATCCTTTGGGAGAATATAACTCTATAAATTGAAAATGTGGCATGGGTATTTTTTCTGATATAATCGCTAAAACTGGCATAAACAAGTACAATTATTGAATATATAGTTAGGTCCATAGGGATATTCTTTGTACAGAATGTTGTAAGTTTTTATTAGGAGTTAAAATAGATATGAACTATACGCATTTTAAACATTATTTCGTTGTCCCTCTAACTTGCCTTTTATGAACTTCAATTATTTAACATTACGTTTTTAGCCATTACCATTTCTTTGGATTGAAGAAATATTATCCTTTATATTGAATGCGTATCGAGCTGGTATCTTCGAGTTTAAAATCATGCAAAAGTTCATCTTCTATTAATGTGATGTCTGAAGAACCCAATGTATTGTGTCCAGATGTGTAACATCTCTTTCTAATTAGACGAGCAAATAATGGAAGACGTAATTAAAGACAAGAATTAATGCAGTTGAAACTGAAGGACATAATATGAAGGTATGTTGGTATAGCACAAATAAAATTTAGTAGCAATATGAATCAATATTTTGTTAATCAATCAATATCAAGAAATATTTGATAGCTTTTCATAATCGGTGATACTTTTGCTAGAAATCACTCACAAGAAAATGAACCTATGTGACCATTTGTATGCGCACATAAAATGCCATCTAGCAATTTAATTGTAAAGCAATGCATTAAGTCATTTTTGAGGCAGTATTTACGTGATAACGGTCAGAACAGTAAATACAAAAACACCGTTTACGGCGGTTGGATTTATTACCTTTAATTAATACAGTTAGCCGTACGAGCTGATTTCTTAGTTTGTTATTTATGCTTCCGGTACAGAGAACTGTGTTTTGCATCTCACATTCAAACTGGTAGTAAAGTGCGCGTCGATATTAGACTGCTCCTGAGAAAATTTATTTCCTCGCAGACCTCGGATTAACTTCCTCTCCGACGGAAAGGGTGCTGTTATTGATTAAATATTCTCATCGCATTCAAGAACAAATTGGATGACCGAAATTTCCGCAACCACAGGGTTTCAATACCATTGACGCTGTAATCCATTATTGTGAACCATTAGCGCATTAATGCGGCTTCTAGGGTATAAGTGACACAGAAGGAACGGGAAGGAACACACATATGTGGGCATTTGTCTATCCTCTTGACAGGCAATCTGAAATTATTTTTCCGCACCACTCTAAAGATAAAATCTCAATTATACGCCTTATAGAGCAGTTAGCAGCAGCATGCTACTTAGTTTTCAGGCCCCATAAGACTGCTACGTAGCTGTAGTAATAACGTTCTGGTTAAATATTATGGCATGTATGACAGACGTACGCAAGACGCTAGTGGTATCTTTTACGAATCTGGCTCATCATTTAGAATAAAATATTTAGTTACCACTGGTACCCTCAACTCTCCAAACCAAACTTCGGGTTGAATCACTGAGTGAGTGAGGTATGCCTGATTGCAAATTTTACATTTTTCAAGAAACACGATGTTTACCATTTGAATGTGACTTCATTTTGAATTCACGAAAATTCCTTCCTAAGAAATATATGGAGTTTGTGGTAATTTATTCAGATTACGTTGAATATTGTATAGATATGTAGGGCATTGGTCATGGTTTGATTGACTGAGGCCATGAGACTCCTCAGGAAGAAAGGTATTAAGAAAAAATTAAGTATCTTAAACCAAGATTTATTTACGAAATGATTGTTACCTCAGTAAGATTAATGTTTAGCAGTTAAAATATTCAAGAAGGCCAGTTTAGCGAAGAAATATTGAAACTTAGTAGGCATCGCAAGGCATATCACATAGGACTTGTAAAAGGTCTCCTCGAGGTAAACCATATCTCTATCACACATCAAGAGATGTTGCAAAATCATGACAGAGTCGCAATATTCACAGACAGGTAGGATTGTCACTTTCGTAAAGAGATAAAAGTGCGTCAGGATACAAACTCAATACTCAACCATGTGATGGTAACTTCTTCCCAGCGAACACTCTATGGAGAAGTAGTTTATCCGGAAGTGTCGAAATAATTTCACATAGGGGTTGTGCATACACTACGCTACCAACTTACCCTACGGTGGGTAACGAGGTGGAGTGGGAGGTTCACTCAAAATAACGTAGTTGTTACGCGTCCGTTAAGGTGGTTTGAGCGAGATAGTTCCGTAGTCATAATGGAGACCATATTCAAATTTTATTTTTTGATTTCAGCGTCTGTAAGAAGTATGAAATAAATATTGTAATATTAATGGCGCAAATATATTGTAATAAACGACCAAAATTCTCAGCAATTAAATAAATAAAGCTACATAAGTCTCTAACTTGACTCATTTTTTCCCTATGTTTTTCCCATAATGATATGGACCAAATTTCAGATCGATTGGATGAGGGGGAATGAGTTTGTACGTATACAGACAAGCAGACAGTGTGAGCTAATATTAAAGGAGTAAAAAGTGGTAAAACTCGCATTACGTAATACTTGAATGGCCCCGAAGTACTAACCTACTATCCAAATTGTAGCCTAGTGTAAACCGGGCTTCAACAGAGAGAAATCAGTAGCACAGCTGGGGATCAAACCCAGGCCCTCAATGTTGGAAGCCACGACTCCATTCCGATCCCCTCTTAGCCGGAAGGGTTCGAGTGCGGTCGTGAAAGTGGGAGGGATAATTCATGATTTGATTGCGCGGACGGCACAAAGGGGGAGGAGCGGGGAAGGGAGGAAATTGGTGGCACTGCTGAGGAGGAAGGCACTCGGCTTGCTCGGGTAAAGAGTGTGAGTGCTATTGCAGACGGTGACGGGGATAAGGCGAGGGTCTGGATGGAAGGTTCCGGGGTAAGGACGGGATATTGTGTCACGGGTTGCGAGATGGAGAGATAGGGGGAGGGTGGGAGTAAGGTGGGTGGCAAGGGGTTGCGTAGGAAGGGTGTGCGGAGAGCAGTCTATTTCCATATCCATTATTAGATTCCCGGATCCGCAATTTTAACTCTCGACTTTTTTTCTCCCTTTCTCTCTTTTCCCTCTTCCGACTTTCGAATTATTTTTTCTCCACCCAACATGTCACCCATCTCACTATCTCTCTCACTTCTCCTATCGCACTTTTCTACTTTTTCCTCTCTCTCTCTCACACTTTGCCCCCTCGGGCGACGAAAGCATTCGAACGGCAAGGGTCGGGTGAGTGCGGAAGCGTCGGGCCAGCGGACTGAGAGTGGCGAGAGTGCCGAGTAGCAGAATATGCCGCCCCTGAAAAATCTCTCACCGAAATAGGAGGTCCTTTCTGAATTTTTCCGGTCCCTCCCCAAAACACCCCACCCACCTCCCCTCGTATCGCTTTCATTTAGCGGAGAACATTGGCTGGCTGCATGGCGGGATTGAGACAATGGCGGAAGACGTATTCGATGCGAAGGCATGAAAATTAAATGTGCGAAAAAAACTGTTAACCCCGATAAACCCTCTTTCCCTCTCTCTTTCTTCGCTTCCTTTCGGAGAAGATTTCATAAGGCTATCGTCCGACCTTTCCATTTCTAACACCCCTTTCGTTCAATTGCATTGCGGCGTTTTGGAGCCGCCTTCGCGTGAAATCGGTGCGGATTTTATACACATATTCCCAAAGGTTTCGGCCGTTTGGAAGCACATTTTTTATTCATTTCGTCGACGTTTCTGCGACAAACGTAAAATCCGTGATGATAAATTATGGATGTCTGGTGATTCATTTTTTTTCTTTCTTTCCGGTGCAAAATAAACGAAATAGATTTTGGCACGGTAGTTACAATGGGGTCTGTTCAGGAAGGAAGTCGTCCTTTTTCCGTTAACTTGTGAAACATTGATGATTTGTTTATCCAAGGAGAGTATACTCATATTGATTTTAGTTTTCTTTAGAAGGAGAATCTCTCTGTTTACGTGTTCATGTGCAAAATTGAAAGCTATATCAAAGGCAGGCTAGCTATGAAGTTTATAGCTATTCCTGTATTAGAATTCGACTTTGGAAAATAGTGGGATGCTTAGGGATAATTTACATGCAATCTTTAAACAATCCTCCCAAGTAATCTTACAAATAAAGTTAAGGTTAAATGCGCACATTACGAGGCGTATACATTGAAGTAACTACTTTTTCCACTGGAGAGCAGTGTCATTTTACCTAACATGCACGCTTTGCATACATTATTTACAATGAACTGTTAACTTAGAGCTGGTGCCCCACGGTAAATGTTTTGGAAAAATTTGGTCATGAATAAGTAATGAATACTCTTTGAGTTACACTACACATTGTGCACGACAATAATCGGTAAATTTCTGTAAATACGAAAGCTCTATTTTTCTTTCGAAAAATTCTTCATAAAACTCGGTCACTGATTGGCTTTTCTGCGCGCATGCGCTTCGACCACCACCATCACGTTCTCACAGTATCTCGCACCTCGAATATTATAATATTATTTAATAAATAGGTAAATGTTGGACGTTGGAACTGTTATCCTCGACATATTATTGCCGTTTTCCTTTAAATTAAGAAAGGGATTTGTAGACTATGCGAGATATATTATCGTCAAAATTACAGATAAAATATTTTTTACCGATGAGAGGAAAATCACTCACTTCGTATTTTCTAAATAACTTTATTTGAGGTTACTTTTACATATATTGATGATTTATGCATCAATATATAAAATTGGTACCGTGCTTGGTATTTAGCAACCACCAATTTTTCGCTTCACCCCGAAACTTTCAGTGCGAGAGGTTTACACCTGATTTCTTTATAATTTACGAAATTTTATCTGTACGAACTACCTCCAAAAATATGAAGCACGACCGAATTCGTAACTCATATTAGTTTTCGCGTATAAATAAGACCATTAGGAGTAATTTAAAGAATAATGCGCGTAAAAATAACTAGAATCTGAGGAAATTATTAGTAGGCCATACCATGTGTTGGGAACCTCACGCCATGTTTTGCCAAATATTTTATAATGAGCGGTACTCTAGTGGGGTGCGCGCTCGCCTTGTGTGTGAAGGACCATGCTTTCGTGTCTACATTGGAGAACTTTTTGGTGAATGATTTTTTTTTAGTCACAACATTTGTTTAAAACTCAGTAATTGTAATATTTTCTTACACAGTAATGGATAGTCTAATCAGATCGTTATTTCTATCTCTAGTTTCGGACTTTTTCTACGGTGAAGATAGTTTTGGCGGCTCTGGGCTGGGTAACTGCTACATTGGGATTCTAACGTGTTCCATCGTGAGAAAGCGTGCTTGTTCTGGCAATTCCTTCAGTTTATACGTATGGCTGAAGTAATTCCTAGGTAATTACCGCATTAGGTTGTGCACTATTCCATATCATGGCTTGTACGTCCCCCAAAAATATCTTCTCTGCTTGTTCTTTTCGTACAGAGAATACACTATTGATGGCGGCACAAAAAGTTCTCTTCTCAGCCGATCAGCACCCAATTCATGATTTTTTTCTATTCGTGTGGCATGGGGTCCAACAGTTCACGAATCTCTATTCATGAATTTGGAATTCAAGAATAAATTTACGGAAAAAATTGCCGTGGGACACCGGCTTAGGAGGGGTCGATGACTTTACCTTGCTACTCTGGAACCCCTCAAATGTTACGATCCATTATAAGGTTTTCACAATAATCACTTCTTGTATTGGAGTAAAAAGTAGTTTTTTCGTTTGGCCATCATGGGCTTCTATTATAATTTGGATTTCTGTCGCTTAGGGAGTGTCTAAATGAATAATTGGCTCTTCCCTATTTTGCTTTCAGTTGTGCAATTTATACCTACTCACAATTTTTACCTTCCGTTATTCTTCACATTTCACAGGCACCCCCCTCGAAGGCCTCAATCTTATCACCAGGATTCCACTTTAATCACCATGAAGTAATACGCTTCATGTCAGCATCTTCAGCCTTATGGAATTCGTATGGAGGCTTCCCGCGGCTTAATGCATTTGTAGATGTACCCAAGTCTTCCGAATTTTTTCTCGCGTATGTTTATTGTGCTGGGACTATAGTTTCGCCGGAGTTGCAGTCTGCTTCTCCAGGTTAGTGAAGTGAAGTGGAAATGCAGATTGGCTGTTTTGTAAATATAATCCTTTGGGGTATGGTCCGTTGTGACGGACAGAATTATACCGGAAGCAGTTGAAATCAGCAAGATTCAATGGAGATAACAGTAACTCGCTGTCCAACGCATGTAAAAGCGTGTTGCGTGGAATAATAAACAAAAATAACAACAGACAAACACTTTTGAAACCAGTACGTGAACATCTTGTAACATGTCAGTATGACCGATATTAACGTATGATATTTATAAAACGGCCAACCTGCAATTCCACTTCACTTCACTGACCTGAAGAAGCCGACTGCAACACCGGCGAAACTGTAGTCCCAGATCAAGGGACCTGCGCGGGAGGAAATCAGGAAGATTTATATCTTCTAATTCAGCCTTAGTTAACTCAATTGCACTTTTTGGATAAATAATAAGCTAAAGGATTTTATGGACATTTGTAGTTCTTTTTTTAAAAGTATTGGCAAAATGCACTCCATCGTTTTGCAATGTAATTTAGTGAGTTAACTGTTCGGAGTAATTGTTTATAGACCATTTTCAATTACTACTTGAGATATTCGACATCTTGTAACATAATATGACTGATATGTTTCGACAATGGTGGGTTAGACGAATAACAAAAATCCACGGCGTAATTGCAATAGCAAACGACAGGGAAAATGAAATTTCTTTCAACAAGTTTTTTTATATTCACTGGGAAAAGAATAAATATTTTCGCTATTCACTATTTCGGTAAATATGAATTGAAATATAATTAAAAGTTGTAGTTTAATGGACAAACAATACTGAAAAGAGGAATGGATAGAGGAAACAAAGAAGAAATTGGCGTAGATAAGGTAGTCGTAAACGGAGTCCCTAACAGGGCAAAAGCTATAGAAATCATTAGAAGAGAGGCCAGAAAGAAGAAAAGAACGGTGGAGGAGAGGTCCAGGTGTTTCGCGAGACCAAGGGTATAATCGCAGCCGGCCGGCAATTAAACGGACATCTCTAAAAAGATACTTGGAACACTACGCCCAACGCGAGCAGAAACGATTCACACAGGATCCCTGCAGACATTACAGGAATATTAGGATGAGAGAAAATAAATACCTTCCTGTAATAATAAAAAAATAGCTCACTTGGTGCTATAACCTCGTATAGCACTTTGTAACAAAGACTGCCGGGCAAACAGAACCAAAGGGAAGGCCGTGTACACATAGTTAATTCAACTCGAAGTAAAGAGGAGTGTTAAAATATACTTTAAAATATTGATTCATTTTCTAATAGCTACGCTTTTACTGTCTCATAACCATCACCACCATCGCTTTTTTATGGGATTTCTAAACAAGCTGGTTTCTAAATAGCAAGAAACTTGTCACGCTACTTGTCACTCCAACCGCCACTGCTACACCTTCAGTGCGAATCCTGCCAAGTTCCTCTTTCAAACGAGCACCCATCTTCTTGTCCTCCTCTCCATTTCAATCCATCTCTTCCCACGCACCTAATTCCTCTCTCCATCACTTAGGCCGCTTCTGTTTATCATTTTTTGCGCCCTTCCTTCCTCCCCCATCTATCCCTCCCTCCCCATCAACGCCATCATCTCTTCCTCCTGATTAACTCCTCCCCCTCCCCTTCCTTCCGGTCTCAATCCCACCCCACTCCCTTCCCCTTTTCGCAAACCGGCTCTAGCGCATCAGCGTCTCGGCTCCAAACACTCTCCCCTCGCTATTGACCGACACCACCTGCTCCCACGGGAATACTTTTTTTTTACTTATTTCGTCATTGTTTTCTTCCCCCTTCCCACTTTCATCTTCCCCCCTCCGACGTCTGGCAATATTCAAGCGGGTTTCATGCTTCCCTGTTCGCGCATTATGTGGATTTGCCGCATTTATGAAAAGCCCATGAGCTAATTCGACACCCGGGATGGCGTCTTGACTGGTTTCCTTGAAAAAAAAATTTATATTCCGAGAGAGTGGCATAAAACTGAGAAGGCATCACATATCCACTTCTTATTCTTTGAAGGAAGTTAAATGAAAGCATGCTGTAAACTTGACGAAAATTATTACACCTCTTATTTGTGGCCGTCATAAAGTTACCAAAGACTACAATCAATAATTTGATATTATCTTGTATGCAACGGTTACAAATGGGTAGTCCACATCTTTCAAGGGACTGACCTAAATGTTCTTCTCTCCTATTTTAATCCCTTAGATATTTTATGCACTCCTCACACTAACTCGAATAGGGCCTTTCTTGATGTCAAAGCTTTGATCGGGTAGCGCGTATTACTCAATCGGGTATTACTCAAGTTTTCTTTTTATAACACTCAGCAATTAATGCCACTTGAAATATGAAATATCTCTTTTTCAAGATAAAAATGACGTTGATATTTTCTTATCCCCCTTCTCTACAGCTAAGGAGACTTTTAAGGAGAAGGAGAATAGGATCGTAAAATGCGTTAAAAACGAGTATTAGAATTTATTAGGTGCAGCGGAGTAAAAATAAGAACAGGAGTCTCGATTGATCATCCAATGCAGATATCTCAGTGAGTGATGGAAAAATAATCTATATCTCTAAACATTTTTAACCTGAAATCACCTATATCCAGATCTATATTAAAACTCTAAGCCCCTCTCAGCTGTCTCAAGACTTTTTTCCCCATTTCAATACCCTTTTCAGCTGATTTACATTCATTCATTCATTACAGTAATCTACCGGTTAGAGGTAGGTTGTGATGAAAGTCAGAGAATATCCAACGAACTCTTACACGTGCTGTGCCCTTTCTACCTCTTGTATTTCTTTCTTCATCTCAGCATAAGTCCTACCGTTCTTCATCCCGTCCATAAAACCGATTCTCTTCCTTCCCCTTCCCCGCTTACCCAACATCCTTCCCTCTATCACGATCTTCAGCAAACCATCGTCCCTCATTACCCCTTCCAGCCACCTACCCTGCCTTCCCCTAATCTCATCTATAAGTTTCCTCTCCTCGCCCACCATGTCAAGCACTTCCTCATTTGTCTTCCTTTCCGTCCAACGCACCTTCTCCATCCTCCTCCACACCCACATCTTAAAAGCCTTCAGCCTATTTTCGTCTTCCTTTCTCAAGGTCCACGTTTCCGCCCCATACAACGCCACACTCCATATCAAGCTCTTTACTAGCCTCTTTTTTACATCCTTACTTAAGGTCCCCGTCATCAGCTCCCTTCTATTATTGAACGCTTCCTTCGCTAGCGCTATTCTCCTCCTAATGTCTTTGCTACTATGTCCTCTTTCTTCTAGCGTACTACCCAAGTAATTAAATTGTTCTACTTGCTCCAGTTTGTGACTTCCTACTCTTATCACCAGCTTCGCTTTCTTTGTCATAGAGAATCTCATTACTTTTGTTTTCCTATTATTTATCTTCATTCCGTATTTCTCACACTGCTTTTCCAGTGCATCTACTAAAGTTTGCAGTCCTTTCGATGACCGACTGACCAACGCCTGGTCGTCTGCGAATCTAACCGACTTTATCCACTGGCCTCCTACTTTCATTCCCACGTCTAGCTCATCCCATGCCTCTCTTACCATTTCCTCAGCATAGATGTTAAAAAGTAAAGGCGACAACGGGCACCCTTGCCGCACCCCGCGACCTATAACTGCCCACCCTGATTCACCGTCCGCTACCCTTACCTGAGCCCTCTGCCCCATATATAAGTTTCGGATGAGTCTCCTATCACGCCAATCTATTCCTATTTTCCCCAGTATCTGCATTAGTTTCTCCCAGTTTACTCTGTCAAACGCCTTTTCGAAATCTACAAAACATATCATTAAAATTTTTATTAACTTTCATTCCTCTTCTATCTAGTGATGTATATCTTTCGCATTCCTAATGGCCACTCCGAATTTGTTCTCATACCAATTTTGCTTATTTTGAGAATCATTAATACCTTTCTTTATTTTGAGAGTTATTATTGAATAGCCTCACATGCTTGTATTAAAGGGAAACATATTTGCATACATGGACGTCGAATATTTCCCATTCATGTTTTTCACCTTGATTCTTGCCGTCGTTTGCCTCTTTCTTCACTCCCTCGACAGCTTTCCTCAATTTCTCTCTCACTATCCATTTTCTTCCGATCTCATAAGCAAAAAAAAATACTTTCCCCGTGATTTCCTCAGTCATTGTAAAAGTTTTTTTATCCCCTTTGAAGAAATTTATTTCCGATTTATTCCTCCAAAGGTAGGATAATTTTTTTGCAGTTTCTTATAAGCCCAAGTCTTGAGAAAAAAGTGAGAGGTTATTTCCGGGAAAGTTGTCGAAGGATGGGGCCTGGAAATCGACAATTTTCCTCGAGGGGACGAAAGCAGTCCCTTTTCAGCTTCCTGTATCCTTTATTTCTCAAATCGATTGGAAGGCAGGTTTTTTCGCACTTTATCTTGAGTAAGGCGGAATATAAGGCGGAAAATTTTCAAAAGGAATAGCGAAAAAAATAATGAGGCGTCGCAAATAGAAACATCAAACGTGCGGATAAGGCTGTTTCTTTGAAAAGCCGGTAAAAATTAATTTTTGCAGTTAAAACCGTGAAGATGTGAGCTACAAAACCTTCCAAAAATATTTTTACGGGTATCAAAAAACTCATCCCCAAAAAGAGCCAACAAACCACAACCCATTATTTTTTTTAAGTTGTGTACTGCTGGATATAATACTAATTGATTTCTTAAGATTAATTATTTAATTTTTTACTAATTTACTACTAATTCATTTTACTTATCATTTATTTAAGAACTCAAATTGTTAATACTAATTGAATCAAAATGTGAGCACACATTGTGTCTTAATTTTAAGATATTCATGTCGCTTTTAAAGCCTTCTCTTTAAAAATGCATCAAAAAGTCCTTTAATTCAAATAAATACAAGATCATTTTAATTAAAATTATAAAATGGTAAATAAATATTTCGCATTTTTCCAAAGAAAATCAAGATACGATACCTTCCTCAGCGATCGTTTTGAAGGGATTCAAATTTTACCTTTCATTCGTAAAATAAAATTGGAATATATTCATTTAGGTACCGTTTGAGCTCAGCCAAAATGCTATTAATTAAATCATTTACATCAACGAATGTGCAGCGAGGCCTTATATTCACACCTTCTGAACATGCGTTACGCGTAAATGATATATATCGCTATAACAATAATTTTACATAGAGTTTGGAGGCTTTATGAAAGCATTTTTAACCACAAAGCTCAATTATTAGGTTTACCTTTTAATGCAACTCTTTCCAACAATATTTGCAAAGAAATTGTAAAATCGAATGAAGAATGAAGAATTAAAGGGGAAAAATGAAATTTATAAAATTGTAGGCTTAACCACCTGTCAGTCGTCAGAAGCAATAAGATGTCTTTTACTCACATTTTAAAGCTCCGCTGATAAAGAAACAACAAAATTTGCCAGAATGTGGAGTTTGGTATTAAAAGGCAATGACGGCAGAAGATGCGGGTTTTTTTTTGCAACATCTATAAACATAAGTACTCAATGCTCACGTTTAAGTAATATGATCGCGAGTAGAGCTCTTATAGCTTAAAACTTCACTGTTATATCCCGTAATACATTAGGTCGCGTACCCAAGCGCGAATTACGAGTTTACTCCCACAATAGAGCTTTATACCTACGTACTAAAGTTTAAGATGGCAGAAGACTCATGTGGCAGTACTTATCTAGAGGATCAAGTACTAAGTTTCAAAGGCTCCTTGTCCGAAGAATTCGAAATCAATTTGCGTATATTATTACTATAAGATAAATTTATGCATAATTTGGTTTTATAGAGGCATATGGGTTAAAAAAACGCGGTCTAAGAGTTCCAATAAAACATTGTGCTACCTTGATGGTATTTTGCTACCCTGTATGTACAAAAAATAGCATATTGCTTGTATTAACGTGTAAACTCTTTGTGGAGTAACTAAATGAGAAAACGGTCGATTAATGCAGTGGGAACACATCTCTCATTTTAACATTCCCCCAAATATATTATTCATTAATAGGCTATGAAAGAGTTTACTATTTTTTACTTGAGCATTAGCCTTTGTGAATAACTAACCCTTATTTCATAACAATTACAGTCCTGCCTCTCAATCTACAGCATTCTCCTCTTTTCAGTATCATATAGTTTAATCAGCATATAGATCAACGCGATATTCTCAGGCGCAACTTAGTGAAAATCCATATTGACAGAATCAATACCAACTTTATAGATTTCAAAATGAATTTTGTTTAATACGACCGATTTCATCGCATAGGCCTGAAGATGAAGATGTCGCCTATGTGATGAAACTGGTCGTATTAAATAAAATGCATTGCGAAATTTAAAAAGTTTGTATTGATTCTGTCAGCATATAGATAATTGATGATTTAAAATAATTAAGTAAAAATACTCGGCCAAATTAGCGTGTGTGAAGTACAGAGTTTTGTGCTTGATTAAATACAATTTATAAATAAAATCAATGCGGCCAAGGTTTTAAAATTTCTATATGTCAAGTGAAAAATGTGACAAATATAGAATATTTTCTATCACATTTCATCTCAATTAAAAATATAAAAAAAAAAATACTTTTCTCTCAATCTTGGATTCATCAATTTTAACTTGCAAATGCTGGGTGGAAAGTCGTCCCTCAGCAGGAGGATGACAACTGCTAAGCAAGTTGAATCAGTTGAAAGAATCGAAACGATGTTTGCGTGGATAAAATGAACGGAAACAGGAGGGTTTACCGTCATGCCATGCGAACAAGCAAACACGAAAGCGAGCACGCTAGTGCAACCAGGTTGTGTATCTTTGCGGTCGTATTAAACGGGGGACAGCTTTATCTTCCCGTGCCATCTCCACGGAATACGGTATTACTGAATTGTGCCCAAGATTTGTACGGCCGGACATTTCATATGCGCAGGCCTCCAGGAATTACTCCTGTTACATTAGCCATCCCTGCTGCACAGAAAGGCTGACAATTTTTGCCTTGAATAATTAAGCTCTAACTCCCTTACTACTCTCTGCTGCAAACTCGGTTGGCCTCTCCGTTAACTTTGAAAATTGGCCTTATTCCACGATGCGAAAACAGTGCAGGCTAATAAAATGAATAACGCAATAACATTTTGGAGAAAACTAACCAGGAAATACATTTACATGGCCGAATACATTTTCAGAGCAGAGGGATTCAGAGGCATTTCAAGAACAGTGAGTATACAAATGCGGTTTAAATTACAATTTTTATTCGCTGAAACACTCGAGGGTGTTAACAAGAACAAAATATAATGGAGCCTCGTGGTGCTACCATTTTTGTCGTGAAAGTACGGCCACTAGGAGTTATAATGGCAATTTAAGTAAACCTGGTACACTGGACTTAAATAAAGAAGAGAATCAGTGACAATCAGCTTTTAAATTTGGCTTGCCCACACACTATTCATCTTCTCATATCTTAATCCAAAAAAAGAATGGTTAAAGTAAAAAGTTACCCAAAGAGTACAATAAAAGGTCCTTGATTATTCCCTTGTGTTTCTAAAAAACAGTGGTTCCATTACTCTGACATCCATCTTAGGTGCATTCCATAGTAAAAAAAATTAAACGTAATTTTAAAAATCTATTATGCTCAAAATTTGAAACTGAGAAACACAAAAATCTCCTTTGCTTCAAAACATATTTTCCCGTTGAATCTATTCGCCAACTGATTGTTTTCCTAGAATTATTCGCGAATCAGTAAATAACAATTTAATAACAATAATAATATTATTAAATAATAGTAAATAATTAATTAGTTATAAAGTGATCGATAGGTAATTTCATATTTATAATTAACATTTTATCATTAGACCAGGATAAAAAGCCCTCAACATTACGTAGAATGATCAATTTTGGAGAGAAAGAAGATGATCCCAGAAGAAGGATCTATAAACGTTTACACCATGAGAAGGTGTCTTAGATTACGACTATCTTGGAGTGCCTTGTAATATCAGGATCAATACTTACCGGATGACATGAGCTTCCACTTTTTCCACATCCGTTCACTTTTCGCTTCATAACCTGGAATATACACCGTATGAGTAAACTTGAAACATAATTTGTAGGCTAACACACAACGCTATGTTAAAGGAGTAAAATGCTTCTCCAAGAACAGTTTAGAGTGTGCTTCTTTCATAAGAGTTCGTTTAAGTATTCGTGAAAAAAGGCAATCGTAACAGTTGCTATTAAGACTTTCCAAAACGTGACGACCAAGGAAGAATACGTGATAAAAATTTAGGAAAATCCGAAGTTTAATAGCTTGAAGTTGACGAAAGAGCAATCGTGGAGGAGATATATAGTAAATTTAACAATGTCAGGAACATGAATATGCCACAGAGTGGTAAAACGCGGCTTGCCATTCAATAAATCTGCGTAAGATCAGTAAAGTGTTTTATTCATCATGAAGAAGATAAGTAGCTACACATTAAACGATTGATTAAGCATTTATTCACTTTTTTCTTGAGAATATGCTACAATCAATTTAATTCTGTGAACTCATAAAATTATATTGAAATTATGTTTTATGCAACTTTGGAACCTTTTTCAAACACATCCACCCACAGTAAATTCATTTCCAATCACGATGGAAATCGGTCAATGAATGCTATAGCAATGGCTTAGCGTTGCTTGGTCGAAATGTTTCCCCATCAATCATGCTCCGCTGCATCATAAAATTAGTAAAATCCGTGTCATGCCATTGATACGAAATAACGCAAGCTTGAAAATTTAATCTTGAATTCGGATTAATAAAAAAGCCAATGTCAATAATCGACGCCGGCCCCTCCTCCCACTCAATTTGCCCCGGTGCGGTGCCCCTTTCCCCACCCATTCCCACGTAATGACATCAGCCCTCCGGATATCAATGTTTCATTTGGCGACGATCAACTTCCCCAATTCCATCCCCATCAACTCCACCTTCCGCCTTCACCAAAAACCTCCGCCTCCATCCTCGGTCGAGTGTTAACTTGTCAGCGGCCGAAAAATGCCGCAACAGGGCTTTGCGGGATTTGAAAGAATCATGCACATGGTGAGCAATTCTACGGAATAATTTACCTCGTTGATAAGCAATTAGCGTGCAAACGATCGTAAATTAATATCGTTTCTCGTACAAAAGTGTTCAAACACCATTCTTTCACAACTTAAGGTTATACATACGACATTTACCATATAATTTTGTCGAATGTAATGACTAAAACGTTGTGACAGGACAGTTACACACTTTTATGCCCGATTCCATTTCTGGTTAAAGTTAACCGCAGGATTATCGTTAACTTGATGTTAAATGAGAGGTTGCGTGTCACAGATTATATCAGACTCTTGGTTAGTTAACAGCGTTATCGATGGAATAACACAATAACTGCGGTTTTCATACTGAGAGTATATGTAACCGGAGATTAGAGCACCACGTCTTTATGTGGAAACGCAACTGAATTAGGTATGTACAATAACTTGACGCATAGGATCAGCTTTAACATTAACTACTGGCAACATTATCACTCAATTTCAACCATCTTCGTCTCAAAAGAGTGACCTGAATGCTTATTGAGTACTTCTTTAAGGTGGGTAGAAAGATTCCAGGTTTGAATAAAAACCATGATAGATAGTTGTTGAGACTGCACATTGTTTATTAAGAAGATGGTGAATTCGCATGCCAAATGTTCTTAACTTATACTTACGTATTTAAATTGTGACCTTGCCAATAACGTTAAGGGGTTATGTGTGTGTAATAACTGAGAGAAACAATATTAGCAATAAGTCCATGATTACCCCAGCAGTGTTGCCATTAATTTATATTTAGACATGTTATATGGAAGATTAAATAGTTACATCATCCTGAAAAAGACACCCATAGTGTATTTAAAAAGGGAATTAAAATTAAACCTAATATAAGATTTTTTTTTATTTTACAAATTCCGCCATTTGAAATTATCAAAGAAATTATAGCTATTATTTTCAAATGTTTTCAAGGAAGTTTTCAGGCTGGCTCTCATTTCAGACCTCTGAGCGAAGTTTTGTTTAAATCGTTCCAGAACGTGAAAGAAGGGAAGTATATGGCTTCATATGTTGACTCAAACATAAAAAACGGATTTAGATATGGATTCCTCAGCTTAATTATTAAGCATGAAATGTGGAAAACATATTTATTGCATTGGAATCCTCTGTTATGGATGAAAGGGTATGGCATCGTAGTAAGTGATATTTGAATGTCTCCACTCATTCAATGTAAGGGGTAACATATTAATCCTCCCTTTGACACGTGGACCATAAGGACATCCACTAAATTAAAAAACCTTTCTCTGTTCCAGCGAATCAGCAAAACTTGGAACATAGCCCAAGCGATCAACTATAGAGGTTAGTGCCAATTAAATAACAGTTAAATAAATTTTTCATTATTAATTCCTAGAAATATAAATTTTATCATTCCATCTACATGATAACGTTTCTGTTTTCAATTAAATTTATTGAAAAGGTTAGGTAACGCATAATTCGAATTAGATTTCCTTTTTCGATCTCAGTTTAATATTATCATATAGCAATATATTCATCTTCACCTTATAAGCAATTTACCGAAGGATAAAGTAACGAATTGGTGGATATTAGCCAGTCGTACAGTAAAAAATAGCTTCAAGATACTAAATACTAAAAGTGAAAAATATACATTCATAAAAATAACGTTTTCGCACACTATTGTGAATAAAGTAGATGCAGAAAGTCAATTTTCACTATAAATGACTGAACTTACTTATTAGTCTCTTAGATTATTACTCTCACTTGCCTACGCCCTATCATGTATTTAGAAATTAATAGGTAAATGTTGGGAAACCGAATATAGCGTACCAAATAGGGTATCGTTGCACTGCATGTGTGCTAGTCCCAGAAAATACATTATATCTAGGAAAATTCCTCCCTTATGGACGAATTAGAACTCACTATGCACGCTTCAACTGATCTTGGTAGAACGAATATATGACCTGTAGCACTGACGGCGTATTTTTTGGACGAATTCTTCCAGGGTTTGCCACCGGCTCCAGTTTTCCATCTTACCCAATGAACCGGAAATGGCTGAAGTGGAAGTCCTGACCCTGCGCGAGCTCTGTAATAATTCATCCGGAACGAGAACTCACACGGGAGAAGAGGTAATTTGCAAAAAGGCTGCTATAGCAAAGAATTGAATACATTTTATATGAAAACTTCACCAGTGCGAAGTGCTCAGGTAAGAGACTCACCGTAATACCTACTGTAAAAATTCTGTACGATACTTTTTTAGTTGAACTGTCTATTCCTTTATTTTTAGATCGCATCATTTACAAATATTGTTTAATTGGTAATTTATTACCGATAAAAATGCTTACCTAGCTGTAAGTATTTTACGTCCTGTTACAAATAAAGTGAATATATTTTTGTGGAAGATTTCACCCTGAAATAATTAAACTATTATTTTACCTAATAATGTTTGTTGAAATAATATGTGGATTTAGTTAACTTAAAGAAAATCACATATCAAGCATATCAGATTTACATCCAAATGGAATTCACTGAATGCAAACAGAGGATGGATTCCACAATTAAACGAGTTTTTTCGGGCTAAGACTTAACGGTAGGAATAAGAGATCATATTTACTCGGAGTTCATAGCAGAAGCTTGACAACGGAGGGATCCTTTTCCATATAGTCCTCGTTTGCAATAATTACCGTCGAGGAGAAACATCTTTGACTGCCTCTTTTCCACAAACGCACTTTCTTCTTTATGATACAAAGGTCGAAATCCAATAACTCGCAACGAAACTCCGCATTGCTCCACGATTCATTGTGGCACGGCCGCGTGAACGCAAACACTCCATGGAAACATCTGGCTCCCTAAGTCCCGCACGTGAATACACGGAATATCAGCAGTCGTTTTGATTCTGAAAGTGAGGATTAACAGTGCTTCAGGTTATGACCCGGGCCAAGATATGAAGTTCTTGCCTCAAATGCACCATCCCAGCTTCTTCGTGAGATACTGGTGATAGAATCATGAATATGTCTGTTTGGTTGAGCGGCTACCTCACGGGTATACTGAGAGAGTAATATAACTGTTGAATATTTGAATTTAAATGTATCAAGTGATCACCGAGAGTTCATGATGGAATAGCAGTTGCAGCTCTTTAAAACTCGCACATATTTTACAGTGCAGGAATGACCCTCACCAGAACGACACCTCATCTTGCCTAACACGCGACTGATCTCTTCACTTGAAAGTGTCACCACCTCTCACCTTTCCCATTGGTCGACAGTGATAATCAATGGTGAATCACGACCCTTTTCATCTCTGACAGTGACTAAATCAAAACTACAGTCACTCACCCCGTGCAATGGCTGCCAGAATCAAAGGATGGATCATGGGATTATTCAACCAAAGTATTACTACTCCCTTATCCCTTCGTATACAACACTCAACATCATATTTGATTTCGCACATTCTGGTCATTGTATTTTAGAACTATTTATATAATACGCACCATATTTTGTTGGTGGACTTTTAGAATGAGTTCGTCCCAGATGATACAATACTATGAAATAATATCTCTGCTCTTGTTTCAACTACATAACTGCTGAAACCTCTCAGCAAAAGCTTCATCGTTATATTTTAAGCCACATCATGTGTGTGGCTCTCGCCTGGACTTTTAGGGCGTCCCCAGTAGATAGGAATGGAATGGTATGGAGTTCCATAAAATAGGTCAAATGGAACTATCTACATCATTTTAGGCATCCGACCAAATAATAACCTGTCCACGGATAGCCATAACTTTAATTTCTGCGATAATAGGAAGGCTTTTCCAAAGTAAACCTTATTTCTCATGTCGTATATAAAACACATTTTAAATTCTTCGTCATTTTATCTTATTTATTATTGCCACCGTTCATTCCGCCTTAAATTCCATTCTACTTTTCCCTCATTAGTGCATACCAAACATTCACCCTCTTCAATTCGTTGTTGCTTCTCAGTGCGCCCTCTAATTGTACCCACTTAGAATTTTTGGCCTCCTCACCTCTCCTACGATGAGCTGTGCTTCTTCATTTATTTTCCCTTTCATCCTATTCACCCTACATTGAGAGTGGGTACTTTTCTAAAATTAAAATTAAAATTCGACGAAACACAAAAGGTTTTCGCAAAAAGAAATATGAATGTCATGGATGAAAGGCGATCCGGGTGGACTGCGGTACCCTCGATGGGAAAATGGCGATGTTTGTACGGTAGCCCGCCGAGAAAGGCGTGTGACAGCTTCTTTGATCATCGCAATTATAATATTTCTGTGAAAATAATATTATCTTTACTTGTCTAAATTTAAAGTCAAAGGATAATATCATGGCGCATACGCGTACTACATTACGAAGTACTGCTCCGTTGATAATGGTATATTTTAAGCGGTATAAGCAATTTTTTCTCTTCTATATAATGGTTATCAATTTAATGAAACATTTTTTCCTAATTTCTTTTCTATTTTAAGCGCCAGATTCTGAAAGCAGGATTTTTAAATTAGCTAGCCAAGATGATGACAGTCCCAGCGATCTGAAAAAAAACTCTTCTGGCGTTGAATTCTCCATACTCGAAAGGACAACCTTAGCAAGTGCCACTTAGACTTTTCAACTGCTTCACTATGGGATGGGTTGCCGGGGAATGGATATTCGCGATGACGATGTCATCCTTGTTCATACGAAGCAAGGTTACTTTCAAACACTCGACGTAGGCGGAAATATTTGAGTTGAATGCCTTCCCCTTTACCAGAATGCTCCGTGAAGAGAATTTAAAAAGTCGTACTCTGCCCGTCGGAAAGGACGTTAAACAGAGGACCCCTTTGGCGTATATCACCAAGAGTTGCTGGGTTTATTTTCACACATAATTCTTCCTCGATTAAATCCTTTCTTTTCCAAGTTACCCACCGATTTTAAATGGTGAAGATGAGAACAGTTATCTGTCGCCTCTCCTTTATCTTAACAACCTACCAATTAGATCTACGCAGCGGAAATAAATCATTCTTTCGAAAAAAATGTACATTTGCTCCAGCTACCCTACACCATCTTCTCGTGAGATTGGGTAGGAGCGATGGTGTTTGTAATGACTCACCGACCGGAGGTCAGGGGCTCAAATTCGCAAATTACAAAGATCTTTCCTGCGGTATCCCCATCCCTACTCGAGAGCATGTGGAGACCACTTTGAGGTCGGTACCCCGTCAATCGGATGGGATAAATTGCGGTCGCTCGGCACCATAAGGAAAGCGAAGGAAAGGCGAAGGTTGACGAAGGGTTTCTTTCTACTATTTCCCAATTCCCCCTGTTATCCTTCGCCTCCTGTCCTACCTACCTATCCTTAATTGAGATAATTATTTCAGTTGTTGGTCTTCTCCTTAAATAGTGAAAACAAATCATCAAATATTTGTAACTCATCCTACTATACTATCTTCATATTACCCTGTAAGTCGCCGTTGTGGCATACGGCAAGGAGAGTTAGGCAAGCAGTCATATTAAAGGAGGGAGTAGGAATAGGATACAGGGAGAGCAAGAGAAAGAAATTGAGTTATATGTCAACGGAGTATCTGCGTGTCTCTCACTGTTTTTGTTGAATTCAATATCGATTGGAGGGAATAAGTAATTTTTAAAATTAATTTGAAACTATTTGTAACTGTTTGTATTACGCGATAATATTTTCCGAGATCGTTCTAAGCCGCTAAGGTATCTGAACTGCTTCTCTTCCTACGAATGGTAGCAGCTCCAATAAAAATTGTTAGAGGCCGCTTTATGGTCATCACCTTTCATCCAGGATAACCTAAAGCTGCGACATATGACGGTTGACTCTCCAAATAACAACCCAAACAATTCTGCGCGGTAATCAACCATCGCAGCGCGAAAAAAACGTCTATCAGCTCCGAACCTCCAACGCCGTTCACTCACACGAACGCATCCTCTCACATCAAGGGGGGCGAAACAAAAAATCGATGACCATGAGGCTCCCAGCCTCCATGGTCCACCCACCCGCCCATCCACCGGTACCCCCCTCCTCCCCCAAACCCTGCTCCCCTGTACCGCCGCACACATCCATTCACCGCGCCTTTTGCCGATGAAGGCAGTCATTATTTTTCCTGTTTGCAGGCTGCCTTCCTCACTCCTGGAACGATTCCTTTTCGAACGCCCCCGCACTCTCATGTTGCCCCTAGCTTTTCAAAATTATCACTCAGTTAGCTCTTGCTTTGAGGCCCACACCAGTTTTCCCTCACCTAATGACCACAGGAATCTCATTGGTAAACAAATCGAGCGATGTTACAGGACGAACTTTATTGCGATAGGGGAAGCGAACCATATATTATTTCGCATTCACTCATCTCGTTTTTCGAATTCCAACCCACCGTCATAGACAGAGTTGCTAAATTGGATTGTGGTGAGGATGCCGGATCGACCGCATGAGAATGAATCGGGTCTAATTTTGAAAAAGAAGCTCCTCTTCTACACGTACCGTGAGATGGCATGGGATGCAGTCGAACATAATAATAAAACTTTCTACTTACGTGGAGGTAAGTAGACTTTGAGGTAAGTAGGTATAGGTTATTTTTCAAATGCATAGAAACTATCATTATTATGAAGCTGATTTGCATTTAACAGATTTGATTAATGCTAACATGAATAACTTTTTGATAATGATTCTGAAAATAAATATTTAATAATTCAAAAACAGCACTTTGGGGTAAAAGTATATCCATTATTTACAACGTTATCCACTATCAGCGAGAATAGGATAGAGTGCTAAAGCACTATTAGGGCGACCAGTAATTCATTCCTAAATTTAACTATGTATTCCAGTCCTCACAGTATTTGAACTTTCTCGGATACCACTAAAACGATGATGAGTATACTTATATGAACATTTGCATACGTTAGTGAATAAACAGATGAAAATCGTGTCACAAAAAGTTATTAATCGAGGCTAAGAAAGAATGTCTCCGATAAGTATTAAACTCCTTCATAAGCAACACTCGGTATACAAAGTGAAGTAAATGAAGGAGAGAACGGACTTGTTCAAACTGCCACAAAAGAACAATTTTACTGGAGTCAGCCACATGAAATGCGAATTTATAGGTGATACTCTGCTGAGTAAATGCACAAATTAAAATGAGGTTAAATTATATGTCAATTTTCTATTTACTAAGGCGTCGGGGATTCAAGAAACACCCAGGTAAAGAATGAACATTTTCATTAAATGTTTTGCATTGCTTAGATGAGGCTTAAAGAATTACTGAGTAGAAAAGCCATTATACAATGTTTATTTCTCAGGAAGAAACGCTTTTTGTGATTAATGACACGCAATTCATAACTCTCAATGCCCAAGAGGGGATATTGAAATGACGCATTCGGTGTTTTCCATGTTCTCATTAGTCACCTCATCCAAAAATGGGTGATTTTCATTTTAGTATTCATATAAAATATCCATTAGAATAAAAATAGGATACAGAAAAGAAGTCTTTTGTTCAGTCCGGAGAAAAGGGATAATCATTTTTGTTAACAAACTATGGAGCATTTCTAGAGCAGAACCAGCGTATGAAATAACGGTGGAATAAAGGGATTCACCGGAAGAGCATAAGGCGGTTGAGAGCTCCCTGCAGATGGAATATTTCCTCGTCGCTCGGCATAATTGGGACCTCCGAAACGGACGTGATACGCCTAAGGATATTAAAGGTCTTTGGCCTGCGTGCATTGAACCACATTGGAGGGGATGCTCCTCTTTGCTGACAGCAAGGCGTTGGATAACAAGCACCATTCATCCCTCGCTCAACAAGATACTCTCACCAACCTAGAAAATGGGTTCAACTATTTTTTTCCTCGCCACTCCTCAAAGGTGAGGGTGATTCACGTACCTCTCGAAGAGCGCTCTCCTTCAAAAAAATTCTCACCGTGTTTCTCCTCTAAATTATTCCCTTATTCCCTCCCTCCGCGCATCGACCCTGGATAAGTACGCCCCCCACTCTTGCATTGCCGTCTCACGTTCCAGTGCTTCTCCGCTATTCCCGTGCCAACTTCAATAAATTGTGTACATAAATATGACTTAGGGTGTCGTCGGGCATTCTCAATGAGTAAGGGAGGGATATCACGGCAGGAGAAGTCACGTTTCACCGTGCAAACTGCTCACGGAAACTAACCAAACAGAGAAATTGACGACAACGCATTAACGCGTGCCTGCTGGTAAAGCAAAGGTTCACTTACGCACATTAAATTTTAATGATTTTGTTTCCCTATGTAAATTCCTTTTGTCCTCCTTCATTTTGATAAGTAAATAATCTATTATCCATAAGATCTAATTATTAGAGATAAATATGCTATCCAATAAAATCCACATTTTCCCTAAAAATATCGTCATCTGAATATATAGCCCCCTGCAAAGTAATTGGATAATTTTAGGCCAATTGATGAAGTGATTACATTTTGTCAAAAAGTACATTAAAGCGTGGTGCAACTCTCGTTTTACATCCTTATTCAAAGAAGATTCAATGTATTATGTAGCCTTCAGTAAATATAAAAATGCAACAATCCATTTTTTTCCAATCGAAAGTAATGCAGTGCTGTGTAATTAATATTGGATATATCGACTTCAGAGTTTGGAACTCAATTGATACTCTAAAACTAGATGATTTTATGAACAAGATTATGCACGGGATTATAGGCCTAAATGAAGCCTAGACGGACCATTATCACATATTACCTTTAGGGCAAATATAACTCCCCTTTCTTGCAATGAAACTATCAAACTTGGATCAATTACCTATTTGCGTTTGCGATTTGGGAACGATTCTTCATCTAAAACGAAAAATGTCACATTTTCACCGTAGTAATAATTTCAATGGATTTCATTTCATGTTAAGGATGACATATTTGAGACAATTTTAAGGCTTAAATTCGGATTTTATGATATATTTTTGGATGTTCTTGAACTCTGTGCGCAAAATCATAAGGAAAGTTTGCTTGAGGTACCTAACAACTAACTTTGGCAACGATTTATTCCTATAATAAAAGACCTGAAAGAACTTTCCGGCTTTTTATTTAAGGACCCAATTTATTTTCCATAAAAATTGTGAGGTGATATTTTCGCGCGTGACATACGTGTTTGGCTTACGTGTTTGGCTGGTTGATAGTCGCGCTTTTCTCCACAAAGAAACTCCGTCATGTGCCAAATTATCGTTCAGCACGGTAATGAAAGTCCAAATGGTTCCTAGTAAAGTATTTGTCAGCAAAAGAGAAACAGAGCATTACCACTCTTGACGTTAATTAACCCACTTCGGTAAGCGTGAAGTCCTTAATGTCACTGGTATTAATCCAATGCCAAACGATAATCCATTTCGATGAGATTCTTACAGCCACGGCCCAAATGTGGATGCATAGATCGAATTCCCAAGTTACTTTCATCCGGACCAATTTCGTGTGTGCTTGCTTATTTTTTCGATGAAGTCCTCGAATCCATTTGTGCTCCGAACTGAGGATAATTTATTTCCCAAATACTATTTTGATTCCCAGTTTCCGATCGCGTGGTGAAAATATTACCAACCTCCCGCGTCCAAGCCATGTCGAATCTCATTCCCACTCAGCTATCTGTACTCCGCCCTAAAACCTATAATCCTGTGATACGAGGACTGCAGGATATTCATCACATATCATGGCTCGGATATCATAGGCATTCGATTGCATTAAGCAAGGCACCGCAGCGGCGGTGATGGATCGTGTTTCTTTCGCACCGCATTCCCGTTCATTTCCCGCCTTCCATTCCATCTCCCTCCGCATCTCCACATCACAGGGCCAAGTTGATACGGCGACAGGTGTAATGATTCATTACCACACTTCCGTCCAAATACCCGCTTTCCACGTTGAACCTCATGTTTCCATTTCAACCCAAGCAAAATATTAATCAATGTGCCTAAATGGGCTAATTATCATCGGGAGTTGTGAAACACAGTAATGCATTTCTACATTTAATGGGAGTAAATTCATCAATTTCGTTCGGATATTTTCTGAGAAAGGAATAGAGGTTGAAATTCAAAAGGGTCGGCTCAAGGCTGTAACTGTTTTAAGTATTCATGTACTATATATTGAAACAAAAATTTATTTAATTCCCATATTATTTACGCGAAAATCAGCCAATGGTTTATCTGTAGCAATGCGTAACGATGAAAATATGGATAACTCATCTGAAATTTCAAATAATAATTTCATTTTTTTATCTTGCACTGCTAATATAAATAAAAACGCCGTTTTTAAGAGTGATAATGTAAAAGTTGAATATGAGAAATTTGATCAATTAATGCCAGACAAGTAAAATAGGAGAATGACAAGATTACTCACCATGAGCTAAGTGCACAATATTATTTAATCGCGAATATTTTGGCAAAACTTCAAAATGAAATACTTAATTCCCAAATTAAAAAAAGAACATAAATTATTGATTGATAACAAAGCTGCAAAATTCGGTTACTTCTCCTTTGAATTTGGCCTGGTAGACAATACTAATATGCAAAAAACTCTTGCAGCATGAGGATCATTTTCATGCATCTTGCACAGCATTTAATTACATGTATTACAAGCATTAAAAATAAAAATAAGAGTTTAGGAGGTAACTCATAGCAAAATTTTTAATAATAAAAAAATTTTTTTTATTACTCTGGCCTATTATTAATTTCATAGTTGGAACTCTGCAGAAAGATGTCCATAATAATAACACTTGCATTCAAAGCGGATATGAAAAACACGAAAATAAAAAGGGAGTAAGGTTATCAAAACAACTCGTCAAAACAATGTCTACCTAATTTAAGTAGCATCGACAGCGATGTAATGCCCGCGATATGTCGCGGAGTTGCTACATAATAAACTACTAAAATAAATCTACTCCCTTTGAATTTCTAAGTGGTAAATACATAGGAACAAAATATACTGTACACTAAACGGTAGAGCGTTTATTATCTGATTTCACTCAAGTATTCAGCGGCCGTGGACTTACGGTCTGATTCCGTACACGGAGATAGACCAATTCGGAGGGTAGAATGGTACTTTGGGCGAGCCTCGTCGGCCGTCTTTAACAGTCCACACGGATAGCCAGGAAATGCCTTGACGAAACTGTTATAGAGTGTCTGCACCGTTTCTCGAACCTAGGGCCTCTGGGTAGAATGCGCGAGTAGTAAACGACGTAGGACAAACTCCTCATCGTCCGCTATGTCCGACGTTCGATACAGGAGGTCCACCCGTATTCCGACCATCCGCTCACACATTATTGCTGTTGCATATCGATTATGATATGACGTGCATAGTGCATCGAATCCGTGTTAACACGGCTTTATAGCATTTTGGATATTGTGGTTATAAATTCCACAATCGGCTTCCAAAGTGTTCGAAATCGTTGCACATGGAAGAAACCATTCAAAGGAACCATGATATCCTTTAGGCATTTTATTGCATTTCTTGAGCCCAGTCACGAGGAACTAGAGATTGGAATATTCCTGTATAATTGGAGTCATTTCGAGGGAAATTCCATCTTACGCTATTTTTAAGTATAAATTTCCAAACCCCTGCCAAGTTCGCAGCCGGGAGAAAATATTTCATCAGCGAAGTCCGAGTGTAATTGAAACTAATAGAGTTACATCCACTCAATAATTACTATAAGTAAAATAGCCAAAAGTATGTTTCGTTAAAGTAAATAAATTTCCAGGAAGCAAAGAAAGAATATCTAACTAACAATTATTTTGGCATAAAATATAATTGAAAAATATAGATCGTCCTGCATAATATTTTGTAAAAGCAATGATTTGGTGCATTAAAAACCTAAAAAAAGCACTACAGAGAAAATTGTTTACGTAGAATTCAGAGAAAATTCCAAAGAAATACTAGCTGTCGCAACGTACTGTAAGTCAAAGGAAACTTCAGAGAAGATGTATTAATCTAAATAAGAGAGTATGCTACCGTTACTATAATATAATATCCTCATATTTGCATTGGTATAGAAAAATATAATGGTGGAAATTCTAGAAAACTCCCAATAAAAATGCATAAGGTAGTTAAGAAAATAGTGAGAAAAGCCATAGCATGATGTTTTAAAAAATAAATTTTTTTATATTCCACACAATTTTATCACAACTCGACAGGTTTCAACCTTTTCAGTTAACGGAGAAAAGGTTGAAACCGGTCAAGTTGTAATAAAACTTTGTGGAATATAACAGGGTTTATTTTTGAAAAAATCATGTCTTCATTCCACGAAGTTAACTCGCGAACCATTGATTTGAGTCATAGTATGTCGAGCATTTATTTTAGGGTCCCGCTGTGATAAATTCACTTCTTTCCAGCAATATACTCGGCGTTATGTAGGCGACTAGGATTCAGAACAGAAGAGAACGTTATTAAAAAAATAAACTGCATATAAAATATTAATTATTTACACGTAAATGACTTCAATAGGTGATTAATATTACCACCATTTGCTAACATAATAGTAAAAATGAAAAAAAACTGATTTTTCGTATGGTAGTTATATCTTCAGGTGCATTATTTACATCTATCATTTATAAAAATAGCTTACTAATGCATGTTGCTCACGGTAAAATTTTCGGTAAAACGTTTTATAAAATCGACTAATTTTATAAAAATGAGCTTGCTATCGATAAAACCGTTTTATAAAACCGAGTTTTATAAAACATTTTACGGAATAGGACAGGTTCTATTTCCATGAAACCGTTTTATGCAACAACCAATGAGACGTTCCGCTCATCGAGTTGATAATAATCTCGTATCCATGGGAAGCAAAACAAGGAAAACATAAACAAACATGGCTGGAAGTTCATGGAACGTTGAGGCAGAAATGTCCTTCTTGTTGTTAGAAGAATGCGTTAGAGCCATAGCACCGTTGAGTGTGATCAGAAATTAAGTAAATAAACAATACATGTATAGTTATTAACTTAACAGTCATCCAAAAGAGAGTGCATTTATCACTTCACGTGTTCGCAAAGCGTCTCATAGATGGCAGTACATTGCGGTTTTATAAATAGTTTTACCGTGAGCAAGCAAGTACGTTTTTCGTACGATTCATAAAACTTTCAATAAAGTTTTTTATGAAAATCTTTTAAGGAAAACTTTACCTTGAGCAGCAGGCATAATGATTAAACTATATTTGTTATAAAATCTATTGAATGTGTTTTTTCTATGGCCTTTTTTCCAAACATATAGATCTGTAGGAAATGAAATATTTTACAGAAAATTACACGCAATCAATAGAACATGTGCTTAAAAATAAATTATAAATGTCTTGAATTCCCATAGCATATATAAATTCCAAGTTCTCTTCTCCTTCCGCAGCAGTTCCCTTTGAAATCAAACACCAGGGACAGAACCGTCAAACACATTTTCACGTCACCCCAGAGACTTGGACTGAAGTTGAATTCCCAAACATCAAAGAAATGTTGGTTGCGAATATGCGTCGAAAATAGCAAGCAGATGTCAAATGATAATTATGTCTGGCAGATAATTGGTTTTCGGCAACATATTGTCTAGATCAGGGTTGTCCAACTTGCAAGGTCTCAAGGGCCACAACTAAACCTTTAATATGGTTGCGAGCCATATAGTAATAAATTATTATTTCTTTAAGTAACAATATGAAACAGCGTAAGGTATAAAAATAAATTTCGGAATTTTTGTTTATAACCTTTCGCGGGCAACAGTAAAAGGCACCGCGGGCCGCCAGTTGGACACCCCTGGTCTACATTATATTGATAATAACTGGTTGTTGACGGTTTGGTCAGGAATAATTAGACACCGTTGGCAACATTTTGATTTATTTATAAATCTTCATCAGGTATAATTAGAGGAACATACCAATAATACCATACCATACACTTCATAATAGGATTCAGTAGGCAAATCAACATGTCAATTATAGAACAATTATTTTAAATACAGCCGCTATACCTGGGCAGGGATGATATTGTGAGATATGTTGAATACTATGCACATAATAGTAAGGACTTCTAATATCCTATCTTTATAATAATAAACCAATTTGCTTTTTTCACGTCCATATTGATTCACATTGAAGAAGGCAGTAGAATAGTGCTGCCACCTATATTTTTACATCACAAACCTTTTAGTGCTGTGCTCTGGTGGAAGACAAAGTTTTTTACAATGACAACATAAACAGACAACATTATAACAAAAAAACAATGAAAATAATAACGAAAACAATAAATTGAGGAAAACACCATAACTAGTATAAACTTGAGAAAAAACAGCACTTCACTGTTTGGCAACAAAACAAGTTTAAAATGGCAACAAAACTATTTTAAAGACCATTTTATACAACACCCATACGAAATTTTAAAAACATACACATTCACATTTTTACAAAAAACAGTTTTATATGCCGTTAATATAATGTGCATAAACAAAAATTACTCATGTATTATCAATAGCCATAAACTAAGGCTTGGATTGAGTGACATTTAAAGGAATTTAAAGAAATTCATTGATATACAATAACAAATGTACAGCATTTGTTGACAATAATGTTTGTAGGAAAATATAATTTACAAATAAATTGGCACAAGCAATTTGGCAGCGTTATACAATTTCATGCAAACATTTACAAATTTTCAATGGGTAAAGCAACAAAGAACGTGGAATATTTACTAGTCCAGATTCAGTATATGTTTACAGATGAGCTAATTAAAAAAGTTACATTAAATTGGCATAAATGCTACTTAGGTTGGCAATGTCACTACTTTTTTACAAGAGTTTGGGTCCTTGACTATATGTATCATCTCTTTCGTTAATCTTTTTTTGTGGTGTTTTTCAACATTTAATATCTTTGTGTTCCCAAAATTGAAGGTGTGTTGGTTGTTACATGAATGCTCAGCAAGTGCACAGAAAGTTTTTTGATTTTTTGCATCTGATTTGTGTTTTGATATTCGGATTTTTATGTACTGTTTAGTCTGTATTATATAATTTACATTGCAATCGTTACAATTAATTGAACACAAAACATTACTCCTTAGATCTTTAGGGATGGGATTTCCCAAAACTCACAAAAGTCACAAAAGCATAACACATGTCAAAGGGCTATCAGAAAAAACTGACCAAAGCACTATGGTAACAAACAGATTGTCTCATTACACATTCTAATAAAAAAAATCGGCCAAGTTTAGTTTTCTCCAATTAAAAACTCTGATTATTTTTCTGTGGTTGAAAACTATGATGACTAGATTATATTATTAGATATATGGCTATGCGTCATACATCCAAGTATTATTAACAACTTAGATCAGTGTGAATCTTTCAAATACTACGCGCAACATATTTCCGCATACTATTGGCTTTGAGCATGACCGTCACTTAGAGTTCGATCTGGAATGCATTTAAATATAATAGGTAGTTACAGGTAGGGAAATACCAAATCAATGGCGCAATTGGACCAAAAAAGCCATTTTGATAGCAAAAATAATTTTGAAAATACCCATACCTTGTTTTCTCCTATTTGGAATTAAATAAAGACTGAACAGCCAAACACGCTTTGCCACTTCGGAAACGTGACGCTTTGAGGTAACAAACATCAAGGGGTTGTCTACGTAACGATGACGTATTTGGAAGAGGAAACAGATGGAAAATGATCGGGGAAATTATTTTGGCTGAAATTTCTTTTTCTTCGGCATCAAAGCGAAAATAAACGTACAATTTTCTAACAAAAAAAGAATAGGAAAAACGGGCTGTCAAACGCGAGCCATCCGGTTTTAACTTTTGAAGGGTACCTTTTAACCCAAAAGCTAGAGGGATCTTCACAAATTTCAGTATCAACTGGGTCTAATGATTTGCGGTACTTATGACTTCATTTTACAATCCTCTTACTTGGTAAATATTTTCACTTGTTTTTTCGTATACCCAGGTTTAAGCGCAGAGCGCCATTCTCATGGCACCAATTCTTGTGTGTGGCTGCGTATATACATACTGGCTTCTGGGAAGGGGTGGATACGGATTGGGAAACAGTAGGGGGAGCAAGGGAAGGATACTGAGGAGAGATGCTGATTGCCTGGAGAAGGTTTATTGGATTCGTCATGAGGTCAGGTCAATTCAGGAAAACAATTTGAAGGATAAATCCCTAGTGATTAGAAGCGTGGCTTTTGAGGGATGGAGGACAAAAATACAGAAGGAACTGGTGTAAATTTATAATTAAAAAGTAAAGAAACAAAAAGAGTTCTATCAGAGGCAAAAAAAAATGTGTTTCAGCCATTTCAGTAATTTTAGCCCAAGATTTAAATTGTACAAACAAAAGGCATGGCAGTTGAAATTTTCAACAGCCAAGAATTGTGATTTTATGAAATGAACATATGTCCTTCGTCCATTCTTCTCCCCTTCACTCTATAATATAATATGAGCAGGAAGCATGCATTGGACCGCAACAACTCCCATAAACATTATAGCATAAATGTTATTAAATCTTGTGAGTCAGGTCAGGAGGCCAAAAATAATGGATCGATAACATCTATAATTCTTTAAAAACCAACGAAGCGCTATGTAAGTGGTAATGGTTATATGTGGCCTCACATAATGGATGCTGGGTCAGACCTAACCAAGGAATGAAGAAATGAAAGCTGAAGTGAAATGTGACTTTGTGCGACTCCTCTGCCACATTTTCTCGGAAAAATGTTCCATGCATGCAGGCTTTGCATTATGTGCCACCACGTTTTTGCCCTCTCCTTTAAATATGCCCACCTTCATCTACGCACACTCCCTTCCTCTCACTTCCCGTATTTTTAAATTTCCCATTTTTTCCCGTCATTTATTACTATTTTCCTGGAGGAGGGCTAAGAGTTTTTAGCCATTAAGGGGATCCCTTTCCAGGCTCCAAGGGTACACCAACTCATCCACATTTGTTTACGGCATCACGCGTGCTTTAAAGGAACTGAAGTAGAGGAATTGGGTCTTTAGCCTGGAAAAGGAGTTAAAGAGTGAGGAAAGTGCCATAACCTAAGTACTTGGGGTGCTCTATGTAAGGGAATAATGGCGATGAAAATATTCACAAAATATCCACCCAACTAGAATTGTCCTTAATGGTTAATTTATTCAGGAAAATAGGTACTTAAGAGCTGAAAGATTAACCTAAAGTGCGCTTCTTTAAAAAATAATAGGTAAATTACGAGGCAAAGAGGTTGCAGAACGTATAATGTGGACTAAATATTATTTTAGAAAATCTAAATAAATAATTTTTTCCGTGGTACAATGTGGCCAAAATTATTTTAGAAAATCTAAATAAATAATTTTTTCCGTGGAATAATATTAGCATTTGGGGTTTCCAGAATCATTGTTTACAATGTAAAAGAAATACATGTTCTCGATGTATACCTACTTCTATTTGAATATCCTAAATCCCCACTCTTAGTTGGCGTGTTAAGTGTCTGTGATAATCTATATAAGGCTAAAGGATATTTAAAAAATGAGAAGGAATTTGAAGACCTCTTAGAAGGAAATGTAACTAGGATAGTTGGCCCTGGTTGAAGTTATCGTTATTCACTATGAATACCTTTTACAAACCTTATTGTGTCCAAGTAAATGAAAACATGCTTCGAATTTCAGTTCAGAAGAGTTATAAGGTAGTTGCTATGTTGTTTCAAAATTAAGAGTGGTCTAAAATTTTACAAACATTACTGGTAAGGATTTTAACAAGTGTAAAAATGCTTAAAGTGAGTACGGAAATGGCTATAGTTAAAAGAAAATTAACACATAACATTAACACACCTGTGCCGTACTCGAGAATGTTTTAGTTGTTTGTGCGTCAAAGAAAAGAGATCAATGCTGGAACCTGACTGAAGTATTAAAACCTGTAATCTGGTGTTTGGTTTCACACGGTTGATTTTATTTCACGTGCGATATTTCTTACTATCTTCTTTTCCGCCTCCAAAAGCACTTCCCAACTATGAATACCCGCAAACCTTAACTTATACACTAATCTTCAAACTTACTTCACCTGGCCTACGTATTTCCATTAGAAAGGATCGGAAAATCATAATTAGTTTGTCATTAGCCAAGTTCTTGCCATCTATTTTTTTTAATATGATAGCTCTAAACAATGGATTTTGCATACACACAATTTGATTAACCCATATGCTATAAAACTAGCTAAATGCCCTTTCTTATAGAATTCCTTGAAACAGGTTATACAAGATACACTGAGACAAAAATTTAATTTTTGCTTGCTTCAATTGCATGAAAGTAAGACATTTTTAATATTTTTTTCAGTGGTTTCAGCGTGAAAAATTGAAAACCATTCTAAAATCAAGAATTTAACTAGCTCTCACAAGATAACTTTATTTGCCTCTATAAACCTCCACCTTTAAGATCCATATAATTTAAAGTGCACTCTCCTAGATCCATGTCTATTTAAGGATATATTACAACTCCCGTAGGAAACGGGATGGTATTCACACAGTGACGTTAGTATTATCAACCCTTGATGGTACCCAACAGACTCCAAAGTTACTTGGAACGGTCAAACACGATAGCGCCACGTGCAGTGTAATTGGTCCCCCAACGGCTATTCCGCCACCACTTGCCTCAGCACTGAGCAACTGCTGAGTAGATCTTCTATATTTTCCATAATTTGCCCCTCAAGTGGTCGATAAGCATGCGCATACGAAAATATTATTGGTAAAGAGAATTGGTAAACCGTATAGTTATTGGCCACTTAAGGAAAATGTCGAGTTTGAAGTGCGATGAAAACACGAAATTATTTCTTTTTAACTACCGCAATTTAATAAAGAAAATAGCTTTACAAAATATCATTTAGAACCTAAGAGTCCAAAATTGGTATATTTATTGGCCACCTCGCACAATTATTGGTCATGTATTTTTGCTTCTCTTAAGTACAAAAGTATCACTGCTTTCATATATATTCGTCTTAACTTATATCAGTAGAAAATTATTTCTTATAATGTGAAAAGGGAAACTATCACCGTCTTTGATATTTAGAATGTGTTTGTTTTGTGCAATGGCAAGAATAATTCAAGAAAGAGCTTCTGACACTTTACAGATTCAAGCACTGAATCGGATCGGGTTAGCTCACGGCATGTGTCACAGTATGAGTAGTTCTTCATTTTACGCATCTTCTTTCTCAATAATAATCCTTCTCTTTGGTTTTCGTTGATTGTCATTCTTTTCCCCATCTTTTGCATATACGTGTTTCCTTTTTCTTTCTTCATTCACTTTACCATCTGGCCATCCTGGCCATGCGTTTCTTTGCAAATATTTCACGATATTCGTTACGTGCAATAGCAAATGATTTTTTCTACCTGATGCTTTCCTTTGCGATTTATAATTTTAGGCCATGTTAAAAATTCACTGATGCAATCATTGCCTAAAACCATTGCATCAGATGGTGTTCCACAGCTCATGCTCCATCTCATGCTACATCACCAATGTTCGTTGATCTTTTGGTAGTACCTAGAATTTGCGCGGTAATACTGTCCTCAAAATTGATGTTTCCAAAAATCCCGTTGTGGTCATTATTCCTTGCTTCAGTCCCATCAGCCGTTATACTGCCATCTAAATTGCATCCTTCGGAAGAGAAAGGACAATTCCAATTTTGAATGGCACTATCAGAGGAGTGCTCCACATGGCCGTTACGATTCCGATTTGAACCAGCACAGCGTGAAGTTTCATCAGTTTCAGCTGCCCAAATTTCTTTTATTATTCTGAATTTCTCCTTTCTTTCTTTACCAACTGATGTGCAGTACCTTATAGCACCACATATCCCGATTTCATCGCTCTTGTGCGAATTGCTTGAGGCAGATGTACCAAGGCATTTACTATAATCCAATGCATCAGGATTCTATGGATCAAGTCCACATGCACTAAAAGTTTTGAGACTTTGCGCTATACTTCATGACTTCCTTCATGAGAGGCGCAAACGATGAGACGCTCAACGATTCAAAATTTCTCCAGGATACATAGATCACCAACCCCTTACTGCTATACACCCAGAACCTTCGATTGATCAGAAGGCTGCGACATTAGTCGGCTTAAAAATACGAATAAAATTAGGAAAAAGTGATATTATTTCAATTTGGAGTTCTTTGCGCAGAACACAGATTTGGTAGTTGAGGTGTGACTTTCAAGTGTATGAAATCAATTGGAAGAAAGGATAGTTAACAAAATTATTCTGAGCCAAAAGTGGCTACAGATGGTATGCTTTGATTAGTGTAATAAATACTTTGGATGCTTCGGAGAAATATATTTTATAATCAGCTCATCTTGCTTATACTCAATAGGATATAACCCGCCATTGGTCGCGCTATGAGATTTTCTCTCTTACCAAATTTAAACTTGTGCTTACTTTGTAATCATGAGTTAGAATAAGTTCCCTTTCCTTCTAGCTGACTTTTTATCTCTTCCTATTGACCTACCGTCTCAAAAAGTATAAATGAAGCGTCCGCAGCTTGGTAATGATATGTCTGATACCGTCTGCTACAAGGTGTGAGGCTTTTCCTCATCGCGCGACTACTGACTAGTATCACTCGCGCGATTAATGTTTTAGTATCACTCAGTCGCATTACATTCTCGCAGTATGCGGGAAAAGTTGATTCATTTCGTGGAGAGCAGATATTTTAATGCACATTTATGAGTAATAAGAATGCAGGTCCTCATAAATAAATATTTCTTCTAGAGAATGGTAATTATATTTATTTATACCCAATGATAACATCGCCAGTAGAATTAGCAATGATGACGTAATTGTATCAGTAAATGTGCATTAATGTGAAAATAATTTTTTCAAATGAACATTAAGATAAATAAATAAAATCTAAATAAAGTGTAATATATGGCCAATAAACGCTCTGAGATAGATAATCAATGGTACATCTGAGTGTGAGAAAAAGTCTCACATGCGACCGCTCGCGTGATAAGTAGCTTAGCGACCACTCCCGGGATAATATCGGAAGCATATTGAAAATAAAAATCGTTTTGACTCTAGATATCATTAATTATTATTTAAAGGGGATAATAATTTGTTATATCGATACACATTTTAATTATGAATATACCAATAAGAGTATCTCAATAAGAATATCAAGAAAATTATCTGCGAAAATCCATTATAATTTCTAAGAAGAAAAATAAAATCTGATGACAGAAAATAGACCCATGAATTTCGGATTTATCTATTCCCTTCTAATATTTCAATACTTCTATGATTCCCACAAATTTTTAGCATTTGGGCTATTTCACAATTGTTCCACTACGTCTAGTAAGTCTTCTCCAAAGAATGAGTACAACTATGCAAGGTGTTCTAAAATTCACGTTGGCGGATTATACCACGCCACCACTGTTCTTCATGAAAATAAATCTTTTATTACTTTCACTGGTGCATGTTTTTCACACTAAACGCGCATAAGGATCTAGGTAACCAGGCAAAGCAATGGGGAGAAAAAATTATCATTGTCTCTCAAGCTGAAGTACAATAACATTCTGTCAGATTACTTGTAAATAATTACCATTAAATCATCACGCTATGCTAATGAAATAGTATAATAGTGAGTTAATATGATAGGTAAACTGTGACTCATATACATGCCAAATGAAAATACTTTCATTCGGTTACAACCTACTCTTTTCAACAAAAATCGTCCGTTTGGAATTAGACAGTCACGACTCAAATCTATTTTCATTTATATTTATATTGTATTACAAAAACTCCATTTTGGTAGGTGAATGTGCCACAAGAGGAAATTGCGCAATGTCATTGCAGTGACATTTCAAATTTCGTAAACTTTAATTTCCTCCTCCTGAAAATGTAATCACTTAGAGATGTGACGTTCTTCTTCCAATTGATCAATATGCTGTTTATTCATGTATTCCACAAGATAGAGAATATTTTAACAGATAAGTGTGACCGCACATGCGTCAAACAAAAATATCATAGTTCATGGAACTGCAGAACTGGCCGCGCAGTAAATTTAACTGAGTCACCCGCCGATAGTCACACAATTGTGTGAAATCCACAGTGAAAAAAATCAATCACCTGGACTGGGATTCGAACCCAGACCCCTCGATTTCATGCCAAGTGCTTTAACCAGTTGAGCTACCTTAAATGGTTAGAGCACTAGGCGTGAAATGGAGGGGTCTGGATTCGAATCCCAGTCCAGACGAATGATTTTTTCACTGTGAATTTCTAAAAAAAATATCATAGGATATATGGCTAGGATAGGTAACGAAGAATGACGGAGTTACGAGATAAGTACATAAGATTTATATCCATTTATTAACAATCTAATATGCACAGTTACTGATGATGTGAATGAAGTTGAAAATTATTCTACATATATAGTGACTTAAAAAATGTGAGACATTGTAAGGAAGATGCAGCTTCCACTGTAGCTGTTTTCTGAGTATTAATTTAATAATATAATTTTTATAGTTCTCAGATTTACATCAGATATGAACAATTTGCATGAATCACATTTGAGCTCAAAATACGTATAAATTTAGAGCGAAAATTAACAAGTAAAGAAAAAAGTATTGCAATTAAGTGAAAAACCAACATGCCATATGAATGGAATAAACATCAAAAACAAAACACAATATAAAATATGGAATACGAAGCAAGTTCACACAAAGAATTTAATATCAACAGGATTAAATATTTTGATATTAAAATTTTGAATTAAATAACAATGGAAAATATACAACAATTGTACAGTCCATATATGATTATAAAGCATTGAAATGAGTAAATACGGCTTATGGGGGGCAAGTTAGGTAAGAATATAATTTCTTTTTGAATTGGGGCAGCGATGAGTAATCTTTGATTGATTTAGATTGGTAGTTCCAAGTTTGAGAGGTGGCAACGGTAAATCATTTCTGAAATTTGCAGGACCGATAATGTGAGACATGTAGGTAGTTTAGGTCGGCTCTAGTAACTATATTTGGCAATAGGGTTCTCTTGGGATGAAAGTCAATTATGTACAGTGGGTCATCGTGTTTGAGTAGGGAATACATGAAGCACGCCGATTTCAAATTTATTCTTGTTTTTATGTCCATACAGGAGAGCTTGTTTAAACATGGCGTTATGTGCTCATCTTTCCCCAAGTCGTAAATGAATCTAACGGAAGAATTCACTAGGCACTGAAGCTTAGTATTAAGTTCTGCTGTGAGATCATAAAATACAAGACAGCAGTAATCAAAATTAGGAAAAATTAAGGTGGAGACAAGTTGCTTTCTTACATGGATAGGTAGCAGATTTTTATGACTTTTCAGTTGATGCAAAGTAGCATTCACTTTATTTGAAACATACAAAATATGATCTTTCCATGACAGAGTATTGCTGAAGATGACCCCTAAGGTTTTGGCCGTCATGAAATAAGGTATAACATTTCCCTAGACCTCAATCATAGGCAGTTCGGCCACATTAGGTCTAGGCATGACCATGGAGTGACCAATAATCATGGATTTCATTTTATTACTATTTATTTAAAAAAATTAGCTCGTGCCCATGAGACGATGGCAGATACATCATCTTTTACTTGCCTAATGGTCTCAGGGAAATCGCGCCGGTGACAGTGCATATATGTTTGGAGATCATCAGCGTATATCATATACTTAAATCTGGTAATACATGCTGAAAGGTCTCCCACATGCAACGAAAACACCAATGGCCTAAGGACTGACCCTTGAGGTACACCGCAAGAGATAGGAGCCCACTAAGACAAGTTGCCATTAGGGTCTTTTACAGATAGACGTCGTCCATTTAGGTATGAATAAAACCAGTTTAATGAGGAACAGGAGAAATTGAGGTTTCTCATTTTTGTAAGAGCAATGAATGGTTTACACAGTCAAAGGCTTTGCTAAAATCAAACAACACCAGCGTAGTCAACAACCTTTTGTCAATGGCATATATTATATCATCGTAAAACTTAATTAAGTCCGATTAAGTAGAAAAATGTTTGCGAAAGCCTGACTGAAATGGATCAAATAATTTGTTTGCAGTGAGATAATCTAGAGTTTGTAGAAAAACTATATTTTCTAGACATTTAGAAGTGGCACAAAGTATACATATAGGACGATTATCACAAGTAGAAGAGGGACTTTTAACTTTCTTAATCGGGCGCATTAGGGACGATTTCCAAAGTGTAGGGTAAATGCCGGACTACAGCGAAGAGTTGAGTATTTCAAGTAGAGCAGGAGTCACAGCATTTAATACCACTTTCAAGTATCTTACAGAGATGTCGTCTATTCCAACTGAATTTGATTTGCCCCAATGAGTGCCTTACGCAGAGCGTCTGGCGTGACGTATCGAAAGTAAAACATTTTATCATTATACGGCACTATAGAATCAACAGAAAGAATATTTAGCAGGTGGTCATTGGTTGGACTGGAAGAAGGAATACCACTCGTAGAAAAATAAGTATTTAATTTATTTAGTGAGAGCCCATTTACGATTGAATTCTCTGACTGTCTAATAAGCCCCAGGTTATTAGTTTTTTCCAAAGATCGTTAGTATTGGCATGATTAGAAAGAACATTTGTGTAGTACAGTCGTTTAGAGTTCATAACTGAGCGTTTTACGAGGTTCCGTTGTCTCACGAATAATTGGTGAAGGGCTTCACCCTTCGTCCGAACAAAGGCACGTCTAAGCCTATCTCTATCTTTTATCTGTTCCTTTATGGCTGAGGTAAACCATGGAGCTGGAGAATGCCTAGGTTGCATAAGTCGTTTAGGTGCATAACCATCAAGGCTGTCAAGGTAAAAACAGAGTTGAAGCTATGCAGCATCGTATCAACATTCAGCGAGTTGAACACCTTTTTCCAATCAAAGCTAAAAATACTCACCCTGGAAGCCTTCAATATCAAAACACTTGTTATTTCTTAGAACAACAGGAGGCTGAAATGTTTTGGTTACATTAAAGTTATAAGTTAATAAAATTTTATCATGGGCTGAAAGAAATGTAGCAGGAGATTGATGAAAAGAAGAAACTTTTTCTTGCGAATCAACAATGCATAGATCAAGGAGCGCATGGCTATTCTTAGTATGATGAGTTGCATTCAAATCAAGAAGGTAAAGGTCATTGGAATACATAAAATTATGTAAGAATGTGCCGTAATAGTGAACTCGGAACAAATCTGCGTTGAATTCTCCAACAATTACAATATTTTTGAACGTTGGGCTAAATTTCATAATTACATTTTCAATATCTAACATATGCTCAACTTTTGGTGGTCGGTAGACAATGAATAATAAAAGCTTTTAAAGATTTACCCCCGCTATTTCGATGACCAGGAATTTGGGCCTTTTCTCGTTGGTCAGAGGCGAAGCTGCTAGAACAGTTGGTTAAAGGCGATGGTGAACAAAGGCTCCGACTCCACCACCGACTATTCCAACTCTATCGTGCCGGATCAGAAGATAGTCATCCAGGTGAACCATGGCATCGGAGATAGTCAACTTCAGCCATGTTTCATTCATACAGATAATGTCTACGGGGTTGGAGGTAAACTGTACTCAGAATTCATCAACATGGCACAAACGTGATTGATAATTTACGAGACAGATTTTAACTTCACCCTCGGATATCTTAATTTTGGGAAGTAACGGGGGAGCCTCGTGTCAATTTAATTTACGTAATGCTTCATCCGAGTCGACGAGGATACGTTCACTGACATCTTGGACACGGACAAATACACGTCCATTACGTACCCACAGGTCCGTAATGGACGGGTCCACAGGTCCGTAACTTTGCCGTCCTTCTTTAAGACTCTAGCTGCTGCATAGAGCTTTCGGTTTAATGTGGATAAAGACTCACTAACTCACTCTTTGACTGCTCGGTCCCAATTCAGCATTTAAGTCTCCAAGGGTGAGATCGGACTTAGAACGAATGGCTTGAATGAGACCAGTAGCAGCACTGGCCCTTACAAAGCGAGCCACAATAGGGGTAGGTTTTGAAGACTGAGACTGATTAGATGATTAAATAGGTCTAACTCGAAAAGAATAGTCAATGTCCTTGACGTCAACCTGCATCCCAAGGGCACCACTAACTTTGCAAACAAGTGGCTCAACATTCTCCTCCACTGAAATGGAAATGCCAAGTACTTCGATGACATTACGTAGCTTTTCCTGTTCCACACGATTCAGGCGAAGTTCTATTTCACCAAATTTAATCTGCATGCACTCATTTTCACTTGCAAGATTGTTTAGGGTGTCAGTTCATTTGTATAGCGAGGAGGTAATTGTATCCAAGGACTTAGAAAAACTACCAACAGTATCCTGAAAACCTGTTAATGAGTTCTTAATCGTAGATTGCTACTCTTTTATCTCCTTGACTGTTAAAGATAATTCATGAAGCATGCCAGTGAGATATCAGAGCGCACCAGAAGCATGCCAGAGAGATACCAGAGCGCACCTCCTCACGCGTTTTGATTGTAGTGTCGTCACAGCGTGATGAACGGGCCATGGCAAGACACTTTTCACTTTTTCAGGGCTCGGTAATTTTCACATGAAACTCGTCGAGCACTTTGGCTTCTTCTTCCGTTACACATGGAATATGGTACACTTTGCGACACGTTCCACACGATAATGAAGTTTGGCCTCGCCAGACGGCTTGAACACAAACAGCGCAGTTTGGCATTGCGTAAGAGAGAGAGGAGCGAACGAACCATACCTCACGAGAGCTGAGCTCAGCCTGTGTACTTAAGTAACAATGCTAAAGATTAATCGGCTCTCATCAATAGGAAATAATATTTATATACATGTATACTTAAAGTTGCAATTTGAATGCGAAATACAGGACTTAAGCGTCAACCTGTAATCACAGTTAGCTGCAATAACTTGCTTACTCAACGATCTAAGGGCATTGTTATCCATGTGTGTATTTTAACGTGTGAATAAAATGCTGAAACGGTTGATTCCTCTTAAAGAATATGTTATCCCTATGCAGTAATTGAAACCTGTGTACGACGGAAACTTGTCCACAAGGGACCATTTTTACGGCACCATGCGATTCCACTATAGGCAGTGTTTACTGTATAAGTTATTAGTCTGATAAAAGGAATATTTAAATGAACTAAAAATAACCAATTAACGCTGGTATATACTTTATTCAAATATTTTAAGAAATATCGAAATAACGTATGCCAAGTTAAAGCCAAGGAATAAGCTCACCTATCGGCATAACAAATTTGAGATTCACACACGAAGGTCTTCAAATGTGAGCCTAATTTTGACCACAGTTGTATGTTTGTTTGATTTTAAATTTTCTGACACATGCAAAGAAATTTAAAAATGATAAGTATTCATCGCTGGCAGAAATTATTGATAGAAACGTAATCCTATTGAATGAAACTAGCATTGCAAAAATTGAATAGTTTTTAGAACGCTGCGCGTTTGTTTAAATTTCTATGATTAATTTCATTTTTATTAACTCTACCAGAGTTCATTACTCAATGGCCATAATTTTTTAAGAAAATGCTTTGTATACGTCAGAAATTTTAAAATAAAAAACTCCTGCATTGGTAGTTTAGAGTTAGACTCACTTTCAAAATCCTTACCACTGCTTTCCCCAAACCATTGGTGTACGTATGATTTTAACAAGTCAAACAGGTTGTAAGTACACTCCGATCAAATTTGCACTCATGTTATAGGATTTATGAGCGGAAAGTTATCAATTTGGTTTTATAGATTAGCACCTTCAAACATAATTAATATGTTCATAATTTTAATGGTATTAACAAAGAGCTTGTTCGCTCCAGGTATAGGCTATTTATTTACTTATTTTATTCCATTCATTCAGCGAAATACCGTAAAGTAATTTAAATTTTGGAAGAAAATTCAACTCGGGCGTTGTTTTAATTGATAATCTCATCGCAGCACCTTTCTCGTGGAAAAATGTGACAAAATCTCATTGTGATGCTATAAAGTACGAGTCCTAGGGTGAATAGCTAATTTAGGGTGAAAGCGAAAAGCTACAAGTCAATAAATACCCCACAATGCATCAGGTTTAAGAAGAAAGTACACACATTAAAGTGAGCATAATTGTGGAAGTGGATAATGAGTAAGAGTATCATACAATGCACATACTTATTTAAGCCAAATATGTCAAATCCGGTGTCACCCATCTACTAAAGTTGATTTTATCTGCGGAAAGGAGAGTTAAATTGATTTAACTTTGAATATTTTGGTGTCTTATGTGACTCAAGTGCCAACTTATGAGGAAAGTAAAATTCCTAATTACGCTTTCCAACCAGAATTCATCGCCATACCTCAAGGGATAAGACATTTTGAGCCATGTTACTCAACCAAACCTACGTACATCACCAATAACACGTATTTTGAAGTCAATTAAAATTTGCAAGGCGAAAAATTTTTAAAAGACATGAAAAATGTTTTATTAACTCGATCAAAATAATAAAAATGTTAACGAAAAAAAGTATTTTACAAATCTTCACTTGAAGAGGTGCCTACGTACAGTTTCATTTCAGAAAGACTTTCAAGTGATGATTCGTGCTCAAGCACTGTGTAATTACATACGACCATTTATAAGTTTTCCAAATGTTGAGGAAAAGATAAAAGTCTCCGTGGGAAAAGAAATATTTTTCATTTTAATCAAAGGAAACAAAAAGATGATCCCTGGCGCTCAATGGGCGTAAATTTCCCTGCTGTCATGATGCAAAGGGTGTGAAAGAGACGTGCAGAGCTGCACGGGAAAAGAAGCTTGCGCTCACATTTCCGGTGATTTATTCTCACAATTACCGTATACACGACATAAGTAAATTGGAAGGCATGGAACCAATTAGGACCGTAGTGCAAATGACATTCTATTGAAACTTTGGCATGAGTGTTGAAAACTTGAAAGGGATTACCTTTAGCATGCTATTAAAAAACTAGAAAGAATTTATTCGTGGTCTCCATTAGTTCGATTCAAAGAAATAGTTGGTGATTGATTCATTTACAAACCAACTGATTTGCAAATTATTGAACGTGGAAAGTCTAGCACCCCGAAAATAAGCTGAAAGGGAGACGTGATTCTTATATTTCTAGACGTTGGTGAATGCAGTTTAAAAGCACATAATTTGTTATTAAAAAGTGTGAAAATTACTTTAGAATAAAAATTGGGGAATGGTATTAAATATCCCACACACGATTTTCATATTTACTCATTTAAAAATAATTCACCGTCTATTGAAACGCATCACATATTTGGTAGACGATTAAATGTCTTGGTTGCTTGTCATTTAAAAAAAACATGAATGATTGAACTGATGAAAATATCCTGAATCCTAAAAGAAACCTTTTTATTGATAAAGCCTCTGATTCGTGCCTTCTTATATGCGAATTCCGATAATGTCCCTTTTCAGCGTGCTAAATGTTTAATAGCTCAACTAGTTATGCATGTACTTATGCAGATTTATAAGGATATGGAACTAATTACCGTATTTGATAAACATTTTTAAAGCCGTCGCAATGTATTCATTTAAAATAAATCTCAACACTCCTCTCTCACATCTCCTTGGATCCCAGAATTTTGGTACCGAAATAAATTAGAAGATATGTTTGCTTTTGAGTCCCTTGCAGCGTATTTATTGCAATAATTAGACCAAATAAGTGAGACTGTAACAAAGGAAAAAAAATCAAGCACTTTATGCCTAAAATGAGGATTAAAAGAAGACCCAAAACTTCAAGTAGTGGAATATAATATAACTAATACAGCCGTGTAATACAACGCACAAACTTATTTCAGCCAAATATGTCTGTCAAGTCTGCGTTCTATTTTGTATGATGTGACAGAATAGAACGTAATACTTAAGTTCCATTTACATTTAGTTATATGAACGTTGTGCTGGGAAAAAAGTACTCTAATATTTGCTCCTTTTAGTTTCGCTACATATCGGTTCACATCTCTGTCACGAATACCTACCATACCTTAAAAAATAAATGTCTCCTCCTTTTAGGAGGAACGTTTTTAGTCAAACATACTGGTACCTAGGTGTAAATTAAAATTCAGAGTGTGAGGAATTAGATGAACAGTAAAAAACAAGTATTTATCTATCAAATGTACTATAAAAACTGGCGAATCATTGAACCACGAAAATATAAAAATATTTCTAACAACACCACCCATTCAAAAATGAGTATTTGTTTGGCCGATATAGCTATAACAATGAAAAAGAATTTAATTATGAATGCATGAGAAGATCCGTATAGCATTCAGAGGCTACATTTCTGCGTGCAAATGAGTAGAATTAAAATTCTGGACCCTAAAAAGTTTTAATGTGACCAATATTTGACCGCTGCTAAATGGACCTAAATTCCCACAGTTGCACAGTGCGAAGTTTTACACTTCATCAACGGGAATCACGTCGAATAAAACCCTTTTGGCTTCAAACACGCTGGGCTAAGTTTTCGCGGTTAACGGCAAAAGCCTTGATGATGAAGTAATTAGTTCATCGAGGCAACCTCAGGTGGGTCGGTGATGCGGGGAGGGGGGAGAAGATGGGAGGTAGCTGGAGGGGTGGTTTGTAGAGAGAAAAGGGGTTTGAGTCCGTCCGAGGATTCAATTAGCTCTCAAGACAGTGGAACGAGGCGGAGAACGGCTAGATGTTCTCTCACGCGTCCCACATCTTACACGAGTTTACTGAGCTTCTCTCCCTTGCCTCAAAACGTCTCCTCATTTTAAACCCTTCCTCCGCTCCTCTGGCCGCGCAGCATCCCTAATCCTCTCCCATAGCAACGAGAGAAGTGGCGGGAGAGGTAGAACAAAGGTTTCGAGATGCAGTTCGCTTGCCAAGATCTCGCTTTCGCATTTCAATTCTCACCATTTCCACACTCGGGGATCCGAATGAAGTAAGTCTGTACATGTTTATTTTTCTGGAGAGCTCGGAGAACTCTATTTAAAGGCATGACCCGGGAGTAAAATACTCTCAATACAGCAGACGGAACGGGCGAAAGATGTTTGACTTTTTAAAGATAAAATTGTTTATAATAATATTAGCAGATAAGCTTATTTTCTGATGAAGTTCAACTACAAAATAAACTAAATCACACATAAACCTCGAGATTAATGTCTGTCTCAATACAGATTTTTGCTCCTATTTGGAGTGCGATTGAGCCAACTATCTGGCGTAAATTGTTGGTTATTTGGAAAGGTAACTAGCAAATGAGGTACTTAGCGTGATTTCATTGATTTCTACATACTGCCCTGCGAGCTGGCGCAGAGGCATGTAGCAGGAGGTGTTTGGATGCTAGCCATGAAAGGGACGAAAATAGGGAAAAAGAGGGGATAGTCGACATGAGTGAGCTGTATGTTAACGATATGTATTATGCTAGTGTCGTGCCCTTTTAGTTATAGTCACCAATGGTGAAAGGCTAGTGGTTCAATTTAATTCATTTCTTTTCGTAGGCCTTTCTGATACGTAAATACAAGTGAATAAGAAGAGACATGTAAAGAAGTTAAGTTTAAAAATATTGAAAATATAATATTTAAAAAAGTATTAAATACAAAAATATACATTTAAATCCCATTACATGTGCATTCGCCAGTATTCAGCTTCAAAATGTAGATATAGTTATATATCACGCATTTCGAAAACATCCTTCATGCGTAAATATTTACACAATATTTTCCAAGCTAGGTAAAACAGTAAGTCATAACTACAGATAATAGGTAATACAATTCATAAAAATATCAAAGAGCAAAATTATATTCTTTTCTACTTCACGTAAATTACTAAAGCAGCAAGATTAGTTATACAGGTAATTGCCATGCCTAAGGTGTGTCAAGATGTAAGAATTATTTAAAATCCGAGGATTCATTCGAGATGGAGTGGAATTTGTCCATACTGGAAAAATCATGTGCAATCTTCCATAAAAAATAACTTTTAATGCAACCCGGCTTTCAATATTGATACATCATCGTCAAGGTACAAATTGTGTTAGGCGTAGCCAATATATACATCTTTTGGAAGAGGTAGGGGAGAGAGGAGAGGTGATGAGTGGAAAAACCGAAGAATTTCGTGGTGTTGCTTCTAAATGCCCTTGGTGAGTGGTGGTGGAGGGAGAGTGTCCCTGGGCAGGCAGGCAGCCGCGTGGATCGGGCGTGGCCCACTCGAGGCAGGGTTCGTCTGAGGGCGGGCGGGTGGGGGGGGGTTCCCAGCAAGACGCCTCAACACTTTGAATGGGAGAAGAGGTGGCAGAGGGGGGTGGTTTTTGGAACACACTATTGCTACTTAATGGAAAGAAGGGGGGAAGCAGCACCCCGAAAATTTTGACCTGATTCGAAAGAAGAGAAGAAGACCACCACCGATTATTGTTTGTCACTGAATGGTGTGTTGTCTAAGTTTGTTAACCCTGAAAAAACCCACCATTTCCCAACTCTCCACTCCTCCCCTTCCCCATTCACCTCCTCCGGTTTTTCTACTTATCACCTCTCCTCTCTCACCTCTTATACCCCACCTCTTCCAAAAGATGTACATATAGGCTACACCTAACAACATTTGTACCCTGACGATGGCGTATCAACATTAAAAGCCCGGTTGCATTAAAAGTTATTTTTTGTGGAAATTGCACCTCATTATTCCAAAATGTAGGAATTAGTTCTCTCTTAAACACAAAGGTTAGCAGTTTTATGGATGTGAAAGGAAAAGCCACGACTACAAAAACATGTCCCTTTTATTAGTGTCCACATTAAACTTTCCTCTAATTCATTATTTGACTGTACATATAAGCCTAATGAAATAATATGGGAATATGAAAAAATACAGAGACATAATGTAAAAAGTACGCCAGAAAGGAACGGGAGCTATCTATGCAACACGCACTACAGATTCATGCTGGTGACTCGTGACGGGGATTCCCGTCATTTATTAAAAATTTTTCATTAATTACAATTTTAACATTAGAAATTTGTAAACATTGAATAACGGCTTTTAGAGTTAAAATCTATCGGAAAATAAGTAAATAAAATTTCAGCCACCGGATAGGTAAGCCAAAAAATGGTGCCGCGTTGAAAGGGTTAAGAAGTAGCTTGTACATTTTGGACTTAAACTCTCGTATTGATTGTGAGTGTTGGTTACTAACAGTGGGTGAATATATATAAGTTCGGCGGTATGTATTTCTCTTATTTTGTGCCTTCTATCAGTTTTAAGGATAAAGCGAGTGTTTAAAATAAAATCATCCGTGTCGTCTTGAAACTCATCTCATGTGAAGATGTAATCTAAGCTTAGCGTGTGGCCAGCGAGTCTCCAAATGCTTCCAAACCAGTCTTTCAAAATAAAGTCAAAGATAACAGTTTTTGTTTACTCGTAGCAGTTTGAAAACAAAGTGTGTGGCTTTCGTTTTAATTTTATTCGCGAATAAAATCTTTCTGAGTAGGATCCCAAATGATGGCGACATAAGAGATGTGGTCTACCCAGAGAAAGGCCCATCTCTTTCAATTTTTACTCGTGGAGCATTCCAAACTTTCACATAATAAACCCTAGTTTCTTAAACATAACGCCGCTAATGTTTCGCACGAGTTTCCCCAACGCTAAGTCTGAAGGAATGGTGTTCTCAGATCTTTGAGTTCATCTCGCTCCTTTATTTTTATCCCTCCACTCAATACTGTGATATTTTTGGGTGGGCGATATTTTTTGTAAGAAGTGTAGGTACCTACTGGCAATTCGGATTCCATATAGATTGGTAGATAGATAGAAAAATGGCTTCATTCAGTGGGGTGACATTGATACTCTAGACAACCTATTCCACCTAACTCACTGTCTCACGGTAGATCAAGATACAAGTATTCAATTGCACAATGAAATACAGACATTTAAGTATTGACCAAGATAAGAATTCTTACCTATAAAAAACAAAAATAACCGGAAAAACCTTTGCGGAAAAAAGTAAGGGCTTGGCAAAAAGCCCTTCTAAAAAACTGGAGATAATCAACCGCGCAAGAAAGGGATTATGAAAAACCTGCGAAACCAAAAAAATATATATTATAGCATAAATTTTACACTAAAATAAAAAAAGTAATGAATAGGAAATTTGGGAAAATATATAATAAATGAATTTAAAAAAAAAACAGAAATCGGTGGAATGAAGGATGGTTAGAGAAATTAAGGTAGGAGGAAGAGATATTCGCCGTCAGCACTAATTCTGGGTAATGCACTAGAAGTTTCCTACTCCGTCATACCGGTAAGATAAAGGAATCAACTGAACATTCTCCTCAGCAACTTATATTTATAATCGTACCCTTATAATGGAAAACTATTGCTGTAGGCAAAATTAATCCAGTAAAAAACGATGAATTCAAGTGCATGGTTTTCGAATTTCATACGTTGAAAGATGATATGGAGGTTCACCTGCGTTAATCCATTCACACTAGCACTTCTGTAAACGGCATCAACGAAACTCATCTGCTCACAACGCCAGGTTTACCACAAGGCCAACCTTATGGTCTTTTATCAGTGGCACCCAACCATGTATTTCTATCCATTATGCTATCAAATAAATAGAGATTATAGATTATATCGAGGTAAGAATGGCAAATACTGCGATAGAGGAGTGCATTTTTTCGAGAGCAAGAAGAATTTTCCACGATTATATATCTTTTCATTCGGTCGAAGCAGTTCGCGCAAACCGCTCCCAGACCTCTTTCTAATTAGAGGGAAAATAGACCGAGAACTTTTATTGTTCCCTACATCCGATTCCCAAGTACTTATTTAAAATGTTTCTTCACCTGGAGTTATCTAAACACCCACAGGATTACCCAGGTTGGGTCTAAGTCGACGCGTTAAACGGTTAAGGGAAGGCAGCAGTTTTCATGCACGCTTTGCAGTAATAGGCCATATAGAGGAGAGCTTTACACATAAGTGTACATCGGTGGATTTAAAACTCTCCCCATGCGTTTCTCTATGTCTCTGCAAACACCACTCTAGCAATTGAGTGTTATATGCATCTCTAACTTGTGACAAAACTTTATTATTTCCCAACTGAAAATAAAATTCAGTAAAAGAATGAGATATGAATTTAGCAGGTAACTGTGTTTCACCCTAAAATCAACTCACATTAACATCGGAGAAAATTGTATCTCAAGCAGTTGCTGTTAAAGGCAAATGATTAAGAGTCTTCTACCGTGTTGGTACTCATTTTCTTAAACTTGCTCAAACTAATGTTAAACTGTTCTTAGCTTAAAACATAACAATTTACTCATGAAGGCAAAATGTTGGCTAAAAATATGAATGCAAGCAAACCAACTTTAGTTTCTCTATACACCAAAGGGATGAAATTTACGATGTAATAAATATTATAGTAAATTCCTGCACATCCAACTCGAATCTCACTACTGCCAGGTATTTTAGCCAGTTACACCATCAAGCCATCTTTACTCAAGGTCAATTTCAGCGGAGTTAGGTTTTTCTGATTATTTCTCTAAAAGTTACCATGAATGAAGATCAAAGGTAATATTTAGTTGCAAAATGTGATATCAAACTACCACTCAACTTGAGGATATTTGCGATATTAAAGGAAATCAAAATATTTGCACGACGATATGAGGAAAGATATACTAGGCTCCGTTTGAGGGACTTAATTTCCTGTTATTTTTCTCGCGGCCCAGATAAGATAATACTTGATGACCGTTCTGTCCATTTCGGCAGAAAAAATTACACCTTCCCTTCTGGCCCATTGTTTCTTCGCGACAGGCTTGATAGGCAGTCACGGAACATGGATTTTGTGTTATCTTGAAAGGGAAACGTCTATCTTTGGTAAATCAAGCAATAATTTTCGTGTTTTGACAATATCAAGATTCTCTGTGCCATATTTTTTTCTGTTCCACCAGAGATAGACTTAAAGACGGTCAATGTTGAGATATAATCCATGAGTGTGATGAATAGAGAGCTTGACACATTCGGATCTGAGAGGGGATATTTTATCTCAGCAGGTTGACCCTTAATACTGATTTTATATGGTTCACAAACGACGATTTCTCTTAACGCAGTTTGGGCAATTTTAGGAAACAGTAAGGAATCAGGATATTTTCCTTTCTCTTAACACGCAACAGGTTCATTTGCACAGCTGATTTGAGTGATATACCTTGTCTGCCGATGATGTATGAGTTGATGCTGATATCTTGACGAAGGTTAAATGTGCAAAATGAAGATAACAGCGCAGGAATGATTTTATGCCCTCACAAGCTTAGCGTTAATACACGGCCAGCAACATAAGTGACACATTTGCCAATGACAGGGAGATAACCGACATTGCTATTTCATAGTATGTGCCATGAATTTACCGTTAAAGCGTATTTTTTGGGAAATAGGTAAGCTACACTGTACTCATTTCAAAGAAAAATGTGGATTATCCATCATTAAAAAATTCCAGTGACTGTGATTCTCGTGTTTATAAAATGATGCCCTGGATCTTCTCTATGATAATTGAGCTCATCATGCTTCAAGATCAGATAAGGAACCATCAGATTTAGCCAAACTTTCATAAAAGTTCGATTCTATGGCATTTTAAAGCACAATGTATCTTTTTCACTCATTTCCAAATAGAAAAAAGCAAAGCTTTTAACACTGGGAGCATTACCGTAACTTGAGTCCATTCAACACATCACTGACAGACTATCAAATGCTAACATAATTACAATCCAATTGCATATAGAGAAACTGTTTTGTCAAACGAGTTTACTGATCAATTGTTAATGGCCAAGGTTCACTCTATTTGTTTGAATTACAGGTATTAATCATGTACTAAGGTAACAGACACAAAATGCTTTGATGTCGATATGCAAAAAACGGGTTAATGTCCAGTTTATTTAATAGGTAAAAGCTTTAATTGAAATGGTGTAGTGAAAATATCACACTGCACATTACACTCAGCCTCAGGTAGCATTGAGTTGGTTGTTAACACTTTGATTACCCTTTTATGCGTTCCGGCTGATTAACTCTTAAAAAATGTAATAAGAACAACATGACTCAGCGGAAAAACTAGACTGCCTCTCGTTTTAAGTTCATTACACACAATGCATATTGCACCATTCGCAGCAGTAAATTTAGTGTGCACAATTATATTTCTCTAGTCAACGCTATCTAATTGAAATAGAGAAAATTTGAGGTGTAGTGGCATCACTTAAATAAATGAATAATGCTGCGGAAGTGAATTTAGTTAGCATGTAATATGAGTATTAATGTGCACGCACATTAATTTAAATTTAAGAGAGAAATGTGGTGCTGAAATAATAGATACTCGATGTTAGACCTTATTTCGGCTGTCACGCGTTCGTTGTCCTGCTGATGGACAGTTGCATTTAACACTAGAATGTCGGATAGCGGGAAATTCACCGTTTAGGTATTTTGCTCGCGAAAACTATATTGTTGATCACAATGCGTAATCGCAATGTTTCTGATATAAATGTGCTTCCACGGGAAAATTAGCATATTACACTATTTTTGACCAGTCAAATGAGGATCCGGGTTGGATGAAGAAATCACTGCCAAAAGGCATGAATTAAAATCAAGTGTTATGAGGAATTAGATTTTTTATTATTTGCATTCTCTCCCAAAATATGCTAGTCTGAATTATTTTCCTGGACTTAAACGAGAAGACCTGGTGTTTTTCTAACCATGTATAAATGGCATATTGAAACTTCAATTAGATAGACATTAAATAAAACGGAAAAGGTGTCTTCGGATGGATATTAAACGTCCATAGATTTACTGAATTCCTAAAGAAAAGTTTGATCGTCGGTAGGAGACATATGGAATGATATCACCATATTTATCTAATAAAAAGTCTAATTTCAAGCTTAATGAATATCATAGGTCTATTTTGACATTCACCTAGCAATCATTTAATTATTTGAAGTAGCCTGTATTGAATTGAAATTTTTACAAAAAGAGACTAGTTGTAATTGTGTATAGAGTTATAATATGAAAGTTAAGACAAGCTTCCAGAGATTCATGTAGTCCGCAACATAATATGGAATGGAAAATTTACCTGGTTTGAAGAATAAGTTATCATGGTAAATTCACCGGAATGAAGCTATGGCTTCCATGAATGGCAGCCATGAATGGCAGTCATGAATGGCAGCAAAATGAATGGCAGCCATGTGACCTTGTGTTTACTGACCAGAGAGTTAATAAATATTAAGAATTAATTTGATTGGCCGAATAAAAGTTTGAATTGATTTGAATGGCTATTAGAGGAGTAATTTAATGAAGCATTGTACAGAGAATGAAAAAGAGACCTTCAAAATTCTTATGCCCAGACGACAAATCCACTCAATACCACCAATTTTCTGGGAATTTTTATAATAACCTACAGGAGGAGTTAGATGATTAAGTTTGAATTCAGCATGTCCATGAATCCCTCCTCCTTCATCAATCTCCAAAGCATCCTTCGCCTTTTATCAAGCTAGATGAAGATTCCTGCTTAATAGATGGAGTAAAAAATAAAAAGGACTTCTTTCGATGGACAGAGTAAATTTTTGCACGGTTTCTAAGTTTGAGCGTGGAAGTTTTTCCTCGGATGCATTCCACCTTTTAATTTTTTTCCAATTGTTTTATTTCAGCTAAAACATTCTTAAAAATGCTCCTGGGTAAAACATGATGAAAAAGTTTGTTTTATACTTGCATGGAATAATTTTCTAGAAGTTTCTTCATAAGTCAAAATTTACCACGGTGAGATTTCCTTATTGAGTAGTTTAAATTTGTTAGCTTTTTCATTTATTAACGATACTTCGACTATTTTCGGAGATATATCAACCGTAAAATATAATAAGCAATTGGAAAATTATAGGGATTTACATGTTTAGACAATTTCTTAAGTCTTGGTTAGTTATTATAAGGTATTAGGGTGCTTCGAAAGCAAAGGTCATTCGCACCATGGGCGAACTACACTGGATCTTACTTTAGTTTCTAAAATCAAGTTAAAGTAAATAAATAAATAATTTATTAAGTAATTAAATTTAAAAAAATACCCAAATTAATTATAAATGGGTAAAAAACAATATTCTGCAATCTGTAGACCAGTATACAGTGAGCCATACCATGCTTAAAATCGCAGTTTTTCAAAAGCTCGATAACACATGTGATGCAATCAGGGTCGTTCCCTAGGACATGTCTAAGTTCCCCCCGATGCCCCACTAAGTTCTGGCGTGTGACAATTTCCACTTTATGGAGCCGTTTTTCAATTTAAAGAGAATTCTCTTAATATATCCAGCAGGAATGCAGTTGAAAAGGAATGCATTAAAACAAAGGCTTGGGGCGTGGGAGGTTAAGAGGCCTCTTGTCAACATGAAGATCCTGAGTTTTAGCATTTTCTGCTTGGAAACCAGGAACATCATGAATTTTTATTTTTTGCCCACCAGCGCCTTTGAACCCGACGAACGTTGCGCTGTAGGCGGTCGTTGTAGAGTATCCTCATACACTGTCGAGGAAGACCTCTGCATTCAGTAACGAACAAAGTAAAGTAATGGAATAACTACGCAACCATTGACATGGCAATGAAGGTGACAGGTCATCCTTAAGGACTTCAGAACCAAATCTTCCACCTACATGTGAGAGCTTTAGGTGCTGTTGAACATTACCAGCTACTATTCCCTACAGCGTGAGCATAATGTAATTAAAGTTCGTGTATCAAGCGTCCATTTATGAGCAATACTTATCCTGTAGAATAAAAAGATATTATCACTGATTTATATGGTAATCATGGTTATTTCGAGGTAATTCATAATAACGGTGAGCTTAGACCTTGATAATGGCACAAATTCTTGAAACCATAGTCGATACCATGGTCTTATAATTTTGGTGCCAAGAAATTCAGAGGGAGAATTAAAAGGATATTTCATGCATCATGAAAAGTAGGATATCAATTCCTGAACATAATCCTGGAAAAAATTAAGGGAATTTGCAATTATATCCTTATAGAGGTATAGGGCACTTTCAATATTATAAAAGTATTAAAATTTGAAGTGGCTTATTCGCTTATATTAACATGGTGTTGGACAAAGACTAGAAAATATCTAGCCTTAAAGAGTTACTTTTAAGAAGTGGTTTCCCATGGACATCTTGCACGGAATATATTTGCCAGGGATTCCCTGTGCTTAGCATTCTTTCGTCCGGATATAAACCCGGGTATCTGTAGTCAGTAGCCAAAGACTCAACACACTGCGCTCTTACGTGTAATTACCTTGATGAAACCAAAATTGGGCCAATCAGCATGATCATTAATCAGAGTGCTGAGAATTGCACGGAGAATAGCCTTGAGCAGTTCCATCAAACTTAACTGATCTAGTTTCTCTCATTATTTTTCCCCGGAGCGCTAAAGGTAACGATTTCCTTGGGAAGTGTGTACGTCGACGCTGTTTTTTACGAGAATCGATTTCAGCAGGCCTCAACGCTATCGCTAACGGAGGAATGGGAAATCGTATTGCGGAAAACTACGGAGGCGGAACACAAAAGAGAAAAGGGCGCTCTGGCATTCCGCATCGGCGGATAAGATGAAGAAATCACGACGATGAAGGAACTCCAGCGTGCACCGAAGGGATAACGACACGAAAAAGCAAACAAAAATAAAGTAAGCGAATATAAACGGATCGACCTCCGAGCCACGTTAATGGGGCTAGCCAAGGAAAAGGATTTCGGGAACGGCACGGGAGTTGAGGAGAGGATGAGCCAAGGATTCCGTTTCATTCCATTTCCGGGCGCTAGAGGGATCATTTGTGGTGGGGGAGGGGGAGATGCGTACTCGTCAGTCCTACTTTGTTGACTGTACGTATTTCACGGTGGAAAAAAAAGTTGTTCTCCGTAAAATATACATTTCAGGTGAACGCAGCAAAGATAAGAAAAACATAAATTGCGACAAAGAGTGAGTGTTGATATTCTGGTGCTGTAGTATTGTTTGTTGTTCAGTGGCGTTGTCAAGGAATGGAGAACACGGGAAGGTTTAAAAATGTCTACCTTGTAATGACGAGTGATACAATTAAAGAATCTATGATAATTAAAACGTGCTATACGTAGTTTTAACTAGCAGTGTTGTAAGAGTGATGACAACACTACAGGTTTCGTTTTCAAAAATCCTACAATACAACAATGAAACAATCTACTATAGTAATCACCGATGTCTATATATATATATATATATATATATATATATATATTTAAATAAAGAAAGGAAATAAATATAAAAGTATAAGCTAGCAACAAGGCGTTGAGGTTGGGGAAGGATAGGAAAGTATATCAGTGGACACTCACAGGCAGATGATCCATGACGCTACCGGTGTCCACTGCGTAGGGTAGCTTTCGGGCTAAGGGCCCTTCTTCAGCTGGAGGAGATTCACTACTAAGAATAAGGAGTGTCACACTGGAGTTGAGAGTTTAGGGTATGTCTTGGTACGGGGTTGGTTGTTGGAGAAAGGGGATTGGTTAGAAAGAAGTGCAGGGGGTGGAGTGGAAGGGGAAGGGGAGGGAGCTAGCGAAGATTGAGTCCGGGAGGATAGGTTGACTTTAAAATGGAAATATAAGACAGTTCCCAGTGGCGGAGCTCTATTACTGGTGTGTCAGGTGGGAGGGCGCGGATTATTTTTATATGAAAGCAGTTGTTGAAGGGGAGGTTATGCGAGTTGGCGTGCTCGGCTATAGGCAACTGCAGCTGTTGCATTACGCTGCTCCTGTGATTACCCGCATATTTAAAGGTGTGCTGGTGAGGCCAACGCTTAGCCCGAAAGCTACCCTAAGCAGTGGACACCGGTGTCGTCATGGATCATCTGCCTGTGAGTGTCCACTGATTTACTTTCCTATCCTTCCCCAACCTCAACGCCTTGTTGCTAGCTTATATATATATATATATATATATATATATATTCATACATTCATAGGAAATGGAAATGGATAGGAACACACAAAAGGACGAACACAGGGTTTGGTGGGGAAGATGACAATGAGTCAAATCCAGACAGAAAAAATTTCACCTTAACCGGGATTCGAACCCGGATCTCCCAATTGCCGGTCGGGTGTGCTACCAGTGCCTTTTATGTGTTCCTATCCATTTCCATTTCCTATGAATGTATGAATTTATTCGCGCCTTTGAGCGTCATGTTTTCGAATGATTGAGTATATATATATATATATATATATATATACATTGAGGTACACTGAGTGGTAGAATAATTCTTCTACCACTGATGATGACGGCTTGATCGTCGAAACGTCCAAGTTTTCATTTGTAAGTGTCCTTTTAGCGTAAAACTAAATTATAAAAAGTGGTTTTCTGTCATTAAAATGTACCAACAGAAAGAAGATAAAATAAATATTCTTATTATTTCAATCGAATATTGTTTTCCGGTCGAAATACCGAAGTATTTATAAAACTTAACGATTTTTCGCAATATTTTAGCGTTTTTAAGTCTTCGTCCCCATGGACCATGCTCATTGTTTAAGTCAAGATTTCGTGTACATCCATTAACTCAATGATTATTACGGCATTATATCTTCAATAACTAGAAAAATAAGGTGGTAAGATGCCTGTATTTAATTTTTATTCAATTTCTCTGGATTATTTCCTTTTTAGAGACAGTTTTCCACGAAAATGGCATTTGTATTTTATGGAAAAATACTATTTTTCCCCGTGCTTCTCTCACTCTCCCATTGAAGCTTTCTGAAGTTCTTCTGCTTATTACGCACAGCGCGGCGCAGCGGTCGAGAATTTGTACTTCATTATTGATTTTTTTTACTTTTTTTTGGCCTGCCCCGATTTATCCAGAAACCCGAATTACCGGGGCCCAAATTGGCGGGGCTTTACTGTATTGTGCTTTCTTCACCGTAACTTCCATTGAAAGTTTTTTCACGCAATTTCTTACTCTCTAAAGTAACACATTAATTAATTCCGTGGAGCAAAGCGAGTTAGATGGAAACAAAAATCAAAGTGTTTGTTATATTCATCATCTTTCAACTGGAGCCTTACGCACCAACTATTATAGGTAACTAGTGAAGGTGTCCGTTGAATATCAACGGGAAGGAAAAAAATCAACAAATCCCGTGACTGCATACTACATCAAATTTTTCGATGAAATTTACTAAACATTTTACCATTTAATACCAAAAATAAAATTTCGATGCATCAATTAAAATATTATCATTTACATATCTTATTCAGAACAAAGAATCATTGAGTTAATGAATGTACACGGAATCTCGACTTAAACAATGAACGTGGTTGTGTATGGGGACGATGACTCAAAAACTCTAAAATATCGCGAAAAATCCTTACGTCTTAGCAAAACTTTCTCGACCGGAATACAAAATTCGATTGAAAGAATAAGCATGTTTTTTTAATTTTCTTTCTATTGATACCTTTTTAAATAACAGAAATTCATTATTTTACACATAATTTAATTTTACAAATAAATAAAGCTCTGCAGCCAAATGATGATTCAGCTTCACTTGTATTTCTTTCATGTGAAAGTTACTGGCATATATATACACATCTGTGATTATCCTACTAATATTATCCTACTACAATATTATAAATGAGTTTGTATGTTTGGATGTTTGCTCCTCAATCACGCAAAAAGTACTGGACCGATAGAGCTGAAATTTGGCATGTAGATAGAAAATTTATCTGTGGGTAATTTAGGCTAGGTATATTAAAAAGCCCTAAGGGTCGCCTAAGGCCCCCCAAAGTAACACATTAATTATTGTGTTACTTTGGGGGGCCTTAGGGCCAAAGTAACACATTAATTAATCATGGTGGTCCATGCTAATCATTGGGTTCTGTGCAGTGGTTTCATTTTTTGCTTTTTAAAGTACTTTCACTCAAGATAGAGGGCTGGGATTTTTTATCGCATGACTGACAAAATAAAGTTTCTAATTCTTTCAATAGATTTTCTTTTACGCTCCGTAATTGTCTGAAAATCATGTTTTTTGGTGAAAAATCTCACGTTTTTTTCCGAAATCAACAATACTATATTTCCTTGACAACGAGAGATTTGATTTTCAAAGGATTTTCACACCTCTGGCATTTAGGTTTTCCTGCAGGCCCATGATAGCATGTAGAAAGAAAATCTATCTAGGGAAGGCCCAGACTCCCAAGGGCCTCATGATTGATTGCTTCAGGGTGTTATCGATAAATTCAAAGTAGCTCTCATAGGGGCACTACATGTATGTGAGAGAACACTTACGTAGTCAACGATACACGTAAAGGTATCAAACGTGCAAGAATATTTATGCGCAGTGAATAGTAATAGTAATAATGTCTCTGTTGCTACAACAAACATGGCGTTGTTTATCATCGTTTAATACTCAGATGTATTACACGTAGTGGGACCATCTGCCTCTCATTACGAATGCGAACTGTTTTTTAGACCAATTCCCACATCATTAACGTTACGAGTTATTTAAATATGCTTAAAAGTGTTAAAGTGCATTTAAATTACATTTATTCAATCATCGAGTTGCCTATTCAAGAATCTAACTCGACGCTGCGTTTCCCCTCCTTGGACTAATACATATATCCATCAACATGCCTGTGTCAAAAAAGAGTAACCTTTCGAAAAAATCTTCTAAAGTAAGAGAAATGTCTTCTTTGCGAGTAAATGAGTCCTTGCATAAAAAACGACTAAGTTAATACTTGGATGCTTAAACACATGCCCACTAGCAAGCTCATGAGCATCTCTCCGTGGTGTTTTTCGTATTCCGCTAAGATCCCCACAAATTTCATCTTAACCAAACCTACTGACGGGTAACCAGGTAAAAATCTGGTTCAAATATATGGCCATCTGTTTCGAAACTTCAATCTGTTATAAGATGGAGGAAATTATAACGACGTCACTACATGCTTCTTACCCGAAAGAAGAACGGATATTCTGCGCAATAAACGACATCGGTGAATGAAGCTTGGCAAGTGCACTAAGACTGATCACCTTAGATTTTTAATTTAGCAACCGATGATTATGATTTAGAAACAAATGATTATGGCTACCCTTTATGCCGAAGGCGAAGTCTGGGCAATGAAGTATTCATTGGGCAAATTAACACGGCTGCTGCTAAAAATGCTCCTTTTGACGCTGTCAACTGCTGGATTATACTCTACTCTCCAATCCTGATTAAGATACTCAACGCACATGTCAACGTTGAATTGCGCAACTCAATAGTCATTGAATACAAATATATTTATGTACACAAGGGAAGTGATCGAGCTGATAATCACTCAGAAGACGGCTCAAGAGAACCGGAGGGACGAGGTGACCATCTATCAACCTGGGTGCTATTTAAGTAGTAATAAACCTGCGTGGCCCATTTTTGGGTTTCCCGTGGATTAAAGAGGACCAGCAGTCACTCACCTCTCCGTGCACGTGGAAAATTATCGAATCACAACGATCACAGCATACAAGATAGGATACGAACTCCTTAAATGATCACGCTGACATTATTCTTCAGGATTAGTGGTTTTCCTATATAATAAGTTCAGTGTTTTTCACACCCGTTGAATTTCAACGGGTACGTTCCGCTAGTTATAGTATATAATTATCATGATATAACAAGATACGTCATTAAAACATAACAGTAGAAAGCAGTTCTATGATTCACAGATGTTTCAATATAACAAGGAGAAGAGTAAATTATTATGTTCTAACCGAGAATACACAGCTGATCATGGTATTATACTTCACGAAGGCATATTATATCGTTGACCATTTATCTTAAGTTAAGTTGTATATATCCATTTTTCTAGACTATCTACAACGAAAAAGCTTGGTGACGCAAACAAAGTTCTGAGTGATTCCGTCATAAAGCACAAAATGAGCGGATATTTTACAAAAGAAAAAAATCTCAAATTATTATATCTGTAGGTTAAATATACAAGGGCAGGTATACATTTTTACTTTCACTTTTGCGTTATATTCAATGCGGCTAAATATTATAGCACATGATTGACACTAATTTAATAAATGAAAAAAATGTTAGATTCATCCGATTTTCAACCAAGTTAGTTGTTATAATTGTATTTTTACCCGATTTTTGCTTGCTGTGATAAAAAAAAAACGCCTGCAAAAATAACGTTCTGGGAGGAACTCTTCCAAGGAGGGTATTTTCACAAAAATTAGAGATGGATGTTTTCCGCATTTCAAAAGTACACCGCCATTTTAAACTTTATATTAAAAAAAACACCATAACCATGTGCCAACTAGTTTTCATATACGAGATGTATTTTTACCAGTAGAGTAACGAAATGTATTGTTTCACATGTGCTCAGAGAATGATTTATTTGGTTTTTTGCATCACCATTAACTCTTCAACCCCCTTTGGAGCTCCGAATTAAGTCTCCGATGGCTCCTTTCTCTTTAAATTCCCTGATCAACTAATGGAATTTCTTGGTGTTGCCAACTCTCCTGAGCGAAACTCTTAACGGCTAGCAAGAAAATACTGCATAGAGGATGAGCTGAGTGTTTGATTGATCTCCAGCAGTAATCTCAATTATCGTAGCTGGGTAATAATTTTTCTAATCGTAACCGTGCATCTTCCGTTTCCTCTGGATTTTCTGCGCTAAATTATTGCTCCCACTGAAAGCATAAAGAATGAGCCCCATGAAAACCAAGCAGACTGAGCAAGGCTAAAGCCACCTCTAGACACTGAACTACGGAACTTATTTTGATCAGCATATAGACACTCGACGACTTAACTCAAGGCTACCCATGGTAAATCAAACTGGCAATTGAAAAAACATGGTAATTCAATTTATATTCATGTCTCTCATCGTATAGCTTACATTTTACTCACATTTGCCAAGATTTGGCAGGATAAAAAACAAGAGGTTAAGAGAAGTGGGGACCTTATAATGGGAAGAGACTGTAAATAATTAAAAAGAGAAATTCGTAAAAAATCGTGGAAATTATTTCAGCGTAATTATCGATAAAATAAAAGCAGGTCGCAAATAAAACTATTGTAATATATAAATACGCACCCCATCAATGATGTTTCACATAAATACACAATGAAGTCATAGTAATCAAAAAGCCTAAAATATATTCGCTTCTAACGTCAAAATAGGTAGAAAACTTATTTACAAAGAAAAGAAACTTGTACATCGTGCTTGCCATAATTGCACCGTCAGAAAACTGTCCCTTGAACTTCAATACTTCATTAATTTCTCCTTGGCAATGAATTCCATTTACTCTTGTCACTCAAAAGAGCAATTAGGCATATAGTATTTCAATTTAAGTTTTAAATTTATAGGAATGGCAGTGAAGTCACAAATAGGTGTTATGCATATGAACTCTTTCTAAACGGTTTTTGATAAAATAAGGAATATGAGCGACGCAAAGTTTTAGTTTTACAATTAATTCGCTGTTGGCTGGTTATTTGAGGAGGCAGCCGACAACTGTGGACATTCCTACAAATTAGGACAGGTGGGTTGGAATGGAAGGAAAGGATTGTTGGAGGATGGAGGAAAGGGTGAGAAACACGGCGCTAGCGTTAGCCCACTTAAAGAAAGACGCCACGAGGACCACATGCCATGAGGTTTCACTTGCCTTCTGACGGACGGAGTTCTGGCCTTAAAATGCTTACCAAATGGCCCTTCAAGTAGGAACAGTGGTTCAAAACGGAGCCTTTGATATGGGAAATCAGTCATTCTGAGTCTCCGATGGAATCAAATTCCAGTAAGGAGAGATTAGATAATTAAGCTAAAAAATCAAGGAAAACCAGAGATAAAAATTAATTAATTGTGTTCTGTCACAGGACTACAATGTAACATAGTTTCTTAGATGTAAAATCATTAATTTTTATTCATATAAGTATAATAATACATTATACTTCCATTCTTCAACATTTGAAACACATAAGGACAATAGAAATATAAACGTTTGTTTTCGTTTTATCTCAATGAGGTTTGATTTATGTAAACATTTTGAATGACACGAATGAAGGAATATATTATCTTTTAGGAATATATTTATAGAACCTTTTTTTGTTTTTATTTGTTGGAAGTTGTGAGTAGTTACTTTGAATGTGATTGTTTTCCTGTTCTGAACTTGTCGGTCTGAGTTTTCATTGCATACTCTTGATGCTAAGGAAATTATTCCTAGAGCAAATAAAGTATCATCTTATCTTACGGAAACTTTGAAGTTTTGGAGGGATATAAAAATGTGAACCCAATGCAGCGAGAGCAGATTTGAAATTGAGTTTATATAATACTTCGCATTTTAGATTACCATACAGGTTTCAAAAAGATAGAAATACATATGAGGCATAATTGCAATGCGATTGGAAATAGGTATCGCATTAGAAAACTATTAAATCATTTTAATACATGTTTTGCAAATAAAGTGGTATGGTATGGAGAAAAGAGCCCGTTGTAGAATTTATAGTAGATTTAGAACTGATTTACACGGTGGGAAAATATGGCTTTATTAGTGGTTTAGAGAATAATTCTCTCACTGATATACCACAAAAATTAGATCAAAAATGTAATAAAATGTTATCTGAAGAACTTGACGAATATATGGCACCATAAGGTTTGGAAAATTGGTTTTTGAGAAGAGAGAATGAGAAGAGATTGATTGCTTTTCAGACGAAGGTTCGCAGAGGGTTCAAGAAAACAGATGCGTAGCAGGGTAACGCAGAGGAAAATGGCGTAGTAGTGGCGCAAAAGAAGCAGCAGCAGAAAGTTTCAGAGAGGAAGAAAAGGTGGATAGAGGAAGTGTTTAGAAGGAATAGAATGCTGAAGGGAGAAATATCTTAATGCTGTAATCTTGGAAGGAAGAGAATAAGGGTAAGGAAAGAGGAGTGCTCGGAGAATTGAAAGGGGGAAGTATTAGTTAGTAATTATAAAATTTCGTAGACTTAGAGTAAGTAATGCCTGCTTAAGACGGCTAACTTTTCTGTTGAACGTTTTGAAAGGCCAAGTGGTGATTTGTTAATTTTATAAAAATATATATTTTCACTGTTAAACCTGTTCAATTAACCTGATTTTCTAAAACATTTTTCGCTATGAACATGCTTCTATTTTCTTTAAATTTTAAGAACATTTATTAAAGTTTCTCATGACAACTTTGCTATATATATATATTAATTTTGTAGCGTGTAGTCAGTCATTCTGTATCCATTTTGTTTATTTCTCTATCAAGTTTTGAGCTAGAGAAATGAGGTTAGGTGCATTAAATGTGGATTCACTGTCTGTGTTATTTGGCAGTAGTTTTGGATTTTTAGCAGTTGGTGGTGCAAAGAAAAATGCAAAAAACCGTGGTTTTTCAGAGTTTAAATTTAGTTAGATCCCGGGAATTAAAGTTTTTCGGGACTCCCGGGTTCACTTTTTCATAGCGAGTCTATCTTTCTCGGGACCCCTGGGTTCACTCAAATAGGTTAGCACCGCGGTTCCCAACCAGTGTGTCGCGACCCACTATCGCGGGAGGGTTACTGGTGGGTCGTGACTCGATCCTAAAACTATCAAAACCATAGAAAAAACCATCAGAAAAGATAAGAAAAATCGGATTTGTTTTCATTGTTTTCTTGGTTCTTGATTTTTGACATCTGGAGCAGACAACAGAACCACTACATCCCTCCCAGATGACTCACACAGTCACACAGGTGGTGCACACTCTCAACGCCGCTCCCCCTCCCGTTCTACCGCCACACTGTCGAAGGTCACGCCACTTGAGCACTATTGTTTATTTACCTCAGTCACTCAGTCTTACTGTGCACATCGTGCAGTGAGTTACATATTTGGTGCAGCTAGTTGTGAAACGTGTTGGTGTTTGGTTTGAATTTTGTACTTTGTGGTTTTGTTGTAGTTTAGTAAAGTTTTGAAGGTGGACAAATAGTTGAAAACAGAATCTTTTGGTAAGAGGACAATTTCACAAGTAACTATTGATAAAGGTGAGTCTGTCCCATGAAATACTAACCTAATGAATTCTGAAAAGGGTGAAGTACAGGCGAATGCAAAGAAACAATAAACTTTCTTCAGGAAATATTGCACAGATTATATTAAATATGGGTTTAGATTTGTAGGCACAGAGGAAGAACCATTACCTCAATGTGCAATTTGCTTTCATATATTGGCAAATAATAGCATGAAGACTTCTAAGCTAGAAAGACACATTTCAACCAAACACCCAGAATGTATTAATAAGCCTATAGCTTTTTTTCCAAATAAGAAAAGAAATTTGATATCGACTAGGACCAGTATGGAAAATTTCTCAACAGGAATTGAAAATAAAAATGTTATAATGATTTAGTACCAACTGTCACTGTTGATTGCCAAAAAAGGTGTATCTTATACAGCAGGTGAGGATATCATTTTACCAGCTGCTAAGCTTATTTCTGCCTATTTGTTTGACAAAAAAGCAACGAAGAAAATAGGGGAAATACCACTATCAAATAACACGGTTAAAGGAGAATAGAAGAAATGTCTGAAAATGTAAATCAGCAACTTATTTCTGCCTTGAAACGAGGTGATTTTTACTCCTTACAATTGGACGAAAGCACTGATATAGCTGATGATGCCAATTTATTAGCTTTTGTAAGATTTGACACCAATGAATCAGTAGAAGAAGAAATTTTATTCTGCAGACCTTTACCTTCCAGTACAACTGGGGTTGATAATATCAACTGTTTGGATGGTTTCATGAAAGAAAACGAAATTGACTGGACTAAGTGTGTCGGAGAAACAAGCGATGGAGCCCGTGCCATGTCTGGCAAATAATCAGGACTAGCAGCAAAAATTAAGGCAGTTTCTCCATTAGTTGAATGGGTTCACTGGAGTATTCACAGAGAGGCTTTAGCGGTGAAAAGAATGAAAGAAAACCTCAAAGACACGCTTAAAGATTCAGTTAAAATCGTAAATTTAATCAAGACCCAACCTAAAAAATCATGGGTCATTGGTTTGTTGTGCAAAGAAATGGGGAATGAGCATAAAAAAACTACTCCTGCATTGTGAAGTCCGTTGGTTATTCAGAGGAAAAGTTCAGGCCAGGTTGTTTGAGTCTCGTGTTGAGGTACGGTTGTTCTTATCACAACCGCAAGCAGAAGGAAAGTTAAAACCTCAATTCTTCTTAGATAACTGCCTTAATGATAAGATTTGGTTAATAAAGCTGGCTTATTTAGCGGATATTTTCAGTTCTCTAAATGCTCTTAATTTGACCTTACGAGGAAAAGATGTCCACAAATTCTTTGTGGGAGACAAAGTTGATGCTACCATCAAAAAGAAACAACGGTGGTCTGATAAAGTTCAGAAAAATATCTTTGATGCCTTCCCACTTCTGAACGATTTTTGGACGAGAATGATCTTAAAGTAAATGAATAAACTTCAAAAATGATCTTTGCTCATCTCGAAGCCTTGGCTTCTAACCTAAGACGCTGCTTCCCACCCATGGACGAAGGAAAGCAGTGGATTAATAATCCATTCGATGATGACAACTTAAAGAATCTAAACCTCACGACCCTCCAGGTAATCTATAACTCTTTTAAATCTTACAATACTACCGTAACTAAACATATGTTTCATTTATTTTTAGCAATTTGAAATTTATAACGAATCACAATCATAAAATGCAAATGCATCAAAATAAATTATTATAACAAAATTGAATTATTACTAAAAATAATTATTTAAAACTGTATTTATTAAATTTTTATTGCAAAATAAGAAATCAGTTTTGTGAAGTTTATTATTCAAATACTAAGTTTGAATTGCTTGGCTATTTTAGCTTTCCCTTCATTTATTCGGGTGTTTTTTTTTGAAAAACCAGTAATTAATTATTTTGTTTTATTTTGCTGGAAAATGAACTCATTAAACTCTCTTGTGATTCCATTAAAAAGTGAGTCTATTAGGAGAAATATTTAACAACAGTTTGGATGAAAACGAGGACAGGATATCCAACAATATCCGTAACTGCATTGAGGTTTCCGATGGTATTCACAACTACGTGTTTTTGTGAAAGTACTTTTTCCACTTTGGTTTTCCTAAAAAACAAATACAGAAATCAACTCAATGTTGAAAGTGACTTAAGATTGAAAACATCTTCAATCAATCCTGACATTAACGTGTTAGTTCAATCAAAATAGTCCCAGAAATCTAATAAATATAGTATTCTTACTTAAAAACAGCAATTTTACATATTGATAGATTGTGATAAAAATTTTCAAAGCTGTCTGAATGTTTTTGCCTGAAAAATTATATTCACCTTGCCTGCAGTTTTTATATTCACCTTGAAACCCTTTTTAGTGAGTATGAAACCACTAGTTGCATATATTGCAAACGTATATCTATTGTTAAATAAATAAATGTTTTGCTACAAAGTGCTTACATTTTGTCAACCATTTTCAAGTCAGAACAGAAATTATTTATCAATAATCTCTCTGTATCTTCAAAAAGCATATATGTATTTACAATATTTGATGGTAAATTATATATACACAAGGAAGGGATACGATACAAATAAGGTTTTTCACTCCACTATGAACCGATGAACCGTGGAGGTATTCCGATAAGGAAAGGTGGGCCGCCAGCTGAAAAAGGTTGGAAACCGTTTGCATAAGAAATGCATGTATTATATGCATGGTTAGCTATTAAGCTCATAATCCGTAAAAAACTGCTAAACAATGATGAATTTATTTAGGTTAGCAACGGTGAAGTAAACAAGCAGTACTAATTAAATTACAATCAGATACAAAACGTATGGTCATATATACGTTGATAATTTATCTTTTTCAGGTAAATGTTAATTGCACTACGATATCTGTATTACTTAATTTTCATTTCTTTTATTTCCCTTGAACTTACATTACTTACTTATTTAGCTACTTTTACGCAAATGAAGGTGAAATTCGGCAATTAGTCGAGTTGAAAAGGAAAGGTACATTTAAGTGTGCCAATCGAAGTTAATTAGTGAAGATATTTAGAAATTATCCGGGTGAATGTTTAAATGTATGCCACTCCAAAACAATAAGGTACACATACACAGTAATGATGTTGCATCAAAACATACGCAGTATGAGAAGTAACTTCGATTTATTTCTGTTGACTCTAAATAACTTACCACGGTTGCCAGAAGTTATAATTTTATCTGAAATTTGGATCAGAAAAGAGGAAGCAAACCTATACCATATTAATGGGTATAATAATATTGCTAATTGCAACAACAACTATAGAGCCAGAGGTGTATTTATGTACATAAAATGGAATTTAAAGGTTGAAAATGTGCATATTGAATCAAATACTTCTGCTGACTGTCTGTTGATTAGTCTGAAATGTGAACTTATAAATTTAGATATTATCTCGGTCTACAGGGACCAAAACATTCCCGTAACATCCTTCTTAAAAGAATTGGAACCATTGTTAGGGCGCTCTAAAAATAATTTAGTAATTATTGGTGACATGAATATTAATATTTTAGATTGTAATAGTGTTTCATGCATTAGCCTAATGAGCTCATATGGTCTAACTAGTATGGTTAATGAGCCTACACGAATAACCTCATCAACTGCTACATGTATTGACCATGTTTTTGTTCGGATTTTTAACTCATTTAAATTTGAAATAAGCGCAAGAGTAGCTCACTTGTCAGTAACTGATCATTCTGCGACTGTGTTGTCCATCTCAGGTAGTAGCATGATCAAAAACGTAAATGTTCATAGTTCTTACTCCATTAATTCTAATTATATTCAATACGACGTATAAAAAAGTAGACTTGGTGCCATCGATTGGGGTCCTGTTTACTATGAAACAAACGTATCGAAAAGCTTTACTTTATTCTTAGATCTAATGAAAAGCTGTGTCCAGGACTCTAAACTCCATACCCAACGTGTAGTTAACTTTAAAAAATTAAAACCTTGGATGACTGATGTATTATTGATAAAAATGGACCTCAAAAACCACTTACTTAATAAGCTGCAGAAGCATCCGCATAATGAGGAGTTAAGAAAGAGAACAATTAAACTTAAAAACAAATTGCGAGCAGACATAAGAGAAGCTGCTAATAGTTACTATGTGAAACAATTTGACAAGTGGAAAGGCAACGCAAAAGAACAGTGGAGGGTATTGAAAGAACTAACTGGTGATAAACTAAAAGATTCTCACATACCAGAGCTAGTGATTAATAACCAACGTCTTACAGATCCTGCAGTTTTAGCGAGAGAATTTAACAAATATTTTATTAGTGTTTTCGAGTCCACCAAAAAAATCTCCCTTCAGCATGGAAATTCTTCTGGGCCTAAAATCCTATATCCCAATCTTAAATATCCTAATTCAATGTATCTAGAACCTGTGTCATCTTTTGAAATACGTGAAATTGTGAGCTCTCTTCAATCTGGAAAATCCGCTGGTCCAGACGGAACGAATGTAACAATGCTAAAAAACATAATTGACCTCATTGCTGATGCTCTGACCCATATTTTTAATATAAGCTTTATTCAAGGTGAATTTCCCGATGACCTAAAGAAAGCTATCGTTATACCCCTACATAAAAAAGGTGGCCGACGAAATATAACAAACTATAGGCCAATTTCATTGTTATCTGTTCACTCGAAAATTCTTGAGAAACTAGTTAAAAAAGGCTTTTGTCCTACCTGGACAAGCAAAATGTTTTAAGTAGCAACCAATACGGGTTCATAAAGGGTAAAGGAACAGAAGATACCTTAGAAAGCTTCATGACACATGTCTACAACGCAATTAATTCGAATAAACGCGTTGCTGTCCTATTCCTAGACATAAAAAAGGCCTTTGATTCCATAAATCATGATATTTTGTTGGAAAAGTTAAGTAGAATAGGTGTTCGTGGCACACCATGGAAATGGTTTAAGAGTTATTTGTATTCTCGCTCTCAGTGTGTACGTGTAAACGATTGTGTCAGTGACTTTGAAACCATATGTTCAGGTGTGCCTCAAGGCTCAGTGTTAGGTCCAATATTATTTCTTATCTATATTAATGACTTATGTAACTGTAAATTCACCGGAAAATTAATTGCCTTCGCTGATGATATTACACTTATTCATGAAGGATCATCTTGGGAAGAGGTTAGACTTAATATGGAAGCAGACCTAAGCATACTTAGTGAATGGATGGAAAATAATAAATTATTGTTGAGTGAAAAGAAGAAATTTTTGTGTTTTAATGTATGTAATCGTTTCTCAATTAATTGGCAATTAACCTATCATAAACCAAGTTGTGATCGAACCTTTGTAATAACTGTATACAAATTGAATGTGTGCCTGAATACAAATACTTGGGAGTGACTGTAGACCAGCATTTAAAGTGGGATAAACACATAAACCGAATTTCAAGAGAACTTAAATTTATCCACGCGAAGTTTTATTTCCTTCGAAATAAATGTCCCCGACAATTCATTAAAACTATTTATAATGCTTTAGTGCAATCAAAATTAAACTACGGGATAATCTGCTGGGGAGGTGCCTACAAAAATTCGCTCAATCCGATGCTGATTCTCCAAAAAGCAATAGTGAGACTGATTGCTAGAAAATGTCAATTTGAACCGTCCTTCCCCATATTTGTGGATTTATAGTTACTCCCTTTACGTCATCTTTACGTTTACAAAGTATTGAAATTGTTCTACCTCAGAAGTGGTAATAAACCTAAGGAAGAACCAATAACCAATGTATACAATCTAAGATCTACAAAAATGTATGTTTTGCCCAAACCAAATCTGACCGTGTTAAAACGCTCATTTATCTATGTAGGGCCAACATTATTTTCTAGATTGTCAGATAATATAAGAGGTTCAAAAAGTTTAACATCTTTTTTGAAAGGTGTAAAGAAATGGTTACTTAATGTAGAAAATCACGATGTATTTTTTTGTTAATAGTAAGGTTAATGCTCACTACATTTTGTATGCACGACAGGTTGTAACTAAAAAACAAATTGTTATCTTTTCATGCATTTATTTATGTCTCGTAACTGGTCTCAGTTTACTTATTTTTTTTCAATTACTCATATTGTAATTTCTCTTGAGGTATCCCAATACAGGCAATGCCTAAAGGGATTCCTAATTAATTTATCCTTATTTAATTGAAATGTAAATATGCTTGTAATGTTGATTCAAAGGGATAAATAAATATTATATTATATCAAATTGCTGTAAACTCAATGTTAATATAGTCAATTTAGTGTTTTGATATTGCCGTTCTCTTGATTTGGTTTTATTGCATAATATACAAGATTAGCTAGCGTAAGTGAAATGAACCTCAAGAGTTTTTCATGCATTAAAGTGTCTGGATAAATACCTATGTCGCAAAAGTCATTTTCAATACATTTGCGTGTGCCGCTGTCTCAATATTGGCACAAACTTCACGTCGAAAGTTTAGAAGTATTACTTATACCATTACGAATGGAACCCGACCTCGGAGATAATTCATTACCAGTATTTGTTAATGTATGTCAAATAATGCTCCCGTGCTTGCTGTTTTGGGGAAGTAAAATTGCCAGTGGGGCACCTAAAACAATGCAATGTGCAAAAAATGCCTTGGCTCTCTGTTTGATATACGGCGGAATTTTTGCCCTCATCTTTTTAGATTTGACTAACTAATCATCGGAGTGACTGTATCTTAAAAATGGTATTCTCCTCAGTAAACTACAGTGAGCACAGCACAGAAAAATGAATATTATGACTGTATCTCAAGAATGTTACTCTCCTCAGTAAACTACAGTGAGCATTGCACAGAAAATGAATATTATGACTTTTTTACTCCAAAATGTTTACTTATGTTTCAAAAACTATTCTCAATGTTTTTTTCATTTTTGGGATATATATATATATATATATACACTCATTTAGCCACATTTCCCACTGCTTCCACTTGAGTAGTGCAAAAAAAAAGGAAAAACACCAAGTTCACCTCGAGAGAACACGAGACTAAGAGTCTGCCTGGAAAGCTGGCAGCAGGTCTGCTAGTCTCTTAGTATTAAACATTAGGTAAGGAGGCAGCACAAGCATCATCAAGGTTTAAAAATATATCATTTAGTCCATAAACCACCACTTATATAAAAATAAATTTTCAGCTAGCATAGAAATCCCAGCTTCCCAGCTTATCCCATCAGAAATGTATACATCACTGTATTTCAAAACTCTTCTGCACAATTCTGTGTACACGGCCAAAAAGAAAAGTATGATCATTGAATAGAAAGGTAGAGGACACAGTAGCAGAGAAGTCTGGTGCCAGCATTAGCATTTTATTACGGAGTGCGGCACGGGAAGAATAGTTTAACGTCTCATCGGACAGATAAAGTACTGTACTTGAAGTGCTTCCCTTTAAGCATAATAGTAAGCACTGGTTTACCGTTGAATAATTACTCAGCTGCTTCTTCCATTAATTACTTATCACTCACATTTGCCTACATATCATTCCTGCTTTTACTGTCGAGGGCAGTATGGTAGGGGTGCTCGACATATTATATCTTCCTCATTCTATCCCATCCCTAGTTCCTTCAAGGTCAACCCGAAGTAAGAGTAGTGAGTCCAGGTGACGGTGGATTCTGACGTCGAAAACTATATGAAGACATCTCGAGAGCTAACCTCCTCACTTAGCTCCCTCGCTCATTAGTCAGTCATTTCCTTCCCTGTGCTGCAATTGACATTACCTTGTCACCGCTGAGGGGAAGATAGGTTTCACACACTCGTCTTAATGAAGTGTAGCCCTCATTTCCAGCATGCATGAACAGCATATGGTGTGGAACTTTTTTCGGTAGGAACTTTTCCTCTTTCCCGTCCTTCATGCTGTTTTCCTCGTTGTTTATTTCTTGCATATCCCACCGCTCATAATTTTTCTTCCTAAGACACCAAATGTTTTCAATTTTTATGTCTTTCTTAAACCTGGCTGCTCACCACGTTTATCTTAGTAACTAACATATTTTGAACTGACTTATTACTACACTACACTTTACTTAAAAGTTTTCTTATAATTTATATTTATTCTGACCTACGTTATCTTCAATTAATAATGTTATCAGAAGAAAAAGTTTTTCCAACAACAGAAGAAACACTATTCTGAACACTTATATGAATATCATTCAAGTTATAATTTTTTAACAATCATTCTATGACCACTATGTTTGTTAAATGAATTAAAATATATATTGGTTTAAAACCTATCGTTCAATTACATTTAATTTCCATGTATGCATAGCCAATATTCATTCGTAGAGTTAGTAAAGGGCTTTTTAGGGGATATATGTCACTCCCCTTGCCTATGAAAAAAATCAACCATACAATCAACTTATTCAACCATAGCATTTTTGAAACGCTGATAGTAAATAAAACGCATGATTTTGTTTGTTTTCATCAACATAGGAAGAATATACCCCATTGGAATAGTACATCTTCTTAACCCTAATTGCATCACCTGAAGCAGGATCACAACATTTTGCTTATTTTATACTATTGAAAATAATTCATGCATTATTATCCAGCTATACATTTAATTGCTCTGAAAATTATAACCATTATCTCTCTATTGCGAATAACTATGTGCACCTGACATCCTCATGATTCTTTTTCCTTTGCGTCAATTTCCTGGGTCAATTTTTACAATATACCTCAATTATCGGCTCCATCAGATATAATTTTACGGAATTTATCTGTTCCAGGAAATGTGTTTGATAAACCCCAGAGTGATAATTTAGCTTCCTTCTCTACCACATTTCATCTTCATTCTGATGCTTCTCAATCTCCATAATTCCATAACTGAATCCTATTTAGACGAGATGGGAAATGCGAACCACTTAATTTTTCGGTTTCTATGGTAATAATACCGTTCACAATCCATCTTCATGTATCACACGGCTCTTGGCTTTTCAATAACAACCGATAGTTAACTTTTCTGCTAAATATTTCTCCTGCGTTCATTCAGCGAGTGCTACTATGTGTCTGACATTGGCTTTTATTGGCCTAGGGATAATAACATTTTTGAAAATACTTTATATTTCTACAAACAGTTCAAGCATGTTTTTCTCTTGAACAACAATACCAAGGAGGTAGAACAATTTCTGTTGTATCGCATTGCATTAAGATCAAGATAACCTAAACATCATTGGGAAAAACAGCTTGTAAAACATAGTAAACGTATGGAAATAATACTTATTTCACTCTTTGATTTGGTATTAATTTAAAGGGAGACAGAAAACTAGCCTGCATACATTGATAGATGCCGTATTCTGAAGTTTATTATGCAAATAATAGTTATTGCATTAGAAAAGTGGGGAGATATCATCATGACTGGCTTATCTGTTCTGTGTTATACTCAGTAATAAAACGATAACCGGCTCCTAAAGTAGCTGAACTAGAAGATTGCGTCGCAAAACATAGAGCTGGCCATGCCAAGGGAATTGAAAACCTCTGTGTTTCAAACCTCTCTTGTATTTCTAACTTCGGTGCCACCTTTGTGATCACCTTTAGTAGCTACAATCACGAAGATGACAAGTGAATCCAATGCTATACCACACGGCTAAAACGGTAGTCAAACAGATGAATATCACAGAATAGAGTAATGGAGTATTTGCACAAATTTAGGAAACAACGGCAAATGTTAACTTTGAACATAAAAAACCTAAATCCAAAATTTAGCTGTTGCACATTGCCTACTTTTTAAATAATAAGAGATTTAAAATCACAATTTTAGCCTTGCGCACAAACAGACCGCGGCCATATTGCGACTGCTGTGACGTCATCCCCCTGACTCGGTAGTCGCTACCGGGTTTGTTTACATTCGTTCTGGTTCTTTTCCGCCTTGAACGGTGAATATTTTGCGCAATAGGCTATAGGGTGCCGAAGTACACCATGCAAGTACCAAATTATACCCATGGCATAATTAATACGATAAAGAAGGACCAGAGTTTAATGAATTGAACGATAATGTAAGCGATTTAAGCCTATTAGACTGTGCTATTATTTTGTTTGTTATGCCTGCGAAGAACTTATACAATCATTCAATTTCATCAATCCTGTAAAAAACAACAAAACAAAAAGAGCACAGCACAGAGGACATTGGCGCGTTAAAAACTATGGATCGTTATACAAACTGAAAAGTAAGAAAAAGTACCCCCTCGGATCTCTCGTGATCGTGATCTCCGAACTGCTAGGCGATGACTTGACCGCGTCTCCATCACCATTACCGATATTTTGACTACTTAGACTCACGTACGCTAAACTCATTTGCTCATACATGATCAACTCGGGGTTGCCGTATCTAGAAACTCATATCATTGTTTAAAATACGGGAATTATAAAATAATTTCATCCATGTTTTCATATGTTTAAAATGTTTTCCAAATGTTTTTTCATTTCACGATGGCAATATTTTTCGGCCACCAAACCGTTAGACGCAACATTTTAGACAGCTAAAAACCCGTGTGCACAATCTAAACTAAACTCAGTATATTTCCATTTATGATTAAGTAAGATACTTTATACTTTTCTACAAAAGTTGTAGGTACTTAGTATTTTACTTAATCATGAATACAAACAAAAATGACTTATACGAAGTGAAGCCTGCCACTGTCAAGTTTTGCGCAGTAAGTTTAGACTGTGCCACCATGCACTCAAAAATAGTACATAGTAAAGCACCCGGTAGTCAACACCATTTAAGACGCACGCAATATTATAAACTAACAGCATATTCGTAGATTGGGTTTTGCTTCGCTATCTGTTAATACCAGCTGAAAATGTGCCCAGATAACCAAGATTTGAGGTGAAAGTTTCTTATTTTTCCAGATTTTTAGTTTAATGATTTCAGATTAGTAAGCATTTTCAAAAACTATCAATAATTATTTTGGAGAAACATTGACAGCAAGAGAAAACACCCATTGAGATTAGCGTGGTGATGAACGAGACTGATATTTTCGTGAATACACGTATCGATTGTAAAAAAGTTTCAAATAATCAAGATTGATATTATAAAATGAAGAGGGTTAGTACTTATATTTTACTCAATACACGATCATATTTTCGAGCGCCACAATGTTCATATAAAATTAGAATAAATTTTTTCAAGGTTAGAGACGATAACCTTAGAACTTCCGATCTGCTAGGCGATGAATTTACCGCTGAAAATATACCCCATTATAAAAGTTAATACTGGCCTACGAGGAAATTTATAACTTGCTACAAAAGCGATCGGCATTGGATATTTGGTGATTGAATTGAACAATTATGAGTAACAATAATATATGTAGTTTGCAGTTTAAGATAACCTGCATGGAGTACAAATTCGCATGTCAAAATAATAAACATCAAACGGTTTCCCTTACCCTGGCACAAGATGTACACATGCCGTCGATCAAATTAAGAATAATATAAGAAACAATATACTTTTACAGTTACGCCTTTTAAAACTTTGGTAATTTTGTCTAACTTTTACTATATTGGTAGAAAATTCTAATGAATTACTGAATGACAATTCCCCTCTTTACTATTCACCCAAAATTATCCGCATTCCGCCAAGTCATTACTCGATAGTTGATGCAACAACCATAGTTTATAGTTGGATCAAGCCTCGATTATACCTGTTAACTTTACAAACGTAATGATTCCCTATTTTGAATCAGTAAAGTCGGAATAATTCGTATATTTCCACTTCATACATCCTCAACACGCTATAACAGTCTCACCCGTCTGCTGCAAGGGGGATTACGTCACTACGCAACGAGCCAATGGCTGGGCGTAAATATATCGTTGCGAAAACAATGCTCAATAAATCGTGATTATTAAACAAACTAGGCAAGATTTAGAGCTGGTAATTTAAATATATTATTATGGAAACACAATTTACGATATAGAATGGATTTCATAGCAATCCCCCATTTATGCAAACACTCCATTGTCAGGGAAAATTGAAGAATGAACGGCTGCAGTCAACCATTTATAGGAATAAATGACTAATGACGACCGTACATTGATATTGTACTGTTCATTGTAGCCGTTCAGTAAAATCTCTAAAAAATGATTAAAATTTCGGAGTACTATCTCTGAACTTTACGCGTTGAACTGAACTGAACTTTACGAACTTGAACTAGCGTTGTATAGGATCGAATAAGAAATACAAACGCTTTCCTAACCAATTTAGCTGGTGAGTTCTTCTGTGGGTTCCCATCGTGGGAGGTTATTCATTTTTGCCGAAGAAGGAGACTCTTTTCGTCATCAGACGACATTATTATTTGAACAAATAGGGGACTCTGCCCCCTGAATGGCCTTGTATCGCTCACTCCACCGTCACGAATACAAAGGAAGAAAAATAATTATTTTATATTACTTAAAAGTACTTTATTTAATGAACTTCTTTCCCAAAAAAATGTTCAACAATATTATAATCACTATCAGAATTTTGTATGTTTATGCCAGTCTTTGATCAACATCTTGATAGTCTTGCGTACAACTGTCTATGACCAAACAAAGCTCTTTATATATATATGCCTGCATAAATTAATTCTGCAGGCGATAAAATGTACACCTATATCTATATATATTGCAATTTCAAATGACAAAAAATGCGTTTTTATTGCTCTGAGAATGATGGATTTAAAAATGTCATTATGTACACGAATATTAATAGCATAAATGGAAAATCATACAATTATTTAGCAATACACAACTCGTAAAATTTATTAAAATTAATTTTTTTACATGATATAACTTATTTGCGCTCTCTTGTGACTAGTAAGAGCTCTAACTGAAGGTAAATAACAGGAAATGAAGATGAGAAAGTAGATGGAGTGCACTCAAAGATATATGGAAATACAGGTTTTTAAAACCATGATTTCTTGAACATTTTAAAGAATGTTAATCTCAAAATTAATGTTTCCAACGCAGAGACTTTCATTTAGAAATCGATGAATACCACGTACTACGACAAGGCGCAGAGGCGAAACTCGATGATGGAGTGAATGGGGTGAGGTTCATATAGGAGGAAGTATATTAACGAAGGAACCACTGAATGCACATGAGATGTAGGCACCCTGGAAGGTAAAATGTCAAACAAGACGTAATTAAATTTACCTTTCGAGGGTTTTGAAGGTAATAGCGCGACAGCGGGTGTTTTAATTGATCTTTTTACCCGATATCCTATTCAATGAGAAAACATTTATTTTAAGAAAAGTTTGACTTCTAGGAAACGTATGCACACTAATTGAGGGGTGGTGACAAATTCTCTCAATGAGAGGTTTAATATTTGAAGCCTGACAAATTGGGAGAAATTCTTCAGTTGAATAATTTGCTACAGTCATATTTTTCAATGTCTATTTGGAGAAAATTTTAAATAAAAACTTAAGTTTTTAATGCATAAATAAAGCTATTTTCATGCTAATTGATGGACTCACCGATGCATTGGCAACATCAATTCTCAAATTTAAATATTCACCATACATTTTGTGAGCTAATAAGCGAATTATTGGCATCAGATAACAAAAGATGGGAGCAAGTTCCAAACATCAAAATAAAATAAGCCCCGGAAAGAAACTAAATTTGGAATACTGACGGAGTTAGAAGGTAAAAACGGATCTTCATAAGGTGATATACTATTCAAGATAATGCAGATGGCTTGCTTGTGAACCGGAAAGTGCTGACAATACACGAACTTTCAATAAAGATTTAAAAAAAAGTATCTGGTTATTCCGAGATAATATAGTAACTTAAACATCTCACTAAGTGTGAGAAAATATGTTTTACTGGTACAAAACAGAACGTAAAAAAACTCGCATGGCGGAGTCAAAACATCCATTAAATCTGGATTATAATTACATTTAAAAAAAGAAAAACATGCTAAGCAAGTACGCACCGTTTTATGCACTTATGAATGTTGAAGAAGGTATTTGAAGGTTTATTATTAACATCAATTACGCAATGCAATCACATTACGGTGGAAGTGAAAATAATCATAATTTTTTGACCGCCAAACTATTTCTTCAATTATTAAATTCTGGTATTACCCACTGGTTAAAAATATTTTTAATGGTAGTAATTGTTTGATATCTATTGCCATTGACACTCTTTTTTTCTGGTCAAGCGTATCAACGTCTCTACCCCAATTTATCGTTTGAACCGAAAAAAAGTAACACGCGCCGTAGATACCTATTATAGTTGGCATAAAATGTGGTGTAAGTCGTCGAACTAAAAGTAAAGTTTGAAATATCGTTTCTCTAAGATTCAAATTTAAGATTACTAGAAGTGAAAGTGACAATAGGCCAGTATTATTTATACAAAAAGCAAGAGAGTGGTATGTATTCAATATCATTTGTCGTTGGCCTACTATGACCGATCTTTGAATCCCATTTGGAACTAACGCTAATATGGAAATAAGTGGACAAAGATTTAGGGTAAAACCCATTTATATCTTCATCGTAATTATGGGAAGTTAAAACAAACACATATTCATAAAAACAAATCTTTAAAGAATACAGAGCATGCAGTGAATAAGGCAGATCAGTATTTCAAATGGTGTATATTCAAAGTGATAGGATATGATAGGCAGTACCCTTATTCAGCGCCTCAGATATCATGTTAATTCTTCAACTGCATGAAAAAATACTGCATTTACCAAAGATATATAAAGAAGTAGGAAATCAATTTAACTATGGTAGCATATACTATTCAAATTGACGTATGAAATTATATTTTTAGATGTAAATATATATATTAAAGAATCACCTTGGAAATATTAGAAAATTTGAATTATTGGCTGTTTCGCCCATAAAAAAATTGAGTACATATACGGTTCTAATGAAGGGAATGGGATAATGTTACAGCGTGCGATAGGTAAAACTTGAAAGCATATTGCTCACTGGGTGCTAATGATATAGTAGGCACAATATCTAACGTACATATTTAACTTGAGGATGTGTTTACGGCAATTAAGACATGATCGGTGCTCACTAATGCCGAGGTGACAAACGTGGAACATGTGCCCGTGATTGTAGAATGAGGGCTATTGAGATTCATGCACGTCTCTCCGCAAGCGTCAAACGTAAACTCAAGCGTCATCGTCTAATTACAACAGCCTTCTGTGGACGCATGCACAAGTTCGCCATCAGCAAATAAAATGTGAGGAATGCATTGCGCAGAAATCATAAACGGAATTAGAAACACATAGCATCCAGGTTTGTATGCGAGACCCAATGCGCGTTGTCCCATAGAGTGATGGGCAATTTGAATGGGACAACGCAAAGGCATCGTTATCAGAGTTTGACAATGAGCATCCTTGCCTTGGATATTCATTGGGGACGCTTTCAAATACCACATTATTTCTGCTTGTGGGTAATATGTGGATGGAACTGCCATAACAAGCAACTATGCCTTCGGAATGACGCTGTGAGAAACATTAATGCAGTACCGGTAATTTTTGGTGGTGGGAAAAGAGTATTTGAATAAGGCAACTTATATTTTTTTGTAAAAAATATATATATTTTTCATCAGCTAGCGTTAAATATGGTTAAAACATCATCACTAAAATCTCCACAGGAAGAGCACGTTTTCTGTATATCAATTTGTATTCAGTAATTTGACCAAATAAAATAACTATGGATGGATATAATAAGACATGACTAGTGCAAATTAAAGCATATTATTTTAGACACCATTAAAATGCAGTTATAGCTACACTTTATTTCTAGAAATAAAGAATAGTGAGAGGGGAACCGTATAGCCAATTTTAAAGGTCATTAACTCATTATCGCTCATAATTTCTCCGAACAAAAATCTGTAGTTATAAATTCCCTTCACAATGCGTCTAAAACTGCATTGGTAATAACCTTACGTGAAGCGTAATTAACGACTAACCAACAGATCATGAGCCATACAATTAACTTTGACGCTTATTAAGGGACTGGTAATTGAAGCTTTCATTCACAAAACCGAATAGAATTTACGAGTAGAAGATTAACTTTCAGTGTTATTAGTCCCTTGATAATCATGTCCACTCAAATAAACCTTCAGCTAATTTTTCATGGGGAGCCTCAATTTTTCCTGCTACAATAGGAGGTATTGAACCAAGGCATGGAGAACCAACCTAAATTTTGAAAGTTAATCTTTCGAATGTTCTCGAATGAGGCATAGGTAGCGTACGTAGCCCAGGTTAGGATGCAATATTCCTTCCTCCTTAAATGCCTTTCTATAAGTCTTTTATGTTAAGTTTCAGTTAACCATTAGTGGGGTCTTAGGTGGTGGAATTGATTAGACAATCCACTTGTTCGAATGCGTATATTAAACTGCTCTGCAATAGGAATTCGTGCGCTACATACAAAGAACATATAAGTGTAGATATGAAATTCAAAGAAACAAAATGCGCACGAAAAACAAACAAAAGACAGAACATTCTCCCCCACTTAAATTGAAAGTCAATTAAACTTTGAAAGAAAGACTTTAAGAAGAAAACTGCAATAAAATAATCATCAAAGTTAAATGAAGTCTTTTGAGAGCAACCAAGTGTTTTAAGTTCATCACTGAAATTAAGATAAAATAGAAATCTTAAAATCTCCGAAGTTCATCACTGAGGATCACTGAGACAATTCATAGTCCGATACATTGACAATCTCACGGCACGTCCTAATCTGCGAGTGACCGGACCCTCTTGGCTCGGACAGACAGGGAACTCGCGGGTAGGGGACACCTGGACAGGTACTTGGGCTGGCGCCTGGACAGGTAGGGGCGATGGGATCACCTAGATGTTCCTGGAATCTAGCGTCTCTGGAATCTTGGTCTCTGGCACAGACGTCTCGGGAACAGGGTCTGACTCGGGAGGCACCACCGTTAAGAGCCTTGGCGGTGGTGGTGACTCGGTGTCGGCTGACTACTCGGCGGACGGCATGTCGGTTGACACCTCCGCGTCAACCGACCGGGCCCCTGGCGAGCGTTTGCGGATATAGGAACTGGAGGTGTGTCTCAGGCGTCCATACACCAGTACCTGGTAAGACACACTGGATACCACCTGTTCTATGATACCGGGTACGCACTTGACCACCTTGTCCGTAATGGACTGAACCCAAACACGGTCCCCTGGTGAATAAATGGAGATCTTAGCACGGTGTTCGGCTGCTACCCTTTCCTGCGAATTCCGCATTTGCTGTTTTAAGGTCTGCCCCGGATGGAGCAGGGATAGTGGCGTTCTCATCTTACGCCCTAGGAACAATTCTGCGGGTCTCACTTTTGGAACGGAGTGAGGCATGTTCCGGTATTGCGATAACCAGGAGTCTATTTTATGTTGTATTGGACGATTTCGGATTTCCTCGTCCAGTAGTTGCTAACGAAGAGATTTAAAGACGGTGCGGATATCTCTCTCAGCTTTGCCGTTTGATTGCGGATAGTAGACAGGCAATTTCGAATGCATTACCCTATTGGGGAGCATAAAATCGACGAAGGCATGTGAGCTAAACGGTGGGCGGTTGTCACTCACCAGTTCTTTAGGCAAACCCCATGTTACGAAGAGCGAGCGAAGGACGGCGCACGTCTCCTCTGCCGTAGTCCCTTTTACAATTCTTACTTCTGGCCATTTGGAATGCTGATCGACCAAAATGAACAACTCTGTTGTCTGAAACAGGGTAAAGTAAAAAAAAAACTCTTTGCCAGCGGCGATTCGGCCATGCCCAAGGCACTAATTGTTCTGCTGGGGTTGAGTGGTGAAGTGCTTGGTAGACACCACAGTCCGTTATGAGCTGCTCTATCTGTTGATCCATCGAGGGCCACCAAACGTAACTTCTTGCAAGAGCTTTCATTAGGATGATACCAGGGTGTAGATCATGGAGAAGCTTCAATACTTGAGGGCGTAGGACCGAAGATACCACTACGCGGGAACCCAAATGGATGCAAACGCTTTCTGATGACAGCTCCAAATGTTTACGGCAATATGGTGTAAGCGCAGATTTGCAGTCATTTGGCCATTTATTGTGTACATGCCACAGTACTTATTTCAATTCAGGGTCTTTCTGGTTTCTGCCGCTATATTTTGATCAGACATCAAACTTATATCAATGCTAGACACTAAATTCATATTAGATTCCACAGGAGTTGAGTCTGGCATTGGGAGGCGACTCAAATAATAACCATGAGGGATAAGTTACCCTTTATTGTGGCGAATAGAAAAATGGTAAGCGGAAAAGAAAAGTCCACAACGCAGAGGCCGGTCTGCAGCTGGAGGGTGCTGGCGTACCCTTGATCCAAAAATTGTCACTAGCGCTTTATTGTCCGTCACAATTTAGAAGTCTCTACCATACAAGAATTTGTGGAACCTTTTAATTCCAAATATTAAGGCTCCCACCTCTATATAATGCTGGGGATAGTTAAGCTCAGCCGACGAGAATGTTTTTGACGTAAAGGCAATCGGTCTTTCTTGACCATCATTCGTGATGTGGTATATTGCAGCTCCGGCTCCCACAGGCGAAGCATGACAGGTTAGGTGTAAAGGAAGCTGCAGGGGATAAGAGATTAGAGCTTTATTACCTACTTCCTGGATGGCAGTGTCATATGGTTGTTCAGTCGGTCCCCACTTCCATTCACTACTAGTTTGAAGTTTATACAAGGGTCGTAGAATGGAGGATAGGTGCTCTGCAAACTTCCCGTAAAAATGTAAAAATAAAGTGATTGCCTTCAATTCCGCTACATTGGTCGGTATCTTGGTTTTTTCAGTGCTTCCAGCTTCTCCGGATCTGGATGCAGCCCGTGTTGATCTAAAATATAGCCCAAATATTGGATAGAGCGCACCATAAACTTTGATATCTTCACGTTCAATCTCACCTTATATTGCTGGAAACGATTTAAAACTAGCTCTAAAATTGTCTTTCACTCGCTTTCAGTTTTACCCCAAACTAAAAAATTGTCCAGATAAATAAAAATATTGGGTATTTCAGTCAAAATACGAACTAAAGCGTTTTGAAAGTCATCTGGTGCTGAAGTCACTCCAAATAGCAGGCTCCACGCTCTATAGCAACCCCAAGGGGTACTAAAAGTGAGTATCTCTCTTGACTCCCCTATTAGGCTTAACTGCAGGAAAGTTTGGTCTCGGTCAGGACTGTTAACCCAACCACCATCTACTGTGGATAAGTTGTCTATTACTGGTAGGGTACAGGTCCTCCCTTCCAACTGTGGGTTAACTGTTATACTTGTTTACGGAGAGATTCAGAGACGGTGCGGATATCTCTCTCAGCTTGGCAGTTTGATTGCGGATGGTGGAAGGTGATTTCAAGTGTATCACATCCTCGTCGCCAATGTTATGTTTCCGTTAACGATTAGTGGGTTCTTAGGTGGTGAAATTAATTAGACAACCGACTTGTTCGAATGCGTATATTCAACTGCTCTGCAATAGGAAGGCGTGCGCTACATACAAAGAGCATATGAGTGTAGATATGAAATTCAAAGAAACAAAATGCGCCCGCAAAACAAACAAAACACAACAATTTAGCACGGCAAACCGTCAAAAAATGGAGAGTTGGAAGTTTCTTTAGGAGTGATTACGGAACTGAAAATTGTAAACGGGCAGGGCAACCAAGGGTGATGAATAGTTTCGTTTACACTTAGAAGGTTTTCCGAAGTAGACAATAATGAATGCAAGGGCAATTCAAGGAGGGAAGCTTATGAAGCAGGGCCTGAATCATCATACTATCGATGAGTAGGCATCATTGGTCGGTGAATATGAAGTCTTGCTGCCGTTTTAGGAAAGGAAACGTTTATATTTAAAATATTTTGGAAGATTTCCGTGTGCTGATGAAAAAATACAGGGAGTATTCTTAATACTTCCATCGGTTCTTTGTCTCGTGAATGCAAAATTACATACATTACTCTCGTTATTGAGAGGTACTTTCGTTTTTTTGTCAGAAATAAAGTTGAAATGAAAGAAATAAAATTACGTTATGCCTAACATTTATCCATCGAAATAATTAGTACAAATGACTAACCTATAAACAATTGGTCGATGGTAACTAATATTTTCAGCTTTCCAATGTTAATTTAATATTTCTTGTGCATAAACGTCTAACTCACGTTCTCAGCCCCACGCCACCTCGATCACTAAAATCGACACAATTTTTCGGAGATACAACTTAATGTGGCTAGAGCGGTAATCGTGAGTCGTTGAAGGCACATTCTAATAACTTTTCAAACAAGTCGAAAAAAATATTCTTAGACCACATTTCACTTAAGTACACCAGGTTATATGTTGGAAATCACCAACCATGTAGTAATGTATATGGTGCAAGGGTTGTGTTTCAAATTTTCGCCTTAATTAAAGCATTGTTTTGACTTAGATTTTCGGCCCAAAATTCGAAATTTACGATAAAATCATATCTAAATACTCATTTCTTACTCGGCATGATACCTTGATATTTGCTAGCAGCGATTGTAATAATATGAAACGTATAATTTTGCATTTAGGAGAAAATCTGTATATAAGTAATCGAATTATTTCAAAATATATGCTGTGTACCATAAGAGTAGTAGTTAAAATATCATTGAATTGCCAGGAAACCAAATCGGTAGCATGCAGTTTTTTTCACTTTTATCGATAGATATTACTAATAAGGACACATATGCAAAGTTTTACGCAAATCTGTACACATACGAAAAACGCTCCAGCCACCTTAACTGAGCGCGCGCCGTGCCCACACAAGTCAAAATTTATACCCCCACGCGCAGCGCTGTGACGTCACCTCGCAACAATCCGCTCGCAATGATCCGCTCGCGACAAACCATTTCCGGTATTTGACAAAACGGGCTTTCCAGTCATAGTTTTAGATAATCTAAAATACATATAGTTTTTTTACACGAGGCACTTGCATGTACACAAATATTGGTTGTGGAAAAACCTTACACGACACCGAGAACGAACTATAAGATGTTCATTCGCATTCACATAAAGAATCACCCACTAAGGATTTTACCTTAACTTAATTTTCTGTGTTGAGCAGCAAAACGCCCAGCAACCAACCAACCCACTAATATGTGCAATGTGTCAAAATTAGGGATGAGTGGGATCCCGAAACTTCGCGAATCCCAGAAGTTTTTGGCCTTCCCGAAGTTCGAGACGGGAAAGGTCTTTCCCGAAATGACTGTTTCGGGAAATATTTTTTATTTCTTCTCCGGCTTCCGGCCTTGAAATATAAAACATTCACGTGCTGTTTAGTGCATTTACGATAAGTACAAATGATACAAAAATGAATCCATAATATTCCTTTTGAAATTTTAGAAGAGAGCGCAATTTTCCCTCGGGATCAAGGCATTTGTCCTATCATGCAACGAACTTTTTTATCCCATTGTAATCAAATTCAGCCGCTGAATGACGGAAGAAAATTCCCTTAGCATCCTGAAGCACATATTTCCGGCGTACTAATGTTGTGTTAATATTTAGGAATATAGAAGTTTTATTTTGCATACGTAATGATTTTCACTCTTTCTTACTAATATAGTTTACGGCCCTAACATTATAGTTTCATTCTATAGAATTCATCGGCATAGGATAAACTTAAACGACTTCAACTAGTTGAGAAAATAGTTCTCTCTTTCCCCCCTATAGTAGTAGGCAGGCCACTAAAACCCACGTGATCAAGGACGATGTAACACACTACCTTTTGAAATTGGAATGAATACTGTTGAATGGTACGATGCGCAAATTCCAATATACTTGGGATTCATCAATATACTTGTATTATAGCTATGGTTGCATAGTCCGATCTATCGAAAATTTTAATATCGTTGTAAAAATCGAAAAATGCTAAACGTCGATTGAAATGGGAAAAAAACCGTCTCATAATGTGTATATGATTGAGGTATACGTGTAGAAACAGAGGGATATGCCACGTAACGATGATTATTAGTATAATTGGAGGAAGAGTAGATAAAGACTGTCAGAAACGTATCATTTGCGGAAAACGAAGCGTGGCTGCATCTTAAACTTAAAACACCTAATAGGGCAGTCAATGAAGACCCCAAATCATCATCCTTGAGAAATGATTAGTGTAAAGCTAAATGTTACCCGTCTGATGGAGTACTACCAGAGGAACATTTTTTACAAAATTCACCAAAAATCCCCTGGGAGCTTCCCCCCCCCCAGCCCCCTCAAGGGTTCAAAATGTCATATTTACCACACATTATCTCTGTTACTAATGATCAGATCAAGTTCAACTTTTTTCTGGTTTGTATTTTATTAAATGTTCTACAATAGTAATACCTAACATACGTTAAACGTAATGGTTTTTGATAAATTTAAGAAAAGGTTAGGAAAAATTAGGTTTTTTACTTCGAAACTTTTTATATTGCGCTATATGTTTTTGTGTTATATAATGTAAAAACTCTTCCTATAAAGTTATAGCCTACACTTTTTTTAAATCTATTTATATATAGTTTTATTTATTTTTGTGTGATGCTAACGCTGGGGAGGGGGATACAGCAAGAAAGTTCGGCTCTTTCCCGATTCCCGTCCCGAAATTATCAAGAAAATTTGTTTCCCGTCCCGTCCCAATACCAGGAATTCCTTTACCACTCATCCCCAGTTAAAATAAATAAGCGAAAGAGAACCACACTACATAAAATATGCTACTAGAAAAGTCGCACGCATCAAATGGCTATGGTGAACTCAATTGTTTCACTATTACACTCCTGTCTGGGAACGTATACAATTAGTGAAGGAAGAAGATGGAATGGTGCAATATGAAGCGTTCTTCAGCTAGAAGACAGCAAAAAGCTCCACTAACAGGTAGCAACAAGAATTTGCATATCATAATGCATTTAATTCAAACATAATGAGAACCGAGCATGCTATGATATTTCTATTTACGATATCACGACAATAGAAATTAACATGAATAGTAATGATGAGCATATTAAATCGACAATAACAACTCAACAGATACGTTTGGAAAATAAGTGCGAATGATAGTGATGGTATGGACGGGAAAACCATAAGTGAATCCTAAGGTATTACGAGAAGTCATATAGAAAAAAAATGTTTGGATAAAACCATTACATTTGGAACATAAAAGATTTTGCACACCTCTGAGGCCTATTGCTCTTCAAAGGAGACTTATGGAGGGAAAACGCAATTGGCAGTCAATGAAAAATGATAACCAGGGAATACATTTGAAATAATTGAATACTTGAGGGTAATTATAGGAACTTAAGCATGATTTGGTTGGCTGAAAATAGGATGACGGAAGTTGCTGCAGAAAGAAAGAGATAGAGTTAATTACTAGTTTTGATTGTTAAAGAACTGAATGTAAGATTTAAGGATTTGAATAAATATCCCTTTGTATTTGAGGAGTTACAATGTTTGTTTTTAGTAGTTCTTGTGTAGGATTCAAGAGGCTCGTGTGGAGAAATATATATACTCCAAGGAATATAGTTTTTACACTCCTTTTCTCATTCAATGGCCGCCTACAGAGTCACATCACTTCTTCTGTTACCATGAGACACTTAATGTGAGATTATGATAATTGGTGAATACCTCCCTTCTTTTCATTTTTTAACCCCTCAGTCATATGAATTACGAGCGTATGTACTGGATCCGAGTACTTTAATAGTTATTAATTCCCAAATATATGCTAGGTAGGAGAAGTAGCTGTTCGAAGAAAATTCGTCACATATCATAAACCGACATAATTTTGTGAAAATTGATCCTTCACGTATGTATGTTATTAGGTGGATAAAATTCAGAATGTATAATTTGATTTAAAATTAATTGAGATAAAATCTCAGCAGGAGTAGCGCAAAATGAATCATAAGAAAGAAAGGCTAGCCATTTATTATCATCGGAAGGCATAGCAAAAAAACACTCAATACACTTTGTCATAATTAACCCAATTGGGTGTAAGTGTAATATATATTTCTACGTGATGATTAAATTATAATTTTATGTAAGTAGCCACTTTGAAAAAAGAAATGTGAAATCGTTACGTTACGAAATGTGAATACGTCCATTTACGCTTCTTAAAATAAAGGAACTAAAAACAATAAAAATAAATATTTTCTGAAGGGATTTATGTCGAAACTAAACACATTGGGCAATATAATTTACTCAAAAAGACAGGCGCAAGAGCAGAGACGAATAATTAGATTGTCTTTCACACTTACAAAAGAGCCAGATTGCAAATTAGTTGATACTGAATTGAGTGACAAAGGAATGCTTTCCTCAATTGAAGAAAAGATTTTATTTCGAATAAACGATTCCTCGTGAGGAAATCTGTGGTAGCTCTGCACCCATGAGTACACTAATCTATTGGGAGATCAAAGGAATTAACTGCCACTGGAGTGGAAACATTCGTCCAACAAAAAATAAAGCAAATTGCAGTCGACGCAAAGAGAAAGCTAAAAGCAACTTTGCAATACCATTTTACGCTTTTTGGGCAGAAATTTCAAAGAGTTGGAAAAACCCTCGCATTAAAATTCTATTGCATCAAAGCATATCTTCTTTCATCAATTGAAATCCAGCGAGAAAGAGAGTGGTGAAAATAGAAGTGGGGTAAGAAAGACATGTAAAATTAAATTTGTATTAAAGTAAATAATACGATTAGCTCTGTTTTCCTTTAAAAATTCATGATTAATCACTCTATAGGACATTATTTTTTGTTCAGGCAAAGTCAATACGAAAATTCGAGGTTATTTTGAAAATTAAATCTTAGACTGCTTTAGAAATAAACATTATTTTACATTTTTATTCCATTTTATATCTTTCCTGAGTTAGTTAATGTAAACTTTGCTATGTAAAAAGTAATCATAATTATGAACTAAATCCGGATAATATTGAAACTCTGAAATCTGCGTTACTTAAACATGCAAGGCATGAATATGGAAGTTTAAAATTTTTTATATTTTGGATTGCCTCAGAAATTTAAACGTCAAACGTCGCTTCAAACTCTGAAAGTTTTAAGCAACAAATATTTTTTAATAGACTTTTATAGTCCCTAAAAACCTTATCCCTCCTTTTTACCTTAATAATCCCCCTATTTTCTTCTAACTACTGCCACTGTAGTGTACTCAGTGTATGCTGTCCATAATTAGGATAAACCAAACTTGCCCACTCACCCTCTCCCATAGTTTCTTTTCTGTCCCTTTACCCTCTAGCCGATAAGTTGGACAATGTGGCATCTAGATATATTTGTGCAAGAATGGTGACTGATGATAATATGCTAAAAGTTACAACCGATCTGTTCACCAAAATATTGTGCGGATATTGCCTAGCATTAATTCGTTCAAAACTAAAAAAATAACTCGTGTAAAAGGCTGGTAAGCTAAATGTAGGCCAAACTGCATCCAACAACGACTGAAAATATACATCAAAGGATCATCTACACAAATGTCTGTTTTCAGCCTTAGCTACGGCTAGAGTCACGACTACACGGTGGCATCTTCCGCATACCTGTGAATTTTGCTGTTACTAAGAACGTACTATGTGTTACGTAAAACCGGCTCTTTTAGTTAATTTTGGTCACGAATCCCAGTGTTTCAAACCCTCAGCTGATGAAAGCTAAACTGCAATGGAAAAGATACATTTTTAAGGAAATTAAATTTAACTTTACTTAGGTAAGTGCATCAAACGATTTACTTTAAATTTTAACTATTAAACGTGTATATTTCTCAAACGTGTATAAAAATTGCACGCGAGCTATTCCCTTACATCCATTATTTTTTGGATAAATTCAACAAATCTTTCACAATTTCATTTATCTGGGATTAACAAAATGCTGCATTTTTCATATAAATCGTTCGTAATATGTTTTGAAGATGAGTTGTCACATCATTCAAAAGAAAATAAGTTTTGAAACATTAGCACTTATTTACTCTGGTATAAGTTAAGTGATTTATTTCCCAACTACCTTTAATTTATGGAACAATTATATGCACAAATGAAAAATAAAATTTGTTGTATTCCACCAAAATAATTTACGGTACGACTAGTTTCGACGCAGCGGCGTCATCTTCACGTTCAGGTAAACTAGTCGTACCGTAAAATAAATGGGTGAAATAAAACCAAGTTTTCTTTTTCATTTGTGAAAATGAACTTCCACAAAGTCGAGCCCAAAACTATTGAAATAAACAATTATGTGCTTTATACTCCGAGAGAATAATTTTAATACCTTATTTTGACGGCCCTGATGTTTATCCAACGATAGCTGTTTGATACAGTTTTTCTCTAAGACGATGGTATAATTCTTGTAACATAAGCTCTTCATTTCATGAATTCGGATGGCAGTTCACTATCTATCTATGCCTTCGATTCTCTAGTAATGTGTATTAATTTTCTCATTCTACGTTTTCTCGCCCTTTTTCATGTATTGCCATGCTAAGTAGTTAATTAGGAACCTTTTTAATCTTGTTACCTTATCTTGCTCAAGCTCTATTAATTTAAATTAATCTTTAAACACCTTCAAAGATACATGAATAAATGAGTGTCAATTTCCATAAGTTACTGATTGTGCACTATGAACCAATGTACCATATTCTTCGCGAAGTAATAAATGCACATATGCATTGAAATAATTTTAAAGGTTTAAAAGTGTTCTCCTATTTTTTTGAGAAGCGCTGTCATTCCTGTTCAGACAGAGAATTTCCGATAAAATGTATTCTTTGATCGAAGGAATCGGATGGGAAATACATTGGTAACCCACACGTCTTTCTGCGATAACTTTTTATAAAGGTGAAAGAAGTGGTTGAATCGATCAAAACTTTCGAAAGCGAGTTTAAATGAAATGGAGATATCGAGCAGAACTCGGCCATTTGAAAAAAATGCTAAGGTGAAATACTGCGGAGTGATAAAGAAGAAGGAAAGAGGTGGAAAAGATTGCATGGATTTTTAAAACAGTTGAAGGAGAGATGAATCAAGATAGGGTTGAAAGCTAACACGGAAGTGAAACTTGAGGAATAAGCATAAAATTGAATGAATTGAATCGATTGCCTAAGCTGAACCAAAGCAGAAGATTTTTGATAATTTGTTTTGTTTATCATAAGATCAACTTATGTAGTAAGATAAAGACGGTAGTATACATCTTGAATGCGTGTCCTACTTCCATTGTAATATTAATTTCGGTTTTTAGCAAAGTTTTTGCGTAAAAGTGATAACTTTGAGGGAGGAAATGATAGAGAATAAATGTAATTATACTAAAAACATGGGAAGAGTGGATGCAATGGAATTATAAGTAATTTGCTCTACTAAACATGTTTTATTTTCAGGTTGATCATATCTCAAAGACTCCAAGTACATTTATTCAACTCATCAACTAAGCAAGCAATTACTCACTATACTATTATGGATATTCCGACTTTTATTGTATTTTGAGTGCATTTTGAGCATGTTCCTCCAGCCCATAAGTTCATAAGCTTTATCTAAAGAATAAACTTAATAACATGAACTCTTATTTTTGCGCTCTGCCAGCATTTCCGGAGAAGGGGGTGCTTTTACGTACCCCAAAACCCCAAGAGAAAACGTATTTTTAAAATGAATTTCCTAAACTCCTTTTAATAAATCAATATTGGAAAAGAACGATTTGCATTTAAAGAAGGTGAAGTAGATATTTTTTTCAACAAATCATGGAAAGCATTATTTCGTCCGGAAAAATTTGTATGGAAAATTTCATTATTTTTGAGCTTGTTTAAATGAAAATATAACGATTTATGTTCATGAGTATTACTTAATCGTATTTTCCTTACGAGGGATTTTAATAGATCAACGTAGTCTCGGTCGTAGTAGTAATAGTGTCCGTCACACCGTTACATACCAATGCCAAAAGTGTCAAATTTCATGTGCATTGAACCAATTGAAGAATAAATGTAGACACCCTTAAGCTATATCATTTTCATTTAAATGCTCTAGATTCGGAGATTGTTGAATTTGTTTTGGCGTGATTATCAAGAAAAAGTCTCGTAACATAAAACAATTATAAGAAATAGAAATATCAAAGCTGTAGCTATGCAGTAGATGATTCCAAATGATATTTAATTTCACATTACACCTATTTCAACATTTATTTCCATGAGCAAGTATTATTTTCTGGAATCGGAATGTGACATCCAAACGATAAATCAATCTCATATTACCTTACAACACTTTCTTTCATCGTAAAGAATCATGAAATGTTGCCTCATGCAGCAAGAAAGATTGGGACACGTATAAATAAAACTCATTCAAAGTTCATAAAAGCAGCCACCTAGATCACTTTTTTGTCTTTATTCCCAAACAAATCGACACCATTAGCTCAGAGCGCAGATCCTCCAAACTAAAAAAAAGTGACTATGCATGCATCAAAGTTTAAAACATAAAAAACAAATTTCAAGCTCTCAAATTCATGCACTGAACTACGTCATGGTTAAAAATTATTTCAACACATGATTTGCAAGATACGCAACACAATTAATTACCTCAACAAAGTGTATGGGAATTCAAGAACATTTGGTTTACCGTGATTATCGATTACGAGCCGATATAAGACTTCTGCTCCTCTATTTTTTTTATATATATTTCCCAACAAAATCAATCTCATATTCATAAACTTTAGCCTGTTATTATCTCACAACGACCAAAGCAGTAGGTGCATACATAATCAACTGAATGATAAAATGCATGAAATTTAGCACGAGGTGATATTTTCATTTTCCGTCATAAAGTGGAACAGTCACGCAAAGTCAAAAATACCAGAACAAAAAACCGATAAACATTGAAATATTTGGAAAGGGTTGTTGATGTGGAATCCTGAAATAGAAACTAATAGCCGTTTTTCTCGGAATTAGTTTTCTCTAAAATTGCATGTAGGCCAACCAACAGTTCCGATTCGAACGTGACATTCGTGACTGGCCACAGATGTTATGGCAAATGAAAACTTATCGATTGATTCGCTGAAAATCAGTAGGTATATTAGTTGAAAGTTCATCAATAAGCCAAACAAATGCAATAAAATTTGGAAATGTAAGTGAAAACAGAAAAAAACAGTGAAAAATCGAAGAAATTACTTATGGGATTATACCCTTGAATTGAAACATTCGGCAGAAGAATGTACTTATACTATACTTGAAAATTGGAGAACATCGGAGAAAATGTTCTTACAAAGAAGCCGTCTTCCTCCAGAAGTAAAAAGTTCTTAAAGTTTTATCGAAAAGCTCTTCGTTAACTTGTATTTTTGCATACTTTTAGCAAGGTTCATTAACGTTTACTTCTCATAACTCGGTTTTAATACTAAAAAGACCAAATTAAAATACTAAGAATTAAGAAATTGAGAGTTCTCAGTTTTCTACTCGTAAAATCCAGTTCCAGGCTCTACTTAGTAGAATCTTTATCTATTTATATATAGTTCAATACTTTTTTTGTACTTTTCTACACTTAGTTTAAAATTCACAACGCGTTTCACCTATCTCTGGCAACGCCAGGTGTAGTAGAGTTTTTATTATTATTTTTATTCATTTATTTGTCATCATTTCTACGCGTAAGCCTTCATTTAAACGAATTTTCAACCATATTTTAATTATATCCATTAACATAAGTTTTAAAATCTGATTTTAATAAGTAGTAAAACAAACGGAAATTTCCATCAAATTTATTTAAAAATGAAGCCGCATTATTTCTGACAACAAATATTGCTTATAATTCTTTGGGTATTAAATTCAAGAAAGTCACTGCATATAACGATTAGTACATATTACCATATCTTTACTATGCGTATAAGTATAACCATTAAACAAAAACCTTTTGCACAAAACAGACAAATAAATATAACGGTCAGAATATTGAGTAATAAATATGATGTATTCTCACTTATCTACGTAAATGGTAACATCATAGTTTTTATTTTATGATATCGCTTTCCAATAGTCAGAAATAATGCTCATTTCGATAGCCGGTGCATGATAAGAACAATGACGCTCAAAAGTTGAATATTCACGTTGCAATAATTATTTTGGAATTTTATAAAAATGTTTTAGCAGAAAGTAAGAAAATTTCTCTTAAGATCGTACAACTTAAGATCACTAAGAAGTTCATCCCCAACTTTTGTCATGGCTTAGCAAAACGGTCAATACTATTCCATTATTCAAGCTATTTTCTTCAAACTTTGTCCTGAACGTATAAAAGGACCTGCACGAAACTTCTGTGAGCAAAATGCTCTTACTGCTTAAACTAATCCGCTTTTTTTTTTAACAACATCGTTCTTTACATCCTGCGTCTGGCAAAGCATCATAAACTCATGTTTTGCCGAAATAAGACAGGGTATCATACTATAAAGTGGATAACTTATTTATATACACCATCAGTGCCAAGTAACTGACACAATGGGATAAAATGTTAAAATCGATATGGCTAAATCTGAAATTGATTCAATGAAATGAAGAATAAATTAAGAATTTCAATTTTTCAAATTCCCAATTGCGCCTAAGTATTTATCATATATCTTGTTATAATGGGCATAACATTCAACAATGTTGATCAATAATTTATTTGATCATTTGTGGAAGATCGATTGTCAAAAGGAATTAAACGGTCGTACCAGCACGTAATCTGCCAGCAATATATCTTCATTTCGGCGTACCTCACACTTAAACGCATCGATGCACATTAATAACTGAATTGAGTGCTGCATTCTGTGTAAACGAGATGCCATCTATTGGTCACCGTCTTGAGGACTCACGACCTGTAAAACTTGACCAAAACTCGTCAATTGACCGTCAACTGAGCAAGTTCCTCTATGTTTTTCTTTTTTTCCTCCGATGTGGAGTTAAGTTTTAAGTACTTGTGGACAGAATCATTTAATCACTCTCGCTTTAATTAAGCCTTGAAAACTGCTCGTGAATAATGCAGGGAGATTTAGGAATAACCTGCAATAATTCATGAGGTGGTAGGGGAAGTAGTTTTATGCATTTTGCCTAATGAACTATGACTTTGGTAAAGACTAGTTTGTTATCACTATGGGCGTCTCTGCTTTTTGACATTATCATCGTTATTGACGCAAATTCTTGACTTGTCTCTTAGTTATCTTGTACACTGATGTAGGATTAACCCTGAAGACGATGGCAGACTACACCATTGAAACGTCGGAGCAGTTTAACACCATCACCCGGCTGGAAACCCGAGAACTATTCATCCTATTTCGTATATTCTCTGTTATGCATGTCCCCTCGACAGGCCTTTAAGTCTGTCGGAACATAACTGTAATAAGAGCTTTAAAAATAAATGGATTAAAAAGAAAATGTAGCTGTAATAAGTTCTAACAAAATATATTTGCGTTGCTATTGCACGTCGAGGACGGAGATTTTATCTCGTGATCTTTGGGAAAATATGAATACAACTACCTCTCCCACCCTCTCCTGAACTTTTCAGGTATTTCGTGAATCACCACCACAGGATTATTTGAAAATTTGCGCAGATATTAAAGCTGTCTCCACACTTACCCGTCACAATATATTCACCAGACATTTGTTTTCAGAAGTTTTCTCTTTCAATAAGTTCATGTCAAAAATTACTGGGAGAAAAGGAATGAATCCAAATCGTAATTCAAATAAGTTACTATCAATTTTAAGAATGACTATTACGCAAGAATATTTTGTATTGCAGACTGAAAAGCCTTTTTTACACACCGTGACATTTACATTTTTCAATCTCCACCTTTCCTTTCACCCTCTAGCGTGCCCTTGCATTTATGTGTCAGAACCGTTGCTTTAAGCTCGCCGAGTTTATTTCGGGCCTTGAAATGAGAAAGGGCTGCAGGCAGGGGTTGATCGTAAACCAAAAACTTGGTCCGATCAGTCGAGCGATATCTCACAGAAGAGAAATGGGACGGCGAACGGGTATGTGATCACCGCCAAGGTGTGGGCCACACTCGTTCATCACCTTAGTACTCTCTCCGACGGTTAGTCTCCTTCCTTGCTTCCTGACGGTGACTATGACGCGATATCTGGGATGAGGAAAATTTACGGTCTTTGTATGCCTCTGGCCATTAAATCTCACACAGTGCGCCATTACCCAAAACGTTAAGAGCAAATTTGTTTCATTGAATGCTTAAATAAAACTGTTATCAAATATGCTAACATAACGAGATCCTTCTGCATCTACTGCTAACCTATTTAGCTAATTAACTCGTTTTAATGAAGTGTTTTCCTCATCTTCCTCAGGCGCGTGTATAACTTTTCCAGGAAAAATATGAAAAGTTCCCACAAGTAACTCTCATTGCAGTAACTTTGATAATTTCCGTGTTCCAGGGAGAGCAGAGGAAAACGTTTTTAGTAATGATACATGAAATTTTAATCATAAATTTTAAATACATATTTTTCATTTTTAATGACAAGAGACAACATTTTATTCATGTATTCATAATTTATTAACACCAACGAAAAAGGAATATGCACATACTAGATTGAATATCGTATCAGAAATTTATATGAAAGATAAAATTACAAGAGGGACAAGGAGTTTTACAATTAAATGAATAAATTATTATTATAACAATGAAAAAATGAAGCTGAATACGACTAGGAGATCAAAGAGCTCAAAATGAGAGAATAGGAAAATAATAAAACGACGAGAAATATTTTTTCAAAATTTGTAGATACTAAATTTTCAATAAATGAAATACCTAATCTTCATTTCATTGCACGAAAATATTAGAAAAGCCTATTTATCCGAGGAAAAAGAAATATTTTACATTAGCCCTAATCACATATTGCCACTATTAATCCGCTGGTTGACCGAGACGTGGACTCACCGCATTAATTAAGCAATGGGCAGGGAAAACTCAATTTGGTCAAATGAAAAACTATTTGCGAAGTGCAAAGTGTAAAACTGCAATGAGAGAGAGCATGCTTGTTAATTTTTCCTACCAGGAGATGCGATTTCAGTATATTTCCACTGAAATAAGTGGGATAAATTAGCATCGTTGATATTCCTAGTTGAGAGATTTGAGAGTTTTATTTAATAGCCTCTTCATAATTCGAAACAATCTGAAATAATTTAATTGGAATATAAAATCATCTTCGATTCCCTCTCCAATTTCAATCTACTTAAACGTGTAGGAATCGTGCCCTGGTGAAGAAAGACTTGAGTCACCCAGATATTTAGTACGAGAGACCGAAAAGTTTCCGAAGAAAACTTTTAACGCGGGAACTATAATGCACACACTCGATTTCATAGGTCCATTAGGGATATTGAAAATAGTTCTTTTAAATAAGATTTCCTGGTCAATGGTATGACTGTATACAATATGCATGATAGTCACTGAAAATAGATCAAAGTTGATCCATTAATTTATGGTAGATCATCAGGTTGGTGGCTAACTGAATTTCACAAATCTGAGTTTTAAAAAATTATCTGAAAATTTGGAATTAGCACTTGCTGGATCAACTCTATTTATTACCCAGATGATCGACATCAACATTGGCCATCAGATCGCTGATTGATGTGACAAAAATGTTTCCTCCACACTTGGATAATATATTTTAGCTTACACATTTCATATTTTACCCGTTCATTTTTAATATTCAAAATTGACGTTTTTCCAATTAAGGGGAGTGGGCAGGCATCTCTTTGGTTTCACCAGAGACATATTTTATCTATCTATATTGAGAAGGATTACATTTTCACTAATTAAACCGGGAGACCGACCTCAAATATTCCTTCTATTAAAAATTTAAGTATTTTATTATAACAAATTTTATTGAAATGAATGATAATGATGGATAACTTTCTCTCTTACATCAGGAAACTTAATTTAAACATATGTACTTTCTATTGAAAATTTGTTTTATTATTACTTATATTGTATTTAAGTGAATGATAATCCTGGATTTTCAACTAAAAATTGAAGTAGAGAATCAATGAAAGAAGAAAAGGTTTGTGGGTCTCCGAGTTTATTTCATAAACAGCGATACGTTTATACATATACTATAAGTATATTTATATTTATAATATTTAAAAGTATAATTTACTGAACATTTATAAATTTACCTAAATCATAGAGGTATTTCAAGAAACTATCCTTCACAAATGTGACTGCTTATAAAACTATGCGATCGGCGATCAGGAAATATATTTCCTCTACATGCCATATTCAGACCAGCAAAATTAATGGCATAAAAAAAACGTTATATGGCAGCCTAGAGGAAGCGTTAAAGTCAGTGCCTGAAGCTATTATTGAAATGTCATATTGCTTCAATCGAACTATATTCCGTAGCGGTAAGAACGTGTTAGATAGTAATACACTTATATCAGGCACAGTTCCTCGTTGGACATCTCATATCTTGACTGTCGCGCAAGCAGTCGTGACAAATCAAGCCCATGGTGTCCACGTATCGAGTCTGACGAGGCGATTGCATTTTTCTTGGACGCCACTTCACTGAGATAACGCCAAGAGAATACGTCAAACAGTTTCAGACTATCATACGTAAAATGCATATTGAAAAATCACTTGGTAAATTTCCACACTTTATTTACGAAAAAACCGACCCAGGTTTTGGCAGCTCAGTGCCATTTTCAAGACCTTGAAAATGGCACTGAGTTGCGGAAACCTGGGTCGGTTATTTCGTAAATAAAGTGTGGAATTTTACCAAGTGATTTTTCAATATTCATATTAAACATTTCCAAAGAGTTACGCCGGAAACGTTTTCTCATACGTGCAATTTCTGAGGAAGACCTCATTCTAAGTTCTCGGAAACGGAGACTTTTCTCCGACATGGTTTCAAGAGGAGGCCAAAAAATTGTTTCCAATTTGAATCGAAGTCATAATATAGTATGAATAATATGCTTTGGACACAATTTTCATTGTAACACGAGAGAGAATCGAAGATTTTACGATAATGGATATTAGAAAAAAAATCAGTGCATTGGCCACGGTGACCACATTTGCAAAAGCCACTGTCAGTACTTCTTTCATATTTTTGAGGTAGGCCTAGAAAACGAGATGAAAGAAGAACGCCACAAAAAACTTCAACTAGTTAAAGGGGATGGAATACAAACTAATGTAGAATTGACAGAATCAGACATTATATTCGTAATTTCCCAAATAAAACGATCGATTGACGACTGGACTATTATACACGATACTGAAGGCCAATGAGAAGGATCCAATGAACCCTAAGTCATTTAGACCGTTAACCCTGCTCTCTAAGGTAGGAAAACTACCCGACAAGGCAATAAAGTTATAGATTGAAGAAAATATCGCCGAGGAAACTCTTTTTCAATGGGACAAGTACGGATTTTAAAATGGTCTCAGTACTATCGCTAAGGCAGAGGCAATTAAGAGAGAAATAGACAAATACCAGAAAAGATTCCTGGTAACATTATTCGTTGGTTTTGAGACAGCGTTTAATTTTAGGTGGTAGGCCAGCTTGTCTCATGGGGATGAAAAAAAAATTTGAACTACTGAGGAACATCCTAGGGATTATCCGCAGTTATTTTAAGGACAAGAAAACGATACTATGCAGTTAACACCTCCAAACCGAGAAAGGCTTCACGGAAGGTGCACCGCATGGCTCAATTTTAGGCCCCATGATTCGGAATATCATGATAAATAAGACTATTCCAGGTAAAACTTGCCAGAAAACTACAAATTCACAGCCTACGTGGACGATGTGGCACTAACTGTCCCAGTAACTCCTGAAAGGTAATCGAGGAAGCAGTAAGTATTTCAATGGAAGTCTTAACAAAATAGAGGGAAAAATTAAATAAAAGATTTTTGCAATAAGGACTATTTATGTACCGGTAAGTCTATTCAAAGGAATCCTAAAATAATGAAATCTTTAAATATTAAATGGGTTAGGAACTTCAAATATCATATCAGATGAAAAAATGTAATTCAACCGCACCTAAATTACATTGTAGCAAAAGTAAAAACAACGTTCTATGCGCTCAGAATGCACTGTAGAGTGTTCTATGGCGTAGTCAAGAAGAAACTCGGAATTCTGTATTCAACTGTAGCGCTGCCAATATTATCATATTGCTGCGAAGTATGGGGAAAAACTCTCTTTTGGAAGGGTGAAATTTGGAAGGGGAAATTTGGAAGGGGAAAATTAAACGAAGCCAGGGATGCTGCCTCCTTGGAATTACAACTGGTTACCCGTCTCTAAGCTACCGAGTGTTAACTGCCATATAATATATAATTCCAGCAACGCTGATAATTATGGAGTGGAAAGCCATATCGGACCTAAAGAGGAAAGGAGAAGCAACTGTCCTAGGGGTGAGCACAGTTTTGGGAAAACCATTATACTGAAAAACTCAAAATTTAAATAAATTAAAATACAAGAAAGAAGAATCATCAGAAAGGCTATTGCTATGACACCAAGAAACCTAAAGAGAGAAGACGGTTATGCACTATTTAGCACTTTAAAACGTATCTTCAAAACCCAAAGCAGAAAGTGCGCCAAAAGGCATCGGACTGAGGGTATCCGACATTAGGAAACCAAACTTGCCCGCAAACTACTTCAGACCGGAAGAATCAAACAGGAAAGTTTGCGAAACATTTCGTCTACAATGATGAACCCAAGAGGGAGAGAACCCGGAAGACCTGCTCATCAAGTAAAGATACAATTTTAGAATTACAGGGGGTAAGGAACTAAGGAACTTCAAGATACCGTAAAATATTTCAGAATAAAGAGAAACTCAACCCAACCCACAGGTGGAGAATGGGTTGAGTCACAGGGAGAGAATCGGAAGACATTGGGATGCAGAATTAATACCTGCCACCATTCCAATTCTCCCATTCTCCAATTTTTTTTTGAGTTTGGCAAATACATTAGGGTGGATCAAAAAACCGTTTTTTTTTCGAAATCAGTCTGCGGCTAGTGCTTAAAGTTTGTGGTTGGTGGTTCTTATAACCTATAAAAAATTCCAACTTGATCGGATTATATCTTCTTTTTAGTCAAAGTTTAAATTTTCATGAAAAATATCAAAAATTTGCAGATTTTCCAGACAGTTAATAAATGTTCCCGGAGTGATTTTATGGCAAATAATTACATATATTGCTTGTATGTTGCTTAATATTAGCGATTGAGTGTGTTTTAACCATGCCACATGATTTCTTAGTTCGCCAAAATTCGTCAAAAAACGCCAAAAATGCAGAAATGTTACGGATGTTGGGTAGGAAATAACCCGCTATAATAACTCAACTCCACTGACTTAAATTTACCAAGAACGATAAGGTTATAGGAAAAGAAGTAAACTGCAGCTATTAGTTCATTGACTAATCGACTATCTATCACTCACCAAGAAGTGACTGTCAGAGAGTGCCGCCCGGGTAGACTGGCCTATTTAGGTTTTAAAGTCCGCTTTGTAATCAAACTTTGGTAATATTTTCCAGTCCTCCAATCGAGCTCTAATGTAGCCATCTCGGAAGTCATAATCACATTCAGTAATTGATGCAGCAGTTATATCCTTGACGCACCGTTCCACTGCCTGGCTATGGCACGGCAGGTCAAACAAAGTCTTCAGTTTTCCTAGGGAATCGTCCTTCCTGCTGCGATCTCTTCTTAATCTTAATTGGCAAGTAAATGTGCTATTGTAGGTGATGTTATTTCTTCTTTTTCCCAGTGCACTAAATCTGTGTTATCTATGGCATTAAAGTTGATCACTGAGTGTGCAAATTTTCTAATGGTGATGTTTAGCTTTTTCTTGTTTCCCGGATCTTCTTCGCCGCGTTTTGACGCTCATTTGGGCGATTTTCTGCCAACACACCAACAAGTATGTTTTCTGGTTGCCCCCAGAAAGCATGATTTTGAAGATGTTCATAGAAAATAGTTTTTAAATCGTTTGGTAAGTACTTCAATTTCTGTAATGTTAGCCACAGGTTTTTAGACGCGTCCTTGATAGTTCCATTGCATTTGATGTGAAACCACTTGGGAGCGTAAACCTTGTACATACAGTCGAAGGATGCGACCTGCAAGAGTCGACCATCGAGCGTGGTGAATGGGCCCATGAAGACACTTCGCAAGATCATTTGTAGACACTCCACAGTTTGCCGCCTGGCACATTTCATAGGGGTAAGCCTGGTCCTTGCTGAGAACATCAACGTCAACATAAGGAAGAACAGCTTCAATTTTTTTTTCAAACTGGACGATGAGTCTGTCTTGGCAGGTAGACAAGCACTTTCCTACGTCGCTATGAAATCCCTTCGGGCTAGATGTCTTGCCATCATTTTTCTCACAAATGTGTCTTAGGGGCAGTTCATTAGAATGCAATTGACACACAATCCATTGGAGAGCACCCTGGATATATTCTTCTGACCACCTGATGTTGCCGTTGTGCTTCCTTGTGTTCTTTATATCTCCGTCGGATCCTATGCACGACAATTCTGTCAAATCTATGCCTTCTATGCAGAGAAAGTTCCAAATAGCGGCAGTTGCTCCTTCCGCGTCGGCTGTTTTGGGCGTAACGTGGGTAAGGTAAAATGAACCATGTTCCTCGATGAGAGAAATGTGCTCTTCTTAATAAGTCCGTTGGCACGTTTTTCCAGTCTCTTCCCATGCCTCTTTCACCAAAGTAGAATCTTTCCTTCCAATGAAGTACAAAGACAACATTTCTTGTTCTGGAGACATTGTTGTTCTTGTAGTGTTTTTCGCGTTTGTAAGAGCTTTCGCCTGACATTGTTTCTGTCTATAACAATGTTAAATTTATCCTTTTCAGGTACTATTTTATCTCGTATATTTCTCAAAACAATTGACGCCAAATGTGCAAATTTCTGACACACCACGCCTCTCACATACACGCGAAAACGATCACAGATTGACCCTGGTATGACTCCTGAGTTAAACTTCATATTCTGAAAAATGAATTCTCTATCTTCATCCATTCTTCTTGTCCTTCGCTTTGCCTCGCACGGGCGATGGGAGCACTAGGGTGATGGAGGAAGAGTCCTACCGGTGCTGGATATAAGCAACGCACGTTCTGGCGTTATCAATGTATTTTCATCTACCTCCTCTTGGTGAGTGGTGGATAGTCGATTAGTCAATGAACTAAGAGCTGCAGTTTACTTCTTGTCCTATTACCGTATCGTTCTTGGAAAATTTAAGTCGGTGGGGTGGAGTTATTACAGCGGGTTATTGCCTATCCAACATCCGTAACATTTCTGTATATTTGGCGTTTGTTGACGAATTTTTGCGAACTAAGATACCATGTAGCATGATAAAAACACACTCAAACGCTAATATTAAGCTACATACAAGCAATATATGTAATTATTTGCCATAAAATCACTCTGGGAACATCTATTAACTATCAGGAAAATTTGCAAATTTTTGATATTTTTCATGTAAATTTAAAATTTTGACTAAAAAGCGCAGCCTGAAGATAAAATCCGATCAAGTTGGAATTTTTATAGGCTATAAGGACCACCAACCACAAACTTTAAGCACTATCCGCTGACCGATTTCGAAAGAAAACGGTTTTCCGATCCACCCTAATATACATACATTCCCATTTACCCATTCCTTTTCGGGGTTGACCATGTCAAAAAATCTCAGTTCTTGGTGGTAGGCCTAGACTACTGGCTTCGATTTTAATGATTTACATACTTTCCTATCTATGAAAACCTCCTTAGCTTCAATTGCATAAATTATTTGTTTCATACGTGCTCTCTCATTTTAAAGTACCCTATTATTTCTCTCCTTAAGAGTCTTTTTCACCACGATCACCCATGATTTCCTTGGTTCCCTTCCCTTGGTTCCTTCCCTTCCTCTCACGTTATTCTCTCCTCTATCATGTATCCGTTTAGTCATTTGACTCTCATCCATCCTTTCAACGTGGAAAAATCAAGTATATATTATATATACTTGATTATATATATATATATATATATATATATATATATATATATATATATATAATATCAAGACAAAAATATTATAATCCTGGCTTTCACCAGTTAACTTTATCGTCAAGTGTAATTTGAACTGAGAATAGATCTCAAGAAATGAAGTTGTTTTTATAAGCTGTAATCCGGTTAAGGAATTCCCGGAAAACTCAAATGAATATCCACGCTGGGAGGTTTATGAGCATGGGCCTTATTTCCTTATGGATAACCTCAGGAGGGCCGGAAAGTAGCTGCTCTTCTTAATCTAAATATAAATGAGCATTATAACATGCCTTACAGACTAGCTCACCCTCGACTTATTAAGCTATTTCTCGGGTTAACGGAAAGCATAAATCTACTTCTTTTACTATTCATGCAGGACAGGCTTCTAAATACTGCACTAAAAATATTTCACTGCATAACTAATGAATAAAAATATTGAAGTTTTAAAAAGGTTATATACCTATTGCAATGACTGGGTAATGAACGGCTGAGTCCATCCAAACATGATAATCTTCCTGTGGTCATGAAACCCAATAAACTCCGTTATATTTTCTCTGACAGTATGCAACCCTTGGCATTACCTTAACAGTTTCCTGCTAGGAAAGACGGAACGATCCAAAACTAGAATAAAAATAACGAATTGATCGATACATATTTTTTTGTTTCAGCATGAGAATATTCCTTCAAATTATGGAAAACTTTGGTGGATGAGAGTACACACACAGGAAGACACCAATTGCGATAGTTATTCACTAGTGAACAGCTAGCTGACAAATGAGCTCTTTTCAATGGCCTCGAAAACAGCTAATCGAATTCGCATCATTTTGCGTTGAGAAGAGTAACATATAATTACGGACGAACACTCACAACCATGCCCTGAGTGGGAAAAAAACCACCCAGATGGGACTCGAAACCACGACCCTGGGTTAGCAGGCATTGACTCTACCCCACAGCCGCCGGAGTCTACGAAGTATCTGAAGTAGGTGCTATGTAGATGGTTGAAAATATCTATGAGAGTACCTAGCCAGGCCATAAATATATCTATCACCGTCAAAATTAGTGAAAAAAGTCAAAGAAAATCGACTTGTAAATTTACGAATAGAAGTATGAGAGCTTCGGAATGATGAAACTGGTGACGACGAAGTAATTCGTTCGCGGAATTGGAGTTGATGCGGACAGGCGTGTGGGGGCATTATTTTGAGAGAGGCGAAGAGGGGAGACCAGATCAAGGGTGGGGGGGAACATAGGACGCCTGAGGGTTCGTGATTGTCTGGCGAGAGACGACGGGTTTCGGCGAATAGAACAGACCCACTACCGTCCCCGGCTACATCACCCCAGCGGGCGGACGACGTTTGCGAGGAGCCGGCCCTGGGGCGGTGTGCGCTGCCTGCTACCGCCCCTGATCCCGGGCGGAGGGAAGCCCGACCTCACCCACTCCAGTCCACTCTGTCCCCCTCCCTCTCGTCCCAGATCACTCCCCACCCAATTGCCCCCCCTACAATTCTCCGGCTGTCTTAACGCCTCGCTGCCGTGTGTGCGTCATCCCTCCCCACATACATCCTCGGTCCCCCCTCATACCACCCTGTCCCCCTGCGCGTCCACCAGTTTTCCGTTACCGCCTTCCGGACCACAAGAGGGGGGCGATGTTCGGTTCCCGATACTACCGACGCCGTTCGACAGGCGCCTGCCTTTTCCCAAGTAGTGAGGGTGTGTTGGGGTGAGTCCCATGTTCACGATAGCTTTCATCCCCGAACGCCCAGAGTACGATGGGCTGGGTAGATGTGATGGAGGGAGGTCGGTGAGGGGTGTGAGTTTGAAATGCGGTAGATATACTTCCGCTTTGTGCTCAGGACCATCGGTGGGTGAGTTTGAGTCTCACAATGAACGAATTTATCGAATAGGCGACGGCATCAGTGGACCGTACATTTTTACAGATTCTATATTTATCCACCTCCTAACTTTCCAATTCGAAGAGCATTTTCTAAGAGAATGGTATCGATTAGAGGTACTCAAAGTAATAGCGCGAAGAAAAGATTAGTGAAAACTCGTCTGCGAAGCATAGCGTGATATGATTATGGACTTTAGTCCTCTAGGTAGGAGATGAGCGTGGACAGGATGATTTCGAAATGTGGGTTTAGACATGCATGGAAATAATAAACTGGGTGGATAGAGAGACTAACAAAAAGTATTAAACATGATATTTGAGGAAAGAATGCTAACTAAGGAAATCAAATTGTGTGGTATGACGGGTAACGGACTGTATTGGGGGAAGTGTAGTACCAGATGAGTAGAGGTTAAAAGAGTAGGAACTTCGGATGTCGTAAAAAAGTGTAGGATGTATGAATGGGCAGAAATAGGGGGTAGTGCTGAAAACACCAACTAGCAATGACATAAAACAGGGATAGCCCCTCCCATGTTTAGTGTTTTTTTTGTAAATATGTTGTCGTAGTGCTGTTACTTTATGAATTGGAATGAATTTTAACCACGCCAACTAACCATCAAACCCAGCACAAACATAGCTATCGAAAAATATTTTGGTAACACTGTGCACACTCTCAAAGAAGGAAATGCGTGCGTGGACTGAATACAAAGGTAAAGCGGCGGTAGATCTCTGCAAAGAACCTTCACCGTAACCTCCACGCTTCCTTCCCTTCCTAGTGTAATCCTCAAAGCAGGTTTGTGCTACAAAGCTTAGAGAAAGCTTTGATTGACTTCCCTCAACATTAAATAAGTTCTTAGGCTTTCCCGCCGCGTCGTATAATGTTATGAAACTCTATTGGGGAAGTACACCAGGTGAGAGACTCGGTAGGTGCCGACGTTTCGATGGATGAATTGTCCATCGCCTTCAGGGCAGAAATTAAATCAAATCATCATTAAGCCTTGGAGATGATGGACGAATTGGCCATCGAAACGTCAGCACCTATGGAGTCTCTCAACCGGTGGACTTCCTGAATAGAGCTTCTTTCCCTCAATATTGACAATAGACTAAACAATGGTAACCCTTAAATCTTCTATTCTAATATAGCACCCATAATTTTAGCACTGATAAATCCATTACGTTCACCTTTATAATGTTATTTAACATTTACTCGCCTCAAGGAAGCGTTGACTCCCAACATAAAAGGTTTCCTGTATTGGTAACTTATAGTAGGTTTACTTGATTACGTAAGTAAAGCTCAAAGTCTTGGAAAAATTCCGTCTAGCGGGATGGTCAGTGAAAAGTTAAACGCCATGTTAAAAAGTTAAGAGTATCCATGTTAGGTATATGTGAATTTAATTTGAAAATGCTGCCAATGTTTTATCATCTTGAAATATAACAGCGCAAAAGTTTACATAAGCTTTAGCCGTGAACTCTTTAGTTGCATTACCAATCCTAGGCATCGCTAATTATCATCCAGACTACGAAAACTGCATGAAATTAGCATGAAGTATATACACAAACTACCATAGATGACCAATGGAAAATACTTTCCGGTTCTCTTTAGACACACTTAGAATTCAACTTCCCCAAGCCCCGTATAGATAAACCTTAGGGCTTGCCTGGCTGACCATTACTCCGGGTTAAGATCCAACAAATGGTGACCGTACATTCAAAGCACTGGATAGCCGAACAATTAGGGCAAGGTGAATGCAGGGTATTATCGGGAAAGTCCGGCGATAAGGTGGGGCCTAGTGGCGACGGCATGAGTCGACGGAAGTAACCAAAGGGGGCACTACACTGGAGTTAAAATCGCCCGATCCCTTAGAACTTGCCATCAAGGGGACCATGGTACGAAAAAATCCCCCATTCAGGAAGGTAAATCCGGGATCCAAGACTTTTTAACCACTCTTACAGATGAGATCCTTGAGAAGGAAACTGGTATGTAGCGAAGGGAAAGCCCAGTTGGCGTCTCATAGCGTGAACGCGTTTCATCACTCATTCGATCTGCGTGACACGGGTTCAGCTTCGCCCCACCCCCTACCAGCGACCGTTCACCTCATCCCTCGTCTTCTCCCCCTCCCTCAATCCCCCTTTCCGCCAGTCTGCGGACAGAAAGTGACAAGAATAATAAAAAGAATGCTCTTATCGGATTTGGCAATGCCTTTTCCAACAGTACTAATCCGTGGTGGAAGGAAAAGTGAGCGGGCGAAAATAATACAATAATTACTTAAATTTGCATTGATCAATGCAAATAGCATGTCGGTAAAATACCTCTCTCCACGCTTCAAGGTTGTTTAGTTTAAAATACTATCGGGAGGTTAAGCTGAGGTTACTATGATTTACTTTTTTTCCCATGTTGCATCCGATTTTATTGTCACGTGTTTGATATCCCGATGACGCGATAATCCCGATGACGATGACCATAAGACGCGATACTTGCAAAAGAGAGCAATATACCGTGTATGAAACCAGAAAATGGAGAAAAGGTCAACCATAACCTAACATGTGGTACGTGGGTAATACAATGTCAATGTCACTTTAAAATGTAGTTGACTACGAGTGAACACCTAATTTCAATCACTCCATCTGCTGCACAAAGTATAAAGCAAACAATTGGAAACCATGTCACCAGATCTGATATGGTTTGAATTAAAACCTCAACGTCCTTATTCTAAGGAATGCTCAAAAAGGGAGGAATCAGGCGAGATGTTGTGGAATATGAACATAATAAGAACTATGACGATGTAATTTTCCACAGATAAACATTTTTAATCGACCCAGGTTTCGATGCGCTGCATCATCATCAGGTGACACTTGATGATGATGCAGTGCATCGAAACCCGGGTCGATTAAAATGTTTTAACCCTGGAAAATTGCATCGTCATAGTTCTTATTATTTCATATTATTATTTTTTTCCAATATACTCCCATACAACAGCGGGAAATGGGGGGGAGTCAGAGCACAGGGAAGTTTTACACACTTAGTTGCAGGGTGATGATGATGCAGTGCATCGAAACCCGGGTCGATTAAAAATTTTTATTTGTGGAAAATTGCATCGTCATGGTTCTTACTAAGGAGTGTTATATCAGTTTGAAGGCGAGAGGAAATATTTATGTGAAAATATACACTACATATTATTACTATCAACATTCTACTCAACGCAATGGATGTTATTTGTTCATCCATTCGTTGAACATGGCCCACCTCAATCTAGTGTAAGGAATTAGGTAAATATTCATACCATTGTGAAAGACAGAAAGTCAACTATTACTTCCCAGAATATTTGCAACATTTTATTGATTTCAAGGGAAATTTTGGTGGGCTCGAGAGTTATGGCAATAATAAACCATATATTGGCATCTGTAAACCAAGACTCCAAGATAGGAAGTAAACAGCCGGACTGGTTGTGAAAAAAGAGAAGCGCTTCTGATTAAACATGCTGATTGATTAGTCAAACATTAATGCACAGTTTCCGTTCCCTCTAATACATTCCGGTACTGAGTCTCAATAAACAAAGGGAAAATATAACAGCAAGAGTTATTAAATCTAGGGCAAACATCCGCCTAAAGAGATTTTCCTGTCATGGGAAAATTAATTGGTGATACATCTGTTTTCGAGGGTGTCTGAAATTAATACGGGATATTCTCAAACTTTGGCGGCTAGTCCTATCTAGGTTGAAAAGCAGTCTGCTATAGACATGAGAGGTTAACTGATTTGGAACCCATTGCGGAAGGTTTTGTGCGCCTTTACCGCAAAAGAGTATTCGTGGTTGGTTGTTTGGACTGCTATACTTTCCACCGGGAAACTTCCGGATCTGAGTGAATTTGACGGCTCATTGGTTTGAGCTTATAAACTTTCACTTGAGGTTACATTCACTCATTTTTTATGCAGATTTTTCATTGCATGCAATTTCAATTTCATAGATACATGATACATTCATAGATATCCAACAAAATATGTTGCTGTCTTTCGGGATCAACAAAGTCAAAAAAGTTGACCTCTTGGTGACAGGCCTGTGAAGCTGATTCTTTAAAACTTTCCTCCGTATTGCCCTATCTTTGTCCACCAACTTATCCTGATATACCCAGGTTTTGCTGCCATATAATCGGGGGGAGAACACTCATGTGCACTGCGATTTCCGCTTCCCTAGATAAATATCCATTCCTTGACCTTAAATGTCAATAAGAATATACTATATACTACACGTGAAATCATTGATATAATCTCCTTGTTTTTGTGAATTCCGAAGATTCAGGCGAAATGGCGTGGAATTTCAACATCTACATCTACATCTACAAAAACCCTGCAAGCCACCTCAGGGGTGTGTGGCAGGGGGTGAGTAATCACCAACATAAATTACACTATATCCTAAAGTTAGTGTAACTACGACTAATTATGCATCAGCACAAATCGCTAATGCTAGTCACGAGGAGAAGCCTCACAAGATACGGTTGAAGAGTTAAAAGCAATTGTTCACTAACAAAAGTTTTAATAAGACTTTATTACGACCTATGTTTCGATGTTTTACATTTACAGACCTGAAGATGTGTGAAACATCGAAACCAAGGTCGTAATAATGCCTTTTAAAACTTTTATTTGTGGAAAATTGCTTTTTTTTCTTCAACGGAATCCTTGATTTTAGTTTAAACCATTCGTAGTTTTAGCTGACTTTCATTATAATCTACCTTTGAGACAACATTATCACATAAAAACTTAGTAAATTTCCACAAACGGTTTATTATACCAATCTAGGTTTCAGCTACCTATTATCCATTTCAAATATCTTTGCGACTGGGAGGCAGGCCCTAAATTTGTGGGGGCGGGTGCGTTTCGGGAGGGTTCGGAGTCGTTCGAAAGTCTCCGCTGCCGGGGAGGTGAGGAACGGCCTTCGAGAGGGGAGGGACGAGCTGGACGTTGCCAATGTCATTGTCCCAAACTACTTGTGCCGTGAAATCCGCGGGAGGCACAGTGGGAAAGGCCAGCCACAGTAAGGGCCCCTTTTCGCAGCGGGTTTTGCTCGGCCATCGCCGAGGTCGAGAAACTACAGAGCGTGAGCAATGCATTTTTTCCGTTCTAGATGTTTCTTATCTCGGCCCACACAACGGGTCATTACGGAAAAAGGTGGACCTAATGACTTGCTTGATTCACGGGTGGAGTGCAGAGAACATAAAGGATACCTGGAGACAAAGAATGGAATGCAAATTCCTTCAAAACAGGCAGGAAGTGGTATTGAAGCAACTGTTGATTCATGAGAACTGATGAGTTGATTCATCGGGGGAATTTTTAGAAAACCATACCTGAATGCGAAAAGGGGAATGTTATTACTCACGAAAACGGTAGCATCAGGAGTAGGCTTAAAGTTGGAATAGGATAACGAATACAACCTTTTTTTCGATATTGTTCAAGTCCTAAAATATAGTTTTTTCCAAAGAAATGGTAACACAAATGTTTTTACGATTAGTATTTTTTTATTTTCCATAAAAATGTAATCACCAGTTTTACAACAAGCATTAATAGGCTTCCGAGCTTCATTACCACTGTAATGGAGTGGCCAAGGCAACTTCGTCTCCTTCAGCTTCGCTGTCATCCTCGTCATCGTCACCCTCGCTATCGCTCTCTCGTAACTGAATGACGATCGGCTCCAGAATTTCGTCGCGTAAAACAGCAAACAGCAACAATAATGGGTATTGTGGGGAAGGGGAATAATAGGAATACGGGGAATAACAGGAAAGGAATATGGGTTATGGTATAAAGGAAAAAGTGGGTAAGATAAAGGATTAATGGGTTAATTGGGAAAATAGGTAATGGGAGCTAGGAAAGAACACCACGAAGCACCGATCAAAGGCAGCAAAGGTTTGGTAACACAGCAAGCAGATTCACGAAGTTCACACAACGGAGGTCTGAGAGCGACTGAATTTTCGAGAGGCTAGGCCACGCCTACTGCATTCTGGTTCGCTCCGAGAAAGTCACGTGACGAGCGACTTTCACTTCGCTCACCCCCTAAAATTTAAGGCCTGCCTCCCAGTCGCAAAGATATTTGAAATGGATAATAGTTGAAACCTAGGTTGGTAAAATAAACTGGTTGTGGAAATTTACTAAGTTCGATTTACTAAGAGAGATTTACTAAGTGTTTATGTGATAATGCTTAATGTCACACATTTTCACAAATAATCGCCTGATACTTAAAAATTTGACCTACCTTTAACTGGTAGATTACTCTATAGATAGTAGGTGACGATAGTAACAATAAAAATGATGTTGAGGATGGATCAAAAATTGACTAGACAACAGTGACGGCTGATCTGTTTAAAATTGTAATTAATACGGTAGATATGTTTAAAATTATAATTAATAACAAAATAGTAGTATTTAATTAGCGTAAAAATTAATGCGTAAGATAAATGAACTCCTACTTGTCCAAGTAAAGCGCCGATAAGCCGTACTACGTGTAACAGCAACTCCCGTGAAATAGCAGAGGAAGGAATCCAAAAGAGGAGATATTTTCATAGATTAATATGTATGTTTTATGTGTAATCATTACACTCAGTCTCGGTGAGTACCAAAGTAGAATAACATAAGCAATGCCTTAGGCTAAAAGTGTACTTAGAATAGATCTTGCACATCCTGAACTATTTTATTAATTTTTTCATTACGCACGCATTATTTATAATATTTGTAGGCCGAACTTTGATCGGATTATAATTTTTCTTAAGACGATTTAGAAAAGAAATGGCGTGCTGAGCTAATTAGTTGTTGGAACGTTGTTAAAAAAACGTTGTCAAAAGTCCACCATTCTCCGCCTACGGTATGTTTCGTTCTATTATATAATTAAACAAACAACAGCGTCTTTAGCCATGGTACTGATCTTACAAAAGGAAATAAAAAAAACAAAATTACATTATTCTTCCGGGTTCCACGATTTTTATAATTTGTTTTATTTTATTTCCGGGATCCAATGCCTTTAGGTTGCTAATGCGCGTTTCGCCTCTCTTGCCTTCGCGTCATCTTACGACTCCTTCATTAAGAGAGGTGAAAAGTTGTGTAAAAGTGACCAATCGCGTTGGAATTCGGCATTATTAAAAATCACCAAAATTTATATATTAAATCGTACTAATTTATATACTAGCATGTAAAAAACCAAATATATAAAGATAAATGATTTATTGATGAAATATTTACTACTTTCTAAGGCATTTTAGTTCAATTCTCAGTATTTATCTTTTTTGTTTAAAAGTGATAACATAATAAACTACCTGGAAATCCCCATTTATTTCCATGCTTTTCATGATTTGGCTCGGATAACTATTTTGGGCTCAACCTCGGTCTCATCACGATTTTTTTCGAAAATCATGCCTCTGGTACCTGTACCTCTGGTAACCGTGTACACGTGATTTTTATGAAAATAATTAAAGTGGTTTTTAAAGATGTTTTATTTAGATAAATATTAATTATTATTTTAAATTATAATATAGTATTATGGAGAACACACAAAACATTATGGCTCGTTTAAGAGAAAAATATTTTTTTTATGACTTCAGAGCAAAACTAGCTCTAAATATAACCACTTCAGGCTGTGTTTTATGTTAGTATTGGATAATTTAGATTAAATTAAAATAAAAAAATTAGTACTCTACCACAAATCCCGCCCAGGGTGCTTACAAATCGCAACATCTGTCAGCACTCCGTCCAAAACCAATCACACCGTTGTTTCTTATGTCCCTCTCTTCTTCAGTCCATTCAAAAGCCTTAACATCCCTTTTCAATTCCTCTACCCCTTCCCCCCTTCCCACGATTCGAACTCAAATACATATCTGTGGTATAAGTCACACATATATAGAGATATAAGATAAGGTATAAGCTCCAATATTCGGACTTCGACCCACTTCGGAAAAGAGAAAGTTCGCTCAAGTTCATTATGCGCTGAAAAAGCATGATTTTCTCCGTAAAATAGCCATATTGGTTACTGCGTTCATGTTTACGGCTAATGTTAAACGCCTAGGCATTTTATAAAATATAATGAAAATGCCACAGTGGATTACACACGTTAAAAGATTTATAATACAAACTGAGCAGATGGTTGGATGCAAGAATATTATGGGTAGGCTATAAAAAAAGGAAAGTTATGAATTACTCATGGACTTTACTGACATTATTGATTTAAGAAAGAGTAAAATAAAGAGCATTAAAACTAGTAGAGAGTGTACAAAAATATGCAGATGCATATTTAAATATATTTAAAAACACAATGGCTCATGAGGGATAGATTTCTAAATAAAATTCGTTTATTCTTAAATGAGGCCTCTTAGTATTCATTGAGCTAATATACACGTCCAATGCTGTAAGGAATGAAAATAATGTGCATGGGGAGATAACTTGATCCAATTGCACGATTATGCACCATGTATAAATGAATATATACAATCAATACAATTTGAAAAAGTGACTTTCTATCGTACAATAATAATAAAATTCAATAAAACGAGTAGCAGAACCTTAATAGGGGAACGAGGAAGATGATGACCATTTACAGAAATCTTCATCCGCAATCTTCCGTCGCAATGTAGGTGGTAAAGGACTAATGAGTCTGGAGTGTCTCCACAACAGAGTTGTCCTGGGTATAGCATGCCGAGTGTTGAAAGACAGGGACCCCCTGCTCAATCTCGTGAGAGAGCACGAGAGTGCGGGAGCAGGGGCGTTTCTCTTCCAGGCGGCAAAGAGGGCAGCGGACGAAACCCGTCTCAAATTCGACCCGTCATCCGACGGAAGCGACAATGCATGAGCATCGTGTCATTGAAGGCAGACGTCCTCAAGCTCGTAATAAAAAAAGCCGAGCAGAAGGCCTTGCTCAAGGTGCATACCGATAAGCCCATGCATGGAGGTTTCTATCGAAACATCGAAAAGCATGGGTTATCGAAGGAGCTGACGTTTGCCTTCCTACGCTCCACCGGTCTGAAGTCCGAGACTGAAGGTTTTGTCCTCGCGTGCCAGGATGGTGTCATAAACACACTCGTGTACCGCCACATTATATTGAAGGCGGGGGTTGCGGACACGAGATGTAAAGCGTGCCGAGCCCCCCCGAGACTTTGAGTCACCTTCTCTCCGGCTGTAGTCATTACGCCAAGTCAGCAAGTCAGCGTATTTAGCTCAGCACAATGCGGCCCTGCGGGTGTTATAATTTCACCTTCGAAACCATTATGGCATCGACGAAACACCTGTGCTGCCCTATGCCCCTGCAGATATTGAGTCCGTCGTGGAGAACGATAAATGCACAATCTGGTGGAATTTCTCCTTCTCCACCACCAGGCAGTTGGAGGCGACCAAGCCTGATTTCGTTATCCTCGACCACCTCACACGCTCCATGTTCCTGATCGAGTTTTCGGCTCCGGCTGAAACTAACATGGATGCGAAAGAGGTGGAAAAACGGATGAAATATCAAGACCTGCTTTTCGAACTTCGAAAGATGTACCCCGGACACTCTGTGAAACTAGTGGTCCTCATTATAGGTGTGCTCGGTGGAGTCAGGGGCTCGCTGCTAAATAATATCAAGTGCATTCCGTCCTGCGTGGCAAAAGCGGAATCACTAGTTGCACGCATGCAGAAGGCCGTCATCCTGGGGTCACTCCGTCTACTGCGGACGCATGACCCGACCGCAGCGTAGCCACTCATCCGATGGGCGTCGGACGTGGCAACGATTACTGCACAACCCCTCTCGGGTCTCCGGCCATTATGACGGCAATGAAACCTAATGCTTGCCGGGGACTCGGAGGGGCATGTTACAAATGTTACAATTAAATAATAAAAATTCAATAATAATTCATAATGGTGACTTTCCGGGGACTCGGAAGGTAATGTTACAAAATTAACATACAATAATAATATTCGGAGCTCTCAAGCTCAGTTTGAGAACTTTAACCATAACATTCCCAGCGTAATCGCAATATTTATCAAATTTCATGTTGCATTCTCGCATGAATGACTGTATGCACTGTTGAATTTTTCCTTGATTTATGTTGCAAAAACATCTCATTCCATAATGCAAAAATACTTGTCTGGAGTACGGTAAATTTGAAGTAAAAACTACTGGTTGAAATAATTTAATGTCCACCATTTCACATAGTGAAAAGTAAAGAAAACTTTGTAATTCCACATAAATATTTAATGTACAACCTAGGTTTCGACGTCGCACGTCATCATCTGGTGATATCCAGATGATGACGTTCCATTTCGAAAACTAGGTCGTACATTAAATATTTATGTTGAATTACAAATTTTCTTTACTTTTCATTATGTTAAGTCGATTCCATGAAGTCACACCCGAGACAAAGAATTATGTCCACTACTTCAATTCAAATTACATGCTAATGCTGCGCTCATCACGAAATGAAAACAATTATCAATATTCATTCAAGTTTCACCATTCATATAAAAGCGTATCAGGCTTAACATTGTGGAAATACTTTATGTCCATTTTAAATAAAACAAAGTTGGTAAATTTCCACACAGTTTCACCATTCATCCATCACCGAGCATCCATTCATTGTCTAGTTACTATACCTAGTAGTTTATGAAATTCCTTCCAAATTTCAGAAACAGATGTCCATCAAACTGATTATTGTACTATAAATCCGGCCAATACTTACATGCCTTGCCAAAAATGGCATTTTTTTAACATATAATATTGAAATTACTATCAGGAGGGAAATATATTGAAGTTAAGTACCTGTAAATCAATGAAGTTTCTGATAAATATTGGGATAAATGCTTTCAGAACAAAATGGAAATAGCTCAGATATATTGGAAACACACATTCAAATGGTAAAAAGACATCTGACAAAAAAGTGAAGAAAATAATATTATCTTACTCTCGTTGCAGTGTGTTCTGATTGTGAGTACTCCGCAAGTATTTGAGACTGAATTCAGCAGGAGTTAAGGGCCGCATTTTAATCCGCGAAATTGCCAAACACATAGGAATGCTATACTCTATGTTTTTACTAGGAGCGGATAGATAGTGGCTGAACGTAGCCGATGAATTAGCTTGGGAACTTTTAAATACTTGGATGTCACTAGCTAGGCTGACTACTTGGAAGATTCAGATTTCACGAGTTTCTGAGTGACTGAAGGAGAATGTTACGATGATGTGTCCGAACACTCCTTGCACTGCCCTTCCAGGGACTTTCATGGTAGCCAATAGATGCACCTTGAATGAAAATAGTGGTAAAATCTGATTCCCAACGTAGATCATAAGCCCCAATTCCATTTCTCTTTTCCTTTAGATCGAGTTAGAATAACAGCATTCGTCGGTTGCTTTTGGCGTAGAGCGAATTATTTGAAAGCTATCGTACCCTAGACGATTTCCATGTGTGCCAAAATTGACAAAATTAATTGCCTTTAGATTCCAAAAGTAATAATAGTATTCTTACAAATATCTACGTTTCTGCAAAGAATTGCCGGTTATTTGGCCAGCATTTTAATACTAATTTGCTCTCAATTATTAAGATGCTGATGTAAAATGAAAGCTGTTCATATCTAACCTGAAAATCCCCACCTAATTCCAAATTCAGTATTTAGGGGGACAGAATGGCTCATAATTAGGGACACTATTGATTGTAACTTGCTCAGGAGAATGACGAATGTATCACTGGGTCAAAATTTAACTAAAAGAGAACGAATAAAGATATCGGTTCAAGACGGTAAACTTCATGGTTCAAGTAGTTTTCTCGTAGATCTTAGAAGAAATATAGGCTATCAGCCTTTGAAAATAAAATTGGCTATAAACCTCTATGTAAATGCTATTCTTCACATGGAGAGCCTATTTTAAAATTATGTTTTCGATTAAACAATATCCATTAGGTATGCCACATACCCTCCCTTTTTTATGCCTTTCTCTAATTCTCTCCACACAAAATTGCCGGCTTAAAAAAAAGAGTAAGCCTTTAACCCATCAAAACACATGACACAAATCACTCAGCCCTGCGCTACTTTTATTTACTTCGCTCTTCATGGCTGGAGTCCTAAACAACAAGACAAACGTCTATATAATAGCTGGGAGAGTAATATATATAGAATAATATCATTGTGTTCAAATACGCAATATGCCTCAGCTCTGCACACCTGAAATCCAAGCGGACCGATTTTTAGCATGCCGAAATATCGTGGGAATCCGTGTTTGCCATGGGAGGAAGAAGCGGTTAACCAACGCACCAGTGGGCTTTATTCTGACGAAAGCTTCACCCCATCCATCCGGAAATAGCCTCTGGTCCTATTGATTAAAATGAATGAAACTCCAGGATCTACGCGTACAAATGCCCGAATGGTATGAAACATGGAAATTGTGAGGCATCGCAACGTGATTATGGCATTGATTGGCATCATGGTCTTGTTAAAAAAATCCAGTGGGTACATGTGAAATTTTCCAATATTAAGTATTCCATAAAAATAATTTGTGATCCATTAGAAATACCTACCTGTATCCTTCATAGGTAATTCCTTTCAACGTGTGACAATCACTATTGCTGCCTTTATCAATGCTGAATGGATACTTCATGCAACATTTCACATAACGATCAATTAAATATCAAAAGGTGTTGGGTGATTTAGGGAATTATTAAGATGATGAATAGATGGTAATGAAAAACCAGGTACAAATTTCAAAACACAAATACGTGATTATGTTTTTGTCATTGTTTTCCATTTATAAATGCTATGGTATAAACCTTTCATATACTTGGATTGGGCTCATATGAAATGGTGAGAAAGGTAACTATGGAAATCCTTGCATTGTTCACCGGCTCCACCATTTAAAAAAATTTTAGAGCCGATTAATAATGAACAAGACTCTCAATGCCTACCCGATCATAAACACTGAAAACCACAGCAACACCAAAGAGCAGTGAGACACCAGTATCGAGCTTTCACCGTAGCCTAAGCTTTTAGCGTGTTTACTGACGCTTAAACTGTTACCTATATGAAAATAGAGAAGCCATATGATTTGACCAAGTGGTGCTTAAAGATTTAATCAAGCATAAACTTCAACTAGCAGTAGAGCATTAATCTTTAAAGCCTGGCTTCTGTACGAGGGCAATGAAAATTCGCATAATCCCTCAACCTTAATTATGAAGCATACCTCATAAGAACCATTGGCCAAGCATTGAAATTTCATTGGGATGCATTATTTTCTTCTATCCATACTTTATGGATTAGTTTGAGCGTATCCGGTGTTGGTAATATTATTTCATCGGCATTAATTCATCAGCAGTTTTTGCTTGTTTGTCAAAAAATGTGTTTATTAATATGTGCATCGGTTTATTTATATGTGCATATTTATATGGCTCTACGGCGATGTAAAAATTGTATACATAGGTACAATAATACTCAGAGCATAGATAAAAAACACCGCATTTTTATATGGGACAATTCCGTAACGATGGACATTTTTCCATAGCTATCAACGCATCACACCCGTAGAAAATTGCACAAAATAAGCCCTTATAGTTAAATTACAAAATTGTATTATGTGAGACCTAAAGTAGTCTCTCAAGGAGTATTTTTGCGTGCCTGCAGTATTACTTCTAAAAAAGGCTCTTCCTTATGCTGGTATTTGCGGAGTTATAAATAAAATTAGGTGACTTGGAAAAGACAAGCAAAAAATCTCTGCATTAGCCATTGCCCGCAAGAACGATGGATGTTGTACCCAAATCACATAACAGCAGGAATAGTGTCAGTTATTTAAGCATACGAACTGACAACGGAAAAAATAGGATATCACACAAGTAAACTTTTTAAGCAATCAATGAAGAAAAAACAATAGGGTAAATAATCACCCTAATATAAAAAGAAGAATAATAAATATAACGCTAGAACCACCGCAATGGGACAATAGAGCTAATATTCTATTCATGTAAGCTATATCATTAGTCACTTATTGATGCTTATACAGAAACTTACGAGGAAATAGATTTTTTATGGTCGATGTAAAAATGGCCGTGTCAAATTATCAACCGTGCAGTTAAGGTAAGTATCCTTGAGCAGGAACTTAAGAGTATGAAAGTGTATAAAGGTATGAAAAAAAAATCTTAATGGTGAATCGGAACTAGCCTCTGACGTTTGCAACGACTGTAATCAGGTTACAGGAGATAGGTTTATTTTCGTAATTGAGTGAAATTACGAAATAAAGAAGGACGGACTTGCTTCGGAGAGCCGTCGCAGTGCAACTTTTGCGCTCACAAAAACTCGTCGCCACCTGAAGGACACGCCTCAATGCTCGGTTTTCAATTCAAAACCTAGTGTCATCTAGGAGTTAAAAAAAACTCAGCCATTGCGCTTCGGAAATGCATTACTCTGATAGCTCAAAGTTAAAACATTAAACAGGCAAGAGGAATAAAAGACAAGAAAAATTATTTCTCTACGAATACGGAAAATAAATAAAACAAATTTAGTTCTGTCATTTGCTGCATTTGACACGAAGGAGAGTGGAATCTGCAGAGATATTTTGAGGAAATATCGCCTGCCTCACTGATGAACGATTTATTTCCTCTAATAAATCAAATCGGGAGTAGTATTCTGCATGAATCCTAAATGGAATATGAATTTCACACCACACCTGAGTACAGATATGTTATTCAAACCGAGATACTGAATTGAGGTAATATTGAGCGGAATATAGGAGATGCTATCCGCTAATTCAGATTCAATATTTACGTGAGAGTTATTTTATTCCATGGAGATTTTATATTTAATGTATGCATACTATTTTTTCCAATCATCAACAATAATAATTTCTGGAATTAATTACCATGCATTAAATCATAAAGACGATCAGTGAATACAATTATATTTCATGAACTAGTTAGATCAGGATCAGGAGCAGACTATTTATCACTTATGGGAAAACATAAAAGAAAATCAGAGATTGTTTTCTATTTACATCAATGAAATTATATACCGAGGAATCTCGTACTGATATAAGCATACGTTTGCGTATGTATCCATGGAGCTTAAATCCTGAAGATGTCATCTGATAATGGACATTTGTGGCACCGAAAATATTAACTGACAAAAACAAGCGGTTTTTAGTTTTTTTAATACATAATTGAGTAGGAGTATTGTAAAGAAGTACATAGACAGTGACATCCTACTACATTGTACTGATTTTAAATTGTCTATCTCAGCAGAGTTGAAAATACTTACCAAATTTGAAACTCTGTTTTCTTTTCTGTAGTAGTTTGCCTACAGTGACAAATACTTTTTTTATATTCATGAAATGAACTCTTCCCAATATAATAAAATAAACGAGATGCACAACCAATATGAGAGCCTGATGATGATGTGAAATTAGCAGAGACTGCTCTGCATTATTTTTAAAGTGTGATATCGGAATTTGTTTCTTCAGAACTTAGAATTCCTGATTTAAAACTTCGAGGCTCTAAAATAATAATTTTATACAAATTTATTCAATGTCACTCATTCATTTAAAAATGATGGCATCATAAAAACTGGATTTAAAACCCCGAAAATGGCACAGATGTCAGTGGGATCCTGATGCCTTATTTTGTTGCTCTGTAAAGAGTTCCTTCCTCCTGGGGAATTGGACGCAAATTCATCACCACTGTTTTTCCATTCCCCAATTAAACCTTTTCGTACCATCCAACCAACCATTCTCAATTAGCGTACATGGGGAAACGAGAATTTTACATTCAAAATTATTCTTTTCAATTAAGCTCTTTTCTCTTAGTTCGTAAATGCAGTCATTCCACGTGACGCACTATTCCCGGTATAACACTAATTACAAATATTTAATCAGCATGAGTACGTCTTTATGGTTTTCCTGGATTTGAAAGCCAATTACAAAGCAATGAATTCACCACCAAACCGCATACTCACTAAAAATAGGAAAATATTATCCGTTGGTATTGCCCACAACTCTTAACCAATAGTAAGCGTGGGCGAATACACTTGATAATCACTCTGTAGGATGGATTTGTGAGCCATATTCCTCGTCTGCGGTCGAATGATTGAATCGATAAACTAAAATTAACTGATCGGAATCACGATTTAACGTCATACTACGTGCCACATAATCATACAACGTTCTTCGTTCGGCCGCAAAGGAAAACCACCAAAAGCATTAGTCGAGAGACCGTGGTTCCATAGCGGTTTCCCACAAGGATCACTCTTCGATTTGGACAAAAAAACGAAAAATTGATATCGTTTTTTTCCGAACAGGAAACCAATAAACCCTTTGATATTTTCACACGTGGAATTTTATGAAGATGGTCAAATATTTTTTTTTAAATAAAGCAGGCTCGTGTTAGTGAGAGTAATATATAACTATCCAAACCAACCAGGACCATTGTCCAAATCACCGCAGTGGTAATTATGTCATGGAGTATATGATGCCTACCATGGTGTCCTATGAGGAGCTCGTTATGAATATCATTGCGTCCGACGGATTGAACGTAAAACCATGGATACCTTTCTACCTTTATTTACATGTAGGTTGGAGCCGATGAAAGATTCCTCTATTGCCAAATTATTCTTCCGTTACTATCCGACCCATAGCTCCAAATTGACGTAAATATATCACCTAGTTCAAGAAAAGTGAAACACAGCCATGAACTGTTTCCTGATCTACACTTAACCCTTATGTAGGCGCACCTCGCATGGAGACGTAAGTGGGCGCGTGGGGTCTCTTAATACCCCATTGGCAACTGTATATTCCTTCACCACTTCTATTTGTTTTGAGTTGTAATTTTTAACACTAGATGTTTGAAGCTATATAAATTAATATACATCTCTGTAATTTTGTTCAGTCAATTCTGCTACTAAATATTCTCTCATTTCTTCTATTCGCTAATTTCACCAGATATGGATACACAAGATACATATTTTATTATTTATAGTTTCTTTGAACGGTTAAAAATTATTTCGCGTATTACATTGGATTCTTCAAACCTTATTTGAATTATATTTATTCAAAGAAATGATTTTTAAAAATTATTTTACAGCAAACATTTATGTAGTATTATGTTCAATTTTTTCTCTGAATATGACACTGCTTAGGCCCAAGAATTGTTCATCATCGATTAAATATCGATTTCAATAAATTATCAATAATGTTTAATTTTTTATAATAAATATTTATAACTTTTGACTTTTCTTATAAATGCATAAAACTTGTTTTAAAAAGATCGCAGATTATAGGGGCACATCTAACAATAATTATGAGTGACATAATCAGTATCTTAAGATACTGATTATGTCACTCATATTGAGGATTACAGCAATGTTAAAAAAACAATGGAAGATCAATGTAAGTCATATTTATTATTATTTATTAAAACGATCAAAACAATGACAACATTTAGTTTTTATGTGCATTAAACACATTGTTTTTTAACGGTGGCTGCAAAAGTGGCGGGTTGGTTTTTTTTGTCCAAATTTCTGGGACAAATAGTGCACCTAGCAGTTACTTTCAGATCTAACTCATTGTGCCCCAAAGATGTTGACCCCAAAAGTTATTATGCTTTCTCACGATGAAATCTAGGTACATACTTGCATGCTACTCTTTTTATGATCTGCACGTGAAAGAGTTCCCGACCAATCTCTCTAAGAAATACCCGCCGAACAAGCTTACTTTCTGGATTATTGCACATGAAAATTACTTTCACGTTGAAGCCTCCTATACTTAGAACCCTAAAAATCATTACTAGTGGCCAACGTTTGCAACGTCTTGCGGTACTGTCCAACACATTTCGTCGACAGTGTCTACTCCTGACTTTGTGAAATTATAGTCACTGATAATTTCAGGCTTACGCATTTCTCTCGATCTGACATCAATTGCAGTATCGTGATGCATAGACAAAACCATAAAAACATTTCGGTTTTTCTTTGAAACGTAAGATAAGAGCGTCAAGTGTTTCTGAAAGGCAAAAAATGCTAGTTCCCACAGCTCTATGCCTAAAATTAGACTATTTCGGTAGAATTTCAATTTTGTTTTTATCAGGGTGTCTAAGTATGTTGTCCTATTCTCTAACAGCTCTTTTACTTAGGGGATAGTACTGAACCAATGTCAGCTGTGATGCTTCGTCCAGTGTCTGCTATTGTTTTCTCTAAATGCATCACAATATTACATGTCCGATTGGACAGATGGAAAGGTTAGGTTCCAAAATAAACTTCCATATTTTTCGTGCAAATCATTCTAGCGTCAGTCAAAGTGCAAACTTTAATCCCGTATTTTGCTGGCTTGCCTGGAATGAACTGAAGAAAGGGATATTTACCTCGAAAAGGTAGCACTCGCTCATCAATTGTTGTTAGCTCATATTGTAATGTTTTTCACCGTTTGTGGTAAAATATTTGAATACCTCTCGGAAAGCAGTGATATTGTTGAGATCGCGTCTTTGGGGTCTATCGGTTACGTCAACGAAGCGAATGCAGCGCAAGAGGAATAAAAAACCTTTCATACTCATTGCTGTAAAATATATTTCGATTCCAAACCCGTTTCTATCCCATACATCACGAACATTTTGATTTCCAGAAGGAACAGAACCTTACAAAATAAGAAGACCAAAGAAAGAGTTCATCTCCTCTTCATCAGTCAATTTTGCCTCTCGATCTCTTCTGAAGGGTGAAACATGTCAATATTTGTACATGTAGATACAATAGAAACCACCACGTCATCTAAAAATAGCATATAACATTCAATGGGGGTTTTTACACTCTTTGTCTGTAGAAACGGCCCTGAAGAGCTGGAAACAGTTTTCATTTGTGAGGTCCTAACTCTGCGTGAAGATGGAAATCTTTTCCAACGCGTGGCCTTGTCTTTTCCAATAAAGTTTAATGAGGATGACCCTATGGACACTCGTCGTCATGACAAGAGTCATCGTTGGCATTACACGCGTCATAATCGGATGCACCACTTTGGATGCCGGTATGGGCTCGTGCATATACTTATATATTGTACTTATATACTTATATAAGGTTGTTATATATATATATATATATATATATATATATATATATATATATATATATATATATATATATATATATAACCATTCATTCACTCACTTGAACCGCTCACTGGCGTAAATAATAAATAATATCGTTCAAACAGAGAGTGAAAGAAAGATGATAGGAAACACATAAAATTGTGAAGTCCAATGGTGGTGTGAAGATGGTATGATGGCCGATTCACAGTGAAAAAGATTCGTCTAGACCGGGAATTGAAGGTCCGTGGTTCAATTCCCGGTCTAGACGAATTTTTTCACTGTGAATCGGCCATCATACCATCTTCACACCACCATTGGACTTCACAATTTTATGTGTTTCCTATCATCTTTCTTTCACCCTCTGTTTGAACGATATTATTTATTATATATATATATATATATATATATATATATATATATATATATATATATATATATATATAGAAAGAGAAAGCTTAGTCCATTACTAGAATATTAACCTATTCATGACAGCAATTATCGAGATTAATGAGTATATAGCTGATTTACTTACTTACTCTTACTCCCAGAGCCATCTATATCTTAGGCGATATTTAGCCGCATCAACAAATCCCCTCCACCTAGATCGATCTTCTGCATCTCTTTCTGTTGCTCCCATTTTTTCTCACTTGGTCCCACCATCTTAGTCGTGGTCTTCCTCGGGGTCTTCTTCCTTCAGGAATCCCATGTAGTATCTCCTTCAGCAGACATCCCACCTCTTCCCTTAGAATATGTCCAGCCCATCTGATTCTTCTGGCCTTTATTTCACTTGTTATTTGTACAGCTTTGCTAAATTTATCAATATTCTTGGGATCCCCATCTTATCCACTTTTCTCCACAATCTATCTCTATTTATACTGTCATATGCCTCTTGGAAGTCAATAAAAATTGCGTAAAACTCCTCATTGTACTCCCAGTATTTGGATATACATTCTTTCATTGAGAATATTTGATTTGTAGTCGACCTGCCTTTCACCCTGCCTGATGCTCTTTGATAATTTCGTTCGTATAACTTTCTGAGCGACTGCTGATTATTTTTTTGGAGGACTTTATATGGAATGCTGAGAAGTGCAATACCCCTAAAATTATTGCACTCTTCTTTCTTGTGTATGGGTACTACTATTACTTCCTTTCAATCGGCTGGCATCGCTTCCTCGTTTCCATCGTTTCCCATATTTTCAATATTATTCCCCATAGTTCATCAACTACAATGTCACCTCCTTTTTTCTACAATTCTGCTGTGATTTCATCTTTTCCTGATGCTTTGTTGCCTTTTAGGAATTCAACAGTATCCTTCACTTCTTCTCTGTTTTAGAGGTTCCACATTAGTTTGAACATGATAGTAGTTGGTCTGGTCACCTTGGTTTAGTGGGGTACCTACTTCTTCAACGTTTAGCAATTCAGAGAAATACTCACGCCATTTTTCCATTACCTTTTGACTTTCTATTAACTTTCTATTCTATTATAGCTGATTTATGGGAGGGAAATACGGAACTATAAACTCGTTTACCGCAAAATTTTCTTAAAGAGACATAGCTACTTTAACACTGAGCCCTCTATTAATTTAGATCTGGGCAAACTAAAAAGTTATATATATTTTCTGCAAGATAGTATAGTATTAGGTATGCATACAAATCGATTAATATTTCGAAGTCAAATTTACGGCTACGGAAGTGCGGAAATAATCGCTTAGGTTTGTAACCATCACATACGAGATGATTGCTGTTCACGCGTTGGTTATAAGCGAGACAGGGGGAGGGACCAGGAATCATAAGGGAACCGAATACACTAAACCGGTTGGTTTAACAATTATTGCTAAAGCCATACGTATCACATCTCTTCGTGGCTTAATTAGAAGTTGAAACATCTTTTAATTAGGCCACGTGGTCAATACGCTACTTGCGTTAGAATTGGAGATTAGAATTGGGAGAAGTGGCCAAAAACCGAGGTGTTCTGCACCATTCGGAATGAGAAGAATTTTGGTATCATTAGGGATTTCTGAGGAACGGAGGAAAGGTGAATACAAAGTCAGAAATAGTAAAACAATTTCTTGGCCAATTGCAGGAGAAAACAAGTAAAGACATAACTTCCAGGGCAATCTTCATGGTACTGTGGTAAGGAGCGGAGTAATATCAAAACCTTACCCTACAAAGCTTAACTCCTCTGCAAGTTGACCAGTAATTTAAACCTCGATATTTTGATCTTTTAATTAGGAATTTATTTACGGTCGATGTCTGTGGTGAACGGCAGTGAGCCAATAATTATAGAGAAATTGATCTCTACCCAAATTATCTTATTCACCTCGGACAGGATTCCAGCAGCCGAAATTAGAGACGCGTTTGATAATAGTTTGGATTGGCCTTAAGATTAGAAAGAAATAGGGCAACTTACTCTAAACTACAGGTATTTGGGATTTAAAAAATTTGGTTTTAATACCAGCAGTTGTAGAGAAGTAATTATGGTATAGTTACACATAATTACGCTGAATAGGGAAATTGCATACTTTTAATAGACAGTATGGTGATATTCTGCAGCAAATACATGTTACCGCAATATAATTTTTTCCGCTCAAAATACAGTTTATACACTAGAAAATGACTCCCAAAAATCTTCCGAGTTTCGCGGGCTAAAAAATACCGCCCCCACTAATCTTACGCCGTGACGTCACAATTCAGTAGAAGTCGTAGATCCTAGGCCCACAACCTCATAGCTCCAAGTTTGGAAGAACCACGTTGCGTTTTAAAGGAGAAAATGACTGAAAAAAGGAAAAATTACAAGTGGTGCATTGTTCCGATGTGCAAAAACACGTCTATTTGTACACCAGACAAAATTTTCGTCAGCGTTCCGAAGGAGGAAAAAAGTAGAGAAGCTTATGTATGCCCTTCATCGAGATGAGCGTCACGGAAAAAATAAGCCATAAATCCGTGTGCTATGTGTGCAAAGATCACTTTAATGTAAGTAATATTTCCATATTTCCACACTTTTTCACCTGCACATAACCCACTGCCGAGCCACCATAAAATTCTCTACCGGACCTAAAAAAAATAATACACATCTCACATAAATATACGCTTTCGTCAATACGAGCTGATTATATGCAAATTAAACATTGTTATGAACTAGAAAACATTTCAGAAGCCCATCAGCTACTCAATATATTACCTTTCCATTTTTCGGCGCCGACGAAGTCTTCAGTTTCACTGAAATACCTTGCAATCATGAGGGAATCAAGTGGCCTGAGGCCCCGTTTCCACTACTGACATTTCTACGACGGTAACTCTCTACTCACGCAATGCTAGTAATGGAAACGCTCGAAAACGCCTACCATGGTAGATGGCCCTACTATAGCATTGACTTACCCTCGTAAGATCAGGGAATAGTGGTTACCGTCGTGTCTTCTTGTAATGGGAACGCAATGTTAGTCAAAATCCCGGTAAGAATCATGGGAAAACAGTTGAATCACGGAAAGCGTGGAGGGATCACGGGTTCACTGTCTGCACACAATTTTAAAAGAATAAATATTTATATACTACCGACATGGTTAAAAGTGATTAGACGTTGCCATGCGCAGTTAAAGAGAGGATAGATTGTATTAAGGGTAGGTTACACTATTCCAGTATATCGATAATAATTTGAAATGAAGGAAATTTTGTCTTGTCTACAATACATACTTTGTTTCACTGCCTGTCCAAGAATTCGGCCTACGAAGACATTATCGAGGCCTTAATTTGTATTTTTAATTATTATTTTTTACTTCGCTTGTCAACCAATGTTTCAACTTATGTCGTCAATGCTTTAAAAATGATAAGTGTTGCGGGATCACCATTAGGTATCCATATATATTTCACTCAGCATTCAACATTTATAACTTACATATATATAACTACGACCTATCGTCAATGGTTAGACATTGCCTTCATTTTTCAAAGGGGGGACATTTTAATATTTGGGACGTGGACCCTTTAATCAAGTATCTATACATGATCGATAATAATATGAAATTTGAGAAATGTTGTGTAACTCAATACCAAGCCCTTGAAAATGACTTAACTAACAAGTCGAAACCTTTATAGTCGGCAAGCGAAATGAAAGTTTTTGTGGAATAATCAAAGGTTCCTTCATTTCCTTACAATAAACTTATTCCGTCATCTTTACGCAATATATGGCTTTCAATGGAGGAAAATAAAGATCAAATACTAGCCCTGCAGCGGTATGCTGCTTCCGCGTACTGAATAATTACGTCACTTTGCCACCAGCCAATCATCGGGCGTTTTCGATTCTCACTTGTGTTTGAAAATTTTCTTGAACTTTAATGAATTAAATATCGCTAACAACGTCAAAAAATAAAAAAAAACTACACCGTGAAACGCAAACATATATTTCTATTGAGTTTTGGGGCTCATGATTATATCTGATATATATGCAAGTTCCCTATTATCTAAGTGGAGACCGAAATACGTGTCAAAGGGTTTTCCGCCAACTCTTTGATCAAGCGCAAAAGATAGAGCGGAAGATGGTTTAACGGAAATAAAGGATGAATTTTCTAAAGCTGTGAAAAGAATTTTAGAGTTAAAAATATTACATGCCTAAACAATCTTTGAAATTGGCACAGAAATACTGGGTAAAAATGGGTGTTCGACTCTTATACAATGTCTTTAAATTTTTAACACCGTCCTTTATTATTAACTTTTAGGGCTTTACTAGATATGCATACTTTATTTCAAAACGTAGCCTACAATCATATGATAAATAGCTTGTCACGGTATTAACTGACGGCCTACATAATTTTAAAAAATAACAGACAGTGAAATTCTGTAACAAACTAATTATAATTTTTAATGATACTCAAGCCAAAAGCTAAGAAGCATTAGGGAAAACCTATTTTGAGTATTTCACAGCACTGTTATTCTCACAGTCTTCTGGTTACTCCGTAAATTAAAAAAAATAAAAGACAGTGAAATACTAGGGAAAACTAATTGCTTATCATCGGTAAGCCAAATGTTGTCAAGCATTAGATAAAACTCAAAATGTACCTACTGTTTTACATTTGTTTCACACTGAGATTCATTCTTACCATTTTTTAACGCCGGTATCAGAAATTAAGAAGTGAAGAAAAATCATCCTACGCTCTAAATGTGTATGACTGATACACAATGACGCCTTGCAGTCTGAGATACCCAATGAATTAAAATCCATACCATATATAATACTCCAAAACTATATTATTCATACGTTTATTGCTCAAATACCATCTCGTATATCGGTATCCACCGTTAAAAACATTTGATGGACAGGGCGCGCGCTCGTCTGTGGAAGATGAGTGAATACCACCAACGTGCTGCAGGAAAAAAAAAACAAATTATCTCACTGGTCACGCGGTGCCAAGCGATAGGGCGGACGGAAACGGATATGGAAGAGGGATGGCATATTTTCCACTCGATAAGGCGTCAATCCACGGAGGCAATGGAGGAACACCCGTGGGGGAAGTATGTGAAGAAGAATGAAGCCATCAGGAATAAACGACGCACGATGGATGCCGCGGGGATGGCAGGGGATAAGGGGGAGGAGTAGATGTCGCAATTGAGCGTAGGGAATGAGAAGGCCCACAAAAAATTAACGGCCCCTGGACGTATGAGGAAAGGAATGGTGGAATAACGCGGAGAGAAAGGAAGGAAGAGGGGGAATGGAAGGATCAGAAGGAATGGAACTGGGGTGAGAAAAAGCCGTAGATATCGAATGAGTCGGAGTGATGCGTGGACTGAAGGTTAAAGAGGGAGCAAAAAAATTGGACGCAGCCAAGGGGTCTCCTTCGTCCGGTAGCGACGGAATCGGAGGAGGGATAGGCAGGTGATTGAAGCCTTTTGGGCCGTGGGAAAGAAGACACGGTTCCTAGGGTGAGGGGAAAAAAGGGGAAGTTGCTAGGAAAAGATGGACGACGTGAAATTAGGGTCGGTTGCAATTATCCCCAGCGGTCTTAGTAAGAAATTTGTAGCATTCACCTCGTTGAAGAATTTGGTGCAAGACCGCCGAAATAGGCAATCTCATGAGTTCATCATTTCAGATAAAATGAAGTTCAATACAAGGAAAAGCTCACGTGTGATACTTCATAAATATTAATCCCAACTCCTTGATACAAATAAATTTATATACGATAATATGTAAATGATTTACTTGATGCCATATTTCACAAAATGCTCTTGAAAATGAAAAATTAACAAATAATGGCTTAAATTGGACGGTAAATTTATCGGATGCATTCTAAAATACTCATTGAGGCATTTATTAATGTTTATTCATAAATTATTAAATATTAGATAAGGTTCCCGTTGAATATCAACGGGAAGGGAAAAAATCAACACTGCACGTGACTGCGTTCTACGCCAAATTTTTAGATGAAATTTAATGAAACATTTACCATTTAATAGCAAAAATAAAATTTCGATTCATCATTTAAAATATTATAGTTTACATTGATGAAAGTATTCATATCTTATTAATTCAGAGAATCATTGATTTAACGCATAAGCACGGAATATCGACTTAAATAATAATTATGGTCGTAATGGGGACGATAACTCAAAAAGGGTAAAATATTGCAAAAAATCGTTACGTTTTATTAAAAATTTCGGAATTTTGACCGGAATACAAGCTTCGATTGAAGGAATAGGAATCTTTATTTCATTTTCTTTGTATTGGTATCTACCTTTCCCATTAACCCAATTACAGTAAACCACTTTTTAAATTTAATTTTGGAAATAAAAAATTGTCTGTAGCCAAATTAAGATTCAGCTTCACGTGTATATCTTTTGTTAAAGTTACTGACATATGTATACACATAGGTGATTATTATAGTAGATAAAAATTACTAATTTGATCGTACGATTTGTTGCGATTTCATATCTACCATGGTTTAATTTTCTTGTATTTAGACCGTAATTAACAACCTATCAATTGGAGATATCATTTACTAAATTGCGGAACCATAAACCTCTCACGGTTGATGGTAAAATTAAGAAAATGTTGAAGAAAAATAATCTCGGAAAGCTGTCTCGAGTTTACGCCAGCACTTATTAAAACAAAGATGTCGGTGCCAAAGCCGTATTACACAGGCACAGAGGAAAAAAAATCCAAAACGTCTTGCTCAAAGGATCGATATATTTGCAAGGGTAAAAAGAATAAAATACGAAGAAAAACAGAATTCTAGTGGATGTGGAATAGCAAGGGTCGCGGGATGCCTCTTCTGCATACATATAACCGAGCCGAGAACAAAAGAGGTTCGCTCCCTTTGCGTTGACCCGTTTATGCACTTAGCCATGCGTGTTCAAGAGGCCCCGTGTCCGTCCACGGCCGTCGTTTGTGTGTGGGATCGTACTCGCGTCGCGACGCCTCTGACGCCGGGGGGAGACGTCGCGTTGAGCCGTCGCGCCGAGTAGGAGGTATTTTGTGGACGCTGAGCGGCGCTTCTCCTCCAAGGGTTGTAGCCGGCACGTGACGAGGCACACACGCCACGACCGCAAGCGAGGCCGGGCGCTAGGATTGATGCATGCTGATTTGAGGCGCCGGAGAACGAGGGGTCGCTAGACTCGGATGAGAGTCGGGAGGATATGCGGGCAAAGAGATGCAGAGAGAAACGAAAACTAGATGTAAAACATTTCGTGCCCAAATACGTTATTCCATAACACGTGCTCACGGATATCTCTCGGTGGCCACCGACCATATGTCACCCACATTATATATCCCTCAGGGTTGTTAGCTACTAATAACTGAGAGTTGCGAGGAAAAACAGCGGAATTGGTTTGGTTACAGTCAGAATTTGTCTGCGAGGAAGGTTAATCTCAATGAGAACTAAGGTGATATAACGAACAAAATGACCGTTAAAAACACATAATAATATCTGTCGACTTTATGACAAAACTTGATCCAAGCAAAATAAAAATAAAAATTTTTCTTGGTGCAAAACAATAAAATTTCAGAAAGTTGAGCAAGAATCCGTATTTTTATGAATATCATATTATAAAATCAAATAACTTCGGATTTACAGCTGAGTCCATTTCTATATTTCCGTGTAAATAGTTTATAATATAGATTTTTAATAGCATTGAAAATTATACAGTATAGGTAGCCTCCGAAGGTATGGATTCAGCGTGAAAGAAAAATCAAATCGAGCACCGGTACATTAAAGGTTTCAATGTACCCGATTTGTGACAGAAATTGAGAGAAATTCCAGTCGATTGCCTCCAAAGAAATAACCTTGTGAAATCTAAATTAAAATATAGTACATTAATTGTGGTAGTACCTACGTATGTTGATATGACGGACAACAAGTGACCAGAAACATAAAAATTAAAAGAGTCACTGAAATAATATTTACTTGATAAGAAGAATATTCAACTCAATCACATTACCGGAACTTCTTGATATTTATGCGCTAAAATATTTAGGTTTCATGCTGGATATAGCAGTGTATGTTTTACGATAGATTATGTAATTTGAGCAAAATATATGAGCAAAATGATTTTATCGAATGATAACGTCAGAAATACTACCAATCCCTACAATAGATTTCATTAGGACATGAGATAGAGGTGAAATAACGAACTATAACAGAGCAATAAATATGCAGAATAATGCAGAGTTACTATTAAGGAGTGATAATGTGCTACATTAGGGGATTAAATAATATACTTCAAAGATAATATGATACTGAAGTATTACGCTTAATCATATCAATGGAATATTATAATTTTGTTAACAATAGCAATCCCTTATCTATAACAATAAATTCATTCTCACATCATCAGTACATCATTGGAATAAAAATACAATCGTGAAAGATGTCTTGAATATCGCTTTCTTTGAGCGCTTTGCGATAATCATCCAAGACATCTTGGAATTCGTTAAAATGATGGAAAAGGAGCTCCCATTAAAATTCCGAACAAAATTTTCTGCATTTTCATTTATCTTCCTCCAGGCCCGGATATCCCCTTTCGCCAGTTGAAATTCACTCGTATATCATCAAGAAGCTCTTTTATCACTCACTCGGAGAATTCCTGGGATTCCTTGATTTCATTTAATGCCTCTTTGAATGGAATGCGAGATATGAGACTTTTTAGCGCATATTTTGTGATTATTCGGACACCTATTACCGTTTTCATTCTCACGAGAGGAAAAAAAATAACAGTTCTTCACTCGAGAGTAAAGGGAAGAAATTTTGATCTTTAAGACTTAAATTACTTACTGAGTAAATACCATAAAAATAAATTGTCACTTTCCCTGTTGGCTTTATGCAAAGGAAACGTTTCAGAGAAATCGAAAAAATAAAGAAAAAGTTTTACATCCGGTTTATAATTAAATATTGCTCGAAAATATAATTAACATTATGAATAATAAAAAGGAAAAAAGAGTAAAAGTGAGAGAAAATGTTTATTAATTATCGAAAAAGCTGCTTCAATGCAAACCATAGAGAGATGTCCATTGCCATATTTAAGCTATTATTGGAAATTTGTCATTAAATAAATTTAAGCCTCCATGCTACAAAGGAAATGGGATAGAAAGTACCGTAATTATATATGGATATCAAATAATCCATGGATTGTGACTCATATATCAGTAGCAATGGGCATAATGATTTTCAGGAATGATGAAATATTCAATCATAAAATGTGATAATTAAATATCTCCATCGTATCTTAATTAAAATTTAAACCATGTATCTTTGTTCGAATGACAAATTTGTCGGTTAAATTTAAGCATAAGGTCGATTGAGATTCCAAATTTTGGTGACAGGTTCAACTCTAAATGAAATTCAAATTATATCAGCTAAAAATATGATTCAGGTCTTCAAATATTTTCATTTTTTCCTGCACAAAGTTAAGAAAGCAAGAATGCAAGCAGACTGGAGAGGATATGAATGATGCCCATCATTGGGGTGATGAGGTACAGAAAGGGAAATGATACTTATTCGTGGTATCTCGTTGCAGCATAAAAGGTAAACATATGTTCGAGAAAGGAATCAAGAGACATTTTTTGTGCTTTAGATAGGGCTCCCACGTAAATTTCTTTACGTTTGCGCCAAATTTGGACCAAATTTATTTTTGGAGCAGGCTTAGCCCACAAATCGGCAATGGGAAAGTCTTGCCGAATATATTTAGGAAAGCTATTGCGCAACTGGTACCAAAGATTCATAAATTTTCCAAAAACAATTATGTAAATATTCACGTAAGCTAACGCTAATTTGGGAAAAATGTGGAGTGAATTTGGTAAATGAATTACCTTTCAAAGTAGCACAAAATTAGCTCAATTTCCCCGAATGGTGTTACAACTTTGTAGTAAGTTTATTTAAGTGAATTGGGCTAAGTATAACTATTTGGACGTCATTTGTAGCTTGGATTCTCATTGCCGATGTTTAGGCTTAACTTAATTCAAGCCTAAATTTGGCGCAAACGTAAAAATGTTTACGCGGGCTATAAGTTATATATTTTGCGTAGATTCTGGAGGTTGAACATCTATTGATGTAGACACGGATGAAGATACCTCTTAATTTACTTCTGCTTAGCTTTTACAATTGCAGGGACCTTACACGATTTCATTATTCAAATCAGCGCAAGCCCGACTTCTCTCTCTTTCTCCAACCTATAAAGCCTATTCTCTTTATCACCATACTTTTCCTCCCGCTTATAAACCAAACCCTCTCTAGCACGATCATCTGTATCTCCGTCGCACCATATCACCGTCTTCATTAAATATATTTATATATAATTTTTAATTTATTTTAGGATATTATTTAGCAACACTTTATATAAATATAAATTGGCTGGAGATCTAATCAAGAGGATGAAGTTGAAAAGATAAGAAGAGAATCAACAACGAAGAAATTTCACCATAGTTTAGCAGAAAAGGCATTTAATGAAACCTAAGCGAGATAAAATATACCTTCTTACTGGATATATTCTTAGAAATAAGTGCCAACTACTAAAACTACCAATGAACTGCAATTCCACTCCATCACGCATGAAACCTCAGATTACAATCAAAGAAGGCAAAATAATTGAGAACACCACCATGAAAGATCGAGAATGGAATGCATTGTGTAAGTTATGACGAATGTTACGAAGACATTTACGGAAATAAAATGGATAGCTGAAAATTGAGAGGTGAAATACAATATAATCTCTAAGAAATTACTCATAGTTACACGAAGGGTATAAAAATACGCCAACTACTAAAAATATAGTTTATTTAACAAATAAATTATTAAAGGAATCCTACTGGTAAATGGTATAAACGTTAGGGAGACACCGAATTATATTAAAGTTTGGAAATACATGAGTAACTGCTGAGCAACAATTAACACAGCGAGTGGAATTAAGAGCTGCTACAGTCATAATTTTAATTCGATGACTGATGTTAAATAAAATTATAAAAAAATAAATTTTTATCAATCCTAAATAATTCTATGAAGAAAGATGAAATTAGTATAACCGAATAGATAGGTTTAGAACACCTCGAAAGAAAAAAAATGGAGAGGAGTGACCATCAAATAATTTATCCATGCATTAGGACATTACAAACGAAATATTCCAAGAAAATGGTTAGATACATGTTTTTAAAAAAAATTGGTTTTCTTTATTCTGACAAATTCATCTCCAACTTTTCACCCATTTGAAAAAGAAATTTGGCTTTATACCTATTTGGATTATCGTTAGTATTTCACTTTGAAAGAGAACTTCATGAGCACTGGCTCAAAAAGCACTCCACAATAATGATTTTTAAGAGTCGGATTCTTAATCCCAAATGTATTTCGGCGACGATTTCTGAGGTTAAGAGTAGGGGGCCGACGAAGGTTTTCCTGGGATTTCGTGAGAAGGAAAATGAGGGAGAAAAAGGGCTGGATGGGGATGGGACAATGTTGGCGAAGGGTTAAGGGAGAAGGGAGGTGGGGAAGAAAAAAGGAAAAAGGGATAGAGAGAGTGTGAGGGTGGGCGTGTCGAGCCCTGTGCTAAGAGTGACCTCGGGGCTCAAGGGCGCGGGAGCCAGCCAGCCGGCAAAATGATACTGGGCTCGAATGTAGGGGGGGGGTTAAAGGGGGGACGCAGGGGCTAGCAGCTACACGGTCACGCTATTAAAAAGCCGCGAAACCATCTCCAATCCTGCCCGAGGCTACTGACGGCGAACGTGACGTCGGATGCTGGATGAAGAAGCGACCACATCTAAATATACACGGAAACTTATCCTCGAGCCAACAACTGGAGTGAGTTTAGCGGGAGATGGTACTACACCATCGTTGTTTCCTCCACTACGAATGCCCATACAAGATCTGGACCTAGAGGAGAAGCTAAACGATCTGAAAAACTAAGGCCGCTGGACCTAAAGACTTTATAACGTTCTTAACTGGAGATGGTTTTTGATTTGAACAACATCATAAAATGTATGCTTTTGTGATATCCATATTTAAATAATAATATATTTCAAAAGTTCACTATTAAAAACAAAATTAATGATGGCCCAAGGATCTTTTATGACTCCAAATGGGAATCTCACCACCAACCATCTTTGCTTCACGTTCAAAATTCGATCATCGCTTTCTTAACAATTAATTAATAAATATGTATTCATTTTATGATGAATAGTTTATTATAGATTAATAGTGCTATTATTAATGTATTTTTATAAGAATTAAATTTTACGCTAATGATATTAACGCATAGTATATGATTCGATGAACACCTTCCTTTTGGTAGCACTCTGGGGTCACCAGGATCGCACGAATATTAAAAAGTATGTATAAAAATTGATGCCAAAATGAATCAAAAGTGTAACATGTCTATACCTTTAGGTTTAAAAAAACATCTCTATCTGATCCAAATCTATGCATCAGGATAAGATCATTTAACAAGCTACCAGTAATTCATGAAAAACATTCTCACACGCATTACCGATATTGCGTAGTTTGTTTTATTCGTGGTATGACTGCAGTTCCCTTCTTCATTTTGCTCGAACCCGGAAGTAACATGGAGTCACTAATTTAGAGAGGAAGGCTTTTGGAGATTAAAAGCAATCTCGGCTCACTGAATATTAATCTCAAGATTGCTAAAAAAAACCCCACCAAAAACCGCAAACACTACTGAATAAATGCATAGTCCCAACTGATTTCTTTGCATTGGATAAAAAGTAGTTTCAGGGCAAAGAAAAATGTAAGATTTTACGCACCTTTTACGTGTCACTCGAATCTTGCTTTCGTTCACCCTGCTCAGAAAACCTTTTTGATGTGAGCTCCTTTGTCCAAGTCCTAATGATCTGGAATGGAAAATAGTTTAGAAGGAATGTTTAAATGAATTATGCCAAAAATATTCCTAGGAAGTTAAGGTTGGTTTTAAAATTCAATAAAAGTAAAATAATTGAACACTCTTATAAACACTAAAATTTTTCACGTCATCATACTTCACTAACTCATAAGTAGGTATATATTCTCTCGTTTCAAATATAATATTTTATTGTTTTAGATTTACCCTTAAAAATACATTTTTTATAATAAAATATTTTCTGATTCCAGAAAATGCTTGCCAAAATATCCCTACTCTGTTAATTTGCAATGCTCAAAGATTCTAAGCATCGGCAGAATAAAAAAAAGAGAGAATGCCCAGTTCGACCTTTCTCATTTATGAGGTATATTTGCACCAGTGAATTATAATTTTATGAAGGAGGAATGATGTTCAAGTCGTAATAATTTGATGATGCAGTCAGCTAAATTGATTTTTTACCAAATTTCAAATTTTTTCGTACATTAACTTAGGTCAGCATTAGTGAATTAACTTGGTAAATTTCACACTTTTATTATACGCAACTCCGACCCATGAAAACCCATTGGCGGTATTTTCAAGAGTTTTTTTTAAAGAAGTGACCCGCGTAATTACGCAAAAACGTTGACATCGGTAGACTTTGCGTAAAATAAAAACAGGGTGGATATTATAATGATTATTCATCTATGCACGTCTCAGAAATTCTGTATTCGTGTTCCAGTTGATAACCACTCATAATTTGGCAAGGAAAGGAGGAATACACAGAGAAGGTTCGTATACTGACGAAAAAGCTGTGAACGCTCACGCATGAGTAGTGGAATGTGCAACTTTGTCGGTCATCGCGACTACAGTAATCATGAAAAGGAAAGGATAAACTCATTAAAAGCGAGAGTCTTTCCAATTAAGGACGCCCGCCGTCCGTTGTCACGGGGCCATAACGCCGTCCACCCAGACCCTCGTCCTACAGGGCCGCGCCGTGTTCTGCCGCCGCGCATGGCCGGCCACCGTCGTCGCGTCGGTCGGAGAGCGCAACTCCTCCGTCTGTCTGTGCACCGCGCACACATTTGCGCGAAAAAGTAGTGAGAGGGTGCGTCAGAGACTCAAAACTACCCTTTCCTTTCTTCCCTTACTATCCTATATATTTCCAAAATGTGTAACTTTAAAAGTTTCATCTAGGAAGTAATTCTTACTGAGTTGGATGTTGGAGATATGTAGGTAGGTGACGAGGATTGTTATTTTTTGGTAACCCAGCCAACGTTTCACCTCAAGCAAGTGTACAAAGTATATTGGCTGCACATAATATATACATTGATTATATATGTTTCCCGTTATATTTTTATTTTTGTATTTCTCTTTAACGCAGTATCTGAGAGAGGGTAACTATTCTATTTTGTTTCCATTTTATTTTTGTACACAATATGTATATTGATCATATATGTTGGCCGTTTTATTTTAATTTTAGAATTTCTCTTTTACTCAGTACCTATCTGAGAGAGTGTAACTATTCTTTTTCCATTCTCTACATGACATTCATTATTTTTGTAATGGTTTTTCTGTAGTGTATTGAAATGTAACTGGGAGGGAGCAATTATTCTATGAATTGTAATCTATCAGAATCTAGCGTTCGAAGGATAGGTTCTAGAAATATATTCCATTCCATTCCTTTCATTCCTCCATCATTCTATCCCCACGGTTTTAAGGTGGATGGTGCGATATTTGTTTATGTACAGATTTGCACGAAACTTCGCATGCGTGTCCTAATTAGTAATATCTATTGGTAAAACTGAAAAAAAACAAGAAACCAATTTGTTTTCTTGGCAATTAAATTCTTCACACGCAGCCTCATAGCATATGACACATATTTAGAATTTAATTGATTACATGACAAGAGATTTTCTCCTAAACGTGAAATAATATTTTTCTTACTATCACAATGGTCGATAACAAATATCAAAGTAGCATGGCGGGTAAAATAGACGTATTTAGATATGAATTTCGCTTGAATTTCGTATTTCGCGCTGAAATTCCAAGTCATAACAATACTTTAAGGAGGTCAAGTTAAGAGAATTCAATGAAACTTGCTGGAAACATAATTTTGCTGTTTTAAACGTATCCGTTTTTTAATAATTATTTGTTGCAGATTTCTTAAGGTATTTGAACGAGAAGTGGGCATGAGATTACACGGGTTCTCATGGGAACGCAAGGATTTATTCATCAGAAAGAATCGCTTCTAATAATTCAATGTGTAACAATTTATATCACCATTAGAAAAATGTATAACAGATTTTTACTCAGAACCCTTGAAGAAATCCCTCGCGAGCGTTGCGGACGATGTGAAATTGATACCACGAGCAAGATATTTGGTATAAGATGCATAACATGCAGGATTTAGAAGAAAAGGCAGAGCCCATGTAATTTCATGCACAAATCTATATCAAATATCTTAAGAATCCTGCGGTAAATATTCTGAAAATTTTCAGGTAGCTTTAGAACAATGTCATCAATGCTTTTAGGAAAGTTCGTTGATTTCTCCTAAGTTGAGTGAAAGCACCGAATCTCCTTAAAGAAGAGGAAAAATTAAATATATAATTCCTGAATCAATATTAATTACTGCATGTCATTTAAGTTCCCATCGTATAAGCAAATGTACTTTAGTGAAATGTGGTCCAATAATGTTTTTGTCATTTTTGAAAATTTATTAAAATGTGTACTCAATGACTCTTAAATTACACCTCCAGCCACGTTAAGCGTGTCCTCGCTCCTCGTCCACACGGCCCCTTTTGGCGTATCCCATCACCACCTCTCTCTTGGCCAGCTACCCATGGCACCCTTGTTTTCTTCTCCACCGAAAGAGTCTGCACTGAGCGCACGCAAACAGAAAATTTCCACCCGACAGCCCACGGTACACAACCCCCATGCCGGACTCTATTTAACGTGGTATAGGGTAGAGAGGGAGAGTGAAGAATGCGGGGTCGCGGCGCGGCAGATCAAATGGCCGTGGACCGAGTGAGGCCTTCCTCGCACTTGGCCTGCACTCTCTCTCTCTCTCTTCCTCTTCTCCCTTTAGTCGGTCCGGCACTGCTAGGTATCGATTAGTGGGGGCGGGGAAAGGGGAAGACCCGAGCCGTGGATGATAGCTAAGAGGAGAGGATCGGAAATAAAACGATTCTGAGACGTGACCAAACTCCACTTCGTGCCGGATGAGTTCTTCACTCTCCATGCGTTTGATACATCAATTGAAATAAATCTTCTAGAAAAAATTCAATTTACTGATTTTTTGTAGCAGTAGTTAATTCGGGATACTATTCTCCATACTTCTCACTGGCTTTGTGAACCGAGTATCCCAAGCAAAGGATATATTCTATCAATATAAAAAAATCATCTTTGTGTTAACGTTAGATGAATAAATACATAGAAGAATCTTTACCAAAACATGCATGAAGAGACCGTCAATCTCATAAGTGGGTTGTCCATTTTTATATGTCAATGAACGATTATGAGACGAGACCAAACTCTTCGTAGTGACGGATGAGATCTTAAATCTCGAAGCGTTTGATAAATCAATTGGAATAAGTTTTCCAAATATAAATATTATCTAGTGATTATTTGTACTAGTAGTTTTTTTGGGCCACCTTTCTCAGAGATGCTTTCCTGTTTTGTGAACAGTGCAGCTCAAGCAAAGGATATATTCTATTAAAATAAAAAAGTAATCCTTGTGATTATATCAGAAGCATAAATATATATAAAACTATTTAACCAATATATTCATGAGGAGGCCGTCAGTTTCATAAACTTGTTGTATATTTTATATGGCAATGCAGCTGGGAGGATTACATGACGAAGAGAATCAGCGGAGAAGTTCCAATAGGACTGGCAATATAGGGAAAGGTGCAAAGAAACAACTGGAAAAAGTTAAAGAAGGGATAATGAATTGCAGGAATTAGAGAGAAAGATCGAGGATGGAATATTTGACAAAACTATGAAGACGTTTAGTGGGAAGAAAAATTAGAAGGCATAAGAAATATCAAGCTGAAACAAAGTATCTTCCATCTTTCAATTCATAAGATCTGACTGCATTGACGATGAGAGTGAGACAATAGGAGAAATATTATAATAGTATAAGCCGTGTTTACGATAAATGCGTATTTATACTAGTGGATTTTAATAAGGGATACAAGGAAGAGTTTACTTAAAACCCGATTATGAATTGCAAAGAGGCATTTTTTGGAACTGGAAACTTGGTCGCTGTGGAAGGAAGATGATTGTAGGCTGGATGTGTATGAGATGTGGTATAGTGAAGGATGAATATGGGAAACTTAGTGTAGGGTTAAAAATAACGGAAAATAAGATTCAGCGCGTAGAAAAAGGAAGGTCCATGAAAGATAATCAATGTAGGCAGAAAGTTGAAGAAAGACTTACAAGAAGGAAATTAAATATTGAAGAGGGTAGTAGAGCGAAAATTTTTGGATACAACTTTATCAGCAAGATGTGGTGGAGTAACATAAAACAGAGGAATAGAAGACAACATATACTATCTACGGTCTCCATCATCTCTTTGCCATAGTGCGTTCACGCGGTTTTACCTCGTCATTTCAATGACTCATCAGCGTCGAAAACTGTTTCAAAAGGTATTTAGTGATCAGTGCAATGCTTTCGATAGGTTTCATTCCTGGAGAATATGCTGTAAGTCTGAGAGTAAGAAGAGAGTAAAATAATTTTGCATCAAAAGCGACCGGCGTCATTAGTAATTGGTAAAGAGTTTAATGTTAAAAATGTTGTCTAATGTTGATATATCTGCGAGGGCATTGAAAGGCTTGGAGGGCGAAGGCAAGGAAACTACTATTTATATGTAAAGCAGAAAGCCTGCGATCAGAAGATGACCCCTATAAGCTCTACTTACCGCTTATCAAGGTGCCAATACAGGGTACACTGTTGCGGACAGTGTTTTGACCTGAAATTGCTACAGAAAACCTTGGAGATCTCGACATTTAACGAGTATATGCCACCAGCTTAAAAGCATTGCATCCCTTTTTTCTCTTGTAAAGGAAAGAGCTGGCAGTTGAAAATAAATAGCGTAGTTTCATTAAAAAAATCTTAGAATTGATGACAGTGGACCGTTTCCAAGAAAATTAAGCTAGATTTGGTGGTAGAGTTTGATAGGAATGTTTTGGGTTCCAACACTTAGGTCGCATTGGACGGTATAGCTCATCGCATGTAAGACTTAAGCTTGCTGAATAATAGAATGCGTAAGTTTTGCTTTATGAGAAATGTCTGCCACGTTGAGGTTGCCCAAAAGGTACTTGGCAAAAAAAGAGCGAAGTTATCTACAATAAATAACCGAGTTTTATCGTATCAACTGTAGAATTTGAACAGTACCTCGGTATTAGTTTTTAATTTGTTTAATTTGGTATATTTTTCGTTAAAATATTTTAATTTATTTTTGTGCTGATTGTTAAAATGCTTTGGTAACGAGGGTTTTGTTTGGGGGAGATGGGTTGTTAAGGGGGAGAGAGAGCAGGACGGGCAGCTGCTCTGCACGTGTGAGATGAATTAAAGAATAAAGAAAGCAGAAAATAACTGTTAATAATTTATAAACATCGTCTGACGCTACACAAATAATTCAATAACGGAAACACGTTAAGAGTCACGATAGGCTTTAAAGACTGAGAGATATTTTCCGTGAACAAATTTAGTTTTCCAAAACGTTTTTTGTGAATATTTATTATAATACACGTACAACCGATTTTCGTGATGTACAAAAACATTTTAGAAAGCAAAATGTTAACTCTTCATATTTTTATGGAAATAAAGGTTGATTTTATGTAAAATGTAAAATCAGGATGACACAGCTACCTAATTTATCTCCGTCTTCTTTTAAGACAAGAATGAAAAGAAAGGGGGATGAAAGGGATATAGAAGAAGAGAGGTAAGGGGATTAAGTGTGAGAGGGCGATGTAAAATGAGAGGGCTGAAATAAGGGCCATGGAAGAAAGGTAAAACAGCTTCCCTTGTTCCATCGCCCTTTTTTCCTATTCATCTTATCTTTCACCGTCACTGCAGACAAAAAAGGCCTGATGTAAGTGAAATATCTTAGACCGAATGATAAGAGTTCTACTTAGGAATCTACCTACCTGCCTACAGTGATCTTTACTTACGAAATTTCCATAACACGATAAACTCCAAACGTCAATCTCTATAACCCGGTTATGGAAGCATTACTTCGCAGAGATACGTTGGAACGCAATTTAAACTCAAGACTATTCTTTTCTTTCTCTCATAAGTGCAATGGTAATCGATAAAAGTGTGAAATTGGGACACTTCTAAATAATAGATAGTAAGGTAAGTAAGTATTAAGAGTTACTGCCAAGGACAGCCATAAATAAGGGAAAGTGCACATACCGAAATGAGTTTCAATCGCAAAACGAGATTAACCTGAAAAATTAGTGTAGTAGTGCGTAGGCTGATTATGGTTTACCCTCGCAAAAATAACTCTTGCAGCTGGTACCTATCACTTAACTTTTAAGTAATCTACATTAAATTGAGTTCAAAAGGAGATATCTCCCACTTTGCTCTTCACTGAGAAAAAATTGTGGTGATAATGTGTTCACAAAATAGTCACTACCTACAAATCACTTGAAGAGGACACCTGATAAGCTATTTACGATAAAACGCAGTTTAATTCAAGCAGGTTTCTGTCAACGGTAAAATTTATATGCTATACAGAACGGTTATTGGCTAACCTGAATTAAATACATCATAAAAGATAAAGAAATTAAGACCCCAATGTTCAGGTGAAGAATGCATTGCAAATGCTCTTTATCAGTGTGTTAACCTTATCAAAATATATGCTTTAATTTCATGCTTGAAATTAGTACGTAAAATGATCATTTAAAAAAAATAGACCAAAAAGATGAATTTGGATAAAAAGAAGCAAAAGCCGCAATTGCTTCTATAGGCTCCTTCGTGTACTCAAACTATGCTGATGGTCAGTTGATATACTTGCGTCATACCTTATATTTTCTTCTCCACTATCCATCCCACAGATTCTCATGCCTACCAAATCCCCAACTCCTCTCCAGAATGTTTGGAGCTACACTTTCCGTCTTCGTAATGCACACTCCTCATGGTAATTATTAGCAGAATATGAGAAAACCCTCTCTCAAACACCTTAAAATATGAGGTTTTAAGCTACTATTGAAATTAATTTTATTTTCTCCCCGCATAAAATATTCTGACAGTTTATCATTTTATTAGACTGATGGTCGATACATACAACTATTTTAAAGAATTACACAAGCAATAGGATTTCATATCATGCGAAAATGATTTCAGGCATTTTATTTTAATCTTTATAGCTTTTTTGTCACAGCTTGCGTCGGAATGGAGAAACAGAATGCACATACCAGGGAGGATTTTTTCAGTTACGTTGTAAGTATATAATACTGAAATTTGATTTAACTGTGATTCTAATTGATTGATAATTTCTTGAATATACAAATACATCCTTAGTCCTCTCGATGGGATCATATCATATACACGGGGTCCATTAAGCATAAAAAATCGCAGTCGTTTTTCGGTTTCATTAATGAATCAGGAATATGCCCAATTTTTTAAATCTAAAACACATGAAAAACGACTTTCTATCAATTTAATACGGGTATAAAAGTATGGAAAATTGAAGCGGGAAATTAAAGACTGTATTCAAATCCCGTGAGAGTTTCCTGCGGAAAATGAAATTCAAAGTTACTCTTTGTCCTGACCAGTTACTTGATTTTTTCATCAAATGTCGTTTTTTCTATCACTTTCTTTCTCTCACTGCCATTGATACCTTTTGTCCCCAGAATGATAGTGTATTCCAGTGAGGGGTGAAACTGAATGAATGAAATTGATTCAATGTGAACAGGAGTCACTTTCATCTCCGCTCAGAGAAAGACCGTGGAAAATTCCCTGCGGAAGGCACTAAAGAGAGATTTCTTTCAACCATGCACAACTCTTTTTTTCATTACTTTCAAATTTTTATCTGAATTATCGCAGCCGGAAATTCATTTTTAGAGTTCAGTCAGCGCTCTCCAACTGTCCAAATTGGTCTAAAAATGTTAACACCACCAATAAGTGTCAGTTAATTCATATTAGGTTACCCTTATTTCACTTTCTACCGTTCACTTCCTCACTTTCCCTCCGTATTTTCCCCAAACCCTCTTCACTTCTACCTCCTCTTCATGCAACGTAGATCTGCGCCAGGAACATTTCATGTTTTACGAATATCTAAATTTAGCCTATAGATTTTCTTCCGCAATTAGCTGGATCACACACTTTAGTTCCGCAAAAATGTATAAAGATCCATGCGCTCAGACGTAAGTCAATTATTTTATTCCGAATTAACTGACCGAAAACATTTCCATGGTAACAATATCCTGTTACATTCATAATCAATCTGAAGGTAAACAGTTTCATTACTGTAATGTTTTGCCTACTTGAATAAATTCTTCTCGGTTTTTCACCTGAGTCAGGTTCACCACAACAGCCTAAGTGTCGATGCCCAAGTAGTAAATCGTACTCAAGGCAGTTGAGTGTCGGTTCCATGCTCTGGTCGTCCTTACATATCATTCCCACTCGTCCGGTGCCTCCCCATTGGGATGGTAGTGGGAACGGCATATAAGGACGATTATAACACTCAACTGCAGTTGAAGACGATGCTCGGTTGGACATCGAGAGTGGTCAGTAGGTCATCGAGACGTGGGATGTTATGGAAAGCCTGACCCTGCGGAGAGCCCGAGAAAAATTTCTTCCTCGAAAGCACTATATTACATTCTTCCTAATTGTTTAAAGTCACGATTTTGAACCAATTCATTATAAAAGTTTTACAAACTCACGATCTATTATTTCTAAGGCTTAACTGCTGAGTAAGTGAAGTAATAATGATTGATAAAACTTTCTTCGATTCCCTGCCAGCCAATCCCAATTAAAAATGGTGGTAAATACTCAGGTATTCATGTTAACACGCGGCCTAACACAGTCGTTCGATTTTACATTTATTTGCTTCATTGCACCAAGGAACACTTATTTTAGTACTTAATCAGTTTTTACCTAAATGTTTGTGAAACCATTACTCATGTCTTATTCGAAAATTATTTTACCAGAAATGTAGGATGGTGAGTTAATAAGGTAACTACCAATGAACCAACGAATTGACCTTTCAACATTTCCTTGGAAAATAAAAAAATACTCCTATCTTAATTAAATATCGTGAAATCGGTAAATAATATAAACAGTAATCTTCATTTAAAACCAAGCAGCCTGCGTGATTATGAATACCAATCGATAAAATTACGCCTAGTACGATATCCGAATACCGGTTTTTGATTCACAGAAAACCGGCTTAAGAAGAAAACTTCATTCACATGTTATAGATAAGCAAAAACAGTTTGCTAATGCTAAGTAAGACTTTTTCGTGTTCCCATTTCGGTTTCAGCATATTACATAGAAGACGGTGCTATATAGCAAACCATGATCTACCTATATCCACGCTTTTGGACCATAAAAAATAAACCTGTCTAATTGTTTTATGAAGACAGATGAAGGAGTGAGGAAACTACCATTCATCTCCCGGCGTATTACCACTATTTTTTTAAACAGAGCAATCCTCAATCAATAAAATCGTTAAATAATTAATTTTTCTAGATCATGCCTGAAGAATTTTCCAACTACTGTGAAAATCTTCACGATATGAAAATGAATTGAATGGCACAGCAATATTCACATGCATTTCATTGATCTCAATTTTATTCAATTTACGGAGCTGTTCTAGTCGTGCAATGTGCTCAAGCACCAATCTAGCCGATCTATCGCTCGTCATGGACATGTGACCCATATGGTCAACAGCACGTGCAATTTTGAAACCATCGCTTGGAAGCAGAACGCATATGGCACCCAGAACATTCCAACCCCCTTCAATGGCCAATCCTGAAAGCTAACAATGTTTAAGATCTATGCTTATGTCCTATGACATTGTACCAACTGCTCAGCTTAGCGTTTGCTCATTAGAAGGCACTAGTTGTGGACAAATGTAAGCATCGACTAAAGTTTCAACCATGAGGGGTAGGTTTCTACGTGATTGGAGGTTAAGAGGAACATGAGCTTATTACGAAATGTTAAACTGGATGATTGTTAACTTTAGAGCTGTTTGTATTTTTAGAATATTTTATCATTACTAATCATAAGAGTAGGTCACTCACATAAAGTTAACGCATCTCTGTGCAATTAATTCTTTGAAAATTAGTGCCTCTCCAAAGAATACATAAATATGACGTGTATTCAAATACAGGAGGACTCAAGAAATGTAAGCATCATTAATTACCAAAAAAGTCTCAATAAATATACAATATAAAGTTGCAAGTTAATTTTTTAGCAAATATACTAAAGTAATGGTGTTCATTCAACAGAAATCATTTGAAACGACCTCAAATTGATTAAAAGCACGCCAGTATTCACTTATTTTATATAAAAATGATAAGGGAAGTAAAAACGATGCTTAGATGTGAAGGTGGAACTAGTCAATCAAACTCACTTAGAGGTTCAGGTTATGCCTAGGAGAGATTGTGATCCGAATTCAAACATCACGATACGCAGCGCGCACGCATAGAGCGGTTGTTCACCCGCTAAATGAATGCGGGTGCAGCTGCATGGATCGTGTTCATGGTTGAAGATAGAGTGTGGGCGCAGTGCAGCATTTAATTGCAGGACACCAAAAGGGCGGAGGCAAAGGCATTTCAGCAATTGATCTGATGAACCGGGAAACAACGTGAAACAAATGGCGAGTCAAAGAAGAAATGGATGAAACCGGGAGAAAGGTTTTGGATGATACCTGAAAGAAATAAAAAAGGGAAAAATGCAATAAGTTACTAGTCGTCATATTTCTCTTTATTTAGGATACCATTTACTTTTATAGCCCAGTGCATATGTAATTAAAAAAAAGCATTCTTAGTAGCGATTTTATTGCGTAAATATGCTGGGGCAATGATAAAAAAGGCCTCTCATCTTGTGATTAAAAACATATTTTCCGCGTCATTGTTTTATTTAAACAATAAAATCGAAAAAGTAGTTTTTCCAAAATATTGGAATAACTATTGGTCATAGAGAAAAATGAAATGCATGAGATCTGTGTCTATTTAACATACGTACATTTTAAGACTTAATAAAGTAAAATTGGTCAAAAAATAAAAATGTTTTGCAAAATAACATGAAAATTGAACTTTTTTGTTATTTCTATAACTTTGCAAAAATTCATTTAAAATCAATCAATCTATCTTTATGACATGAGTTGTCGAAAGCAGATAACGTGCACCAAAGTTGGGTGCTGTAGGTTCAATAGTTTTTGCAAAAGCCTATTAGTTTATCTCACATGGGGCAGACACCGCTGAATTTTACCGCTTGTATAGTTGCTAATTTTTAATAAAAAGGTTAAGCAACTTGCATTTTGAAGTTCAAGAGCTTATCTAGCAAGGTGTGGAAATGAATACTCGAAATTTTTCAACAGAAGTTCGTCAAATTTTGCATTGAAAATAAGTATCTTTTTTGCTTGTAAACAAATATAATACCTTTGTTTTTTTAATGTTAGAACCTTTTAATAAAATCATTGAAAAGCATGTTTAAAAACACGAATTAAAAAAAGAATCATATACAACCAATAGAATCCCATAGAGCAACTTTTCTTTAATAATATCACAGCGCCGTTGTTAATAAACATTAAGGGCTGAAATGTGCACTACGTTTTAACAATGATTCAAACTATAATATCCAATTTATTTTTTTAAAAACTTTATATGAGAGACAAACGAAATAAGAATTGGTACAAGTGACGGGACGCTACTGTTTAGAGTTCGAGGTACGGTGGTGGGGGGAGAAGCTCGAGCATCTAGCGCGCTGCGAAATCGAAAATGAATCTTCGGCTTAATTTTCAGGCTTTTGGACATCGGCTTCAATATCTCGGCTTCTACACATCTTAGAACCTTCCTCTTTTTTTTAAATCTGGGATATCTCGGATAGAAAATAACAACTGGTGCATTTGTATGTTTATAAAAAAAGTTAAAGGACAGAAAAATGAAATTTAAATTTAATTATTTAAATTCATCATCGAAACTCATGGAATCATCGTAAATGGTGAAGTTCAGGTTGTTATACGAAATTTTCATCAGGTATTTATTCTTCTAATCACTCGAAGGCTTTTTATTCTCGGCACCCACTTGCTTGTTTTGCCAACCCATCGGACATATTCGGGCATCTGCCAGTTATAATTATAGTTAACAACTTGTTGGTTTTCTCGATGCCGTTGCCTAAGAGCTGTCGAAAATATGCTTCCCAAGTGGATCCTTTTAGCCCAATATCAGTTAAATTTTCTTGAGCTTGTTCGATATGTAAATTTCTAAATTGACCAGGAAGATGCATATAAAAACGCTGAACTGCATGATTTTTTTTCTGTATTTCGAAGCCAAATAAATGCTTCAGGTGAAGTAATGCACCATCCTTAGATGAAGGTGTTTCCTTCATTAAAATCATGTCTCCTTTGATCTTCAATAGCCTTTCTAAATGCATAGTCTTGTATATATAAATATACTTAAATGCAAGAATAATTCCTACATATTTCTCATTGATAAGACGATTATAACATTCCATGCCTATTCTTCGGTTTCCAAGTAAATAAAATATTCAATTGTTGAAGTAGTGCAAAGATTTGACATATTCGAACTAAAGACTAAAATTCTAGGAAAATGCTAAGGATATACGGAATTTCACGAAAGAATTAGAAAATATGTTCTTTCATTTATATAAAAAATAACATTTCAAATCTATATCATGATTGCAAGCAATTAAATAAAGCAAACAAAGAAACCTCTGCACCAAATCCTATGCTTTTCTTATCTTTGAATAAACGTCGGTAAAAGAAGGCCCTCGCACGGAACCCTGAGACCAGTTGCACCCTATGATGCGCGCAATTGATTCCTGGCATTAAATGAGCTTTATATACAAATAAAAAAAAAATTCGCTAGCGCAGTTTGCGTGAAAGGTGCGACACAAAGAGTTTGCATATAAATACAGAGACTGCTCTCTTAATATAATAGGATTCACCCCTAATTGCCAAGTAAATTTATATTGTTAGAAAGGAAGAAAAATTTATGAATTAGATCTAAAAACGCAATGCTGAGGCAAAAACGAAGCGAATAAGAAAATTGAATGAAGAAGTTAAATACTCAATTCTTCTATGTGTTCTATGATATAAATTTTTATGCAATACGTTGAGTAAAAGTAATTAAAAAAAGGAAATAAAAAACTGCTGCACTCAAGTCAATGCTTTTCCTATGGGAGTAAAAGTTAATATTTATGGGGTAAAAACAACCCCAAAAATTAGTTATTTCAAAAGTCCTTTCTTAAAGCGCCTATACTCCACAGTACGGATATGTCACACTCCTATCACTAGTTGTTTGGGCTGTGCTTTGATGAATCAGTCAGTCAGTCAGGGTATCTTCTTTTATATAAATTAATGATTGGAGTTAAATTATAATAAATACCCATACCAAGTTTTCGGCTTTGATCTTCCTACCTTACTTAGCACCTTAAACAGAACGGGAGGTTTTTGGGATAAAATTAAATAAAAATATCCGCAAGAAGTTTTTTAATATTGAGAAGTGCTCGCCGTAAAAATTACTAATGTAAAAAAGTATTCAGTCAATATATCAATTTAATGCCATTCCTAAGAGTACTAGCTACATTACTTAAATAAATGAAGAACTGGCTGGAAGACGAGATTTTATCTTATTCCTTTGTTATGTTTGAGTAAAGTTTGAAATACAATTTATCAAAATAACGTATTCAATTACTTTGGATGCAAATCTTTTTTGGAAAATATTTATATTTATTTCTGTAATTAGTCTTAAAATAAATATACAGCGTCACAAGATAATTACAGTAACTTACGTGTAAACCAATACCAACTTGAGCATGAACTGTAGGACCGAAAACTACCGTGGCTAAAATGGGACTCATCTTGTTCTACCATTGTCTTACGTGTATTGCCTCAAGATGATTAGTAGATCAATTGAAGAAGCAATATCTTTTATATGTTCAACTTCTAAGCACGGCCAAGATTATAAATATTAACATTTCAAAGCTAAAGTCAAGGTCTGAACAAAATATGTTTTACCCTTTTTCCCTCGGTTTCACTAAGACAGGCAGTGGAAAATAAAGATTCGATAAGGAGACTTAAAGGGACAGAGTATGGGGAGGGTCATGTGGGAGGCGTTTGAGACGAATAAATTCGATTGGGGAGGATTTAGAGCTAGCTGATGGATGTCGCCGTCTGAAGTGAAGTGAAACGCTGAACACGCATGCCAGGAGAAGGCCGACGGAACATAATCGCATTTCCAATGAAAAGAGGCGGGAGAGAGAAAAAGAGAACCCAGAAAAGAACTCTCTGATACGGATCTCCAATTGCCAATACCTGGCAGAAAATCTTTTTAAGCCATTCCATGGAAGAAACCTTAACCGGCCTCCCAACGGACGGGGCGGCATTCCCTTGCAGCGAATAAAAAAGGCAGAAAATATATCTTATTCCGATTCCCAACGGTGTGAGACTTTTATAATTGATTACACTTTGAATGCATCACCAAATTGGAAGAATTGGCACGGGAATATTCGAACTTTTTGGAGCTGATTTCTTGTGATAGTACAATTTTAAATAGCATTCATGGGTCCTATTTTAAGGTAACCATAACAAGTATGTGCATTTTATATTTAATGCTTTCAAGAATGAGCTTCATATAAAAATCAATAAATATATTTTACTTCATGAACGAATATACTACATGTACTCTGTTTATAGAGCCTATCTTCACTTCATGGCCGGTTAGATAATTTTATATTTGCCAACTACATGATTCCTTCGTTAATAAATTGCATATAATAGGTTATTATATAAACAGGGCTAATATACTTCGCTACGTATTTGTAAGCTCTTATCGAAACTCCTTTTCTTTAATTTTTTTCATTTATCGGTATTTTGAAGTTATTAATGAGTTTTCAAAGACCACTGCATGTTTTTGGCAGTATTTGCGCAGTTTAAGTACATGCAGTGTTACTGCGAATGCGAAAGGAAATGCATTACATCCTGTAAACAAGAAATTATATCTAAACTTAAATTGTGTTGTAGGTAATCATCAATAAGAAGAGTCTTGAAACCAAGACCTATGATCAAAAAACCATTTTCAGCGTTGACCTATCGTGAGACATCTGCTTTAAAAAGTGTTTCTTTTCCAGGAAGAAAACAAAACCTATATAATTGGTAGCTAGGATAACTTATAAAATATAATTATGAGAATTTTTAGAAAAATGAAATACATGTTATAAAGATTTACCAAGAATTCTTCGATTAAGAACCCTCTATTGAGTTGGAAACAGGAATTTGCATTATTAGGTGTGTACGCAAGAATCATATTAGAATCATATAACTATACGGAAACATATCCATATCTATGAGCACCAAATCATTTAACATATCTATAACATGTTGACAGAGAATGTTTCTCATCGAAACTATCTAGTTTTTTTAGGAAAACTATAAAAGTAAAAGTGGTTTTAAATATAAAAACAAATGCTATTTCGTCGGCTTACACTGGATTATATTGAACAAAAGCCGCATTGGATCAACGGGTAGGGAGTTTTGGCTCTTTCATCTTGTTCTTAGTTTTACCTCACCCATTCCTCCATTTAGTTCTGTGAAGATAACTTCAAGGATAAATTAAGAAATGAATGAACGGCCAGAAAAGCGAAGATATGAAAACATTAAACTGGAGGAGCACTTGGGATAGCGGCGCTCAGAACGAATGCACGGAGGGAATATGTCCATGCTATTATCAGATACGATGATTGATGGTGCTCCACCAGCAAGGTTCACGGCATCAGGAGATGTTTGAAGTTCAATTGACGATGATGAAATGTATCATAGACGCAGGAATTGATATCGAAAAGCTCTCGGTTAAAAAAGACTGATGAGCGAGAAACCAGCACGATACGAAAAACGTATCTTGGCATTAACCAAAGATATAAAACCGACATTGGTTTCCGATGATCATTATATATTACTTATTATTAAATTTGAAGAAATTATAGAGGTTAATTGATTAAAATTAAGAACATTATTATTGTTTTATCATTCCTCTTGGAAAATATATTAATTTTTTTATTAAGGGAAACATGACTTCTTTGTTTTCCTCGAATATGTGCTGCAGCAATGTTACAATTACATAAAATTATAAAGGAACTGTGATATCCTACCTAGATTATCCTTGTAATTGATTTGATTTAGAAATTTCTGTCAATGAAGAAACGTATTACTATGTTAACGTGCTTAATAAAATTAAAAAAATGCTGTAGTTTAGCGTTTGTTTTTTTCTTCAATAAAGAGATATTTTTAAGGTCTGATATCATTGCTAACAATACTGTAAATCATAGCCAATCAATAATTGATCAACGCCTTTGTCCATGGTCTTCAATTACAATCAGCCTCAAACGCGACATTGGGACGCTGTGGAACAGGTGTTGTAATGACGCCAGTCATAAAGAGGGGAAGGAATTTGAAAATCAAAATGATAAGGAAATAGTGAACCGGATCTCAATGCCGGATCTAAATGCTCGGCTAGTTTATGTTTTAAATTTTGTTTGTTTTGGTAATCAATGGTGCGTGAGAAAAAATACACTCTGTATTTAGCTGTTTGACATTGTTTCTCTAGTTTTACCCCTAAAGCCCTCCAGATGTAATCCATCTTTAAGACAAAATGTATCAATTCAACATGAACAACACTTAACCGGAATTTTTTAATTAAATTTTGCCTATCGTGTATTCTTTCAGTATCAAGTGGCTCCCTGTCCATCCTTCTATCATCTGTATTCCACACGTATCTCGCTCTTTGCAGTTGCTAACGGAGTTCTTGACTTTCTTTGCATTTCTTAGTTCGCCTTAATAATCTGAGAAAACATCGTTTTTCCACCTTTTCTCCCGATGTAATTCCAGTATTTTCTAAATAGATCCCAATCCCTTAAATATAGCATCGAAATTTTTACAAATGTGTTTACCCTACAACATAGTATTTGCCGCTATGGAAAACATCTGGACATCTGCATCTTCGGCTAACTTAATATTTCCTCCCCCATTCTTATTGATTTGTCGTTCATGTGTTTCATTTCATAAGGAGTGCCATGCATTTGAAGTGTAACCATTCGCATTTGTCATTGAAATCACAAAAAATACAGTGAATGTGGCAAATTAAATTTAAAATCATATGTCTTACAACCTCAATTCCTGAACACCTAATTAGAATATTAATGGGAAGTTAATCCACCACTATTACTGTTTCCTAAACTAACAGTACGCCAAAATTATTGTTTTCATCGTTCTAGTGATATCAGATCTACTTAGAATATTTTGACATGTATCAAAATTAGTAATACAAGTTTCCGGACACTGGTCTACCCTGGTTCAGGGTAGAGATCGAACGCCTTCATACCTGGCTAGTTCACGAAAGCTCGAGTAAAGGTCTGAAGTCTGGCCACTGCAAGAGAACTAAAAAGAGTTCAGTAATGGATCAATTTTTGTTTTGAACGAGTTTTGAATCACATGTTTGGACGTGAAATGCCAATCACTTAGGTAAATAAAAGAAAATCTAAATCTATTTCGTCGACAAAATCTTATAAATTAACCTTCCATTGCCTTTTCAATTTACTATTAATAATCTTAGGGAAAAAACCCATCCTCACAAAATACTATCGTTCAATTTACTATATCTCTTTTTTAATCAAATTCCTCATTATTCCGAACGACGTTAAACAGCACACGAATTGTGTATCTATAATCAAAGTTTATTTGCTTAATGCACTTTTACTTATTTCTACCAATTTACACGTTGACGAATTTTTGTATCCAAATGTCACTTAAAATATTTTTATCGTTTTCTCAGGAAATTATATACAATGCTTAGAATCATTTTAAGTGTTAATAAGGGATTATGTTCATTTTGACAATATAACCACCATATACAGGATTGAAATCCAAACCCTGACATATTGGCGTTTTTAATGGATATAGTACGTTACGCTCAGAATCGTTTTTATTGTTTACTAGCAGAAATGTCCGTTGATTCTCAACGGTAGAGATAAAAGCAAGAAATGATATAGTAGGTGTTCAAACAAAGGGAACTTGACGTCTCATTTATCATCTTAGGTTTTTCACTAAGTGGAAAATTCCCGGATTGTTGCTTAATGGTGAATATTATTATGATGTTTTAATTAAATTGGTTCTTTTTAAAACAGTGAAACTAAATTTTTATTCCATTTTCGCAAATGGAGGGCGTAGGGAATATCAACATAAACTTCAAGCATATTTTTCCTTAGCTGATTTTGAGCGAGATTTTATTCCAGTACCATAGGCCCTATATTTGAATTCTTATTTAAAACAAATATCATGTACCTACATTCAAAATGTCCAGATGAATTGCTCATTACTTCATTCATTCCGAGGCTAAATAGAAAGCAGTGATTAGGGGAATCAGAGCCACTTGGAACCCCAATAATGTTTCTTGAGCTCTAGGACTGTATTAAGGCTTAATAGGTGTGTAATACATAGGCTTCTAGCAGTGCTGAAAATTCTACGTAGTATGCGATAAACTGTACATTCCGATTGGCCCTAATGATAAGAATCAACGTGACCTGCTCAATGCAGGATACTACTTTTTAAAATTCGTTGAATGCACATAAAGAGACGTTGGGGTAAAAAAAATAACCTAACTGTTATCACAATGAAATTTGCTTGAATTATTTATTCAATGTAATGTAAGCCATAAAAGGCCCGGGTAATATTTCATCTTGATAGCCGTTTAAATGTTAAAAAAGGAGAAAAATTGACAGTTTTGAAATTAAAAATTTAATTTTTAAGCATATATGAAGGATAATTGAAAGCAAGAATTAAATACATTGTTTTTTCAGCCGTTTGATAGTGAAAATGTCAACCCTGCACCATGAGTACAATTCATTTAAAAAATCAAAACAGTCAACCCATGCACTTATTACAATTCATTTTTTTGGAAGTAAAATATAGGAGCCTGTTAAGCGGCCATAAAGAAATTTAAAAATAGCATTTCCTCGTCCCAGTGCACTTAATTACCCACATGCAAATTTTTGATGTAATCAGTTCAACCGTTTTTGCTTGATTGAGTAACAGTCAAACATTCAGATCTTATAAGAACTTGATATTTTATTGAAGTATATCCATGATTTGATTGTGATCACTATTCTGGAGTAATATACAAAACATGACAAACAAACCAATGACAAATCCTTCCTTGGTGAGTACTCGTAATCCGACGACCCCTTTGTTTCCGGTGCAAATCTGGAAAACTCGGATACCAGCGTGAAAATACGTTCACTAGGGTTATGTTCGAATGCCTGGGTACACGGATGCAACTCAAACAAGCGGTTACCCGGGTAAAGCTGAAAACCCGGATAGCCTGGTTGAAAATTCATACCTGGGTTTCGCATTCCCATCGGATGCCTGAGTGCTAGCCGTCATTCCTAATTGGAATTCAATGATCAAGTTTTATAAATCATACGTATCAATGCAATAAATAAATTTTGCGTAATACGCACTCATTCCTGAGGTAATTAGACAGCATTGTAGACTCAGAGTGAAAAATTAATATTTTTTAGGGAATAAATCCACGTTCAAAGTGAGCAATGACACTCGACCTTGCACGGCATTCAATTGCGAATCAGATGCATTCTAGCCTCAGGGTTTGGTACTCGGTGTGCAAATAAATTTCACATTTCATCTATTCTGATTCATAATTACCCTCGAGAAAAACGGAGCACTGACTTTCTGTAAGCATTAGAGATTGGCCGCTTGCGTTTGTTGAGTCCCCTTTGTTCGAGAAAAAAATATAACGAGAAAATCCAATACTAACGTCACGTTGCATTGCATTCTGCCTCACACAAAACTGCTTTCCAATTCCGGCGCTCTCTTTCAACAAACGCTATGCATATAAAATTTACGACTTTCTTTTCATGATTTTCAATGAAAAACAGTAACTAAGGTGTACAGAAACGCAGTAATGAAGTTTAGGAAATGTTTAGCAGAATAATGCCTTTGGAGAAAAACATTTTTAAGGCATTATATGACGAAACATAATTTGCATGTGATGCAAAATGCTCCAGTATTCGGCGAAACGTTGAATTCAGGCCGAACTATGATGAATATAGGGCTATAAAAACCTGGTAGGCGTGGTTTTTATTAATGACGACACAAAGATAAATGAATAGGATTTTAAAAAGATTCTACTTTAAGGCACCAGGGAATATTTTTTAATTGTGAAAAACCTAGAAATAAAAACGAGGTCGAATTGTTAATTAATTGATGCAATAAAGAAATGTATCCCCAATTTTCTATGTTCATACCTGGTTTCTTCTAAATCAGTAACTAAAAACAAACGATAACAGGAAAAGAAATTTTACCTGAGTCCGTTTCTGATGGATCCAAACATGGTTATCAATGATAACAGGCACGCCATTTATGACTGAAAGAATTATAAGATTTTCCATTTAAGTAGTCAATTTTAGAAATAAGATGGATTTTTACAGAGGAAAATAATGTGTAACATTACTGACTTTTAACAAAGAGCGTTGATATTGCCTTAATTTTAATACATTAAATAAATAATAGAATGTTATGTTTGACACCCTCTGAGAGTGTAAATCTAATATATTTAATGGGTATAAACTTTGAATAAATACATTGAACAAATGATGTTTTATCCAATGAGAAAACGGTTAAATATATTATAAATAATTCACTGGAAGCAAAAAACAAATTAAGTAATTGTAAAGCTGCTATTAAGTAATTAAGTAATTATAATTCAGTAATTGCTAGCTCGTAAAAAATACGATGCAAATCCATTTCTCTAATCAACATTGGGATCAGTTCATCGATAACAAATGTCCACCAAATTCTAATCCGGGCCCTTGGCGTGCGACGTAGGCACTCAAACAACTCTTAAGTATAATCAGTTGTTGGGGATAAGAACAACGCTTATTGAGTGTCTTTCTTTTATGGAAATCAAGTTTTGAGTTATTCGTTTATATTTACTAACGTAGATATTGATATTACTTAAGCATCATATTTTTTTACCATGCATAGTTCATTTTTATAATTTACTAGCTGAAGTTACCCGTTGAACTTCAACGGATGTGAAAAACATTGAACTTATTTTATAAGAAAACCACAAAACCTGAAGAATACTATCAGTGTGATCATTTGAGGTGTTCGTATCCTATCTTGTTTGTTGTGATTCGTTCGTTTTCCGTTTCGTGCACGGAGAGTTGAGTGATTGTTTGTCCTCTTTAGTGCACGGGAAACCCAATAATGGGCCACGAAGACTGATTACTACTTAATACATAGCACCTAGGTTGATAGATGGTGACCTCGTCCCTCAAGTTCTCTTGAGCCGTCTTCTGGTTGAATAACAGCTTGAGCACTTCCCTTGTGTACATAAATATATTTGAATTCAATGATTTAATTGAGTTCCGCTAATCAACGTTGATATGTGCGTTTGAGTATTTTAATCAGGATAGGAGAGTAGAGTACTATCCAGCGGTTGACAACGTCAAAAGTAGCATTTTCAATAGCAGCGATGTTTATTTGTCCTATGAATCCTTCAATACCCGGACTATGCCTTTGGCATAAAGGGTAGCTATATTCATTGTTTCCTAAATCATAATCATTGGTTACAAAATTAAAAATCTATGGTGATCAGTCTTAGTGCACTTGCCAATTTTCATGCACCGATGACGTCCATTGCGCAGAATATCCGTTCTTCTTATGGGTAAGAAGAATGTAGTGACGCAATTATAATTTTCGCCATCTTAAAACAGATTGAAGATTCGAAACAGATGGCTCAATCTTTGAACCAGATTTTTAGCTGGTTACCCGTAAGTAGGTTTGGTTAGGATGAAATTTATTTAGCAAGGTTTATTCTCTTAGGCATGTTTATGGATATATTTTTAAGTCCAAGGAGGGGAAACACAGAGGCAAGTGAGATACTCGAATAGGCAACTCGATGATTGAGTCAATGTAAGTAAACTGCGTTTTAACACGTTTAAGTATATATAAATAACTCATAAAGTTTACGAGAGGCAGACGGTTCCACTACGTGTAATTCATCTGAGTATTAAACTATAATAAACGACGCCGTATTTGTTGTAGCAACAGAGGCATTATTAACATTATTAATCGCTGCACGTAAATATTCTTCCACGTTTAATTCCTTTATGTGTATCTTTTTATACATAAGTGTTCTCTTGTATGCAGTTCCCTTATTAGAGCTACTTTGAGAATAGACATTGAAGAGTATATCTGTAAATATGCATTGAATTTATCGATTACCCCCCGAAGCAATCTATCATGGGGCCCTTGGGACTCTGGGCCCTTCTTATACAAATTTTCTTTATACGTGCTATCATGGGCCTGCAGGAAAACTTAAATGCCATATGCGTGAATATCCTTTGAAATTCAAATCTCTGGTTGTCAAGGAAATATGCTATTGTTGATTTCAGAGAAAAATGTGAGATTTTTCAGCATAAAACATAATTTTCAGAGAATTACGAAGCGTAAAAGAAAATCGATTGAAAGAATTAGAAACTTCATTTATTCAACCATCCGATAAACAAAATTTCAGTCCTCTGTCTTGAGTGAAAGTAATTTTTAAAAGCAAAAAAGAAAACCACTGCACCGAACCCAATGCTTAGCATGGACCACAAGGGACCCCCACGGGGGGCCTTTGGGGACCCTGACGGATTTTTAATATAGCCTATGTTTCATCCCGGTACATTTTCTAACTACATACAAAATTTCAACTCAATCGGTTCAGTAGTGTTTGCGTGATTGAGCAACAGACAGACAGACAGACACCATTCAATTTTTATATATTAGTATGATGATATTTTTTATTTCATTGGCTGGTAGGCTTTTTTGAGAATGAAGACGGACGTCGGCATTAGGTTGTTCTTAACGATATGTTTCAATAGATTGTCAGTTTATAGAAGGCTACGACGTATGGACTCAAATATCTCTGTCAATACTGGTATTACTATCTGGATCTCCAGCGTAGGAAGTCAGTACCATAGCTACCACACTAACACAGCCCTCATACATCGTTCGTTTGAATGAAAAATCCCACATATAAGCGATGCGTCAATCAAAAACACGACGTCCTTCAGAGCACTCCAGTCCACAGTGTCTATTGATCACCACTCCCTCTTCAGAGAGAACAACTTCAGGTGCTCCAGCCGGCGGGAGGCGATAATTCCAGTGAGCCCCGCAGACCCTGACTTTGACATCAACGCGAGGGTGAATGGAAATCGAAGCCGATGAGTGAGGATGGTGGCGATCGGAGAACGGCGGCAAGGAGAGGATCCCGGGGGAAGGCTGAAAAGTTTAAGAGTGTGTAGAGGAGGTGAGGAAAAGGGAAAGGGAGCGAGGTGTTAAAGAAAAGAAAGGGCGATGAGGGAATCGGCCAGCGACGTGATGAGGCGGAAGGATTATGATATCAAAAGGAGGAGTTTGGGTTGGCTTCCATCCAGTAAATATATCTGGGAATCCTTGGTTTACGCAGGGGGTCGGGATAGAGTCGACTTTTCCTCATCCCCATTAATGGCAGTGGTACAAACTCGACTCGAACCCCCTCGCCGTTGGAATCCGAGAGAGATTGCGAAACCTTAGTCGGCCCTATGTCTTCCCTTCATCTCTTCCCTTTAAAAAACCTCCCTTGAATGCCTCTACGCTTGTTCCCGTAGCAGTGTCTCCCTCTCAAATGTCTCCTCGTCCCAATGACTGCGAAGGGTCTTGTGCGGGGGAACGGTGGCCTTTAAGAACCGCAATCACAGAAGGAGCTAGGAAAATGACACCCATTTAGTGAAATCCCTCAGGATCTCGGAACACCAGCGATGTAATTTATTTCATTTATTTAATTTCACTCTTGGTGTACTCACTGAATTAAATCGTATGTACTCACTCTACACAATGGTTTGAGTCTACTTCAGGAGCAATACGGAGTTTAAATACTTATTAAATACATTATTCACTTATGACTCGAATAAAAATCATAACTGAAAACTATACAGCAATGATTTAAGCAATAGCCAATCCAAGAAATAATAGCTTGCTTGATCATTCCATCTTGTCCAAATTATGAATCGCAAAGTTGAAATAAAAAGAAATTATTTATTACCTATCACAGTACACAAACCATGAAACACCTCAAGGATTCATTATTTTAGAAAAATGCTGCATCTGTGAAATTAAATAATCTAGGTAAGTATGTCTGCAGACGCAATCCGACAGCCATTCATTAGGCTTTTGTACGAGTGGTTAACTTGTAAAGCGTAGGTTTTAAAAATTTGGATGAGGAATGAAAATAGAAAATAGATATCAAATCGGACGAAAATTTGGTAAAGGAGTCGTGCAATAGGGAATTGTATATGGAGATCTAAGTGACTTCTATATAAAAGAAAGAGAGCAGTTCAGCTATGGAAGAGGAATTGATATAAAAGTACCTGCGTTATGTCGAAGAAGATCAATGAAAGAAAGATTTGGCAATGCCTTCTATCTGCCTTTCGGGCGATGAACCATAAAGAATAGGGTGTAAATCAAACGAGCAAGGTGGTATTCGGAATCCCAAACCTGAGTGTTTGAAAAGGGAAACATATTTCCTGTCTGTAACTGTCACCATGATAAACATAAACGTTTTTAGATTGACAAACATGCATTAAGAGGTTTTGACAATTTACAGAAAGGAAAAAGAAATTCAGGATGGTAAAACGAGTTTAGCCATCCTTCGTAATGAAAATTCCTCCAGAGGATAACTTGTATTTAACAGTAAATATTTTTGATTACGCAATAGAACCAGTTACGCTCATAATATTATATCATGTTTATGCTTAAAGCTGTTTGAAAAGCACAATAAAGAAAAATATTTCAATAAACGAAGAATAGTAATCTCTCATTCTACTGTGAGTGAAGATTTTCGAAGAACTATGCATAATAATAACGACAAAGCAAGTACATTCCAAGGTAATAATCGTGCAAAATCTTACCTGCCAAATATTGAGAGAAGTAAAAGATGGCAACCCCGTCTCAATTAATGATAAGTGGTACGTATGATCCACATAATGTAATTCATAGCTGTCAATCAAGCCTCCAGTGTAACAATGAAGTTTTAGTGAAATAAACTTTTTTATTCTTCCTTTCCTTCTTCTTCCTACATTAAAAACACTTCTAACTAAAGATATATTAGCTGGTACCACGTTGATTTAAGATCAAAGACGTCATTATCTTGAGTGATGACAACAACCGATATATATTTGAACCTCACGCAGAAATATTCCACCGAAGCCCAACAATGTTTGAGCTTCACAATTGTGTGGAAACCAGTGCTTACATCTACACAATCATCTACATTCACAAAATACCGTGCGATACACACCCAGGGTTTGTTGCAAGGGACATACCAGGCACGCAACACTTGTCCCAGTTCAAGGTTAAACCCCGCACGCTTCCCACACACCCTGGCGCCAACCAAAAGCATGAGAGCAATGCACAGCCATTCCAGAAAAGAGGAGTAAGCTACGTGTTAACATGCAGTAACAGGGACAAGATACTACATCGGATTTTCACTTGTAATATAACTCACTCATGCATACTAAAAGATACTAATTCATGCCAAAAATATAATAATGCAGGGCATTCCTAGTGGGGAAAAGTATTTATAATAATAATAAATTACTAGTGTATCCAGTTACATTGTTTCCGTCATGGCTGGTCGTTGATTTTTATGTTCTTATCACTGGGCTTTTACTCTTTTTGAGCAGACCTATGGCACGAGGATTACATGCATTATATCGTTATTGTTATATTTGGTTATTAATGGGGATCGGGTATGTGAGGATTTAATACTAACTTCCCACTAAAAAGAGTTATGGTTCAAAATCTACAAGAGGCAGATATTTTTCTGAATCCTTAAATCACAATACTCTAACCACAGAATGTAACTTTACACTGCTGTCCCTTGTCATCTTCCTCTAACTGCAGGCTCCCTACTATAATTTCACTACTCTACATTTTCCCTATCACTGTACCTTATTTGGGAAGATGACCCGTAACTGAGGTCATTTACGCCAAAGAGAAAGGTAAGGTAGTTGATAAGGGAAGAATTGTTAAGAGATTATGGTAAGAAAAGAGTGAAACCCGGTGTCGGAATCAGCGTTCTCTTAATTAAAAGTGCCAAGGTGACCACCGTTCAACGTTTCAATCGAGAGACGGAGAGCTTGTTCTTGAGGTGACCTCCACAAGACGCCAATCGGATCGGGATTCTAATGAAAAAGCTCAACCTCCACCGGAAAATGTACCCCTGCCTTCGGAATGGGAACCCAGTACTAAAGGTACCCTTACCATCTAACCCACCTATTCTTTCTGGAAAGAATAGGTGGGTTAGATGGTAAGGGTATAACACAAATAACCAACCACAAATAACCAACTACATCAATCATTATCACACAATATTGAATGACATTTTAGTATACCGTTGTTTTAAAAGCGAATGTTTACGGCACAACTTTGTGGAAATTACGTAATAGTTACTTCTCCCACTTTATAACTAAAGATTTTGGATTCGAAATAAACTGTCGTTAGTAAGTTGTGGAATGTTATTCGGGATTTCCACCGGGTCAGGTTCTCCATTGCGGCCGACTATGTCGTTATTAAGGGCAGTGGCCATTTACTAAAATATCATTACACTATTTTAATTCCTGCGGAATTTTCAAATTCATTCGTCAATTGCAATACGATACCATGGATACCCGAGAGATGACGAAGGACCACCATATGTTCTTTGCAGTCGTTTTTCTTCAACAAACAGTTACACAAAAAGAAGCTGAGTGGTCGCCCATATGGGAGCGTCACATTACAATCTATACTGGCTTGATAAAAAAGAACTGTTATCGTGACGCGGGGAAGAAAGCGTCCCGGGAAACACCAATTCCATCAAAGTGATCCATGTGCAACAAGAAAAGAGGAAACTCCAGGCAGAAAAAAATTTATACCATGGAGACGATTGGCAATGGCATGCGAGTGACGGGAAGAGGAGGAGAATGAACGAAAGGAGTAAAAGAAGAAGAATAATAGTCGACAGCTTGGCTTTCCTTGCTGTTTCGAGGAAAAATAGTCGAAGATTTTGGAGAGAGAGATAAGAACTCCGTTAATGGAAAGAGAATAAGTCGAAAGGAAGAAGGAAAAGTGGATAAGATAATGTCCTGGTGTTAGTGAATACATAAAAGAGTGCTCTGCTGCTGATAGGAGAAGAGGGGTGGAGGGGGAATGAGGGATTGGGGAAGGGGGATGGTATGAACGGGAGTTCCCTAGACGTTCAAAAAATTAAAATCACCAGCAACTTCTAAAGGCAATGCTTTGTCCTTTCCCTCTTCAACGCAGCTTTTTCAAGTTGGCGTGTGATATCATGTCCATCTCTTGTTCCATGCTTTTGACGAATGTAACTTTGAGCGGTTCTCTTGGTTTCTTTTTTTTCGAATATATAGTGATTAGGATCTGATCATGTCATTCTACATTTTGAATCAGATTTATTACACTGTTTACAATGGCAATCCAATTTTTTCGTTTTTATTAATAAAACTAGTTCATTACTGTTTTAACCATACAGCTTGTTTTTGACAGTTTCCTCTTGATCCATATTTCCCATTGTCTTGACTTGTAATTTTGACTTTTACCCCTTTCCTGCAAGTCAATCTCTCACATCCATGTAATAATACTCTCCAAACGAAAATTTTAAATTAACTTTTTCCTAGTCTAAATGTTTTAAACGAGAGGAACTAATAAGTTCTTTTTATTTAAACCTTGCTTTGCAGGGACTATCATATTTTATTCTCTGCCTCGCATTTATTGACGTTATTAATAGGTTATTAAATTCATAGGCAAAAATGTTCGGCCTGTCTCATGATGGTGTAGTCTATTCATATATGTGTTTGAGAATTCTGTTTGTTACTTCCACTGCCATTGTTTTTGTCCTTCTGATCTCCTACTTACAATATTCTAAGAGTGGGTCTCTCGGGTTTCCATCCAGTTCCTGGCTCCATGTACAACGTTTTGACAGCTTACTCCACTGTCATCCTCAGGGTGATGAGTGCCGTCTAAGAAAATTGACAGATTTGTGCATCTCAAGCCTGAAGAGTCATCAGATGACACCGACTCTCCCGAATTAGGATATATAAGTCGGCTAATTTTCTTGATGGCACTTTTTTATGGCATAGAATTATGGGCTCATGCCTCTAACTCTAAAGATGTATTTCGGATACAGAAAAGGGCTATTACAATTCTTACGGGTTCACACCCTATGGAGCATTGTAAACCTCTTTTCATACCAATGGGTATTGTGACTCTATATCCTCTATATGGCCATTACATTAATAGACGTGTATGTGAGGTTAAAAAAAACCTGAGTTCCTTAGAAACAGGAGTCGATGTTCACCATTACTTCACTAGGAAAAAGGACAATTTTTTGGTACCCCACTGTAGATTGTCCAAAAGCGCCGACTTTTTTAATCAACATAAGCTAAGATTTTGCAATCTTCTGCCACAAGAGGCTAGGATCATCAGCTTGCCAAAGTTTGAAATGTTTATTCACAGTTGGATCTTGTCTGAAGCATTTTATTATTTGCAGGAATTTGTCGAGAGTGATACCTCTGTAATCAAATTTTAAATTCTGTGTGTGTCTTTTATAAATGTTTTGACAGTAAATAATGCATTTTTTTTGTTAATGTCAAATAAAAATTTTTATTATTATATTACGACGACAGCGGAGTAAGTTGTAGGAAGGTTGGACAAAGAGCCATTAACTCGGAATGGAAACCCGAGAGATCTTCATCCAGTCAATACATCGGGAAACCCTGTAGTATTCAATATTCTAAGAATTTGTACAGTATTTTGAGCATTTTATTCATATACATTTTCACAGTTTGCGACTATTAATTATAGATAGCGGATATTGTGAAACTTCTTCATTAAAATTTAATTTTTTTAAGTTTTCTTTCATTCATGTTATTAATTCCTCAATAAATAAATAAAATACTTATTTCAATTGGTGGCAGCCTTGTATAACACCACTTATTTTCTTTGATACCTTCTTACGTCCCTATAAATGAACTCATTTTTGGTGCAGCGGTGGGGTCCAAACGCGTACTGGTGTTGGGGAAGACACCTTTTTCTTCAAACGTCTTGGTCATCCGCTGAACCAATTTCCTTCCGAACCATTATCCGCTGGTGCTAGTGAGACTAAATGGACCGTAAATCTACGCCTTTTTATTGTCCTTTTTAGGTTTTCGTGACCATTGTAGTCCCTTTCCATCAGTGAGAGTTACAGCGTTTATTCTCGCTTCTTGTGTGAATACGAGCTATAAGTTATGCATGGAGGCGACGATCAATCAGAAGAAGCTGCTGTGATTTGTGAGCCCATGAGAACGGAAAAGTGGATTATACAATTTTTAGAGAAGCGGTAGAGGAATGCATCCCGTAAGTTTCATTTCTGTTGATGGACGAAGGAAAGGTTATCAGAGAGGGAACATTCCAAAGTTTAAACATGTGTTTACATTGAGAGTACACTGCTTATTTAAAATTAAAAGTAATAATATCAGGCAAAAAGTGGTTTTTAGTTAGTGTATCATGATTGAAATACTTTCAATGGAATTTATGGGCAGGTTACCTATTACCAAAAAGAGAGGTTTTTCCAAAAACTTCTGGCTGAAACATGGGAAGGCTACCACATTGTTATTGATTTATTATCTAAAGGAGCAGTGACATACAGAACAACTCTTATTTATGGCAGTAAAAAGGTATAAAAATATTTTATAATTAATTTCACTCTCCCTTAAACTTATCGAATATGACTCTGCTATTAAAGCTAATTAGGTGCCACGGTGTTGATGAATGGGGATATGATGCGCTGAGGAGTTATTTTGCATTAATTGGCTCGTTAGCTGTGGCGGAAAGAATCTCTTAATGATATAATTTTTGTCCGCTGACTCACATTATACTTAAAAATAAAAATATGCTAAATATTATAAGTTCAAATGGTAGCACGTATATGACTATTTATCACTGACATAGGCAAACAAAAAAATCAAGAAAAATAATATTAAGTTAACTCCTTTTCTGGTTGAATTACCACAAATATCACTGATGAACTTTAACTAAAAAAACACTATAATGATGAGTGTTGATTGCTTTTGAGCTAAATTGTTCGAATTCTATACGGAAATCAAAAGTATTTGATGAAAAAGTTGAAAAAAAACGATACAAATTCCACGAAAGAAGAAAGAGCATGGGAACTTTTATAAGGGAAAAAAATAATCCCTTCATAAACGGAGTTTTATCCAAATCCCTAATAACCAGAAGCATTAAATAAGGATCACACATCCACATGCTCGTTGAAATAGGATTTCCAGCATCTAATTCCTCCGATATAACGAAAGCGAGTAATGAAATAAAAAGTCAACAGGAAACTACAGCTACGATTGCATCATACGTGAACAGTGTATTTCAGATTCAACGCACGTTCTTGACAGTTTAATTAACGTCTATTAATAGTCGCACTATTTTCTTCATACAGCCACTTAATTACATAATCTGCATTTGAAAGTGATGTCCTCTTTCATGCACGGATCATAAGGTATTTCATATACAATTTGAGGACAACTAAAAATGAGCAGAAATAAGCGTTTGGTTAGGAATAAAATATAGTTATAAACTATATAAAAATAGGTATTAGGATATATAAAAATATATTGACGAACTTTACTCCTTTTCCATTTTTGATCATTTAATCAATCCGTTTTGGGAGATTTAGTTCGAAGAAAGTTATGGAAATGTTTTAAGGAATATAAGTAATTTCCATTAATTAATTTAAGGACTTACTAGCTGGTTTAAAGGACAGTTCCATTTCAATAACATTCCAGATTAACGTAAAGTTTAATTTTTTGTAGTAGTTAGCCCATATATTTCTTAATCAGTTATAGAGTGGCTCACAAAATCGGAGTGGTAAAGTTACCTTAAAAATAATACGCATGCGTTGCAACTTTTAGAAAAAAAATTTAATTACTGTGAAATAAACAAATGACTCGGTACATAGTCATACCCATGGGTACAATGACATAGACCAAAGAAATGAAATTTTGCATGATAAAAAAGTAATTTCACTCAAATAGTATTTATGGTCTAATTTTTGGCATGCAAGATTGGAATAATGTACATCAATTTGATGTGACGGTTGATCCAGTTGATCCAGTGATCTTACCGCATGGCTGGATTTAAACACTCAAACCCCCCGTCACACTCAACATCCAGGCAGCACTACGCCCCGACGATTTCCTCCTCGTCGCTCCCAAATGGATTTTGAACCCTAGAAAAATATTTTTTTTAAATTTCCAAATGGGCGCCACCAGGGCCAATCCTCACCCCAATCACTTGCTCACGAGTCGGTAGAGCGAGAAAAGAACTCATTTAAGGGTAGTGGGTGCCATCCCGAATAATCCACCCCAACCACATTGGTTGAAGGTGTCGAATAGGATGAACAGGCACACATTAAGCAATTGAACGACCACGTTTTCGTAACCATCAGAATAAATAACAATTTATTCAAAAACATTCACAGAACACGATATAACACTAATTTTTGATATACGCTTCCTAAAACTAATGAACAATGAAGTGATTTGTTAGTGGGTGAATGAACTGATGAACAAGAACCAAAATGAATTACATATAACATAAGGATTCCCCCAAAATATACAAGCTCCTCGTTCTCCGAAGGATTTCAAATAAGAACAATGAACGGGAGAATAGTGATAAAATATCTCAAAGAAATGAGGAGTTGATAACTGCACGCTGCACAGTGACTTGTTAACACTTGTCGGCTCACAATGGGGGTTCTTAAGTTGGATGAGAGAAAGAATCACTGGTAAGGCCAATCTCCGGGAATTGGGAGATTTAAGAGTACTTAGATATTTGCGAGAAGCGGTTCCAATATGGTCGTTGCTCCTCCAGCAGTCTTCAGGTACTCGTTGACGATGGCACGGAAAACGGGAGGTCAAACTTTGCCTGCCACCGAATTCCAACACCCTTTACCCATGGTCCTTTCCACACGCCTCGGCTGCCTCGTCATTCGGCCCACCTCTCTCTCTCAGTCCACAACTCCAGCGCGACATGCACCCGTCACTTTCAGTTCAGTTTCTCCTCCTGTACCTTCACTGTGCGGCCCTTTTAAACACTCCGGCCTTGGGTTTTAACCAAACAAGCGACATACCAAATCATAGTTTCATGCGCGGTCGCTCGTAAGCGATCTGTGCCCGCTCAACTCAAATCACGCTAAAGGCGCGACCACGGAGAAAAGGCGACCGGTAAAGGTAAGAAAGGAGCCTACAGTTACAATATTTAAGCACTTTTGCCACAGTATTTATCCGTAAACATTTTCTTCGTCAGACCTTAGCATCCTTAAGAGCCTTTATTCATTTATAGTCGTGTGGGTCAATTTATTTACATAAAAATATAAAAATAAATAGTGAGGTATGCATTAAAAATACGCGTATGAACATTGTTAATAATAAAATGTTATTTAAAAAGAAGGAAGCTCATGTTTTTATAATTATTTTTTGTAGCAATTATGCAAAAAGCCAAATCTTCATCACCATCATCTCTAATGATTTATTGAGACACACCTCTTATTCCTGATCTCCTAATTGGAAAACTTATTTCCCAATATGCCATGAGGCCAAATGATGTAACTTAAATGTTTCTTCCAAATGACTTAAAGATTTTCACATACATGAATGTCATGGTACATCGTGCAGGTTTTAACATACCTATTAAGAGTTGAAAAAAAGGTGTTTCAGTAGCAAAAAATATGGGCTTTTTTATCAATTTGTTTGGTCAAACATACTATGCATAAAAAAACTCATTAACAACACAGCTACTTGTTCTAATTTGAAGCTGCATTTCAACTACTACCAGAAAGTTGGGAATAAAGCAAATTGACCCACACGACTATAAATGAATAAAGGCTCTTAAGGATGACGAGGTTTTGACAAAGAAAATATTGACGGATCAACACTGTGGCAAAAATGCTTAAATATATTTTTATGTACTTAATTCCAATCTAGCATGCCAAAAATTAGACCATAAATACTATTTGAGTCAAATGACTTCTTTATCATGCAAAATTTCATTCCTTTGGTCAATGTCATTGTACCAATGGGTACATGTCATGTACTACGTACCGAGTCATTTGTGTATTTCGCAGTAGTTTAATTTTTTTTCTAAAAATTGCAACGCATACGTATTATTTTTAAGGTAACCTTACCGCTCCGATTATGTGAGCCGTTCTATAACTAATTATCAAATACATTGACTAACTACTAGAAAAAAATTAAACCACGTTAATCTGGAATGTTGCTGGAATGGAACTCTCCTACAAACTAAGTCTTAAATTCATAAATGGGAATTACTTATGTTCCTTAAAACATTTCTTAAATTTTCTTCGAACTAAATCTCCCAAATCGGATTGATTATGATAAAAAAGGACAAAGGACGAATGTTCCTCTATATTCACCACGGGAACTGTGAACAGAGGAGACTGTGAAAAAACTTGGGAGGAGGACATAAGCAAAAGCTGACCTTTTTCAGCAACTTTCCTCCAACGACGTGGCATTACCAAAACTTTTCACTGATATAGCATATATCAAAGTAAATAATGGAGATTAAGAGCATAGGTTTTTTGGCAAGACATAAATATTTCACGCCACCTAAAGCTATACGTAATGAAGACGGTGGTTATTTACGTGGAAGTGGATCATATTTATCAAAGTTTTCTTTATATACGACGGCAAACTTAAAAGTAAGGTTTCCATTTTTTTTTCGTAGAAAATGACAATTATTCACATTGTTGGATACATCGTTGGAAAGGTCATGGATTCAGCTATTTTTCGATGTAGTCACCCTGGCGCTCGATGACTTATCTCATCCGCACGATGAACTTTTGTATCCCGTCGTCATACCAGCTTCCGTCCACGTTGCGAAGATAGGCGTTGACCTCTTCTTGCAGGTCGTCGTCCGTCGCGATCTTCATCCCTCCTAGGTGTTTCTTCAGGGCGAGGAACATGTGGAAATCACTGGGTACGACGTCGGGGCTGTACGGAGGGTGCCCGATCACTTCCCACCCAAACTTCGAGATCAGCTCCTGCGTCTGATTATCCGTATACGGGCGCGCGTTGTCGTGATGAAATGAGACCCCCTTCGTCAGCATTCCTGGACCACAAGAGGCAACGCGTGGGATGTGCGGAAGAAGTTGTGCGCCGTTTTTTGAACCTTATCGTAACGGGTGATGAAAAATGGGTTCACCACTATACCCCCGAGACGAAGCAACAGTCTAAACAATGGAGCCACCCGGCGTCTCCAAAACCGAAAAAGGTCAAACAAACTCTGTCAACCGGGAAGGTCATGAAAACAGTGTTTTGGGACCGAAAGGGAGTATTGTTGGTGGATTTCATGCCCCATGGAACCACTATCAATAAGGCAAGATACTGCCACACACTACAAAAGCTTCGGCGCGCCATCAAGAACAAACGTTCAGGAATGCTGACGAAAAGGGTCTCATTTCATCACGACAACGCGCGCCCGCTTATGGCTAATCAGACGCAGGAGCTGATCTCGAAGTTTGGGTGGAAAGTGACCGGGCACCCTCCGTACAGCCCCGACGTCGTACCCAGTGATTTTCACATGTTCCTTGCCCTGAAGAAACACCTAGGAGGGATGAAGATCGCGACGGACGACGACCTGCAAAAAGAGGTCAACGCCTATCTTCGCAACGTGGACGGAAGCTGGTATGACGACGGGATACAAAAGTTCATCGTGCGGATGAGGTAAGTCATCGAGCACCAGGGTGACTACATCGAAAAATAGCTGAAGCCATGACCTTTCCAACGATGTATCCAAAGATGTGAATAATTATAATTTTCTACGAAAAAAAATGGAGACCTTCCTTTTAAGTTTGCCCTCGTATAATATATAAACAATGTGATTGTTTGTAATTTCATCCAGTCATGCTAAATATTGGCCAATAAATAATAATTCCGATGTTATAATCAGCATTGATAGCTCGAACTTCCAGCCATTGCAAAATTGGTACATAAATGCGTGTACATTAATTATAACTTTATGTAGTGGCCGCAGTTTAATAGTCTATGCCTTATTTTATATAAACATATCGATGGTTAAGAACCAATACCTTCTATCTCCAAAATGTTCATTGTTCAGGAGACTGGAAAAAGTAATTATTATGTCTACTGAAGTATTAATGGCAGCTAACGCCACTGTTCACTTTTTTACCATCAATAATTAAACTGGAGACAGGAGATTTTTCCAGTAGATTCTTTTATTTTTTTCTGATTTACCAGCATCAAACTTCATTTTTGAGAGGAAATGGAGATAGAAGGTTTTGGTTGTTAACCATCGATATTTTCAGCGGGATATTGCATAAGGTTTACACAAATATCAAGATTTTACATCGAAATATAATGGGATATTAGAAAAAAACGTTCTCATTATTACTTACACGTTTAGTGAGATACGAAAAATTAAACATTAATTATATTATTATTTCATAAATAGCAGAAGTCTAATGCATTTTTACATGCATGTATTCTTAAAAATACTTATGACTTTTGGCATAATTAATTGTAAAGCTTCCTCGTGACCATGAAACTTTTCATGATTTGTAATGAAACCGGTGAGTATCTAAAGTTATTGTTATAGATTATTTATTTCTGCTCCTTATGATCGAGCCTTATTGAGATAAGAGAAAAAAAAGCAGTAAAAGGTAAAATGGTCCTGAGCCTTAGATAGGACATTGGGTTTATATCACAAGAAAGACTTTAGCTCTAATAAAATATAAACTTTTCAATTAAATTCTGACACGAAGATAGCAAGACTTCTAACTGCACACTGTATCCGCCAGTCAAGCGAGATTATAAATACTAGAGGGTCAATTATTATTTTTTCCCTTATACATCACCAACTAAAACCAAATGAGAGGAAAAAAAACTGATGGCCAGGACCGTAGCTTAATTTTCATCAATTTTCCTCCTTGATTCATTTTAAAACTATTCTTATCACTGCAGGCCTTGCCACATGCCGTTATGATAGCCTAAAATATATGCATAACAAACTAAAATCTACGATTTCGTAATGCCCAAATTTTTAGAAGTAAGCTCGAATAACGATATAATTTTAAAAACATTTTGGTGTGCCCTAATATTGTATAATTATAGCGTAAATGCAAATGTGGTTTATAACACAAGCTATGAAACATCGCAAACGGAGATAAACTCGACTGACCTTCGACTTCTCGCCTTTACGGGAGGCTCACTGTAAGAATATACAACAAATATACAAATCTAGTGCACAATCATTAATGCATTATCAAATGTTCTAGTGAAATTACGAAGTTTATTAAATACAAATTTAAAATTATTTAATTTCTAAACTACTGGTTGGCTGCTCCCTTCGGTCAACTTTAAAACCATAACGTACCCTTAAGATATCTGATAAAAAGCATCCCCTATATCAAGGAAATATCCCCAATTAAGGAATATGGTACAAAAAATGAAACGGAGGGTTTATAATTCAAGATATTCAGCAAAAGAAACATTTTTATATCCCCTTCATCACCTTAGCCTCGTCGTCCATCGTATTAAATGAGTAATAAGATGCGGTGGGAAATTTAATCTCAAAAGAAGGAGCAGAAGAAGGGGTTAATAAGCATGTCACAAGAATAGAGAGACGGTGAGAGAGGAAAGGTTGGGCTTCAGTTGTGCCGTGAGCTAAAGGGGATGCAAATGTATGCGGAGAAACCGAGAAGAGATTACATCTGGTAACATCTTAAGGCGATTCAACAAAAGATATTGCTCGAGTGAAATACAGTGACTACCATAAATTTTCTTAACGGTTGCTGCACTTGGCCTATACACTAAGTTTCAATTTCTTCACTTACTATCTTTCCTATGATCCCAGATAACGTTACGCAGCTCAGACATTCCATAATGAGAAAAGAAAGGTTAGATCATGTGTGATTTTACTAAGGTATAGAATACTGTCATAAGCTATTCGAACGATTCAAACCACCTGTGGTAACACAACTAGATATGTTAGGTAGTGCTCTTGGCATATTTGTAAAGATATTAGAACAAGTAAAGTGCTAGCAAAATAAGCTCATGACAGACCTTGAGGAAGGACGTAAAAAAGATAATGGTGAAGAGTTTCATAAGGAGTGTAGCTTTGTATGGTGCGGAAACCTAGACTAAGGGAATAGGCTAGACAAGAATATAGAATATAATAGGAGGATAGAATAGGCTGCAGGAGTTTGAGATGTGAGTGTGGAGGAGGACGGAAGAAGAGTGGTGGACAGCAAGGAAGGCATGGTTGGTAAGGAGAGGACACTTCAATTCTTTCTGAGGAATTTAATATAACTATAGCATTGACAAGTGGTACTAAAATTAAACGTTATTCATACAATAAATCTCCGGATCAATTTAAATGTTTTAGGTAGGCAAAGTCATTGGACAAATTTTGACTGATGAACTCGTTAGATGATATGACAAAGAGTGTAACATGTCCATTGTGCGTCTCAGCTAACACCATCGTTTTTGAGTGTCCTGCCTTATTAAAATTAAAGTTTTACATTTAGTGTGATAAAATGCTTAAGTACTGTGGTAGCTTTTGCATAATCGCTGAACTTTTAAAAGTAAAGTTTTGGAAGTCTAAAATAAACAGATTTATAAACTGAAATGTAGTGGAAATAAATTTATCAATTTTGTGCATTCCTCAGCACCATAAACTAAAAAGAACTTCAATAACAATAGGTGAGAAATGCTCACAACGGATTCTGAAATGAAGACGGAGATATAAATTAAAATAACGTAGCTTAAACAAGAATTAAAGATTAGATATACTTAAGAAGAATAAGAAGAAAAAAATGAATGGGTCTAAAAGCAAGTATTTAGATGAATATTAACATTAAAACTTTCATTTTTTAAGCACTAAGAAACACATATATTCATTTATACTTAGAATATTGAGGAAGATGATGTAAAAACAGGAAGATATTTTGTTCGTGGTGATTAATCCGAAGCGAGGAAAAAGTAGGACTAGTGAAAACTAAGAACTAGGATAATAAAAGCCAGAATATGAAATAAAGAAAACAAAGCCAAATTAATCTTGAGTGGACGGACGGCTGAATAATACTGAATTAAAAGTTTCGGCGAAGGAATTAAAAAGCGACTGTAAATGAAAAATTTATATTGCCCGTAAAGTAATTTCGACTAAGAGTGGGTTGTGGGGGAAGAGAACGTCAGGACCCTCGCCTCTCCTTCCCCTGGCTTCATGATTAATGTTAAAGTATATAATTGTAGTAGTAATAAAATAATATGACTGGTCTATGGTTAGGAAATCCGGTTTTGCTAATGGCTAACATAAGGTGTAGAAGAAGATTCATTCTGAGGTAGCATTTTTTGTGAAAAAAGTACATGTAACTGGAAGGAAAGCCACCTAAAATATTACCAATTCCCGCAGAAAAACTTAGCTGAGAAAGAGAGCTGATGATTAATGTTAAAGTATATAATTGTAGTAGTAATAAAATAATATGACTGGTCTATGGTTAGGCAATTCGGTTTTGCTAACGACTAACATAAGGTGTAGAAGAAGATTCATTCTGAGGTAGCATTTTTTGTGAAAAAAGTATATGTAACTGGAAGGAAAGCCACCTAAAATATTACCAATTCCCGCAGAGAAACTGTAAGCATTCGGGAATGTGACCCACAAGTAGAGAAGATTGTTGAGATGAGCAGCGTGTAAACGCCTGGATTATCTGGAGAAGGGTGGAGAAAATCTTGACTGCGGCATCTTACCTAAAGGGGATCAGTTTTTTGGTCCCATCCGACTGAATGGACACATTCGAAATGATTTCCACAAGTTAGAATAGGTATTCCACAGAAACATTTCAGCCAATGCCTGGAATGAAACTAAGTATGATGGAGAGTCAATATTCTTCTTATTACCACAGCCAACATATGCTATGGGTACTATGAGTGTATATGCGTGAAGGGACAGCTATCTTCCCTAAACTGGAAAATGGCTCAATTAAAGCTAAGAATGAGGTGGATGAAAAAAATTGGCGACCGAGTATACTGAGAGACCAACATGGAGCTTCAGCTCATGGGAAAAAGCAAACCTCCTATAGGAAACAGCAATTTACGGTTTGTGTAGCGCATAGTTATCTCTTAGTACCATCATAAAAATTCTACCATGGCTTATGCTCCTAAATAAAAAACTTGAATGGAGCTCTCAAATCCATTGTATTAAATATATTTTGGAGCTCTCTTAACGATAGTTAGGCTGTACTAACAAGCAGATCTACTGCTTTTAGATAGTCATTTTGAAGGATATATATTTGACCATGGAGTTTATAGTAAATGCTTAGGAAGCAAAAAAGGCATTTCGTCTTCCAATGACAGCAGTGGTCATGCCATTAGATAGTGCATTTTTTGCTCATAAATTGATATCATTCCTGATGACACTAGCAGATAACAGGACATCAGTTGCAGAATTTAATACAATTGCTTTTTCCTGTAAGTTTGCGAAGAGATTACGAATTTTTTTTTCCGTATTATTTAAAAGAGACACAAAACAAAAAAAGACAAAATTTCGGCATACTTTTGTTTTCTTTGATTAAAAAGTAATGGAAATTCTGATCACACTTGGATGCCTAAATTCTCGGAGAGGAAAAGAAGAGATGAAAGAAAGGCGACATGCATGGAATCGCATCGCATTAAGTCCGCTCATGGTTTCTTTTTGCGGATAAAACTTGCATCGTTATGGAAGTACTAGGAAACTATGAAATATTTTGCGAAAAGTCCAGATAAACATTAATCTTTTATTAAAACCATTTACAGGCATAGCGGCTCAGAAAATTGAGAGTAGATGCATTTCTTCCAGAGAAGTATTATCTCCTATTAATGCATAAATTCCAAGGGAAGTATTTAATTGCTTCAAGAAATTAAAAATAAATTTAAACCAAAGAACGACACCAAATTCTTTTACCAGTACTTTTTTCTTTTCTGACATAAATGTACCTTGCTACGTGAACCCTACCTGCCCCATACCCCTTATTCCTAATACCTCAAGCTCCATTAGCAATCCCAAGTGAACACGACCGTAAATGGCCAGACGAATTTATTAATGTTCGCGACCACTCACTCAAGTGGCCAATGCTCTTTGGGGCCAATGGAATACTAATGGCCACATGTGGAATTTGCTGATGAAAAGTGGCCTTTACCACAGACCCATCTTCCATTACATTTGACACACAATGAAAAGAATATATTTAAATTTGGAGCTTATTTTTCTCTCTAGACCTCAATTAATTAAATTTAATTACCTTTAAAATGTGTCAACTAGGTCTTAAATTTGAATTTCGTGCGCAATTCATGTGATAAAAGTGGTCCATCGAAGCGACTATATAAATTCGATGTAGTTACGTTAATAATGGGACCTTAAAAGCGAACACCTCAATTATTTTCTAGATTGGTGTATAAAGTACTAATAGCTTTTTAATAGTTGGAAAATGCATAAAATTGATCTAACAAAACTTTTGAATATCCTGCGTTCCAATCCTAACGTCTGCAAACTATAAAAAGATCTTCATACTCTCTTTGAGACTCATTTTCTTTGAGACAAAGGGAAAACTATAAAGTCGTATACCTCTCATCAATCTTTTTCCCCTTGTAATAGCAGGAATTACTTTTAAAATATAAGAGGTTAAAACCGTGATTATTTTTATACATTTCATGCAATTGTGATATCTGTTTCGTGGACATTATTATTACAACCTACTACTATATAAATTGAATACTTTCGAGTATCATGTGATGCAATAATTATTTTTTTCTATTCACTCTGCTTACCATTGGAGATACCAATAAGCCACTGCTTGACCACACAGGTGAAGAGGCCATGACCAAGCAGGGTGCTTACGGCCGACTTGAAAGTGCCAATCATGGCCGCATTGGACTTATGCAGCCACTTCATTCCAGTAGACTACAAAATGGGTACCAGCGATTTTCACCTCGTGCCTGAATTTGTCTGTTCATAATTTCATTTAGTTTCATTTTCTTTTCATTATTTCACATTTCGCTTGATGAAAAAGAATGCCTTTTCTTTACGAATGATCGTAATTAAAGCATTTTTGAAGTTCGTATAACTATAAATGTTTGAAGGATTAGGAGGGTATTGCACTTGGAAAAAAACGATTTAAATTTGTTCTTCTCATTTTAATTCCTATTTTACTTATAATGCTCTTGTCTGACTACCTAATGTGGACTCTTTAAAAATTTAATGCATGAGATATAAAACTTTGAATTCCATAAGTTGCGCAACTAATGATAATATTTAAATTCGTTGCACAAAGAAAAGACGAAGACATGCTCACAGAGGTACGTTAACTCTCACTTCCGCTAGGGGGGATTCATACCAATCAATGATTTTGATTAGGTGATGGTTGTTTATTTCATTTAAAATGAATTAAATGCATAGAAATGCTATGGAGACCTAATTTCACTAATTGAACGAATAAAAAATTCTTTTATCATGAAGCAATTTCTATAGCTGCAGACTATTCAGCAGAAGTGCCACAGAGTGGGCGAACGGCACAGTACATTAAAAAGACTCTCTCCGAGGAAGGTGTTTGCTGCATTAATAGAGAAATACGCGCCGAGGAAGAATGTTCAAAGATTGTTAATGTAAAATAATAAGCAAAAGGGTAGCGTTTGTCCGTTACCTCCCATGATTTTAAATCCTAACACAAAAAGGTATTGCAGCAGTGGTATAATATGAACTTCGAGGAAGAATTTAAATCAAAGAATATTGTTTCCCGGATAATAAAAGGCAACTTTGGCAAAAACTTTGGCAAAAGTTTGGTAAAGCACTTCATGATGTTTTAGGATAATAAGGTACTCATGAAGAATTGTTGAAAGACAATATAAGAAAAGGAGAGATATTAAGCTAAAATTTTCGGCTCAAAGGGAGCAAAAGGTATGCAGGAGTGAATAAAGATTAAACTGCTCGTGAACGCCTAAAACAATCCATTGAGATATGAAGTTATATAGTTTGTTTTTTCGACGGTCAAGAAGATATAAAGTTGTACCCAGAACCGGTGATTTAATACAAAGTTGACCTGCATTCGGAAAGTATATCATCAAAATGTTTTATTTGCTATCCTCTCCGTGATATTTTCATAAACATCTGGGTTACCTGCAGGAACTAAGAAGAGGTGAATGATCAAACATACTTAACAGCGATATATTAACAGTGTAAATAATCAATATGCGGAATATTGTAGGAGGCAGACCATTTCCTGATTTGCAGTGCCATTTCATCTCTATGAAGTTTAAATATAGCGTACTTGCGAGCCAAATGATACTGCAATCTGTAATTCTCAGTCACCGTGGAATTTGACCAACGTCAGAGCTTTTGGCGAAAGAAGACAATAGGAATACAAATCGCTGAGATTTATGAAGCAGTGAAATGAATCATGGTCTTGACAGCACCATTACCGCTGCGATACATTTTTTCAAAGCACAGTAAGCAAAACAATGGTTGTTCGTAAATTGATGCGATCCTGTATATATTTTTGGCATTTAACGCTAAATGCGCACCATCTAGAGCCAATCCTTTGACGTTTCTAAAATAAAAAACAGAACAACTCCATTGTGTTTTAGCGGGAGAATGATTTAATGGTAAGGGCAATTTGAATTTATTCTGTTAAGTTTTTGTAATAGATGGCTTAAATAATTCCATCACACTGAATATTTGGCATATTAAGTCTTTAGAATTGTGATCGCTACTTATATTCTGTTTCATTCAAAATTGGCCCAAAATTGGTCTCTTTATGTCATAAAATAAACTCATTACAACCACAGGACATGAGAATTTTAAAGAAAGGTTTCCTAAAGAATCTGATCTATGGAACGTAGGTATAAAAGTATTTAGAGCCTTGGAGGTACTTCGGTCATGCCCCAGCCATAAATCCTTCGAAAATAATGAACACTCATCATGAAGATATTATGACGGTATTTTCCAAGAGTAGAGGCATGAACAAATGAGCTGGTGATATTGTATATATATTCAAAGATTATATTTTAGAAGTTTCTTCTCGAAATCATCTCTGCCATTTCCGTTTCTTTACCCCCGGAGAGAGTAATCAAGAGATACACCAAACTTCCTTCCTGCCTTGGCTTTTGCCGTCAAAGTTGGAAATCACGGATTCAAAATAAAAAATCTCAACTCTCACCGGCCGATTATGGTCCAGGGTTCTGTTCCATCTTTTTTAATTATTCTACCAAAGACAAATTATATACGAAAAGTAATGCATTAATTGCGGTAAGAAGGGTTAGTGAAGTAAAAAGAGCATTTATTCTTACTCTCTGATAGTAATTGGTTTTACAGAATTAGGTTTAGCTGCCACAAGAATATATTATAAGTTGTTTCCAATTTTTTTAAATATGAAATAGTTAGTTGACTTTGAAGCATGATTCAAATCGGCGTTCAACATCGTACAGTCGTATAATATGCACTGAAGAGGGAATTTATGCATGCATTTGTTACGCCAGGCTCCATAATATGCAGGTAAAATGGCATAATTATATCATACTAGCGTAAGGAGAATTTAGTGAGGCGAGGAGGAATAGTTTTAAATAAATTTGAAATAAAATATATATTCCCGGCGTTTGAGAGTAAAATCCTGAAGTATTAAGAATATTTACCGTGAATAAATTTTACTAACTTAAAATTTAAAATACCCTATAAAAGTATATTAAATCAATTACAAACTAATTAAAGATGCAGTTTTGCCATGGAAGTCATTGCAATCCTTTGTGTATTTTTGCACTCCTTTCCCAAACATTTTTCCCCACGCAGTATTTTATCGATGGCTCAAAGCTTACGTTATTAAACCTTCCGGATACTTGTTTTTGCCTTCGTGATAGTATAAGTACTAGAAAGATCATTGCATGAAATAAAAATGAAAGCATACATTTCTAGTCCTTGGTGGACAGCAGCAAAATCTATAAATGAAAAATATGAAATGGAAGCAATGGTTAAACAGTTGAGCACTGACACTCCAACATCGCCTTTCAAATGTGGATAAACCCTTTTTCATTGAAGTGTTTGACCAACGGTTCAACTTCCCCACGGAGGCATTGATGGATGCCTTTCTGAGCGCAGCATGGAGACACTCAATCAGCACGTCACCCACCGCGTTGCGAACAAGGACGCATGAATCTCCTCCGGAATAGAAATCGAGGAAGACGAGGAGGGGAAACTTTTCGGGAGAGAAAAGTAAAAAGAATACCATTTCTATACATATGAAGAATGGGACGTGAAGATGAATCGCTCTGACATGTAGAATAGTTGGGTTCGACAAATCAAAAAAATAGCATGGCAGGGAATTTCTAGAAATAACATGATTATAAGGGGGTTGCGTCGTCCTCAAAAGAATAAGAAGTATATTAAGTGAAATCACCACACATGTAGAAGTCTTTGAAATGTTGGAAAATATTAACCGCAGATGAAAATAAAATTGCAATAATTGCATTGACAGATTGCACCAACGGATATATTACGCGCACCTAGTGCTCCTTCCATCTACCAATAGCTTTAAGCCAAACGCATTGTAAAAAAGATTATATTTTTAGGTAATGTGGTAAGAATATTTAAAATTTCAATGAACATGGTTTGAACTTAAGAAAAGAACACAAGAAAGGAGCAAAGAAAGGAAAACAAAAAATTGGTTCAAATGGTAGATTTCCCTTAATGGGTTAGACGCATTGCTAGTTTTGGTCTGGGGATCGGCACAATGTCAATAACGTTTTAACTAAATTTACATGATAAGTCATTTCAAAGCCTCTAATTGTTACCCCCTTTGTTTTAGAAAAATGTATGCGGAACAAGATAACCAGAATAGAATCGCTTACATACACAAAAATGATGTCGACTAGAATTTATTCATGTTTGATTTGATTTCATATGCTAATATTCTCCTCAATGCATTTTTATTTTAAATTCTTTAAAATCTCTCGTTTAGGAAATTTGAAAATGGTAAAAAGTGGATAAAAATTAATAAAACGTATATCGTCATGAAATACGACTTTCGGATTGAGACAAGATAGGAAATCCTATTATTCGCAACATCCATCACAATAACGGCCACTTTCCATCTAGTTTAAATAGGTCCTGAATTGCAAATTGATATTAAGCACGCTATGTTTTACCATTTAAATGCGAAACGATGGCCATATAGAGCGCCGTTTCATCTGTCCATTTTCTGGAGTTTCAGATTCACCTCTTATTGGCTCCATTATCTCGCACGCTAAATCACTTTCAAAATGCTGCTCTTCCTTTGTGAAGAAAACGCCACCACGATGAGCCGCTAGAATTATAATCAAGCATCAAGCAGAGGAAAAGGAAGGAGTGAGTGGAATGGCAAGTGATGAATTTTATTCAGTGGAGGGAGAGAAAAAATGTACAAAAAGTGAGAACAAGGAATTGGACGAGAGAGAGGTTGAAGTGACGGAACTTAATTTGGAGGGTTGGAAGCAGAGATGGGATGGCAGAGTAACCAGAGGCAACACGAATAAGGTGATTGGACGAAGTCTGAACAACTTTATGCTTTGATTTAGGCAATGAAGAATCAAAGGAATTTCAAGAGACGCAAAGTCTCTCGTACAAGGTAGAAACACGAAATTTATTCCATTCGGAGAGGAATATCAAAAGAAATACCCGTTTTACCATGATCAAATCTTTTTACTAGAAAATGGAAGAAAACTATAATTATACTATTCACCAGTAAATGAATTTTGTTTACGACAACTCTGTACCATTGGGTGATTATCATAACACATATACTTTCGTTTCTTATTGTAATTTAAGTTAACCATAGATTTTTGTATTCATTGCAAAGGCTATCCTCTAGAGAGAATCTTACTGCTTACTGTATTCTAGCAATGATATATTTTATAAAATTTCACCCCAAGCAGCCGTTTAAAGTATCCACCACTCATATTAAAGAGGAAGTATTCTTAAATACTTAGCTAATTTTAATTAATAGAAGTTTGCATTGAATTGTTTACGGTTGCTATTATCAGGAGACTTTAGGTCAAAAAATAGAGTTTTTTTTTCAAACTTCTGCCAGCGTTTCGGATTTTTATTGATCCAGGGATATAAAGATGATGCTTGACCGTGAAAAATGGTTTCTACAATCCTTTTTTATTACAAAATGGTGAGAATTATTGGCAGAAGTTTGAAAAAAAACTATATTATTTGACCTAAAATCTCCTGATAATAGCAACCGTATAGTATAAGAGGTTGAGAAATAAATACCATTTGAATTAAATTGCTTTTGTAATATTTGAGGAAAAAGGCAATGTACCATCAGGTAAGGGAGTATTTAAGAGCATCATGAAATTAACATTGTTCATAAAAGAAATGTATCAGGCACATATTACCAAGAACACTCCAAATACGTCCAATAGGTTTTATTTATTTTTTTACGACGTGAAATACTTCATTCTTAATAATTTCCTTCACAAACGCTGCATGAGTTTTTGCAAAGAGAAAGTGGAAATTTTAAGCGCTGTAAATGAAATAGTTATATTCTGTTTGTTTAAGTACAGTCTACCACGAGTGCAATCAAACTGTAAATTACTTAAATAGCGATGGGAAAGTGAACAGTTTTCATTCCAAAGTTGCGATCACAACAATTATGGTAACACTCATAAGTTCCTTAATGATGAAATAAAAAATAAAATGCTGATAATAATCACATCCCATAAAACTGTCATACTGATTCTCCCCAAGGCAGTCTTTTACTAATTGATACTTATATTTTTAAATTAAATATACCTGATTAGTGGTGAGTTCTTCATGTGCAGATAACACTCACAACTTTAGTTCCTCATCGCTCAAACAATTTTCCATATTTATTTTGGATAGAATGGGATGAAGGCATAATTACATCTTTGGGGAATAAAAGAAGGGTAGATTGATGTGATTATGGATGTGTGGGTAGGATAGTATGGGACGTTCACCTTGAGAAGGAATGGAAGTTGTAGGGGAACTCCGAGGGCCATGTTCCTAATCTAAATAAAATATGCCTAGGAGTCTACAGTTAACGACCCATTTTAAAGACGGACTGCCGAACTTTATGTCCATCACACATCATCCAGCAACTTAATTAATTGCCACGAATGTTGTGTTTTGAACCCAGGGTATCGGTAAGGGAAGTCAACGTGGTATCCACAACAATTAAATGGTCTTCTACAACATATTATTCAGATAGTGAGTTCTTCTCCAGAGCATCCATTTTCTTCCCACAAGATTTTATACCTGGAATAATCACTCATATGGTATCTATGACTGCGGAAACTTACAAAATTGAAGACGAGTCATTGGCTGACTAAACTACGGACTAATATGAATTTTCCTGGAAATATTCCATAGCGTATAATTTACTGAAAGCAGCAAAAATAGGAGTAACGGCGAAAGGACTACAAATTAAATATAAAACGATGAAACAAACTAGTATGTTTATGGAGTCATGGACTGATAAAAAATGTAATTCAAGAAAGTTTCTAGTAAGACAGAAAAAAGACCATCATTATATGGATTATCCAATTATAGTATAACAGCATAATATCTTTAAAAATATATTACTTTAGATGAAGTTCAAAGAAAATTTCTCTCCTATTCCGCACACTATACATCAAGTAATTAACAGTGACATTTTCAGTGGGTTAATCATTCCAAAATTACTCTCATATTGTTAAGATATTAATTCTGTTTAAAATGTCATCACATGAGGAGTTGAAAATTTATCGCTCCAGCAGGCGATCATACACTCAACCTCTCATACCGTGCTCCTTATTTATGAGGTAATTCAAAGGGCTGAGCCATAAAGTTCCATGGTCCCAAGTTCTGAACTTATTCCCATCCACCAAGTGTATACGCAATAATCGGGACAGTTATGTGCCGGATGAAAACGTAGCGCGTAATGAACGAAGAGCACGTCAGTGGAGATATATAATAGCCAGGACACAAGAGAAGAAACCGAGATTTATAGCTCGTCAATGAAGGAATTCCACTCGGTAATACTAATTCCATGCAATGCTAAAATCGAAATGACACAGCGGGTAAACAAAAGGTTTGTTATAATGTAAATGAAATAAGTATTTTCTGTGGTCCTGGAATTTGCATAAGGAAAAATATTTCTCATAAGAGTCGTTAAAGAAGAAATCTTTAAGAATTATATTTTCCTATAATACATAATTCTAACGAAAAACAATCGCAAATGCGATATTTTTCTCACATTTTTATTACTGTTGCGGTGTACTAAGCAATATCAACGAATACACTAATAATGAGCTCCAGATTACTATAAATGCTACTGTAAGATTTGTATATGATCTAAAATGGTGGGATCACGTTACTGATTCATTCAGGAGACTAAAATGGCTTAAAGTTAGAGAAAAGATGGCTTGATTTATCTATTCTCTTCGCATTTAAAATTTTCAAGTCAACCTGTCCTCCATACCTGTTCAGCTCTTTTATTTTCAAAAAATACATCCAAAACCGGCTAACCAAATCCCATCATTTAGACCTACAGATCCCACAGCACAAAACTGAAATGTACCGTAAATCTTACATCGCCACTGTAGCAAGAAATTGGAATACTCTCCCAACAGATATAAAAAAACATGTAATTCTGTACCCTGTTTTAAAAGAAAATTGTTTCGTTCCATATTCACAAAAAAATATTGAAGGAGGAAGGGAAAGTATAGATAATTGTTGTAACATTGTAATCAATTTTATTTTTATTGTGCTAACTCTTTTTGGTTTTTTATGTAAACACTTTTTTATTTTTTTGTGTAAACACTTTTTTGTATATTTTGTGTACATTTATTATTACTATGTATATTTTTGTGTGTGTATATGTATAATATTGTGGCGACTGACTATCTTGTAACTTGTAAGTATTATCATATATTTAAATTATATCTTGTGTAAATGATGTACCAAAATGTGTAAAAGACCGATGGGTCTACGACAAAATAAGTTTTATTATTATTATATTATTATTATTATTATAATTCAAAGCAACACGGATCAATGTGTAATGGATAGCATCATGCGTTATTGTAACAAAGGATAGATCAAAACTTTATTAAGTCCTGCTTAAATTAGTCGTTGCGTAGAAAAATCATATTTCTCCCTTTTCCTATGGATGCAAATTTGCCAAATTCATTCCTGTCATTGTATCATCTAAAAATATCATAACTCAATTCACTATACATCCGTGGTGAAATTTGGGTGATAAAGGGCAGAATATCAGTCGGAACCGATATAATTATCGACATTAACTTCCCGCTGTTGGTTGTATAAATGGCCGCAGAATCCAGAGAAGGAATTTGAACTGGATGCATGGCACAAGAGCAAGAAACATGCAATGGACGCTTCCAATACGCGACCTAAATGAACCGGATAGGCTAGGAAATATTTTTGGCTCTGTCTCTTCTAATAAACCCCCAGCCCGGCCAGTCACGAAATGAAAAGAGTAATACGAACGCTGCTTAAATTCCACATGCCCTAAATCCGCCGTGAATCCCATGCTGTCTCCAATCTTGGACGTCTACCGAGTATGATTGAATGCATCCGCAGCAGATAAAGATAAGAGCCTTAGATACGACCCAGAATACATATGGACGAATGGTTCTTTTCGTCCGTTTTTCAACTTTAGTCCAGTTTTGTGAAAAATTATCGCGAAAGGAATAAAAAAACATAAAGAGATGTTAATCCTTCTCCTCGTCCACCAGTGGACATGCATGGTAAAAAATAGAGGACACTTTGTCGCTTTGAATGAATTACTACCGTGACTTGGGAAATTCTTGGTCATCGTTATGCATTGGACTTAAGCTAAGGCACTTTTAAAGATTTCGTGAAATCCGTTTGGTGTCATGCCAAAATTATAGCATTCCACCATTTTCTGCTAATGAGCTGTTAGTTAAAAGTAAACAATGATGAGTAGGTCTAAATGTATAATATTAAATATCCATTCATACTTTGACTAAACCTTTGAATACGTTTTATAAATACTTCGACGAATAGTTCGGCTGTGTTCGGAGAAGAAAAGTTCTGGAACGCGTTTAGTCATTGCTGATGGCACAGCTTTCGTTTTATAAAATGGTTGATAAGACAGGAAATAAAATGCAGTCATGTTATTTAAAATTAATAAAGTGGGTGACAGAAAAATGTAGTAGCCGTCTGTAAAAAGTAGTCACCCACATTACGTCGGGGAAATAGTTAAAAATCACGAAACAAAGGAATTACGAACCCAAAGAGTAACATAAATTCATTCCTAACTTTTTGTTTCAACGGGTTACGCGTAATTAACGGAAATATCTGACGGGTTGAAAATATAATTTTTGTCAATAACAGCGGTGATTGAATAGACGTCTTCTGTAACGGCTTTTGGAACGAGGAAAATTGTCACTCATTTAGCTATCATATCTTCCAGCACTTATGAGGATTATTATATTATATATTACCCCTTTTTTACACGATTAATGACATAGTTAATAAAAATACATAAAATATAAATTACTGTTATCATTTTTGTCAAGGAAAAACTTGTATGCCCAGGCAAACGCTACAGAAAAACTAAGTTACATAATTGATCACTTTTTCTTCTTTTACTACGCCCCTGTTCTTCGTACGTTATGGATTACCTAGTGATTTGAAGCATATCATGGGTTATTACAAATGCTTCTTGCAGTAACGTCTACAATTAGGTATGTTATTGACGTTTTGGCACACTCAATACCAGTTTACCCAAAATAGCAGGCCAATTTTAGAAACACCTGAAGCTAATATTACGTTGCCCGTGATACGTATACGTAGATATATACGAGCGCACTCAAACAAAAGTAAAACACTAATAATTTGGATGTTTATACAGCGTCCACCTCTAAAAGGAACGGCGCAATGTGTACGTGCGTGCACTTGCATCTTTTCAGTTGAATAACATGTCATACGTTTACAACGGCTTAGTAGAAACTCGACCAAGAATCAGTCAGGGAACACTATTCACGGGGATGTTAACCCTTGGATGCTTCAAACGCTCCCTCTCCTGTTTTTTTAACAGCCGACAATATCACTCCACACATGCCAGACGTGAGTCTTGTTTTTCCAAATCTCTACATTTGCACGTTCGGTGTAAAAAACTTCAGTTATTCATGTGCAAGTTTTGGAAGAGAGTATTTGTGATAGGTACTACTACAGAACAGAAAACAGGAAAAGAACATTTATATTGACACATTTACGGTGACACTATTTTACGGACGTTGGGACATCAGATAAAACTTATCTGTATCAGGCTTAACGACGTGGAATCGATCCATCAAGCCGGGAAAGGCGACAATTCAGAGCGACTGTTAAAGGATATTTTTAAAGATCTTTCCAACGTCCATATTAACTGAGAACCATAATCCGTACTGACCATCATAGGACAATATGTTATTCATAGCTGAGTGACAGCTGTGTTATCTATTTGTAAGGTACAATCAAATTAGGGATCGATAAATGACAAGCAGGTATTAGATATTTTGTAGATCTCTACAGAAGTAAACATTAGCACTAAGATGGCGCCTATTAGTTAACTGGCCCATATGGTGACTTCGTTTTTAATCAATAATTGAATTTACATATAAAGGACTAGCATACATTTACATGTACGCTGGGATGAGGGGTCCTACGGCCGTGCGTGCAATATATTGTACGCTGGATGTCGTCTTTAAACCCATAGTTTCCATGAACCCAAAGTTTAAACCCATATTGAGTGTTCAAAATTAAATCCGGCACGCAGTGTCTAAAGCGAGAATTTTAATCCGAACGATAAAGGACGTGTCACTCAGGAAGGCTCCTTATCAAACCTAGAAAGCGTCGAGAAAGCCACAGACTTGATGCAGCACAAGATTTAAATGTTATTTTTTAAAAGCTTAATACCATTATTTCATAGGTGCTAACGTAAATACACATGTTGCAGACTTCTCAAATAGGGCAAACAAGAACACAACACATCAATAATAAATGCAGCCTACCGGTATAGAACTACACTTGATGAATACTTGTTTCGAAAAATTAAATGAGAAAATATCAGGTACTGCACTGTTTTTATTCACAATTGAAGTGTTTGCAATTATTCATGTACATCCCGTGTAATGAAATATACATTGTTATTTAATAACAATATAATGCAATGGATACAGTGGAAAGTCACTGATCAAAAACCATTCATCATTCTATATGCTGTGAGTCCCTCCAAACGTTTAGTTAAAGATCTGGGATTGACTTTATATTTATTTTGCTTTTTCATCTGGAACCAGGAGAAAATATTTTTTTGCTAAGACAGGAAACGAAAGACTCGGAGAAATAACCCAAGCCATTCGAGTAGAAGAAGGACAGGAGCGTAAAAGTGGGACTGCTTGGGAAAAGGAATATCAAGCGAAATATTTCCTTTGGGCCTAAACTCTCGAGAAGGAGGACTCGTTCCTTTTTACCCTCCTCTCCTCCACCCCCCCCCTTGCCCCCGCCTCCCCCCTGCCCCCGCGACCCCCGCAGGGTACTCTCCCCCACCTCTCCCTTGAGCAATACTCTCTGCAGGGAGAGGTCCCTTCACAAGTCCACTTTCTCGACGGTTAATCCCGGTGATCAGTCAAAGGAGGCAACGGTCCCCAATCTATCTTCCGTCGCCCTTTCCCAATGAACTATGGGGGGTTCGGGTTGTTCCTTCTCAACCTCTTCCCCATCCAAATCACCCCCCGCCTTAAACCCGCCCACTTTACAATCCCATAGCACTCCCCTCCCTCCCTTTCCCGCCATTCCACCTCCAGCAAACCCTTACCAATGCCCTCCTCCGTCTTATTCTTGACCTCTCGGATTTCCCTATTTCTCGAACTCCGCTCCCGGAGCCAACTTCAACGTCCATTTTCGACTGCCAGGCACACCCATCCAGTCCAACAGATCCACAGGACCCCCCGCGGTGGCCTTACCTCCTCCCAGTATCCATTATCCCTGCTCCCGAGTCCTATTCATCCCATACAAAACCCAATGCCGAGGCTATTATTCCTCTTGTCCCAGACAGACAAATAGATTGATAATACTGATGTTGATTGCAGGATTCACATTGCAGAATGTTTTGGGCTCGTCAAACTCATTTACACAAGACAAAGTACTACATTTCATATCATGTGATTTAGGAAACGAAACCTGGAACGAACTGACAAAATAAAATACGTGGTTTAACTCTTATATTTAAAGAATCAAAACCTTCTATGCTACAATTGGATTGAAACTAATATAGCCAGTCCAATAAAAATACTTAAGAGCTAAAATTGAAGTAAAAGTATAAATATAAAAATAAAATAATTAATTTGGATCATTTACATATTCTAAATCATAAAAATAAATAAAAAATCTGCTTTTTAAGGAAAAAGGTTTTATTAATTTAAAAATTGCACTATAAAGTAAAAAATATTTTTTAAGCTACCACTTAGTTCTGCGTGCAGCTAAAAATAAAACCTTTGGGTGCTAAATTCGAACTTTATATAATTTATAATTTGCGTAAGCATAAATGTAAAGGATCAGGCCCAATTGATGTGTTAAAATAGGTTCATAAGAGGTGTATTTTTCAGTGTTGACAACAGCATTGTGACAATTTTAGCATTTATTGAGGTGTAATTAAACGCATAACTTATATGCATGATTTAAATTTAATAGATACATTTATAATGTTATTAAATAAATTAAAGGAAATTGGTCAAATTTATGATGATACCTCCCAAATCAATGTGTTGCATCGGAATGCATGAAGTTATAAGCCGTTTATATTGAAGTTTTGCTCGTAAGTGCATGATATTTATTTAAAATAAAAATTCGAATATGATCTCAATTGGAACTGGAAAAATATCTCGCTCAAACTCAGTTAAGAGAATATATGCCCGAAGTGCTTGGGGATAACCACAAGCCCCCCTCGCGAAACTGGCATGCTTTTCTTAGTTTAAATGTTTTAATAATAAACAATTTGAATGAAATGGTTTAATACGACACTATTAAGCGTCAGAAATTGCATCATTGAGTGACAAAACAAGCAATTTCCACTTATTGTTATAAAAAAATTCATGATGAGATATGAGAAGTCAGATAGTCACACTGTGTGAATAGAACTACAATATTATTTCTTACTTATACCTCTCCCGCAAAGAATAAACTGTTTATAGGTTAGAGTTTCTGCTAGTAGGTTAATACAATATCTCTCTCAATATCAATCTCCACACCATTATTAAGCAGCAATAACTTAGGTACATTTACCGGGACTTATAATTAGGTTTTATACACGCTTTACCTCTCGTTTTTAGCCTCTCTCTTTCTCTCTCACAGCTGCGTATATTAGCTTCATATTCCTAGATGTAGTTCATCATAAATGTGTGGGTCATAAACTATGTGACAATTACTCCTCTTTTCCCCGTTCCTAGGGCTATACTTCGTAAGGAACATGCACATACATCGTTTTACTTTTGAGCATACTATGAGGATGTGTCCAATGAGTGCGTAAAACGTAAATAATGAGTCATTAAACTTTTTTCGTAGATTTTCGCAGTTCATTTCAATTTGGGTAAGTTTCTTTTGGATTTCTGCGATTAAACTATCCTTTTTTTTAGCAATAGTTTCGCCTTGCAATTCTGCCGGCTTCGTCAGGCCTTCTAAATCAACAATGAAAAATGAATTAACAAACTTAAGCGATTATTATGTAGCATGATTAATCAATACTTGAGTTTTTCAAAAGTCTTTTTCACAGTATAAGGAAGTTTGTAGCCATCTTCTCTGTTTAGGTTGTTAAGACTTTTTTCTATTTCAATGGCTTCGCTGATGATCCGTGGATAGTAGTTAATTTATTTACATAAAGCTTTCGCCCTTTTGATGTCAATACTTAGACGAATCTGAACCATACTGTTGGTTGATGGATAAATGTGTTTAATGCTTCCTTTTCAAACTCTTCCATGTAAAGGTTGGCGATGACAGGGGAAAGAGGAGATCCCATTGCTGCACCTTTCCCTTGGTCATATATATCCCCGTTCCACAGGAAGTATACATTTTGTCATTACACGCAAACGAAAGAAATTAGCTACTATCAACGGATCATCGGGGAAGCCATTGAAATATAAAAAAGATCTAACAACCTAAACAGAACAAACGAACAATGAGCTATTTATTTGACTTAAGATCCCGTGCCGTGTTTCCAATACGATACTTAACTTTTTAATTACTATATTAATATATCTTAATAAAAATATCCCAGTTAAATTATCCCAATCCATGAAAGAATTTGGACTAAAAGTGACATTCGCGGATTAAGTTATGGTGGTTCGAGATTTCGTGTTAACTTAAGCTTTGGTCCAAATGGCGCTCTTTGGGTGTAATTATTTCTGACCCACATAAACTTTATTTAGGGGCTGAATATATTCATTTTACTTTAAACAGAGCTAAAACTAAATCCCTCCTAATGGAAAGTCTACCCATGCTACAAAGAATTGATCTTGATCTTACAAAAAAAAACTTTGATGAACATTAAATCAATAAAATTCTTCTATATGCCTTCGGAATCTTGGTATTTCTAATTTTAATTATCCTTCTTGGGCAGATAAAGCTTTACGAATTTCAAATAGAATAAACACAAATCTATATCAGTTGAAAAGTTTTAAAATCCGAAATTCTTGTAGATACCGGGCAGAAACACAAAAAATAGAAGTAGCAGGCGCGATATGGTGGAAGTTCAGTATAATGAATCACATAAATGGCAATTTTGCAATGGAGTAGAATGGGGGAGGGAGGGTAGGTGTGAGGTTGGAGGTGGTTGGGGAGGAGGAGAAGGTTAGCCAAGGTGAAGTAAGGGAGGGGAGGGGAAATGGGGAAGGGTAGCAATTCCTCCCTTCCCTTCTCCTCCCTTACCCCCTCATCCTCTGCAAAATAATATATATATACCCGATCTGTTTTAGTGCATGTACCTGATGATGATGCAGTGCATCGAAAACATAGTCGTATTAAATCCTCTAGTGAAAAATTGCCATTTCTGTGATTCATTACGAAAAGAAACATTTTTGCTCACAGAAAATGTTTCATGTGGAATATTTCTACTTAATTGATTATGGTATTACTGAACACTTACAACTCAAACGAATAATGAATCCATTTGCACGATTCATGAAAAAATTGAGAACATATGAGCTCTTAAATTTAGTGGCTACCAGTCACATTCAGGATATACATTTTGGGACTGTTTTTGTTAGGATGTTTCTCAGCAAAATGTCAACTACATATAAATGCGCCATAAAAGTTGAACGCCATGGACAAATGTACTACTGCTTCCCTTCTCCTATAGTTAATGCGTACGAAAATTCTTTTATGGTCAGTGCCATACAATTATGGAACTCATTGCATAGGAGCATAATTTGTATCCTTACCATGGCAATGTTAAAAATAAAATATTATGAAATATAATTAATTAATCACACCATAAAATTTTGCAACATTAAGTCCTACTTTTCTCATTATAAATATTTGTAGAAAATTTATCTCTACGTACCACAAATGTAACTTCTTGTTTAAAAATGTAATCATTTAATATGGTCTATCTTCCTGATTCTAATATGTGTAATTTGATGTGTATTTTTACACATATTGATTTAGAAATATTTTGTGAACTGGCTGATTCAACCAGTAGACTTTTTGATAGGTAAAAATTAATTACTAGCTAGATGCGAGGCACCTAAGGTGCCCGTAGAATGATGATGTATATAACAAACACTTTGATTTGTGGCTCCATCTTACTCGCTTTTCTCCCCGGAATTAATGAGTGCATCACTTTAGAGAGTTAGAAATTGCGTGAAAATATTTTTATGTGTATTGTATGTGGCTTGTATCGTTGAAGGAGTTACATGTATAGAGAAGAAGTGCTTTCATAGCAGTCATCTATGTACGCGGTGGATAGAGGGGCCGGTCTCAAGAGCTTGTAGAATTGCAAAAAACAGATTTTTCATTGTGTTCAAGAAAGGGAATCAGTTTACCTGAAAAATGAAAAATTATATCTCGTACTTATCATTCCTTAAAAAAAGGGTGGACAACTGCAAATCCATGCAGCCAACTACAAAGCTCAAATCAGAGTGAACTCTGTAGTTGATTAAAACCTGCATCCTAATTGATATTGCTGCACATTCACTCAGAATATGGGCAAAAGGTCTAATAAATTAGGGCTTAACTTATATTTTTTGTGGGTTTTATTTCCACGTATCTATATAACTTATAATTTTATCTCTCAGGAAAATATATACATATCAGCTGGTCAACATTCACGGAGCGTCATCAAAAATCCTGAGGACGGTGGCTGGGTCGCGCTCCAAAACGTTGGTGGAGATGTATGTTGTGCAACCCGAGAAGAATTTACGTTCAACATTTGCCGGGAGAGAATCAATTCGTAGCATTGTATACTGTTTTTATATTTCTGGAAAAAGGCGTAGCTTGACCGAAAACTTTAGGCGTGTCCCAACTCGTTAGTTATTAGGGAGCAAGAAATTTGGTTCGATAAATTTGGGCCTATATGAAGGTCTCTGTCTGCTTGTTGCTTCCGAATATAAAATTTATAACATAAATTAATCAAACATTTATCATTCATTATATTTATTCATAAGAACTCACACCTTTCCATTCAAAACCAATTACCTCCCCGCCATATTTACTGCAATTCCACTCATTCCACAAGTTTTCACCCTTTTACCACTCGGATTTATGGGAAATTCAAGATGGTGACGAATTTAGGATAGACTTCATCTATCCTAAATTTCCAACCGATTTGGCTACCTAAATTATCTCCCTTATGATGCCTAAGGAGTCGGGACACACTTTAATATGGCCTTCTGTCTAAATGTCCAGAGTTAGGTAACCAACTGGCAAGTTAGGACCGTTGGGACACAGCTTTTGTGTTCCATAGCACAGAGAGACATAGTTGAGATTATTCTTTAAAAAAAGAAAGGCATTTATCAAAGTGAAATGATTTACTCCACTGCCTTTGAATAAAAGGATAGTCTGAGGAAACAATTGTCTTTGTAATGTTTCAAAGACTAAATGAAAATTCTAATAAAGTAATGGTTAATCCAGATCCCATTTTAGGTTTGAGGCAAAGTAGAAAAAAAACAATTATCGAGAGACAACAAAATATCTTGCCAAGACTCTCCACGGTGAAGAAAACGTAATGCCTGCTCCCGATAGCCAAAGACAGCACCCTACATCCGCTTGGTTAAGTCGTATAAATAAAATGTCCTGCAGATTTAGCCAAAAAAACCTAAAGAAAAAAAGATCCTCTGAACGCAGGATAGAAGAACACCGAAAAGCAGTGAAGAAAAATGAGGGTCTAAAATCAGCAGTAGCATCTAAAGCCGTTAACTGCACCGTTTTCAGAAGGGGACACAGAATCCAGTTGGACATTGCCAAAATATTAGTCAGAGAAAAGTAAATTTTCTTCAAATTTATTAGGTAATTCATAGAAAGAGCAAATACACCTGAAAACTTAATTCCAAAAGACGGTAACCAACAGGTGGAAATAAAATACTGGGTGGAAAAGATGTGATAGCGAAAAGATGATTAATCTCGGAAGTAGAAGAAGCACCGTTATTATCCATATTCTTAATCATTAATGCGTCCTGAAAAAAATTTTTAGTGTAATATAAATCATAAAATCAAGAAAGAAGAATTAAGCAAGTTACAAAGGACGTCTTAATAATGAACTAAGCTGTAAAATAGGACATAAAATCGTATGCACTTCATTATTACGAGGCGAAATTTTATCCATAAAATTTGTGTATTTATTAAAATAATAATACTTTATCAGAAACTCTGCGTCAAATACCAGTGAGTGCATTTGACTCGACATAGAAATATCGAATTTTAATCAACCTGGAAATGGCATCGCATTTGGTAGGAGAGCTACCGTAGATTATAATGACATGAGGTTGTACAAAAATGAAATAAGTAAATGGCCTTCACTCAAATAGGTACAACAGTCCTGAAATTTCTATTTTACGTAAAAACAATTGCTTTCTTTCCTTTATTTTTTCGGTTAAAATAACATTCTAATTAAGTGTTATGAGGCAAGCGAGTTGAAAATGTGCGGCCGTGGCTTTTGTTTCGGCGGTTGCATTCGCGTATATGTGCACTCTTCTCTCAGTGGGCTCAGTGTGAGGGCTTCACATTGGATGAAAGCTCCTAGAGAGTCCTTTTGAATTACTTACTTGCAACTATGTGGCGCACGGAAACAAATGAGGAAAAAATTGTGCTCCAATGCTGAAGAAGTGTGCGCGCCAGATTTTAATGAGGCAAAAAGCTATTGACACCGGAGAACGGATATAACGAAGGGAGGGGAAGGATGGTGGTTTATAAATGGCCACCAGGAGGATGATGTGCAGGATATGCGCCGATTTTAAATGGTGAATGGTGGAGAAAATGCGCGATGCGACCCGGAAGAAAATTAAGAGCCGCGGCAATAGCGAAATTGTGCAATGAATACGTGTGGGGTTCATTAATAGGCTTCAAGGTAGCTCACTCATCGTATTAATAACATGTTGAAACTCCAAAATAAACTTCCGGGTTAACCGCTGTAGCTCATTTCGTAATGATAATTTTAGGGAGGCATTTAAAATGCTGTAGGTATATGTGCACATTTGGGACAGATCATTCTTTTCGTTTATATTTACATTTGTTGAAGAATGTTTCATAATTTCATATTTTTATTTCAAGTCTGAGGATGATTCTGCTCCCTTCATGAAACGGAAGCGTTAAATACAAAAATGCGAGAAGTTTCCAGCTAAATTATTTTAACCATTAACTTCATGCTTAATATTTACTTTAGCGGGGAAAAACTATTGGGAATCTTCATTTCATTCATTAATTTTATAAGTGAATGATTGAAAAAATCCCGCTTAGGTTTTTCAAAATTAATTAGCAATACGGAATGATTCTTTCATTCAAGATTCATTCATGAAGTAAATGCATCCATTATTTTGTATACCATAATTGGCTCTCTTCTCTGTTTGTCTATTTATGGTAGATGCATGGTATTTATCGTAGCTTAGCAACATGAATCGATTTTCAGCTTTGACAAAGACTGTATTTAACTACGTCACTGACGTGTTTCCTTAAGAAAGAAGGCATAACGAATTTACTTTTAAGCTCCATGCACATTTTTGTGTTCAAATATTTCACCTTCTACTATAATAATTTGTTTGACCAAATTATTCAGCCCAAGTATCTGTAGAAAAAAAGAGGCACTCCGGTAGTGCCGACAGAAGTGAAAACTTGAAATAACGTGAGCATTTTTGAATGTAGGGAATAATTTCTAATGAAGTGTTTTATTAATCAGTAGAAAGTAGTTTCATGTATATAATAAATTATATATTCATTTATTGCGCTATTGTACACAATTATTTTACATAAAAATTGTACACTTCAGAATAATCAACTTTCATCCATTATTTCAACAACTCTTTCATCATCACCGCCATCATCATCGGCAATATCTAAAACTGATACAATAGGCTTATGGTAACTAAAGTGAGAAACGAATAATTTTGATTCGAATTTGCTTAAATGTCTTGTAAATACAGCATCAATAGCAGTTTTATTTTTCGTTGTGCCAAGATTGTGATCATTAGACATCGTTAAACCAAACTCACTATTTAAAAATTCAATCAATGGTAGATATTTATCGTCTGCAAAGTTTATGTTTATGTATATATGAATAAGCTACTCAAATTGAACGTATTAAAAGAAATTGAGTTATATTGTACTAACCATCACTATTCTTGTATCGAGTACACTCTCCTGCACGAGTATGGACTATTATTTTATCCGGCACAATATTTGTAGCAACCCAAATTGAATGAACTAAACCGTATATTAGATATATATAATGTAATATGAAGAAAATTATAATATAGTTTATTTGACGGTGACGGCGACGCGAGTCCAATGGTTTTTACCCATCCAAAAGTACTGTGTATATAGCGAGTATACTGTGTATATACAGAATATACAATTATACATATATTTAGCAGCAGTGACGGTGACGGTGACGCGAGTCCAATGGCTTTTACCCATCCACAAAAGTGTATATACAGAATATACAATTACACATATATTTAGTAGCGGTGATGGTGACGGTGACGGTGATGCGAGTCCAATGGTTTGTACCCATCCACAAGTACTGTGTGTATAGCGAGTATACTGTGTATATACAGAATATACATAATTATACATATATGTAGTAGCGGTGACGGTGACGCGAGTCCAATGTCTTTTACCCATCTACAAAAGTGCTCAACGCGACATAAGAAGTTTTCACTTCAAAAAATATCAATTTACAAAAGTTTATTCATTACTAACCCTTTCCCGATTGCGAACTTTTGACATTACGTTGCAATATTAGAAAATTTTATTTTAAATCAAACAGACCTCGTAGAAAAAACGATGGATTAGTGATTAATGTATATTCATGCTCTTCCTTAAACGTGGACTTATTACTATTGAATATCACTTCATTTTCTTGACAGATATTTTTTCAACTTGAGTGAAGTGTGCATCTTCTTAAGTACTGGGGAGCAAATATTCATCTCACGAGTTCAATGCCATATGCGAAAACTAGCTTCGCTAAGTTTCGTGAAACTGATGCATAGTTAAATATGGAAATTTCAATAACGTTCGAAGGCATTTTTCCGTCCGATAGGTCCTCAAAGTTTCTTTAATAATGTTACTTACAGTTAGAATTTTAAGAGTTTCTGAGAGGCGGAAAAAAACCTCAGCTATGCAAAAGGTACTTCTAAAAGACTTAACTTTTTCTACCAGCTCAAGGAACTCTCTTTATGATGGAGAAAGATAAGTGAGCGTGAATAAGGCAGTGAATTTTAAGGAGGTAATAGTGACCTGAGAAACAGTGATTTTATGATGATAGGGAAATAGAAAACTCAACGGGAAGATTTCATGAATTCCCAAACTGCCGATTGCATTTGTTTGGAATTAATTAAAACTCAATTTATTTTCTTCTGCTCGAAAAAGAGAGAAACACATAGCAATTACTTGTGGGAGGCAAAGTTGTATCTTCCTATTTTCCTCTTTCCCGCTGGTGGAGTAAAACTCTTTATATATCTTGTTGACGTTCATTTTATGAATGTAGGGATCGAGGATGTTCAGTGTAGGTACCTCCTCTAGTATAATTATACCCGAAGAAGTGATGCGAAATAGCACCTGATTAGAAATTTTATCTTACTGGAACATGAAAACATTTTCATCGTTGATATTTAACCATAACCATTATTCCAGCCTTTTATTGGACTTCTGTAAATTTTGAAGAATACATAGGAGATTTCCTGATTCCAATTAAGGCCACGGTATAAGTTTTTGAAAGCCTTATAATGTTGCCAGCTGAATATTGAATTCTAAGTAGGTATTTATTGTTTTCATGGAAGATTTTATTTATAATCGCTGATACCATGACATTATTTTTGATGACGATGGGAAACAACTATTTCGTTGAAAGGATAATTAAAAGGATTGCTTATTAGATTTATTTTTCGGAAAAATATTCCATTATTAGTAAGCTCTCATCTTTAAGGGTAATCCAAAATTTTATAAAGTGCTCAACCTAACAGCACATCGCACATCTCAGCAGCACTTATATGGCAATGAATTCCCGGAGACACTTGACTTATAGTGGTTTCAAATATGTTGGAGATTCTCATTCAATCAGGACGAAATTTTAAAAAGATTATTGTAAAAAGATAAACGGTTCAAATATTGCTCTCAAACGTTTTATTAACACCGTACACGTTGGTGAAAGAAAAAACTGGAAATCGCTTTTGAAAAACGAGAATCAAAACACTATGACCGGGGACATACCATCATTCATTTAATGGCGAAATAGTATGCCCTAATAACATTACAGCCGTAGGTACCGACATACTTTGACCTTTAGGAACAAGATGCCGTGTAAACGCACTACCGTACAGCTGTATCACGAAGTTCCTAACGCTGCCGAACTTACGTCGGTTGGCGATGACGTTGCGGGGGAAGAAGCAGAAATAGGAAGCGTGATATTAAGACTAGGAACCCATTATGGACTATAGCATGATTAAGCTGTGCTTGATAAACAAAGAGGTTCATTGGCTATTGAAATCGTTAAAAATATTGCAAAAGGTATCATGATTGCTGTAATTCTAGTTTCTCTGAAATTAACTGCTTGCGTTTCACTTGTTCTAGGAAATTCCTTGAGAGAAAAGCACAGAGTTACAGCTGTAACGCCAATGTTGGGTAAACTCATGTAGCGTTGCTACGACGCGTCGGTACGGCTGTTGTGTATACGGGGCATTAAAATCACAAGAATATGAATGGTAATTTCCTCCTCGATAGGTGTTTATTCATGATCACCTATTCAAAATCAACGAAAACGTTGGCAAGGTGTGAGGATAGCTTACTTCATCTCACGCTCAAAGACATGTGAATTTATGTTTTCAGAGTGGAAGGTCATTCCCGTGGGTCAGCTTAATTAATCAAGTAACCGTCTCTAGTATATTCATGTTCAATATTTGAGGACTTAATTAGAAAATTAACGAGAACTATTAAACCGAATACTTTATCCTTATGTTACCATCATCTCATCTCGAATGCAGCGGATGCAAAAAGGAGTAATCTCTTGATTCTCTGCACACAAATACAAAAGGCCAAATTATAAAAATTATTCGTCGTAGAATTTAGAATTTTTAAAAGTGACCATCGAATAAATACGTTAAATCAGCAGACTCGAGGATCATAGCGTCAACATTGAACATGGATAACATAGTGCCAACATGAACCCTTTCCTTGGACTAAAACCTTGAAGCGATGGAAGAGACTTCGCGTTTCAGTGTTCCCTAGAGTTAGACTTGTAAAAGCAATAATATTGCTCCAGGTAGTTCAGGTGATATTATAACGTAAAAGATACCATTGGGGATGGTAATGGGAAACACATCCAATTACCTATTTCCCTGAACTAAGGATTGAAACTTAGTAACGAGTCCTGAAAACTAAAGGATTAAGCCCTCAAGGGTGGGTGTCCTGGCCGGCAAGTAGGTAGTGCACGGCTTCTGCAATCGTCATCACATGAAATTCTTGCGAAGCAAGAACGACAAGGACTAGGACATGGAGGAAGAAAAGAAAGTAGAAGAAGAGGAAAGCAGTGGTGAAAGGGGAGTTGGGAATGTTAGGGCAATGATGAGGGCAAGAAAGCTAAATTTTTTAACAGGAGAAAGGAAAACTAGATGTTTAAATGTAGTGTTAGGTGAGAAGATAGAACAGGTGGGAATGATAGGCTGGCGTGAAATATATAGGGTAATTTAAAGTCGGGGACACGCGAGTCAGCATGGTAATAAATGCTAAATTGGAGAAGGGGATATTAAACATTACGTTAGCGCAAACGGATACTGTTGCTTGAAGTAACGGCACACGCGACTTATTTCATTGCGGTTCACGTATAAATGCCTACATATAAGCATATGGAGTAAGAGGTGAATGTCGTATACGAATAATTGATCGATATGATAGGTAGTAGTCCTCGGTTAGAAGACCAAAATACGGTATGGGGATAGAAATGCGATGGTAGGAGATGAAAGGGATGATAATAAAGTGCGAGATAAAGGACTAGGGTCAAGCAACAACTGCGGTGAGAAAGCAGTTGAATTTAGCAGACAATATAAGTTAGCAAGAAAAAAATATTTGGTTTATTCGTCAACCTAGGTGTGAGTACCCATGCAAAATGCCGAGAGAATGCAAAGAGATGCCAAAATATTTGTATCATATCCATACAGTTTTAGGGATAGTGTAAAACCGCGCCCAGCATTCCGGGAGAGAATGTGGTCTTGGATCATAAATTATACCTTAAAAAAGATACATAAATATATAGATATGAAAGAACTTCGTGGACCACCTTAATTCAGTCAATTGCAAAGCCATGCTTCTATTCGCCCTTTTCTACAGCTACACGGTCATTTTTAAACTGATCTCCAATCTCTGAAATCATACTTCTCAGCATTTGTCCTTCCAATCATTGGATATTGCTCTCCCATATGGTCCGTCACAGCTCCAACTAATCTTGCCTATTTTAACAGTATCACTAGCTTCTTCGTCAGAATTGTAATACACAGGGTTGCAGACTTCCGCAAAATGCCTACCTGTTCAATCCTATCTTCTGTCAATCCCTGATCTCTCCCATTAAAGAATTAAAACCGATTAAAAATTTATTTACAACATTTTAAACTCGCCCAATGATTGTCCTGAATTGTTTTCCTCCATTAACTTCAGTCCCTTGTCGATCCACACGTACGTATTCCTTACTCCATATGCTTATCCCCAGACTACCACTTGTCAAGCGCTCACTTCACTACCGCCTCTTCTCCCTACTGAATTATTTGCCTAATAATATAGATCCGTTTTTTCTCTCTTCAGACTCACTTATCAATCTTGCCGTGTCCCATTTTCCCATGAATAAATAATACCATACCTCCCTTTCTACCTACGTTTTATTTGTATTTCTTATTATTTTGCACCGTAAACCAATTGTTTTCATTGTTTTGTTTTGTTTTTATTTAAGTCTTTTTGTCTGTTACTGCGTCACTTTAAATTGGTATAAATTCTGTATGTGAGCATTTAATGAATTAATTAATTAAATAAAAAAATAAATAAAAGGATGAAGAGATTTCTGAGGGGAGGGTGAGAGGGTTGGGGATGTATTGAAAAGGCTGAAAAGGTGGGAAAATTTGAAATTGGTGGAATCAAGTATAGGTGAAACCATGTAGTATTCATTGGTAAAACAAACGAAACAGAAACATTTTGGGGAAAAGCTATATGACAGAGCTAGACAGCTAGCTATGATAGACCTGTGATCTCAGTAACAAAGAAAAGGAAGAACGGTAGAGAAAGGTTGCTGTGGACCGATCACTTTAGGCCACGATGTATACAAGAAATTACGAGCGGAAGGTGAGAGTGCTACTGATTTTACTAAAGATCTTTTCGGTGTTGCTAAGGAAGGGCAAATGAATAACGGGAAACAAGCATTTTTTTAACTGACTCGAAGATTCTACGAGAAGGGAATATGGTCAGAGGACTCCTTGAAAGAAGTTGTGATCCCTCTCGTATAAGATAAAAGCGTAAACAAGCGAAGGACATAATAATTAGGTTACATTATTTTCACACACTGTGAATGAGTAACTTTGAAACGTAACTAAATACTTATGTGATAGCCAGTTCAAATTCAGGAAGATGTAGGCAACTCACGATGCAATTGCCATGATGAGAATTCTAATATAAAGGAGCCTAGAACATAATTAGGATTTTATCTTGTTTTGTTAAATTAAGAAAATCGTTTGAATGAGTAAATTGGGTAAAAGATTAATGAATTTAATCATGGAAATGGAAGTAGATATGAGAGGTAGAAGACTAATACGAAACTTTTATATGGCCCGGACATCTTAGGTGAAGGTGGTTGACGGAAAACTTTGTTGAAAAGCTATAGATCGAGGGGCCAGGAAAAGTTTCCCGTTGTCACCTTTGATTTTAAACATTCTTCACGATAAAATGGTAAAAGAGGAATAAAATGAGCTAGACAATGAGTAGGGAAAAAACTGATCATTTTGGTGAGACTAGCTGTTGACCCGGTGTTGGTTAGTCTATCATCCAGATGATTAAAAAACTTGGTTAAAAAACCAAAGGAGAAATAAACGGAATGAAGATTAATCATAAGGAAACCAATTATTGAGATTTTCCTAGAAAAATAGACCCAATCTGCACATCAAAGTAGGAGGGAACAAACTCTACCAAGTTGAGAAAGGTAATTACTTGGGTAGTACGTTGGAGGAATATGAGTGTAGTAGCAAGGAAGGAGAATTCCGCTAGCGATGGAAGCGTTCAACAATAGGAGAGTGCTGATGACAGGGACCTTGCGTAAGAATATAAAGATAAGGCTGGGGAAGAGTTTGATAAGGAGTGTAGTGTTTTTAATAGGCGTAGAGTTTTAGAAAATACAACAATAATAGGCTACATGCGTTTGAAATGTATGAAGAAGAATGAGGAAAGCGCGGTGGACGGAACGGTGAAGTACTTGGCATGATGGTTGAGGAAACGTCTGTGAGAGATAAGAGGTAGGTTGGAATAGGCATTGCCAACTACATACTACCCTGCGAGCCACCGCAGGTGCATGTGGAAGGGGTTGTTAGGACACCGACCATTGAAGGGAAGGGAGTATGGAAATGAAGAGTGGAGAGGAGAGAGAAGAATCGTATGTTAACGATGTGTCTTTTGTGTCACTCTGTTTTTGTTAACATCTGTAATAGGGCATGGAAAGAAGAAATTGTAGTCTCTTTCTTATTTTTTCGGTTTATCATTTCTACAGATATACCGCGGGGTGCAAATTACATCCTCCGTGTCATAATGAAACTCTCCTGATCTGAAATTTTCAAATTATCTAAGTATAGCGCGTAGCCTATGAGTCTCTAACGGCTTCCAACCAAGTCTCTTCATCAGACGTGCAACAATTTCTGTTCGCCTGTAGCAGTCAGACAATCAAGTGCGATCGGATGTTGAAGGTTATGATAGAGGGTAGGATGCTGGGAAAGCAGGGAAGGGGAAAGAAGATCTTTACGGATGGGATGGAATGTGATGGAGCGTATGCTTAGCTGAGTAATGAAATAATGCATGGAGACTTACTACCTTAATCTTTTTAGAAAGGTTATGCGGGTATTTCACCGGGTCAACTATGCCATTGCTGTCTACATTTCATTTATCAATTTCTATCGACGCATCTTATTTCATTTATTGAAGTTTAGCATAAAGTTTAATAAAGTATTAACCGGCTCAACCTACCTTATCACTGCATAATCTAAATCTGCTACTATCACATTTCATAATAATAGCATGAATATTTAAGCAAATGAAACTTAATCTCAAGTAGAATTTCAGATGTTGGACCATGCTCACAGAAAATACCATTAGAAATTTATGAAAACGCAACTTATCGGAAATTGCGTAAACTAATGCAAATAATTAGAAATGGCGTCCAACACTTTTATTTACAAACGGCATTTAATTTGGAGAACTCCCAAAATAACGGTTGACTCGGTGTAAATTATACCCAACCACAATGCATTTATGGGAGAAACGAGTATTCAAAATATGTTATTAAATTTAAAGACACTTTCCCTATCGATCAGTTCCTTGAAGTCCGTGGTGGAATGAGTGTTATAAAGTAGACACGGCAAGAACTAAATACCGCCGGCCGAGGCTCGGAATTACCCAAATTAAAAACATATCCACGTAACCAACAGCCATGCCCCCAACATATCCAAACCCGATTCTATTTCTAACTAAATCCGTCCAAAATAACAGCAAAATTCACGAAGTTTCAGATAATACGGTAACTTCAGTTTTGCTCAGTTTCGAGGTTTGAATGACACTGATTGGATTGAAGGGCCAAACTAAATACCCTGCAATTAAATGTTTTTGAGCGTGAAATACGAGTTCGTTACGAGGATGCGTGACGCATACTTTTCACTCTCTTGTTATTCAAAAACCAAAATTACCTCAACTCAGCATCCGGCAACAGCTGTTAATTCCAATTCTGCAGACCAAAATTGGTCCTGCTATAGCACGAAGTCATTTTCACCGTGGGAACTTGGTGAAGCAGGTGAAACATTTTTAATATGCAATATATTCCATTAATATTATAATTGAATTTCATGCTCAAGTGTGCTTTTTCCGAGGAATGGTACACAATACGAACCAAATTTTTGCGAAGAAGATAAATATTTACCCGCATGTCACCGGGAGCAGGTATAAATGCCCGGGATGTAAGCAGTATTCTGCTAAGTACCGTCTAGCATAATGCACAAAAGGTATAGCGATAGATCAGCAAACTCCAATGTGTGCTTCAAATGGAGCTGGTGATTGAAAAATTTAATAAAAGTCATATAGTTGAAAAAGAGCACCTTTACGTTAATGTAACAAATGTGTCCTCTACGTGTAAAGAGACCTATGGTAAAACGATAGTTGGACCTTTACATGGCCAAATATACACATTATGTAACACATCATATTTTTAGGCCAATTAACTATTTTGGCTAATCCCCACCGAATAATTTATTTAATATCAGGTACGGCAGAGTTAAGTGCTTTGGAGGCTCTAAATGTTACAATCTTGCAATGCTTTGGCAGTCATTTGATTGGGTTTGCATTTAGTCCGTAGCGTGTATATAGTGATAATATATTTTTAAAGCATACGCTTCGTGGTTAATAACTGAGCCATTCCTAATTATTTAGGTTCATATGAGTGGATGATCAAAGGAGAGCAAAACAAGTAGTGCATTCGTAAAATTTGTAGAAACATTTACCGCTAAAAGTTAAGGACGCTATTAAGTTTAAACTATTAATTAAATTAAGATTCTTCATGGTAGCCAACGGTGTGCATTGCATACACATGTAATGAATATGTAGAAAATAGTATTAAAAATATGAGACTTAGTTCAATAACAGTCTATATACTACATAGACTGTGTTTCAACGTCGCATTTCCCAGCATACTTGTCGCAGACAAAGGGATACACTAGGTTTATATCCACTCAATTTCCACTGTAACGGACTAATTTAGGTAGTTCATCCAATAGGTTTTCCAAAAGTATATGTGAAAATGATGTCATGGACCAAATAGATGGCAGTTCTCTTCATGTGGTCAAGCGGTACCAAAATATTTTTTTACGAAAACACCTGTTACATATTACAATTTCACATTTAATAGGATTCCATTCAAACAAACAGAATCCTTGTTATCGTAACTTGTTCATTATATCATACAATGAAAATCGTTTTTACAGCTGACTTATTTATCTTAAATTTTGTTGCTTCAGCTTAATACGATCAGACAAGGTAATGCAATTCTGTTTAGGTATTTGGGAAAATACGGAAACCATAATTAGAGGAGAGGAAATTGTATCAAAACACCAGTGAAAAGGCCTCAACGAAGAGGGGAAGAGAAAGGTGAGCACGGCAACTGATTTGTTCTCAGCGCGACACGAAAACTACGCGATCAATTGATAGAACCAATAATACGGATCAAAAGAAAGAAAATAACAATATGCAGAAGAGAACAAGCCTAAGATGAAATTAGGCTGTATAGGAAGTTAACGAACAATTACAGCACGTTGAACCTATGTTAAAGGGTCATAGAAAATATTACTTAAGGGGAATGAATTAAAGGCGTTAATTTTAATCAATACTTACTTTAAAGGCGTTAAAAGATGCCCTTTAAAAATTTATCACCATGGTGGATAAATCACTTTTCCTTCAACATTCAGCGTATAAAATATTGAGCAATAGGGCAAACGTTTGCTATTATTACAAACCCTAAGATTGTTTTACAGCAGTCCTCCATTCTAATTTGACCCCCGCTAACTCCTCCTAACCTTTGTAGCTATTCGTTTCATATCCCATTTTAGCTAGCCAATGAAATTGTTCCTCAGTCTTCCTCGGGTTGCTTTCTCTTCTATTATGTTCCTTACGAATTCGTTGTCCCTTGAAGTATGGCTTATCTATCTGAACCTTGTCATACTGAAAGTGCCCCATACGGTTTTCTCCTCTCCAATTCTTTTGTATATTTCCTCGTTTTTGATCCTATCTGTCATTTCTATCTTCGGCGTTCAGCTTCAGCACATGCAGGCAAGATGCAATAATTTATATCGCCTCACCAGCCTTCCAAAGCCTCATTACCGAAATGAAGTATGTTGATTTGGCCTCTTTGACTATTTCTTGCAGGCATATGTTGAGAAGTACCGGCGATAGGTTTGCTGCCTTGTCCAACACCTTGATTTATCTTTATAGTCCTACTCGTTGATTCTCATCGTGGTGAACTTGTTCATAGAGTTGATGAATTATTATGCCGATATTTTAATCAACTCTTGTCGGGCCCGGGGGCAACGGGGTAAAACCTTGCCTGTTACCCTAGGGTTGCGGGTTCAAGTGGGTGGAAATTTCACTACCCAGGGCATGGCTGTTTGTGTTCGTCCCTCATTATGTGTCACCGTGCCCGATGTAAAAGGCATTGTTGACTGTTTTCGAGGAAATGAAAAATAAATATTATTACAACGAATGTGAACATCTTCTTCCATTCCAAGATGTCAACGGCCTTCTTTGAAGCAACGAATGCCACATATACACTTTAAAAAAACATATATCACCTTAAAAATAATCTATTCTAGCGAACATTTGTGGAACTACTTCCTTTTACTAGCAATGAATAACTTGGTGCATCCACATCAAGTCTTTTATCCTAGGCCTAGGTTCCGTTGTAGAACAACATTATAAGGTGGGAGTGATGCAATATGTAAATATAAAATTAATGCCTGTTGTTAATAAAATGTATCTACTTTTAACTCCTTTGCAGATTATAACGTCTTCAATTTCTCTGTTCTTAATGAGTCCGAATTGACTGTTGGAAAGATTTTATTCTTTCTTTAGGCCGATTGTTAGTGTATTTAGGACAAGCGTGACAGAAAAAGTAATAGCTTTTTTTATCCCCTCCTCTCTCACTCCTTACCTACTTTATCCACTACAGCAATCATTACACTCGTCCAGAAATCTGTGGCATCTGTCCACTGCTGTAGCTACTTTTGATTCTTCAACTCAGGATTTACTTAGCAGAACTATCAAGCGCCTTGATGATTTCTCCATTTATTTTATGTGCTCCGGGTGCTTTGCTTTTCTTCAACTCTTTCGCTGTTCTCATAAATTTGCTTCTAAGGACAACAGGTCTGTGATCTTCGTCCAATTTATCCTCTTCCGTCTGACCTCCAGCGTGTCTGGTCCTTTAAACAGCTTTTTTCTCAATATCTTACCTATATATATTGGCTCTGTTATTATCATGGGTATCTTCGGTGCCAACGTTGCTCAAAGAGTGTGTTTCCCACAACCATACTCTTCTCTTTCGAGGATTTGACTAATCGTTCTCCTTATTCATTTCGTTTTGTGACATTCGCCTTTTGGCGATTTCCCATTTGCATTTTCAAAAATTATCTTTTATTTGCAACATCCCAACTGACAGACATAGCAGTGCAATTAAAGTTTTCCCGACAAATCAAGCGAATAGGGACAGGGACTAAAAAATCTTTGCCACCGTTTGTTATCGAGTCCAGGACTATTGCAGTACAGTGCAGTAGGAGGAAAGCCAGTATTCCAACCATTGTATAAATGAAGTGGATGTGACAAAAATGGAGTTATCGGCGACGGGCTACATCAGCTTCATTCTCGATCGCCTTTCTTCGGTGGATCACTTGCACATAGAGAAAGGTAAGCTTGATATTTTCCCCCCTATGTCTATAATATGAAAATAACATAAAAAGTTGTGATCTTTTTGCATTAATAAAACACCAGTATTCTCCCTCTGAGTGGATTGAAAGTCCTCGTTCTTGATTCTAGCCAGCCTTCTCAGTACATTATGATTATAACACTGGATTACAATTACACAAAAATGGGAATCTCGCTATTTTTTATATGAAAAGCAACCAATTTATAAGAAAACTATCCCATTCGTAAGAGGAAATGATTTTCATATATATATACTGAAGAAAATATACTGTAACACTTTAGTTATCATGTTAAACCAGTATTAGTAAATAAATAAACATCTGAAACAAGCTTTTATCCCAGACATAGATTCCCCTTAAATCCACAGAATTTAACTTAACAATCTCAAGGGAAAGCCCATTTTTGCCGGTTTTTTGACAGTGAATTAAAAAAAGCAAAGTAGAACCTGTTTCATGCAAGCTCTTGCATAGAAGATGCACCGAGCACCCAAAGTTTTGTGACAGCATTGCGTCAGCCGTCTCGCGTCGCCCCATTAGTCCTCATAGAACACGCCAACAACTGGTAAGAGACACGGTGGTCCTAGGAGACGCAAGTGGTCTCACCACCCGAAATGTTCTCCCTCAGCCTCAGATCCACCGCTCACCCGTCGCTCGCATCGCCGGCGCGTCCCGCAACATGGAACGAAAATTATGAAGCAACGCGTCCCGCACTATCTTCTTTCCCTCCATCCCTCTCTCCATCATAATATCCATGCGCCGACTCTCCCACCCACCCCTCGCGTGGCTAATCCGACCCACTCCTCAGTGCCATCCCATGCGTCTCTTTGTGTCATACTTGAACTTCCGGGACAAACATGCAGAAACTCAACGCTGGCTTCCTCCTCCACACAGGCTTCACCCTCTCCACTCTCTCTACGTGAGCCAAAGTGGTCCCGCGGGGCATCTCTCGGTAAGGCTACGAGGTTCTTCCTCTTTTACGGCTAAACGGGTGCTTTTGGACGGCGCCGGCGCTTGGGATAGTACACGGCGTTGAGATAGAGCTGTGGGAGTGGGAAGAGGATCTTTGTTGCCTAAACTGCCCCGACGGGCGAGGATTGGAACAAAGGGTCAAGGCAAAGGGGATGGAGACGGCTTGAGAAGTATGGTGAGAGAGAGGATGAGCGGGCCAGAGTAAATACCGGCTTATACAAAAGAATTAACGCAATATCGAATTACGTAGTACTAACCGTTTTATGAACTCAGTGGCTTCAATGCGTTCATGAAAAATATCATGATATCAATGGATTTGATGCAATGTTATAAAAAGTTGTTCATTGATGACAAGTTTAAAAAAATGTAACTAGGAAAACTTAATTTAGAAAAAATACTCATTAGTAACTGGTTTTATATAAACCGGTTTAGGTAAAACTGGAAAATTAACTAAAAAACAAACGTGAATTATCAAATTAACTAAGCTAAAGAATTTTTATTTTTTATAACAAAATTACGTTTGATCTTACTCCATCATTTCGCATTGAAGAAAGTTATGGAAAATGTTCAGCTTATGGGTCCTTGCCGTCCTGAAAGTCGCTATTGTAAGGTGACGTAACTTATTTTGAATAAAAAATTAATAAAGGTAAGAGCTAGTGTGCTATTTTAAAGTGAAGAGTTACAGTTTCAGCGTAGTTAAACCTTACGCGATATTTGCTAGTTATTTACACATTATCAAATATTATTTGAATATATATTTTAGTTTCATGGTACTCTATGGATCAGAATCATGGGCAATTGGAAAATCAGACCAGAAAATAGTAGAAGCATTCACAACGTATTGTTGAAGGAGGATGCTGAAGATCAAATGAACGGATAAAATAAGAAATGAAGAAGTTTAAGGAAGAGTAGAAGAAGGATGTACCATGTGGAACACGATAAAGAAATAATGAATCGCATGGAATGGGCCCACCCCTGAGACAGCATTCGTTTGTGGAGAATGTAGTTGAAGGAAGAAAAGAGGGAGAAGTCCCATGAGGCTTCTTGCTAGGGAGGGGCGCAGCATTAGACAGGGAAGGATGGAGGGCTGCAGCCAACCAATCTTAGGATTAAACGACCAATGATGATGATTTTCAAGTATTAGAATTGCACAAAATACCTTATAGTTAAGTTAAACGTGATATTTTTTCCTCTATTTGTGATCTCCTTTTATTGTGCAATCTATCACTCAACAAAGGGGTCATTAAAAATCTAGAGATTTTTCAGCAAATACTATGCATTATAATCATAAATGTACCTATCACAGATTTTCACCTAGTTTACTCGCAATGCATATATTGCTGGAGAAGCATTAGTTTACTCTAACGTATATTTGGCGCTAATCATACAAAAGCATATCAGGCTTAAATTTTTGGAAGAATGCTATATGCACGTCGATAAAACACAATAGTTACTTCCACACTTAAATGTCACACATTAAAAGAGGCCCACCCAGGTTTTGTCACACAGTGCCATTCAAATAATTCACCTTGAAATTCAAGCACCTTGATAATGGCACCGTGTGCCGAAACCTGAGTCGGTCTGTCTGCTAATCATAACTATAAACTGGCCTTTAGGTAGGCTTGTGGAAGAGGTCAAACTGCTGAGGTATGGAAAAAGGTGATAGTTGGCGAATATACTTGATGGAATAGAGGTATAATCAATTGAAAAATTATTCTTTAAATATACTACTCATTACTTTTTACTTTATATAACTCCAATATTCATACATACATGCTATCGTTTATCTCCATCTTTAATCTTTTAATCAATCTTAATTAATACTATATATATCTCTTATTTAATTGACCATTAGAGAACTGAGATATATGGGTACCATGAGAAAAAATACTAAGGTGTAATGGTAAAAATGTGGCGTTGGAAAAGAAATGTAATGCAGGAAACCAAGCAAGGTAAGCTTATTAGACTGATACTGTAAATATAAATAAATGCAGGGATTCTTGTGGCGACAATTCAAGTTAAAAAAAAACTCGAAATAATATGCTCGTATCAACAACATTTCCGATGATTTTTAATAAAAAGTAAAAATTTTTAAATAATGCATTTTCTATTTGAAGGAAGAAATTATCCTTCAAGAGGAAGAAAAAATTAATTTATTGAATCACTTCGAAACTAGAAATATAAGAACCGTCAAGGTAAAAGATAATGATTCTATTTCTTGGAGTGCAAAGACACATTGGTAATCATAAGATGAAGATCTAACTTTGCGGAATGTTTCCATTATTAAAACATGGTATATGCATTGTGCAGCATATATTGTACCTGATGATTGCATAGCAACCGAAACCGCTCGTTTCTAGTAAAATTAATCTGTGGCAAACACAAAGTTGTGCTCCTTATTTATTTAATTAGTAAATTCTTATTTTCTCAGATTTACGAGAATACCTTATTATTAATGACTACTGGATGGCATAAATAATAAACTCTAAAGGAAATACGCTACATTATCTGGCTCAAATGCTTTAATATTTACAGATAAAAATAATAATGATGAGTATACAATTAGTTTTTAATGCAAAAATTAAACAGAAAAATATCCGAATACAATTCTAATTTCAAATATTTATTCCGATGATATTTTTCATGGATTTTTTATTTCAGAATATAAAGATTCTGCACTGATTGCGGCTGCTAATGTCGAAATAAACGCTGGCGCAAAATTATGCGTGCATTACGCTGATTCTCTATTAGCCCTTTAATTATTTTGAAAACGTTGGTTTAATAGTGCTCGTCGACGAGAGAATTTCACTGAATTCGAGGCCTCTGTGGCCTAGTCCAATTCAACACCGTCTGCGGCTTCCCAGTGCGTTACACTGCTCACAAAATTTATACTCAGTGCAGCATTTCACCCCATGGCTATTGTAATAACCAGCTGGGAATACGTAGCCGGGAGGATATGGAGAGATCACATTATTTTATGCCAAGTAATATTCGTATTACTGGAACCAACTACATTTGATGTATCCCACAGCCAACAGATTTGAATTTGTCATTCTTACTGGTGTAAATTAAACGTATACTTAAATTAAACTAATTACCTATTACAGTATAATTTACTACATTAATAATTATACAGCATCATGTTCCTCCACTACCGTTGTTATTACAAAATGTTTTCCTCAACGTGTCGTTCAGTGCCTTGATCTTGGAGTAATGTTATCCATTAAAAAAAAAATTAGATGAAATGTCTTTAGTTATTATTAAGTATCACTGTGAAAGTATATGAATTTAAAAACTCTCCTAAACAAACATTCACTCCATTTTGTAAATAATTTATAACCCATCGAGGAAATGCACCTGCTACAACTTTTGAACTGCAATAGTTGAGTTTTTCTCTATTTTTCTATTTCTTTTTGTCCATGCTCATCGCCGTTTTATTATCTTCAATCAGCTCAAATGATGACTTCATCCGTGAAATCTTCATTTGCACTGAGTTTAATTACCCTAATTACCAATAAAATAACCATGAGAACAGCGGACTCAATCACACGCATCATCTCTTATCTCACCACTTAACAAACGAAGAGATAAATTTATTTAATGAATCATAAAAATATGGTGTACCAAAAATGTCTCCGCTACAAGCAATCTTGCAGTAGACAGAGAATGAAGCATTAAAAATCTTAGTAACACCAAGAAAACTTTTGTTAGACAAGCTTGCCAACTTCAAATTGAAAATAATTCGACCGAACCGAGAAATTCACACTTCCAAAAACAAATAAAAAACTGCATTTTACGAGAAATCATAGTAAACACCAAGATAATCATAGATAAAGGCGATTACACTAAACGAATTGAGAACTATCTTTGAATTGATGTTCAACAAGCTATTCTAGGACTACTCTTCTCTCATCAAATATTTTTATTTTACCAAAGATTTCTCTGAATTATCAGATAACGGTTAAAAGACTAAGGACCTATTTACTATAATTATCATATTTCAGCAGAAATTCTCTCGTAATAACGTTATACAAAGCATATGAAAAAACGTAATTAACATTTGACTAAAATTTATCAATATTGTTCGAGTTCAAAGACATATATGAAAGTTCCAAGCAGAAGCCGAGTAGTTTTCACGCCAAATACTCTCTGTATGGTGTTGTATTTAATGATTAACTAACACAAAGCGTGTGAAAACCTCATGCGTGTTTTCACACAAAGCGTGTGAAAAAATTCATCAGTAGAACACGTGAATGAGAAACAGAAATCACGTTCAAAAAACTCATTCATAACATTTGAACTGATACGAAGGATTGATTTTAAATATTGCACTACCTACAACACATTCTCCTTTCGTCTCAATCAATGGTTGAAAATAAAAAGTGGACACTCATTATTTGCACTAGTTACGCTGCCAATGCAGTGAAAATATTTAATCTCGTTGGAAAAAATTGACTGATAAATATTGTCCACCATGACTGGGATTTGAACCTATATTCTTCGATGTTACCTGGAAAACTTCAAGAAATGATAATACCCAGACGTGCTCTTTCATTATGACTTCAGTGTCTTCCTACTCGACTTGAAATAAGGATGTCTGATTGTAATGTTATTTATATAAGACGCTACTCCATCACGTCTCGCCGATAACAATTGAGCTGATGAGGATGCCTTGGTTGAGGCCCCAGACCATGCTTCAATTGAATTAGTATAGTTTTTACGAGTTTCGTAATTAGTTTATAAGAAAATAATTATTAGGTCCATAATATTCTATACTGGTTTTCGAAATCATCGAAAAATAAACTCAATCAATTCCTCAGGAAAACCGAAAGTCTTTCAGCTACTATTGTACACAGAAAATGTCTCACTTGGTGCCTACATGAGCAAACAACTCCACTGACTTTCAGGGGGCTAATGGGCTGGAACTATTAATGCCTGCCTTATGTTATATTTTCCTTAATATAATGACTTTTGATTCTTGGTATTTTTGATATATGGTGTTGATAGTAAAACAACTACCTGAAGCAAATGACTCGCTAAATTTCGGAGAAGAATAATGGATAGAAATAATGACGCAAACAAAATTCCGCTTTTTTCAAAAAACATGCAGTAAGCTTAATTTAAATACCTTCCTTGGTAGACGCAAATAATTATTTGAAAAACCGTACGGTTACTTAGTAATCTATCGATTTTATTATTTTACGAATAATCAAAATATATGATATAATGTGCACCAAAAAATTACAGAGTTCTTCATCTTTTTTCTCAGTTGCTCGTGTTCTCAAAGTAAACACTAGAAGTATTGAGATAAAGCACATTTCCTTCCGTCAATTACAAAATTGTACTCCGGAATGTACCCTAACAGGCGGGGGAATTCCAATTTTTATAGACAATTGTGATCTAGTTTATTTGATATATTGTAAATATATTTTAGCTTTACAGGATGAAATTCCATTATTATTTACTTTAAAAAATTAAATGTAATTTGTATTCTGCGAATGGCAAATCATCTTGTGACAGGCTCATCGAGATGCACTGTGAGGATTTGATGACTACGCTATTCCAGGGTTTTATGACTGCGCTATTCGACGTCTCATTCGTATGGTAAGATAGAAATAGTATTTTTTATTTTACCGTATGGTTCACAATGGACTACGCTAATTTTAACTGTTTTATCTTCTTTCTTCCTCTTTTCACTAACCTCTGTCATTCTTTCCCGATATTTCCCACATTTTTCCTCAGTTCACAGTGCGCCAGCCTTCTTCTTTATGTTTTTTCTTGGAAAAGTTTGGATTTTGGATTGGAAGAGGATAGCGTTTTTATTGCCATAGCGTGCGCTTTTGAATTTTTAAAATATAACTGTATTTTGTATGACTAAATTGGCCATTTTCAGAGTTCGGATATATATATGGAGACCCTGTAAGTCATTTACAGCTCATAATTTTCAAGTGACCGTAGAAATCAAGACATGAAAGTTTAAAGTAAATCGCGTCATGTAGTAAAGAATGGGATCATCCATTAAGCACGCATTCACAGAACACTATTATCCATCTTGACGCACTCTTATTCACCGTTTTGGACTTCGCTTAAGTTACGCACGGTGTAGTAGAAGCCTCAGACCATATTTTAGGTGATTAGCATATGAGTTTATAAAGATTATTGTTATAACATTTACTTCCAAAAGAAAGACGAAATATGCGATCCTGCTTCATTTAGCAAGATTCGTTTCTGTACGGACATCGGAGCCTCGATCGTTGACCTTCGACCGGCAATCGGATCACGTCGGAACCCTCTGAACCGGTCTGGAGCCTTATTCAGTAAGGACTCGACACGGAAAAACCTCGGAAAATCCGTGGATTTGACGTCACAGCCCCCGACAAATCTCAACTATTGAATTTTAGCCCTATTTGAAATTTTAGGGGCTGTGACGTCAAAATTTAGTCACTTCCGAGGCTCGGAAATTCCGAGAACATACAGAATATTTGGAGAACATACAGAACATTCAGATAATTTGGTGTCCATCACACGGACGAGGCAGCTAAGTGTGCAGCTGGTAGTATCTTAGAGCACTGCAGACCATTTTTAGGGTAGAGAGTAGAGCAGGGAATTGATCATGTTATTAGGTTAGGTTTAGGTTAGGGTTATAAGGTAAAGGATCACCGTAAATATTGGTAGGAATGAGACCTTTTTTCAAATTCAGAATGACTTAATATCCGAAAAAAAATAGAAACCTCGGCTCAGGTAGTACATCAAAAACAAGTGCCATTAATGATATAAAATACTCGATAGACAGGACTTCGTATCCCAGGGATTCCATTTCCATTGTGGTTGTTAATTGCCGTAGTATAAAAAACAAAGTCGCTAATTTTCACCATCTCATTGAGAGTACGGACGCTGATGTAGCAATAGAAACAGAAAGTTGGTTACGCACGCACGTCAGGCACGCCTTACAAAAAACATTGACGGAATTCAAATATAAAATATAAGGTGAATATTTCGAGGATAACTCAAAGACATTTTGGTCCTACGTGAGGGAGGTTCAAGGCTGTAAATCAACAGAAACGTCACTAAAGAACAATCTAGGAGAAAGAGAGAACAACAAATTAGATAAAGCAAATATCCTCAACATCTCTTTTGAAAGTGTCTATGCAACATGCTCTCCAAATAACACCGCTACAATGCCTATATAAGCACCCAATGCAGTCTATTTATATCAATAGTTGTAAAATAGAAAGTAATCTGAAATCCATTAATTCCAAAAAATCACCCCGTCCCGATCAATTACCCGCCCGAGTTTATAAAGAAATAGCATCAGAAATAGCACCGTACCTGAAAATAATATTTGAAAAATCTCTAACACAAGATCGTGTTCCTTACGATTGGAAAATCGCGAACGTTACACCAATATTTAAAAGCAGTGATAAGGAAGAGCCTAGTAACTGTAGACCAATTTCCCTTACGTTTATCTCGTGTAAGATATTGGAAAAACCAGGGTATTTGGATAGTCAAAACTTGTTAACGCAAAATCAGCACGGATTCTGGAAAGGCAGGTCTTGTGAAACCCAATTGGCCCTCTTCCTTCACGACATTCTTTCCTCGGGCGAAAAGCTTGTCCAAGTAGATTTAATATTTCTAGATTTCAAAAAAGCTTTCGATAAGGTCCCTTATCCGATGTTACTCGTTAAGTTGGAAGCTTACGGATTACACCACGACGTAATATGCTGGATAAGAGAGTTATTAGCCGACCGCGAACAGAGGGTAGTTCTAGATGGAGTTAGTTCTGATGTAGTGAAAGTAACATCAGGTGTTTCCCCGGGAAGTGTCATCGGTCCCTCATTGTTCCTTTTGTATATTAATGGCATCACTACCGTTGTTACGAGCAAAATTCACCTCTTCGCAGATGACGCAGTGTTGTACAGGGATCTAGGCAATGAGTCTGACAAGATTGCGTTACAAAAAGACCTAGATGCTATAAATGAATGGTGCCATACTGGTGCCAGTTAGAATTGAATTTTAAGAAGTGCGTTGTTATGAATTTTTGGAAAAAGAATAACTCGGTCAACGAAACGTAAACAATTAATCAAACAGGCTTATCAAATGTAGAGTCAGTTAAATACTTAGGTATGACCCAAGGTTCTTATACTTTAAGAACCTTGGGTATGACCCTTATTCAGGACCTGTCTTGGGGGAAACACGTCCGGGAGACAGGGTAGTTGCAAATTGGGGTTTATTAAAAGAATATTAGGAAAATGCGACGAGAAGGTTAAAGAGCGATGTTATGTTTCATTTGTGAGACCTCCCTTGGAGTTTTCCGCTAGCATATAGGACCCTTACGAAGAAGGACTAATCTCTGAAATAGATCGAATACTACGGAGAGCAGCAAGATTTGTGAAAAGTTGTCACGATAGACTTAGCAATGTTACCGAATTGCTGAAGGAATTAGGGTGGTAATATCTAAGTGATCGAAGGGAGAAATACAGGTTAAATCTTTTGCGTAAGTTCGGAGCAGAGATTTTTCTTCCGGACGTTCAACATATATTGCTAGAGCCAACGTACTACGGTAGAAGCGATCACAGGAATAAGATAAAAGAAATTGAGTGCAGAACAGACAGATTTAAAACGCCATTTTTCCCACGCACAATAAGGAATAATAATAGTTGCGATAGATCAATCATATGAAAGAATAGGTAGAATAGAATTTTCACTGGTGCTTAATAACACAACATCATTACTGACACTTCACAACGCTTTACATATCCGGCATTATTTTATTTTGTTCTCTGCATGAAGTAGTATCCCGTAGCATTCATAAATTAACAGTATTAGTGGATAATATTAACCACTAGATATGTATATAGAATTGTTCTGCATGTTTGCATGTTCATCTACGTATCACTCTCCCAGTTCCTGGTTGGACTGCGCACTGTTCTCCTGACTGCTTTTTGGCCAGCGCCTAGCGACCGGGGGAGCGTGCGAGGTTCTGATTTGTGCTGGGACGAGTACTGCATGCCTGGCGTGGAATCACCCCGTGCCAGACACCCTAGTGTTGGCTTGCTCGGTACTTCGTAGATGTAGATGTAGATTTAAACGAAAATATTACAACGCTTTTAAGCAACAAAAATACACTAAAAATGGATGATACCAAGCATCCCAAACAAATAAGAAAACATTCAAAATGTGTCTTGATACTATATGATCTGTTCTTGGGAAATAATGATCAGCCACATTTTTCACGATCAACCTCTCTCAAGCATCGTAAATTCAGGAAAAAAATGCCTATCGGTAGGAAATATTTTTAACGTTTATTGAAGGTATTGGTACTTATTCGTAGTAAATATTTTTGAAGTATACAAAATATTATTTCAAGTTAAAATGACAGATATTAGCAATTTTTGATGTGCTATAAAAAGTATGAAATAAATTATTTAAATAAGACAACTGTAGAATTCTGACAAATATATTCATTAAGTATTTGCACTAAAAACCGTAAACTGGCGGCAATCTGTACTTGGAAAATACTTTCTTTTAAAGCACAAGATCCAATTTAAAGGCGGTAATACCATTACTTAATAAGCGCGCTTAGTAATTTATTCATCTCGTACTGACGTTCTGCCATGCTCCACTAGGGAACAAATGACGGACGTTTTACGGGAGGAGTAGTGGAAGTGCAAAATAAAAAAACGCGCATAATGACAGGGGTTGGGAGTGAAATATGCGATAAGTCGGAAGGCAAGATAGGGGGAGGTAAAAAATGCCCTCATGAATAATTAATTTTGGCATTTAAACTGTGGAGTGGTAAGTAAGGCTACAATTGAAAAACAAAAAGACCTAGTCATCAAGTAATGAGCGGCAATCAACTGAAGCATGCAAGCGACGAACTGGAATATATTTTAAAATTTTAGCACCACAATATCTCTCAGAATGTTTGCTTATTTTTTTGCAAATGAAAGTACCATAACGGGCTAGCACTTGAAATTCTATAACATTTTTTAAAGAGGAGCTTCGGCTAAGCTGTGCACTACAATGCTATTAAAAACCCAAAGCTTTCAGATAATTTACCTGGCTAGGTGATATATCGTCAATATGTCCAATGGTTACATAACGAAGCAAAATTCTATGATACAAATCTAACACTACCTCAATAATTACTAATTTGTCGGCCTCGGTGGCGGCGGGGTAACATCCTCGCCTGCTAACGCGGGTCGCGGGTTCGAATCCCGCCTGGGGAGGATTTTTCACTTCCCAGGGCATTGTTGTTTCTGCTTGTCCATTGTTGATTGTTAATACCCCGATGTAAAGGCCAATATAAGTGCTGTTTTCGGTGGTAATTAATTAAATAAAATAAATAAATAAATAAATTTATCATAATTCTTTAGGTCACATTAAATTAATTCTGCCTCACTAGAATTAGAAGTTAAACGTCTATTTTTTATTTTTACTACCCACACTAACAGCACCACTGAATTTTGCGACAGTAATATTTTTCTGGACGTTGGTTAGTTAGTTAGACAAATTCCGTCAACTTCAGAAATAAAGTGTTAGACCATTATATATAAGGGGTCCTGCTGTTATTACAGCAGGAATTTGTAAGGGGCGGGGAAGTATGAGGGAAGGAATTGTGCTCAGTACTTCTTGGGAGGTTCATGGAGGCATTGACAGACCATCATAACAATAATATCGATGCCGTTAGAATAAGTCAAAAAACAAACTAGAGTTTGAACAATGGACTTCATATGAATGACAATGAACTTTTAAGTTTGTCAGGCTGGCCCGTAATGATGGATCTCACCGGGTCCGCAAACTCTTCATTATGCAATCTTCACTTTACTCATTTACAATAATTGTACCCTTAATATTATATTATTGTGTTTTACGTCGCTAGTTCAAATTTACTTGATCCAGTATTCAAACATAATCGCTTACTCCAAAACTGCCAAGCACGTACCCCTCGGGGTAAAAGTTCCATAGAACGGGAATCGCTGATCTAGCCAATGTGTTTTCTGTCTCATTATTGGCTTGCATCACATTTTCTTATTTTCCATATGGGTATGTAATCAAATAACAAATATTAGGTATTGATGCAAATTTTATTATATAATTAAATTAAATTATGTCTGTCTGAAAATAATGCTATGACATGTCGAACATTTACTCTGGAAATTGGAGGAAACCATTTTTGACCTTGAAGCACTTGACTGAAACCGTTATCAAAATTTAATGTTCAGTAAAATACTAGAGATAGCGGAAAAAAAACCGACGTGTAACCTCCAAGAGGGCAGGGTAAAAGATCGATCCCCGTTATCGATTGTGCTGACAGAAAATCAGAAAGTTTGGCCTGGTATTTACAGTGTATTAAGATAATTGCATATTTGAAGTACTATATATTTTTAGTAAATATATGTTAATTATTGTGGCATATATTAATTAACAACGTGATCCAGCGCCTGATAAAGTGAAGTTAGTAAAATTAATGAATAAAAATTAAAAGGAAATTGACTCTGATAAATGTATTTAACCAAGCATAACACTTTCTAAATATTATTTTGCATTTAGCTACTGTAAAGGAAAGTACATCATCCGCTAAGGTTTAGCTGGTAAAAAGGGCAAAGGTGAAATATTTGAAGCATTGTTTTCCTCGATGAGGGAGTTACAACGCTTTACGCATATGGCTATACAAAAAGAAAAAAACTATGCAATTTTTTGAGTGCATAGAAACAGTTTATTTGTTCAGTAGTTTCGAAACAATTTTTTCAATTATTTTTCACAGGGATAATCAGCGTTAGAGGGAAAGTAGGAAAAACATAGTATAATAACGATATATTAAAAATTCAATGGCATTAATAAAAGAAGATAGCATACATTTTCGTTACCTTTACAGGTGAGCTGAAGAAATAGGTCGAATTTTGATGAATGTTTCAAAGCGTTTGTATAATTTATTACTCCAAAGTATGCATTTCCAAATTCGGAAGTAATATTGAATGGCTCATCCAAAAATGCAGTAGCCTCACCTTCAACGTGAAGTGGGATTGCAACGCATTCGCAAAACTGTAATACCAAATGAGAAGCCAAGCATACCAACGAATAGAAAACAGTTCAAGGTACTAATCGCGGGCAGTAGATATTGAATCGAACCCGCGTATTTCAGACAGACATCGCGTAAACGTCCGCGAGCCACCTGCGATCCTAGATCCCCTAAAATTACTCGAATAGCGAAAGGCGGACGTGGGGCGGCAATTTGAAGTCAGATGCCGCTGGCGACGGTCGTGTCGCCCGGCTAGTCGGCAGGCCGCTCTCGACACGTAATTTGTCGTCCGTAGCCACATGGATCCACGGCGCCGCCTAAAACGCAGCCCTGTTAACAACTGCCCGTGCCCGAAGAGTGCGGAAAGGGGAACGGGATTTTCGGCAAACTCTGTCCCCCTCGCTCGTCGCAGAGAACAATAGCTGTGAATCCGAGACCACGCGGCAGCAGAGAGAGAAGGGAACGAGGGGAGAAGGGGTGAGATGAGAATAAAGAGCGGGGGAAATGCAAATTTGAGGGGGCGCTGCGGTTTTCGCCGGCCACCGCCCAGCGCACTGGCAAATGCCACTTCCTCACCGCCTCTCGCCTGCCCTCTTACGGCAGAGAATGACTCCAGCCACCCTGTTCACCCCTGCACCACTCAGCTACTGCTCCTTTCGTCCCATTACCACCACCCCTCCTTTCTCCCTTTCTTTATCCTTCTGCTTCAAGGATAAGCTGTGTAATTGTTTTCTGAATGAGCCAACGTTGACTGCAATATGAAATATTCTATCACCCATGAAGTCAGATAATTTTTTACCATGACTTTGATCCCTTTATTTGTCCACCTTCTGAATTACCCGGCGTAGGGATCACACTTCCTTCATAAATCATCGTATAAGAGGAGAGGGATTAGTCAGTAGTTGTCAAAATAGAATAGTGTTATTAATTATTTAATATATTTAAATAATTTGCTGAAAGCGCAGTTTATAAAGACAAATACGATGCGTAAAAGGAATTCGATTGAAAAAAATGAGAAAATTCATTCCTTCGGGTATCTGATAAAATAAATTTTAACTGTCTATCATGAGTGAAAGTAGTTTTAAAAAGCAAAAAAACATAAACTACTGTACGAAATCCAATGCTTAGCGTTCTTAATCAGCGAACTAATTAAATAAGCAAGATGAATTTTAAATGCGCTAAAGGAATGTGGTTGCCTAGGGAATATTCTATTATTGATTTCACAGAAAAATGTGCTTTTTGCTGCTAAAAACGCGATTTTAAGACAAATACGAATTGGAAAAGATGATGGATTGAAAGAATAATAAATTTCATTTTTGCAGCCATTTGATAAAAATATCCATCTTGATCGGCAGTAATTTTAAATTGCGAAAAATTAAACCACCAAGTAAGCCACTGCACAAAACCAACACGTAGCGCAGACACTAAAAAGCTCCGTTTTTGGACCTTTTGGGGACCTGAGATCTTTTTAAAATAGCCTTAAATTTTTCATGTCTTGAACTAATAGTCTGCAAAATTACAGCACGATCGGAGTACAATGTAGATTTTTATAAAATACAGACAAACAAACATTCTTATATAGATGGCGGATCCTTTATTGGCAATCTGTTCTTTAGTAAGGCAAGCAAGAAATATTAAGTATCTTTGCATTTATACCACCAAATCCCATCCCTTGCCTTCGAGTTTACGAAATATCACGTGACCTCATTCGCGTTGCATTCCCAATATGCTTTAAAGGCGTTCACGAAAAAAATTTACCCATGTAGGGTACAGCCCTTTGCAGAAATCTGAGCTAATATTTTGCATAAATAGTTTTATAGCCATTGGGCGTTGTACTGAAGGGTGACGTGAAAACTTAAAAGAGTAGAATATTTTTGAATACCCCATAGATCACTCTTGCATTTGCTTGTGAAATATTCATGTGTTTTTCGCATGGACTTTGTCTCTGTCGCACATAATTTAATTTCCATCTCCTACTTTGTTTATACCAAAACATTAATGAGCAGCTAGTGTTTTCGAGAGTCTTTTGACATCTCATGACTTGGTGTCGCTAAGCGATGTTGGTGTTTTGCCTTTCTTCTGAGGGGACAGCAAGATTTCAATTGTTCCTCCAAAGCCATTCCCCTCTTCATGAAATTATCCCATTACCTTATCAAAATTGCCTCTCAGTTATATTTTAATTGAGTGTATAACAGTGCTCTGCAAAACTGCTCCTGTGGGTCTAAACCCGAGCACAATGAACCCACATTCTACTGTTTTCAACATTCCCAGAAGAAAGGTTGGAAACGCGGTGGTATGGCCACCTTAAGGTTATGATTTCGAATGCCACCCTGGTCTTGTATGTAACATGTTTTAGGTTAGACGGGGTGATATCATATTAGTACAATTGGACTAAGCTACAATAATTTTCTATTAATACATTTGTTCTTCCCTCGTTCATTGTACTATATCTCACTAGGGGGATATGTCCAGCCCCATGACTATCCTCGCTCCGCCACCATTGATGCAAAGATAGGAATAATACATTTAAAACACTAAAGAGTAATTTATTTAATGAACTTTAATCCAAGATTTTTTACAAGAAAGTTATTAGCACTATCTGAATTTCCGATGTGAGAGAATTTGCCACTATTTTATACTTTAAATTTTACATTTTCGCTGAAATTACAACTGACAGTATGATTCAATTGGCTAACCACAATATAAATTGAATACTGAATTTCCTTTCTAATGGCACTCTTATGGTTTCGTAGGAGCATTCTTTCTAATTTATATTTGCTAAATATTTTAATTCGGATATCAGGTGATAACAATGATTCCGGTCATTCAACACAGTGGCTCTGCTACGTGCATTCCTTTTGGAAATTGAGGGGAGATTTTGAGGGAAAGGGGGTGAATTTGAAAAATATACTAGATATATTAGTATATATATATATTAGACATGACATTTCTATTATATATATTGCTATATCATCTATACATGCATACATATTGTGTATGCATGTATATATGCATGGGTGTATATGTGAATGAATTTGAATATAAGTATGCATGTGTATAAGTATATAAATGTCAATAGGGAGAAAATATATATATCTTGGTAAAAATGTGGTTGCCATATCCTAATGTTGTCATGGAACTCACTGAGAAGTCCTTGGGACTTGGCGGGGCCAAAATGGATACGTATTTTGAATAAAAAATAATAATGAAATTTAAAAAAATTATTCGCTGTCAAAGTGAGGCTACACTAAGCCTATAAACTACGGAGTGGAGGTATAAATAATGTATAAAGTTTTAAAGTAGTTTATCTCCTGGTAACTCCGAGTATTACTAAAACCTTTGCAGTTTTAGGTTTATCTTTCATATGATTAAGGACATATATTAGTCTATTCTTATTTTATTCTTCCCTATGCCTCCCTATTTTCACCTATTCCACCACATTCTAACCTATTATTTCACCTTTCTCCCATCGACCATTCCAACCCTCTCGTGCCGTGCACCCACTTCCGTCTGGATGCGAGAAGGAGGCGTGCCGTGAGTAATGACCGCGGGTGTGGGTTAAGGGCCGGGTGGGGTGAGGAACGAGGGAATTTCCGCAGTCACCTCTTCACCACCCACCTCCTCCTCTCTTCCCCCGTGCAGCGGAGACATTAGTTACCTCCGCCTCGCGGCCGTCGGATAGATGGGAGGGACGAGAGGTAGCCACCTCACCGTATATATAAACGTCCGCGTCCCGGCGTCTTGCGGACGCTGAGAGACGAGTTAACCATCGCGGCAGAACCGGCGGTAGAGGAAGGGAACACTCGCGGAAAGGGCCCCTTCGTCCGAGAAGGATTATCCAATTCGCGGCAGAGGTTCGTCCCTTGCTCGAGAATTAGGGGGAGAGCAAGAGATCGGATAATGCTCTTAAAATCATCCTTCATGGCCAGATACGGCGTTTAAGAGTCGAGGGAAAGAGTTTTGACGCGCTCGGACCTCAAACTCCGAGATGAATGACCTTACTGGTCCAGTTATTTCGAAGTCATGCCGTCATTGTAAATGCTTTTGCTTTGTGTCCATGTGGGGTATCATTAATTTTCCTTTTCAACTCCCAACTTATAACTAGTGCTTGGTATTATGCTGCCACTACAATAAAGTTAAAATTATATAAATATATTTATTTTGTTGATTTAGCCGTTACCGGATCACAATTATTTCTCTGAAGTCCATATTAATTACAGACCCGGATTCCTTGCTTTGAAAGTATGCTCATTCAAACTTCATACTCCAAACGCTCATCGTTTATTTTATGCCAGTATTAGTTAATATACCTATCATAACACAAGGATTAATGTGAGTGAGGGGACAGAAACTGATCACATTCGCTTGAGTAATGCATTCACTGATATACTTGATGTATTTTTCAAATTTTCTAAAAAAAAAAACGCTCGTAAAGTTCGAAGAGAAGCTAAATGTGTATTTCAAAAACGTAATTTTTAGTCTCATTTTGCCGTAAATTGCAATTTTCCCGACTTTAATTATATATCGGTCTTTTAGGAGACATGATTATGTCCCAAATACTCTTTCTCATTTTAATTACACACATTAGATCCTGTATAATTCACCTGATTTTTCAAACTTAATTATCACATAGTCTACTGACGGCTGTTAGTAATAAATGCAATGAATGTATGCATTTACTTTAAATATATATATATATATATATATATATATATATATATATATATATATATATATATATATATATATATATATATATATGCTAGGCTATGCACACCTAAACACATTTACACAATATCTTCAAAACATCCATAAATGTGTAGGCACTACAGCATCTTAAATGCAGCATATATTCTCCAGCTACACTCAAATCAACTCTAAGAACTAAATCATATATTGCATTTTCTACTTTTCTTCAGCCAGCTTAAAACAAATATCGATTTTAAAAAAATTAAATAGGTTTTTAAATTTACAATGGTAAAGCTAAATAATTTAAAGGAGCACAAATATGGTGAAAAGGTAGGGTAAATGTGATATATGTCTTGCAGCCCGTATTACAACATTTACAACTCAAACTCTCGATACAATTTCTTTACTAGCAGCTAGCTGACAAACAGTGCTTTTTTGATACATGACAAACATTGTTTTTCCAAGCTTGGCCAATAATCTAAAGAGGTTTGCACCAGACATTTTCTACGCTTCGTTTCTTAAATTTAATTCCTATGTTGCCATTAATGCTTGTTATTAAGGATATAGTACATACAATTGGTTATTTTAGCCATAAAATATAGTGCTTAGCGTTAAAAATAATAACTATTGAAATAATGTTTTAAAATAATAATGAAAAAGAATAAGACTTTTAATTTGATATACTGTTAATAACTTGAATTTTAATGAATTGAATTAAACAAGCAAAATCTGTGGTTCACGTAGGAATATAAGCCTTCAAACGGTAATAATGAATTTAGCCGTTACCACCGTTTAATCACCTTCCAAATAGTTACTATCCGAATAATGGGTATTTATTTAGGATATAAAATACTTCAACCGATTATCCCACATGTATCAATTTATGCAGTCCAAATACTGAAATTTCTAACATTGATGATATCCCGAATTTCAAGTCCGCTCGGCGAAGGAATTTGTGCAATTAATAATTGGTTATCATACAGTAATTATCATATTTGTGTTGTCATAAAGTATTTTAAAATGGCAAAAACCAAGACTGCCTACAAAAGCTTACAAAACAATAAATGTACAACACACATCAATTTGAAATTTCTCCCTTTCCAAAATTAGCAATTTTTTCCTTTTGGTTCCATTACATTTTTTTTTTCAGAAGATATTCGTTAGTAAGACAGAGAAAGCTGTGCAACCAGGGTTTTCTGGCATATGTGGAGAATATGATGACGTTTATAGATTATCGCTTTAATGCAGTGAAATTAACCACCCAAAACTCTGAGGATGTAAATAGCTACCCGTTGATAAGAGGAGGAAGTTTGGTGAGATTTCGGAAGGATGTCAGAGAATCATCATGCGGACCGTAAAAATTACGGCTCAATTTAGGAGAAAATACGTTGCCACATAAAATCACATTTCCAAGTATCCATCCAAGGTGAATATTGGGTGCATGCCGCCACAGATTCCCGGCATATTTCAGGGAGAAGTTACCAAGAGAATGGTCATAGAAACAGCCGGAAACAGGCGGTAGTGTATCTAGGATTTCTGGCACCGTCACCTAATTTTTTATAAAAGTCAAATATTTTTGTTCTTAATTTATATTTTCTACAGTTTTCGATAGGGATATGTCGATGAGATGGTTTGCTCCTACAGTATCTTATGTTTAGAGGGGCAAGCAGCCGCGCCGCTCCCTCCGTGATAGCACCCCTGGCGGGGGCTAGCTCCACCGCCCGTTAAGTACACCACTTGAGCATGCGGAGCCTACTCATGTAGTAAGAATATGAGCAGCCAAAAGAATGATGCAATTATCATGCAAAACATATTACCAGTGAAGGAATAATGTTTTTAATTTAGTGGACTATTTTATTACTCCCTTCTATGCTAGGCATCGCAAGGATAAAACCATCCGAATCTAAATATAAGTGAAATTTACGTAAAATCATGACGATTGACAACTGAACATGATACTAATTAAATGTTTGCAGGAATTTATAAATAAATATTTTCTCATAAAAGGGCTGTGGAAATTAGTAATGTCGACCCACACAATGGTATTACTGAAAGAAAAACAGTAGGAAAAAAACTTCAATAAATATGAACCAAAACATTTGGCCTGGTGAAGTGAAAAATTAAGTACACATTACTAGCCTGTCTTTTATCAATACCCAACATGCCACGCTATTCAATAGTTGGATCATACCAATCTTAATTAAAATACCTACTAATTAAAATTTCAATCAAATTGCTCGGTATTATGTCGTAATTTATTCACACATTTTACTAATACAATCCTAATCTAATTGTGTTTAGGATAAAAAAGAACTCGAACTTAAATATTCAGATCAGCAAAATGAATTTGCATTTGACGATGTAGATTCCAGGCATAATTCACGTAAATTTATTTCCCGAAGATTCGGGGAAACCTAGTGCGATCAATCGACCAGGGAAGGAAAATGCGATAAGAGGAATGCCTAAGTGTGAGCAAGGGAAGCCAAATGGTTTCCTCCGATTAAGTTTCTAATACATTGCTAGTTAGTGGAATATTTTCTTATTTTAATTGTTAGTTCTACTTTTCCTAAGAAGCACACTTTAAGAAGCTATTAGAGAAGTTTTGGAATTACGTAGCCTGCTTCGTCAGAATTACGGTAGAATCCTGACATATTTTAGGTTAATCTATCCCGTAATTAGTCACAAAACATCAGGCGATCATCAAAAGACTCGAAAAGTTAAGCTTTGGTTAAGGCATAGAATAATCAAACTTAAGTAACACTACTTCATCACTAATTTAGATACTCTAAACTGCTTCTAGTAAACTCACTCTAGATACGAATACGATAAAATGAGAGCTGCCGTAAAGGGATGCATTAAAATCCTAAAAAAATAAAGCCGATTAAGTGATAGCATGTTCGAACTTATCACAAAATGTTCATATCCTAATCGCTATCGACTTTAAAGTGGATACATTATTTTACTGGGTTATAGGGAAACACTGAATACTGACTTAAGTAATGATATAGATTACCGATATATTTCAGGGATTTTGCTGATATATAGAACACAATGTTTCGGAGAAACAAATGACGTAAATTAAACAAAGAGAAGTTAAGTTTATAAAAATACGGGTGCTGAAAAAAGATACTTGTGAATCAAAACCAAGCATAAATTTAGCATTGATAAGGTGACGTTTAGATTTAAATATATTGATTACAATATTTTCATATTTCAATCGTGATTTACTTAAAAGTACATAAATTATTTTACAAGATTATATAGAAGGGTATGAACTGTTGAACTAATTAATTATATAGATTCCCGATATATTGTCCCGATATACCCGTATCTTTCCCCAACTCCTCAATCCTAATCTTCTTGGTTAATTGATGCTGCAATCTGAAAAAACACTCACTGATATATATGAACAATCAATACAAATATCGAGTGCCACATGATATAGTTTTGGGGAAATTTAAGGGAAATGATAATACGCGAAGTTTTGGATAAACAGATGAAGAACATTCATTGGGAGGAAGACGTTCTGGTAAGAGGAGAGAAACCGAAATATGAAGCAAGCGAAGCCCGAAAAATTACTGCCGAAATGAAGTGAAAATAGGTTGCCTCAAATATCACCTGGCATGCCTCCAGAATCATTAGGTTCAGATATCATTACCTTTCGAGGTCTCGGGTGTGTGTGCTTTTATTTTTTCCCCTCCGCGATCAAAAAGAGTGAGCGGTGGAAAAATATTATTTTTTTCGCCGCACAAATGGCCGCAAATACCCTTCCGCACACACATTCATGCACACTCCCACGTAGCCGGTGGTGAGCGCGAATGGAGCCGCCCCTACTCATCATTTCCCCGTACAAAACCCTCTCCTCTTTCTCCCTCCTTCAACCCCCTTCATCTCCTTTCCCGCATATAAAACGCCCCTCCCTCCCTACCTCGCAACACCGGCAACCCGAAACTCCCCCCTGCCCTCGCATGCATTTCTCTCTGCCATGTCCCTCAAACCAACTCCACACAAGGGATGAGCCGCGAAATGGAGGCATCGAGAGTTGACGTTGAAAGACCAACGGAGCCACAACTCCGACGTTGGTAACACATTGTTCGTTTAATCGCAATATTTAAACCATCTGTAATAGAGAAAATATCAACATTAAATTAGCGGACATCGCCCCGTTAAGAACGCATGAGCGCTAATTTTAAACGATATATACTGGAAAATAAAGAATTAACTAATAACATTTTCAACAATATACTTGTGAATGAAGCAATAACCGATCAAAGTTTATTTAAAATAAACTGGATAATAAAGCAATGTAATGATGGCATTTAATATAATGGTGGGCGGTTTGAAGTCTCATGCCACCCGCTTGTGGATGCGTATACTCATGATATGTCAAAGATTGCCTACTTTATACATAGAGAAGTCACCATTTAGATATGCAATTTTACTACTCTATCCTAATGTACCTATTGTTAGGATGCGGCAAAATTAACAAAAAATATTACGAAAGTATCCCACAGCCATGACAAGCATTGAGTGTTAATTAATATAAATTCCATCCAGTCCACTAAAGAGTTCACGTTAAAAGGGTTTAAATTAGAGTATTTACAGACGGTTAAAACTTACAGGAATGATTTAAAAGAAATGGGATGATTCTTTGTCAGGATTTGATGAAGCTACTGTGAATAATAACTCTTCTTTCGTGCAACATAGCCTGGAGCGGAAACATAAGTGATCACTAAGCATGTGGGAGCCCATTAGCCCTCTTTTTATAACTATAAAAAATTAATTTATCACCAATGCCCATTCATCCCTTTCATTATTTATTTACTAATGTGCCGGATTTTGAAAACAACTATATAGGTAGAAGACAGCCCTGATGGAAAATTCCCTAAAACATAGGGAAAACGTAGGTGAAAATTGAAAATTCCTTAGAAAACATTTCTTCCCAACGGAAATGTGCCTACACTCTAAAGAACATTTTTCCAAGAACTTTTTTTACATAGAAATGACAGAATTCGGTCAGCAATTTCCCTATAACAAAGCGCTTATTTGGAGAAAACCTTCAGGCTTACGAAACATTACACCATTAATTGCATAAAATGCAGTGCATTTCATATATATAGAATGATTATGGATGAAAAATATATACCTATTCATAAAAACAAAAAAAAATATTCTGTACAGTTATATATTCATACAACCAAATGTAAAAAATGTGAAACCATTATGAAAAATCACCACTCACAGTCAACTACATTTGTAAACATAGTGTAAAACAAATATACTAAGCCACTGCAATCCACCTGTAAAAGCATTTCCCACGGAAAATGCATTCTAGGAAATTATTCCCCGGGGGTATATTTTCTAGGGAAAACGGGGGTTCAATTTTCTAGGAAATTTTTGGACTGGAATACGTCTCTTAATAGCATATTCATCAGGTTTCAACCGATAATTACAGGAAGTTGCTAAACTTACTGTCTCCTGCAGTCAACCAATTTTGACTATTAATTGATTCGTATTCAAATTTTATAATCGGAATAGTAAATTGTATGTCTGAGAAATAAAAATTGAAAAGTAAAATCATCAGATATTTAGTCACGACAAGTGGATATTGGGATAAAACAACGAAGTGGCAATCACCAGAGGAGAGCCAGAGATAAATAATTCTGAATAAAGTGTAGATAAGGAGAGCTTAAGATCAGAAAATGTGAAAAAAATGGGGCACTGAAGACGCCCTCGGAAATCAAGACAGGTTCCTTTACCTCGCCTTCTTCACATGATCTCTTATGGACGTCACCCTCCATACGGGTGCCACGAAGTTCGACGCCACCTGTTTTCTCGATATCAAACCATAGAATACAACCGTTACCGGTGTTTAAATACCAGTAACAAACTTAAATCCGTTGATAAAAAACTAACGATCCGATTTTAATTCAAAATGTTTTTCTTCAACATGCACATATTAATATGAAAACTTTGAACCAAGCCTATTAAAATAACCTGAGCTGACGCATAAAAAAAACAAAAAGAGCAAAGTTCATTGTCCAGGGCGTAACTTTATGGAAAGCATACACATGGTATTGAGGTGGAAACATGTTTTACTGCTCCACCAGATTTATTTTACATATGACATCGCGACTACGGACGTTACTATCAGCAAAAGTTCGACGGAAAATTGATACTTTGCTACTAAAAGCACCTCTTAGCCTTCAAAATTTACCTATAAGATAATTCTTTGAAATTCACAGTGAAAAAATCATTCGCCTGGACTAGGAATGATATTTGCATTGTGAATTTCACAAAATTGTGTGACCATTAGCGGTTGACTCCGTAAAAGTTACTGCGCGGCCAGTTCCGCAGTTCTTTGAATCTGTAAGATAATGTTTTACATCAAAACCTAGGCCGTATGACTGAAAAGAACAAATATTTTGCTTTAATATAATTGCAAAAATCAAGTATTTATGAGGTATTTGAAAGATATGGCAGTTTACTTTTCGGAATTTTCAGCTGGTAATCGTTAAGGTGAATGCAAAGGTAATCTTGGGTTATGGAGAGCAAATATTAATAATATTAAAAAAAGGAAAACAATAACAGATCCATTTTTATGCGGTTGAACTCACCATTCATGAAATATAACGGTATTTATGCGATAGAACTCACAATATATGAAATGTAATGGAAATGTTATCATCATCATAGTATTACAACCCTAGGATTGGTATACTGCAGCCCTCCATTCCACACTATCCCATGCCAGTTCCTTCACTTCCCTACTATTCTTCTTCACCGTGTCCCTCTTGACTTGCTCCAAGTACTTGTCTCTTGATTTTTCTCTGGGAGCTTTGCCTTCAATTTTTCGCTCCATTATGCTAAATAAATTGTTGTGTCTCATGACATGGCCAAAGTGTTCTTCTTTTGCGTATGGTGCTCCACAGTGCCCTTTCGTCTCCAATTCTTCTCTATACATCCTCGTTTCTCACCCTATCCGTCCATTTGATCTTCAGCATCTTTCTTCAGCACCAGGTGTCGAAGGCTTCCATTCTTTTCTGGTCATTTTTTCCAATGGTTCATGCTTCTGATCCGTAGAGTGCCACTGCCCACACGAATGTTTTCACGAACTGTTTCCTTGTCTCCAGTCGCATGCTCTTCGAGCAGAGTAGCGGCCTTGCCTATGAATGCCATCTAAGTTTGGGCTATTCAACGCCCGATGTCTATCGTGCTTCTTCCATCCCAGGTAGTGGAGCTCCCGAGGTAGGTGAAAGATTCCACTTGCTCCAATCTTTCTCCTTTGAGGAGGACGCCGGCCACAACATCCTCTCTTCCGCACACAAGTATCTTGCTTTTCTTCTTATTGACTTTCATTTTGTATTCTTGGAACATTTTTTCTATTGTGTTTAGTGAGTTCTGTAAATCTTCCTCGTTTTCTACTACAGTGGCGATATCATCAGCGAAGTGTAGCATGTTGATTTCTTCTCCATTCACCTTGACTTATTTGATTCCTTGTTCTTCTATTTCTTTTTCCTTCCTCCATGTACACATTGAAGAGTGCTGGTGACAGGTTACATTCCCTTCGGACCCCTTTGTTAATGTTTCTCTCTATATTTCCTCCGTCTTGCGTGCGTATTGTGGCCACCTGGTCCATGTAGAGCTGGTGGATGAATCTTAGGAATTATATTTTAAGTTTTTTTCTTTCTTTTCTTCCTTACCATTTTCGGCGCGGTATTCTACACTTAGGTGGGCCTTATATTTTAATATGTTTTTTATATGTTTGAATCGACTTGACAACTTTATAATTGTCAGAAACCTTTAAAATAAAAAGAAATTATACTATTCTGTGTTTAGAATAAAATCCGTACGTATATCAATTGAATGTTTACAAAGTATACCTCATGTACTATAAGGTTACTTGCCAAAATAGCAATGAATTTCCAAATAGCCAAAGCAGAAAAATTAAATTTTTTTCACTTCTATGCATGTGTCACTAGTAATAAAGTCTGTATATGTCAAACCTGTACAAAGGAAAAAATCACTTCATCCACATTAAAGGAATAGGTTTTGTGCATTCCAATCTTTTTATTAGCAACACCGGGGAATAAATTGAAGGTGGAGATTTCCATTAAGGAAATGGAAAGAACGCAAGAGTATAGAAACTGGTGTGGGCTGGTAATTAAGGTTTTGTAGGTATATTGTAACCTAAAACGCATTTTCACCTGAAGATGACACAAAGTGTCGAAACTCAGGTCTTGACAATAAATCTTAAAACTGGAATCAACTAATGTAGCTATTTTAATTCTTCCGTTAATTCCAAGTTTTAATGAATAAAACTTTTGAATGTCTCTATTCATGAATACCTTACCGATTAAAACCGCAGAAAGTACGGAAATATCTTAGACCAACCATTCACTGCCATTGTGACACCACCATGGATGGTTCCTAGACACTCGACCCCATTCCCTTCGTCTTTGCAGCACGTCCTCCCTCCTACGAGTCCCCCCATTATTTTTCGTCCCGGACGCGAGATCGGCAAGGCGGGGCGGAAGAGGAGAACGACCCCTGCCACGCTTCCCCTTTTACCTCCTCCCCCCGCCCCCTAACCCCTCCTCTTGCGGGCTTTGACCATTAATTCAATGAAATGAATCGGTTACCGGGCGGGAGGGAAGGAGGATAAGGGGAGAAGTGGGCGCTTCCATGGGGAGGGAGGGGGTAAGAGATAGAGGGAACGAAAGGGCTCCGTAAAAAATACATATATACTATCTGTATGTACGTCCGAAATGGAATATGTGATTTCTCGCTTCGCTGCACCATGAATTTTAAACGAGCAACTATTAAAAGTATAAAGGATGGGGAGGTGTGAACAAATGAAGGAAATTAAACGAATTCTCTCGATTGCTAAATTGTTTCGGTCACACCTATCGCATTGAAGAGGATTCGTACTGGATATCCCTCGGAAATATTTAAAATATTTCTCTCTGGCACTCACGTGTTGCCTGCAGCGATTATACTTTCCTGCACTTGTGTCCGGCGAAATTCATCGCTTTCTCAGTCGCGCAGTATCACGCGAAATTCTTTTGCCTTTGTTGAATCAATGAATTATTTATCGTTAAGGCTCCCCAGGCCTTCATATTTTATTCTATTACGAACAAAATTTATGCGGCCTGAATATTTAACAGGAACTAAGACTGAATACTCGAGTTATGTATTATAATATGTGCACACTTAACAAAGAGCATTATAATTTATAATAATAAGTTCGCAATTTGATTTCCATTTGTAAAACAGACTTGATATTAATAACAAAGCTTTGCGCATGCCAAATAATGCGTAAAATATGCAAAAATGATATTTTTAATCTCAACATCCTGCCTGAATTTTTATCACCTATGAAATCGTGGTTTAAAACAGCATGGAATACTTATACTAGCACAATGAAATAGAAGATTAACGGATGGAAAATGAAAATTCAAACACGTGAAATAAAGAAGCTGAAGGAAAACATTACGCCATAAGTAGAGATCATAGACCAACAAGAATCCTTTACATACCTCTGAAGCTTCATAACTAGGGAAGAAACTAAGATTGGACTAAAAACTCACTAAAAGAAAGCATTCATGATGAAAAAGTAACTGGTGCGTTGAATAATAATAGGAGTTCATTCAGGTATTCTACCAGATGATTTGTAGGTTCTTGGACAGTAACCATTCTGCATCCCAACCTCATAGACATTGTCTCGATTTCCTTCCTAAGGATGGCCCGTTATTAGATCCCTCTTCATTTCTTCATATCTACTACCTCCTCTTATTTCGTCCAGAATTCCAACCCTCTTCCTTCCTCTTCCACGCTTCCCCAGTGTTCTCCCCTCTATCACTCTCTTCAACATGCCCTCTCCTCTCAAAACCTCCTCCGTCCATCTCTTCTGCGTTATCCGAACCTCTGCCACAAGCTTCCTCTCCTCTCCGACCATATCCAATACCTCCTCGTTCGTTCTTCTCGCCATTCAGCTAACCTTCTCCATCCTTCTCTAAACCCACATCTCAAATGTCTCCAGTGTACGCACATCCTCTATTTGCAATGACCAAGTTTCTGACCCATAGAGCGCCACGCTCCATATTTAAGATTTCACCAGCCTCTTTTTTATATCTCTTTTCAGACCCTCCCTCATCAATTCCCTTCTCTTCGAAAATGCTTCTTTAGCTAGCGCAATTCTGCATCTGTTGTCCTTACCGCTAAATCCATTCCCCTCCAAAATACTACCCAGATATGTAAATTGCCTGACCTGCTCTATCTTCTGCCCTCTCACCCTTATATTCAGCCCCGCCTTCTTACTACAAGAAAATCTCATTACTTTCGTTTTCTTGCGATTAATCTTCATCCCATACCTTTCACACTGCACCTCCTAACGCATTCACCATTGAACTTTGATAGTTATGTTGGAGTCATCACCACGCCTCTCCTGCTTTTTTTTCTCTTCTAAGCCCGTTAATTAATACTTGGTATTTTCTTTTACCTAGCTCTGAGTTTACGCTCTTCCATTTCCTTCTCTCCTCCATCTCCCTTATAATTTGCTTTGTGATCCAAGGTTTTCTAATTTTAGTTGCACTGACTACGCCTACCGTTGCTTTCGCCGCTTCTAGAATTCCATTTTTCCAACTTCACAATTCATCTTCCACTGATCTAACTCCATGTTCCTCACCCATTATATCTTCCACCTCTCGATATTTCTTATTCATTGCCCCAGTTAATGCCTCCGTATTCCACTTTCGTATCCTCCTACTCATTCTTATCTTTTTATTATAATAGGAGTAGCAATAATAGGAGTAACAATGGAAAAATAATACGTGAAAGTCGCGCAAAATATTGCGCATTATGGATCAAAGACATGAATCATTGGAAATCTAGAGCAAATGAGAATATATATGCTTTATAAAATTGGTGCTGCAGTCGTGTTCTAAAGATCAAAAGAACGGATATAATGAAAAATGAGGAAGTTTGTAGAAGAAGAGGAGAGGAGAAAACCTTTTGGAGGACGGAACGGTCCAGATGGATAAGCCTTTTTGAGATATTACGAATTTGAAAGGAACATAGAAGGAAGGAGATTCCAAATAAATAGATATCCGCTAAGTAGTCTTCCACGTAGTGATATTGGTCTTTAAAACACCTGCAAATTCCTAGGGACCATTGGTTACAAAGAGGACCTAACTCGTTTGATAGCCGCATAGCTTTATACGAATACCGCTGTCAGTAAAAGACCCTATGAGGCTTATAACCTTTTAGCGCTTTAAGTACTAGATTTTTCATTTGAAATAGTATAATAGGGTTGATTAATTCAAAATCTTATCTAAAAAGAATATCTTATCAGAAATGTAATATACCAGACTTTCAATTAGCATAAATGAGAATAAGATTTCGTTATATGAGTTACTACCGGCAATCGATTTCCACGCATTTGCCGAGCTAAATATTTTTATTTTAGTAAGATATATAATTATAAGTGTTTAGTGGATAAGATATATAATCACCCTAAAAGGAACTTATAGTATTAGTAATACGTCCTGCGGAGAAGACGGCTGCACACTACTGTAGATTTCCAGTTTTTTTCAATATTTCCCCTGTTATTTTATTACCCTTCGCATTGCGATCATTATTAGTTCAATATGGAATTCTAAGTAAATACTTGCATTATTAATTGCCCCTTAGGATCGATAACAAATTGAGTAATTTTGAGTTTCATTGTTCCAATCTTTCTTTCGGTGTAGAATTGAATGACTTTAGATCACATTGAGAATTGGAATGACCTTGTTACGACAACATTATAGAGGAAATTGGAAATGTTTGCAGAAAAGGTTACCACAGTAGATTTTACTTGAGCCAATTCATTGATTCGGTCATTATCAAGTAGTATTGCACGTATCCCGCAGAAAAATACTTTACTATGAGATATAAGTACTACATACATTTATTTCACCGGCCATTTATTGGCCCGGGATATTTTTTCATATACAAAAATGATTAGTATGGAAATAAATGGTTTCTTAGAAAATAAGCATACTTTTTGTTTGAGAAAACTTTAAAGGTTGATGGGAAATGCGAAGCCATTTCAGTAGTGGGAAAACGTTCTCTGGTCGAGTCGCGAGAGGCCACGGGTCATTTTATCAAAATATTGCTCGGGCTAAACCTACACCGTGCACCGCGAACCTCTCTCCGGGAGAGTACGTCAGGGAGTGTTGGGACAGCAAATTCGTTCGGGTAATTGCGGGTAAATGGGAGGGAGTGGACGCAAGACGAATGGCTGCAAGGTCTTTCCATTACCCCTGCTGCGTTGCACCGCCCTGCTCTTGTTGCGACCGCAAGAGGGAAAAACGAGTAATTAAATCTTTCCTGGGTGGAACTCCGAATCCCGTATTTTATTTGTGTGGTCTAATCTGCCGATGCAATACAGTTTCCACATAATTCCTCCAATGCCTGAAAAAATGGAGCGTCACGCATATTTCCCAAATTTCTATTCCGCCCTGACTGGATATAATTTCAGTGTAAACAATGCATCAACTTAAATTGAGCCAGTTTTTTCTCTCAAAACATTTTCCATTCAGAACATGCTTATAGTATAGCTGATTCTTCAATTTACTTACTTATTTATCTCAATACCTTTCCAAACTCTGGAGTGAATATTTTGATGTGCTTCATAGTGAGGAAATACTTTTATTATGGTTTATAATGAAGGATTTGTTCCCTCTGTAAAAACCATGATCATTTAGAACTTCAACGGTAGGCCATCAACATATTCAATTAAATACTAAATGTAGTATAAAATGGATAAATAATAGATTAATTTCACGCAGCTAAGAACTAAATGCATAAATTCAAAGTGTAAAATTTAATAATGCAGTTTATAAATATCACCTTCCGTAGAATTCTTAACAAAAATAAGACAAGGTAATGGAAACTAATTCAGTTAGCTGGTAAGCTTCAGTGTAGATGACATTATGAATATTTTTATTTGAAATAGTAAATAAAAAATAATGTCAATGTACCCAAGTCCTAGTATTTAAATATTTCTATCAAAGGACACGATACACTGACCTCTTACTTTTGTATCTCTCATCATAACCGGTAGAAAAGCATCCAGTTTTCCGCTGCTTCGATTTACAAAATAACTAAATATGGCTGACTGGGGATCAAAGTGCATAAGGCTGACGAAAAGCAAATTGACATGCACGTTAATTCTGTTCCAACGACAATGGAAGATTTTAGGTATTGTATCACAAATTTAAGGCTCCTTTCTTCGCAGTTATTATTATATTTAGTCCTGAAGTGCCAAATCGTGTATCAAATAATTTTTCAAATATACCGTTACATGGATTACTGGAGAAGATCGAGCTTCGAGTAGTGTACACGGGATATCACCAAAGCTATAACTGACCGTCAATAAGGTGACTTCAGGAATAATATTCCCCAGTATGAACATCAGGCACATCTACTGACATTAAAGGACATTTTTCTACGGTGTGTATGATGCACATGAGTGCAATATATTTGACAAGGAAGAAACTTATATTGCGTGGGATAGGGTTAGTATTAAAGTTCAAAACACTTATTGTATTATGTCCTCACAAAGTCACTTTAGTTAACCCTCGAGCAGTCGTGCTGGCGCACTGAGTGTGCCAGTGTACACATTTTAATTTGTAACTTTTTTACCTTTGCATATAATGATACTGCGCTCTTCAAGTCTTCCTACAATAATGTTCTTTAAGTATGACACGAGTTTCACATACATGGGATACAATTTACGGCAACAAAGACACTTTCTTGAAACATGATTCTTCTCGTGTGAGGAAATTTTAAACTTTTTCGCTTAGCTTATTCGCGGTTACTTATTGCTACCACTCCAACTGCTATCTCTTTGAATGTATAAATATGTATTTACTTCATTACTTCCATGTCTGACACTCTATAACAGTCAATGTATAAAAGTAGTGGGTTTTTCAGAGTACATACCTCAATTTACAGCTGAGAATTCCTTGACTTCGTATCCAATGGGAGGTGTAGTATTCTGTCTTTCAAACGACGTGTGTTTATTTCTGTACCACATCTAAATATTCAAGATCATTTAGAACTAATTTCAAGCTAAAAGTTGCGTTTACTCTCGGAAGGAGGAGTATTAGTGTGATTTGAAGAAAAACTTGTGTTGCAGCCAAGTATTTAAAGGAGGACTCGTTGAATAATAACTATGCGAGTAAAATTATATGGATGTAAGTTTATTGGCATTTTGTAAGAGAAACAATTGCGCTTTTCCACAAATGGTTTTATTGTGTACAACGCGTTTCGACTCACAGAGCCATCATCAGGTACAAGACAAAGTTGTAAGAGGGTACATCGTATACATATATATCTTTTCCGAGGAGGGGAGGGGTAGGGGGAGGAGACCAGAGGAGGAGAGGAAGGAGGAGGTAGTGGCTGGGAGAAATCAGGAAAAACCAAGTGAGGAAAGGGGGGGGGGACGGACTAACCCGTGAGAGAAAGGCCAAGAAACGGCAAAGGGTGAAAAAATTTAGGTGGGGGGGGGGAAGAAGGCAGGGAATAGGCATGTCATTAGAACGTAGGAAAGCGGCGATAGGGAAAGAAGGGGGAAGAGTGCACCTGAGGGTAATTAGGAAAGAGGGTATGAATAGGAAGGAATAAGGTGGGCACCGCCCGGTTTAAGGGTGGAGGGCCTGGGTGAGTGGATGGGAAAACCATCAAAGGGAGGGGGTAGTCGGTTGGGGGAAGGGTGAGTGGGAGTTTGGCTGTTTCTTTTGGGAAGGGGAATTTTGAGGAGAGGAGAATGGGTTACAAACACTTGTTCATTTAAAAGAACATCAAATCTGAATGTATACTTTCCAGGGATTCTAAAACGTCCAATCTTGTGCCTTTACCTACAAGGTGGAGAATTTCAGGGTGGAATCTGCAGGAATGAGACGTTTGAATCAGGTGCTTGGCTAAAAGAGATGTTTCATCATAGTTTTTCCAAAATTTTTTGTGTTCATTAGTTCTGATGTTGAAGTTTCTACCTGTCTGGCTGACGTAATATTTATTACAAGAGTCACAACTTATTTTATAAATGCCAGATTGAAGGAGGGGATCTATTTTATCTTTATTATGTGCCATATGTGCAATATATGTGTGTATATATATGTGCAATTGTTTCTCTTACATTATGAAGAACTTCCACGATATCTCGCCTGAATCTGTTGAATTTATTTGCATTTATCAAACCTGCGAAAACGTATACTAATTGTATGTTAATTTTCTGTATTAAGATAAAAAAACACGAGAAAATGAAATATCAAAATTACTTCAGGAACTTTCCGAAGAAGAAGATGATCATCTGAATCATGCACCAGCACCGGAGGTGGAGAGTGACTTTACAGACGGCAAGCCGGCGGGGCTATAGTGATGAGTGACCACGACAGTGACTCAGAACAGGAAGCAGATGCAAGCTTATCTTCTGAAGATGAGCTGACCACCGGATATGATTGATTCTACAAAGTGGCCGATTTTCACTCTTTGGAAGAAAACTTCCAAAGAGGAGGAAAGATTCCAGCTAAAAACATTGTCAAAATGTCCCCCGGTGCCAATGTTTCCTTGGTTTCCTCAGAACTTGATGCTTTCCATCAACTCATCACTATTGATATGACTGACCAAATTACAATTTTTACAAACTAATTCATTCAACGAATCATCAAAGAAAGGCATTATGAAAGAGAACGTGATTGACATCCAACATCGCGTGATAAAATTTGTGCCCTCCTTGGACTTCTAATTCTATTCGGCGTCAAACGGGAAAATCATGCCAATTTTATTGAATTTTGGGAAAGAGATAGAACTGAAATAATGCTTAGTAGAGCTGCAATGAGTCATCGTAAATTTTTTTCCTCCTAAAATGTTTAAGATTTGATGAAAAGACGACGCGTGAAGACATAAAAAATTGACAAATTAGCTCCCATTCGAAATTTTTAAAAGTAATTTGTTCACGACTGCTAAAAGGCATGTATTCATGGTATTTATATCACTGTTGACGAGAAGTTAGAACCATTTCGCGGGAGATTCTCTTTTGTCCAATATATGTCAAGTAAATCCGCTAAATATGGCATAAAAAGGTTTGCTTTTTGTGATTCTAAGTCATTTTACACAAGTAACATGGAGTTATATTGCGGAAAGCTGCCATAGGGTCCATTCTGCTTATCAAATTCTCCCTCAGACATAATGAACAGATTAATCGAGCCCACTATAGGCAGCAATCAGAATCTAACCATTGATAATTGGAACTTATGTACCTTTACCCTTACACAGCCATTACTGAGGAAAAAATAACATTCCTCGGCACCCTGAGGAAAATAAAACAGAAATTCCTTCAAAGTACTTGGCCAATCGAAATAAAGAAAAAGGGTCTTCAATGTTCTGTTTCCAAAAAAATATGATTTTAGTGTCATGTTGAATCTAAAAAGAAATCAATATTGCTCCTTTCCATACTCAATGATGACCAATCTATAGACCAAGCATCTGGTAAACCACAGATTATTTTGGAATACAATAAAACCAAAAGAGGAGTTGGCACAGTAGATAACACTGTTTCACATAAATATGTGCTCGAATTACCCGGAGATGGCCGTTGGCAGTCTTCTATTCACTGGTAAATGAGGCTGGGATGAATTCGCAGGTGTTGTTCTTTATCGTCAACAAAGATGCCTCAGCTAAAAGAAGAATATATTTTAAACAACTGTCACTTCTCCTTATGGAGGATCACCTTCTTATGAGGACTACAATTCAGTCTCTTTCATGAGAATTTGATTGATTCTGATAGAATCATTTAAATATTGAAGATGAACTGCCAAAAAAACGAACCTTTAAAAAAACGAGGACGCTGTGTGGTAGAGCAAAAATGTGTACACAACCATCGAATGATCCCAGTGCCACAGTAGGTATCATTTGCAGAAGCCATGCGCAAATGGTAATTAAGTGCCGCGATTGGGATAATACTGAGGGAGAGACACACGAATGAATGCGAGGAATAAGATTTTTACGGATACATCTTAATATTTTACTGCAATTATGATTAATATTTTTTTATAAAATGACCATTGCTGAGTGATAATAAATGAATGTGAACTGTGACGGTTTGTACGCAACTTTATACAAGAGTTATTTTCTTGAAGGTTTCAAGATTTTCATAAATGCTAGATTATGCCATTTGTAAAATTATTTATCTATGTTGTGCACCTTAAATGAATAGTGTAAATAGAAATAAAGTTGTATATGCATTTTTATTATGTTTTTTGTAATTTTTTATCCTCAGGCCTAAGTAAGTATGTTCAAAATTATTAGTGAAAAAAATTGATAGCTTGTATGCTTGTTATTTTTGACTGGTTTTATAAATACGCATAACCCTAAAATGATGCCAATTGAATTCTGTCAATGGGTTATAAATTGTTATATTTTGGTGCATATTTTAAAAGGAAAGTAATACCTATGTACTATGGGGGAAAAAGTTTCCCAACAAACGGAGCGTCACCACTATCGCTCTCGGGGGAAAATCGCTTTCCTTTCTGATGGCATGTTATTCTTAGGTCTCGGCCACGATGAGGGAAATTCAAACACAGTAAGGTGATGGACTAATCGTCCGAATCGGTGACGGATTCCCGGCTGCTCGCATGACCCGAGTGGGTTTCGCGCTGCCCCCAAGAACGGAGGTTCATTAGATAACCTTGAATGCATTTGAAACGTTTCTTTGAATTCTCTCGTACGGCTCAACTAAAACCAGGTAGTGATAAAGGGAAGACCACAGGAAGCTTATCGCTAAAAGACGAATGGCAGTTGATCGGTAGGTTATGTGGAATGTGGATTTGAAAGCATTTGCTTTTGAAGACACTATTTCTCTGTGATAACTTCCAGGGATATTCAAAACAGTCCATTAAGTCCAGGAGAGAGGGGATAAATCGATGAGACAGTTGAGGTAGTCTCAACTTCGCTCAAATATCGAGGGCAATGGATTGGAATAGAAAGACAGTGTATTGCTGGCTAAAATGCTAGAGGAAGGGGATGAAATGATGACAATACGACAAAGAAGCGAAGACCAAGATGCACGTCTCGAGATGATGATGGCAGCATTCGTTAGCATCCTGCTGACAACTCTCTTACTATTGGCGGGGTGGCCGTGATAAAGAGGACATTAAACTTAAAAGCACCTTTATGATTAGAAACCGCCTCCATGAAGCCGTTATGAGAAGTTCCAGTCCAGTAAGAAAGCCAGAAATTAGCGAAACTAATTAAACGGCGAGGTTAGAATTCGGTCATTCGTAAGGGGATCATATTAGAATATCGTAACTTTCATCAATTATTAAACATTAGAAGTGTTGATTATGGACATATTTAGCTATTGAGAACATGCAATTGTTGGTACATATAACTTTATTAATTGATAGTACTTTTTAGAACATTTACTTATTTAGAAAAAAAGTTATATTTCTCCTGTTTGTCACGTATCACCCAAAAAACAACTAGGAAAAATAGATCTGGGCATAAATGTCTGCGTTTGTGGAGAGCTATTTCTGCAGTCGGGCCGGGGTTGCTGTTGAGAACACCACCTAGAGTGACGTCTAAGAATTACCTACGCCCGAATATTTCGTATTTTCATCACTTCCTTACATAAACGACGTAGTACCATAATGCGAAGAAATAATATATGTTCAGGACACCTGTCTCATCCACAGTGCCCGAAACTCAGGATATTTTTCGAGGAGCATTTGTACAGTACAGCGTAACCCTTCCCTCCAAACTCACAGTACCTGAATCTAATACAAAATATTTGCGACTTAATGGTCAAGGAATACATGGTTCAGACATCATCCTCGACGTAGGTACACTTGGAAGAAGCCGGGAGAAACAGACAGGTTCCAGATAGATTATATAATGGTACGTCACAGATACAGGAATAGTGCTAAAAACTCGCATACTTATCCAGGAGCTGATGCAGACACATACCACAACTTATTAGTCATGAAATGTCGGGTAAAACTGAAAAAGATAAGAATGGGACGGAGGGTACGTAAGTGGAATATGGAGGCATTAACTGGGGAAATGAAGAAGAAGTATCGGGAGAAGGTGGATGAGATAATGGGTGAGGATCATGGAGTTAGATCAGTGGAAGATGAATGGGGAAGTTTGAAAAATGGAATTATAGAAGCGGCGAAAGCAACGGTAGGCGTAGTGAGTGCAACTAAAATTAGAAAACCGTGGATCACGAAGGAGATGATCAGGGAGATGGAGGAGAGAAGGAAATGGAAGAGTGTAAACTCAGAGCTAGGTAAGAGAAAATACCGAGAATTTAATAACAGGCCTAGAAGAGAAACAAAGAAAGCAAGAGAGGCGTGGTGGAGAGAACAGATCGACGCGTTAGAGAAATACCAAAAAGAGGGAAGAGCAGATGCATTATATCGGAAAGTAAAGGAACTGACGAGTGGAAATAAGGGAAGGGGAATTACAACGATAAAAGACAAGACGGGAAAGGTAATCGTTGAACCGAAAGAGATCCAGAAGAGGTGGAAGGAGTATGTTGAAGAGCTGTATGGTAAAGAAATAAGGCCCAATAGGTTAGATATAGAAAGGGAAGACGATATCGACAGGTATGGCATCGGACCAAGTATTCTAGATAGCTAAATCGAAAGAGCTCTACGAGACATGAAAAGGAATAAGGCGGTGGGAATAGATGACATACCTGCAAAGTTTTTAAAGAGCATGGGGAAGAACGGAAGAGGAAAACTTTTTGCGCTAATTCGTAAGATTTATGAGGATGGAGTGTGGCCGGAAGACTTCGCGAAGACTGTACTAATTCCTATACCGAAGAAGAGTAAGGCAAAAACTTGCGAAGACTATAGGACAATAAGCTTAATATCCCACGCGGCCAAAGTAGTTCTGAGGATTCTAAACAGAAGGCTAGAGAAGAAGGCAAATGAATACCTAGGTGACGACCACTTCGGGTTTAGGAGAGGGACGGGAACGCGAGACGCTATAGCGGTGATGAGGACGCTAGTAGAAAGAAACCTAGAGTATGGACAGGATGTTTTTGCATGCTTCGTAGATTTCGAGAAGGCATTTGATCGGGTGGAATGGACGAAATTACTGGGAGTGTTGAAGAAATTAGGGGTCGATTGGAGGGACAGGCGTCTGATTCGAAATTTGTATATGAATCAGACTGCGCAGGTTAGGGTAGCCAATGGAGAATCGGGATGGGCCACGATAGGACGGGGAGTGAGGCAAGGGTGCCCACTATCGCCGTTGCTTTTTAATGTGTATTCAGAAGAAATGGTAAGGGAGGCTTGGGGGGAGGAGGAGGTAGGAATAAAGGTAGGAGGGGAGCTGATAAAATCAGTGAGATTTGCAGATGATCAAGCATTGGTTAGTCAGTCGGCCATGGGGTTACAGTCAATGGTGAATGCATTAAAGGTGCAGTGCGAAAAGTATGGGATGAAGATCAATCACAAGAAAACGAAAGTAATGAGATTTTCTAGAAGTAAGAAGGCGGGGCTGAATATAAGGGTGGGAGGGCAGAAGATAGAGCAGGTTGAGCAGTTTACGTATCTGGGTAGTATTTTGGAGGCGAATGGGTTTAGTAGTAAGGACATCAGATGCAGAATTTCGCTAGCTAAAGAAGCATTTTCGAAGAGAAGGGAATTGATGAGGGGGGGTCTGAGAAGAGACTTAAAGAAGAGGCTGGTGAAAACTTTAATATGGAGCGTGGCGCTATATGGGTCGGAAACTTGGTCATTGCGAAGGGAGGATGTGCGTAGGCTTGAGGCGTTTGAGATGTGGGTTTGGAGAAGGATGGAGAAGGTTAGCTGGATGGCGAGAAAGACGAACGAGGAGGTATTGGATATGGTCGGAGAGGAGAGGAAGCTTGTGGCAGAGGTTCGGAGAAGGCAGAAGAGATGGATGGAGGAGGTTTTGAGAGGAGAGGGCATGTTGAAGAGAGTGATAGAGGGGAGAACACTGGGGAAGCGTGGGAGAGGAAGGAAAAGGATAGGAATTCTGGACGAAATAAGAGGAGGTAGAAGATATGAAGAATTGAAGAGGGATCTAATAACGGGCCATCCTTAGGAGGGAATGCGAGACAATTTCTATTAGGTTGGGATACAAAATGGGGACTGTCCAAGAACCTACCAATCAGCTGGTAGAATACTTGAATGAATGGTCAAGGAATGGCAGAATTGCAAAGGGAAGAACCAAGAGACACTGAAAGGTCACTTCTGGGAGGTATGGGAATCTTTGGGTCAATTTCATAGGGTCAATGAGTCAAAGACTTCAAGGAGTCATTGATTGTGATGGGGGTGAAATTAAATACTGTTTAATAGTAATGTATGAGTTAAACCGTTCGTCAGGACTTCTGCTATGTATCTCCATTTTGAGTGGCCGGAAAATTTGTTTCCTTTGCATTTCTTTATGAAGTTGACAGATAATTTGACCAACAGTGCATCTACCAAGAGTTTATTTATTCTCTTTGCGTTTATTTAAAATGAGTTACTTTAAGATACTGTAAAAATATTAATTTACGAATACTATGGTATTAAAAAAAGTAACTTCCATCTTGAATAAATTCCTTAAATATTTTTTTTTGATATGCTGGAATTTAATATGATAACTCCAGTTACATAATCTAAAGTGATTTCGTACTCCATCTAGAATCTTAAAGAGTTCAACATTTCAAAAAGGCAATCAATCATAAGCAAAATGTATTATCTATCTTATTTACTGTTTTTTGCCTTTTTATCTACATCTTCATACTACCCCGCAAGCCGCCTCAATAGGCGTGTGGTGGGGGGTGTTAGGACACCAGCCGTTTACATATAAAAAGGATACGCTCTAATGAAATTACGCCTAGCATTTATTAAAGTCCCTTATTGTTCGGGGAAAAACCAATTCCCATACCTATCCGTTCGGCAAAATATCTCTCTTAATTTATCGTTTTTGTTGGACCTGGAAATATAGTGGGGTTCTAATATGATGTTCTCCGTGTCGCTCTTAAAGATATCTATTTTTAATTGCTCAAGTAATCTAAGCCTAGCGCGCAGCCTCCGAGTCTCTCCGAGTCTAGATTATTTGTGTATTTATTAATTCATTAATACATATTTGCGCAAAAATGCTTATTATTTTGCCTATTCATTGAAAATCTACCGCCATGCTTGAAATGCGCATTGAAAATACGTTTGTATTCACGATGAAAAGAAGAAACTCTTATTCAATGCGGTGTTCTTTAAATATCGCATGTTGTAAGGATAGTAGACAGCGGGTGAATCCCAGGACCTTGCTACAGTGCGAGCATTGGAGCGAAGCCAAGAAGAAAAGGAGAGGAAAGGTAAAGAATGCAGAGGAAGCTATGGCGATAACGAGAGCGTTCAATGGGTTCAATGATACGTTTGAAATGCATACGTGGCTGTCTAATGCGCCTCAATTTGGAAGTCAGCGTGAATAATACTCGGGGAAGGCAAGCGGCCAGTAATCTGTCACTGGCTTCGACGATGAGTCCATCACATTACTGTGTTCGAATTTCCGTCGTCGTTGCCTTGGAATAGTATGCCATAAGAGAGAAGGCCCATTTTTCTCCAGAGCGCTAGTGGCGACGCTCCGTTTGTTGGGAAACTTTTTCCCCCCATAGTACATAGGTACATATAATTTCGTCTGGTTAGTTTCGAGGTCAAATTTTCAAATGTTTAAACATGATTTATTTGACTTGCCAAAATAAATAAATTAAATAGTCAATGAATTATTTAATTCAACTCAATCGATTTTAAAAGCTTAAAATATTGTATAATTGCTAAAAGTAAAAATATAATGGAAATTTCCTGATTTGAAGAAAATATTTACCTAATAATCACTGGCGCACTGCCAGTGCGTATGCTCGTGTTTAGCCAAGGGGTGTGACTGCTCGAGGGTTAATTTATCATGGGAAATATTTTTCTCCTATACACCTATAGATTTCTTTTCATTCATTACAGTAATCTACCGGTTAGAGATAGGTTGTGATGAAAGTCAGAGAATTTCCAGCGAACTCTTGCACGTGCCGTGCCCTTTCTACCTCTAGTATTTCTTTCTTCATTTCAGCATAAGTCCTACCTTCCTTCCGTCCATAAAACCCATTCTCTTCCTTCCCCTTCCCCGCTTACCTAACATCCTGCCCTCTATCACGGCCTTCAGCAAACCACCGTCCCTCATTACCCCTTCCAGCCACCTACCCTGTCTCCCCCTAATCTCATCTATAAGTTTTCTCACCTCGCCCACCATGTCAAGCACTTCCTCATTTGTCTTCCTTTCCGTCCAACACACCTTGTCCATCCTCCCCCACACCCACATCTCAAAAGCCTTTACCTATTTTTGTCTTCCTTTCTCGGGGTCCACGTCTGCCCCATACAACGCCACACTCCATATCAAGCTCTTTACCAGCCTCTTTTTTACATCCTTACTTAAGGTCCACGTCATCAGCTTCCTTCGCTAGCATTATTCTCTTCCTAATGTCTTTTCTACTATGTCCTGTTCCTTCTAGCGTACAACCCAATTAATTAAATTGTTGTACTTGCTCCAGTTTGTAACTTCCTACTCTTATCACCAGCTTTGCTTGCTTTGTCCTAGAGAATTGTCATTACTTTTGTTTTCTTATTATTAATCTTCATCCCGTATTTCTCGCACTGCATTTCCAGTGCATCTCCTAAAGTTTGCAATTCTTTCGATGACCGACTGACCAACGCCTGGTCGTCTGCGAATCTAACCGACTTTATCCGCTGGCCTCCTACTTTCATTCCCACATATAGCTCATCCCATGCCTCTCTTACCATTTCCTCAGCATATATGTTAAAAAGTAAAGGCGACAACGGGCACCCTTACCGCACCTCGCTACATATAACTGCCCACCTTTATTCACCGTCAGCTATCCTTACCTGAGCCCTCTGCCCCATACATAAGTTTCGGATGAGTCTCCTATCACGCCAATCTATTCCTATTTTCCCCAGTGTCTGCATTAGTTTCTCCCAGTTTACTCTGTCAAACGCCTTTTCGAAAACTACAAAGCAAGCGAAAACATCCTGACTATACTCCATGTTTCTATCTATAAGTGCCTTTATTAATATTATTGCGTCTCTGGTTGCCCTCCCCTTCCTAAACCCAAATTGGTATTCGCCTAAATAGTAGTTTGCTCTGCTCTCCAACCTTCTATTTAGTATTCTAAGCGAGACCTTTGCCGCTTGCAAAATGAAACTGATTTTTCTATACTACTCGCATTCTGACACTTTCTTATTCTTCGGGATATGTATTAATACTGTTTTCTCGAAATCCTCTGGCCATACTCCTTCCTCGTAGATCCTGCAAATAAGTTCGAAAAACAATTTTCTCCGCTTACTACCTAGATTCTTCAGTAACTTCGAAGGTAGGTTATCGGTTCCCACGGCTTTTCTACCCATCATCTCTCTTAATGCTCTCTCTATTTCGCTGTAAAGTAACTCTGAGCAGAGTCCTTATCTATTGTTCCTTCATCCTCTAGATATAGGCTAAACGGTCTATTCTTGCTGCCATATAGCTCCTCTACGTATTCTCTCCATTTTTCCTGGATATCTTCCTGCTCGATTAATATCTTCCCTGTTTTCTCCTTAACCTTTGGTATCGTTTGACCTCTCTTACCACCCGATAACATATCCACCTTGGCGTACAAAGCGCCCTCTTCTCCCTCCTCCTGCATGTTTTCCATTTACTCGCATTGTTTCTTCCACCAATTTTCTTTTGCCTGATTGGTCAGTCGCCTGAGTTTATTACTCAATTCCTAGTACTTCCTCTTCCCTACGTCGGTGTTGACGTTTTTCCATTTTCATTTTCTCATCTCCATTTCATCTCCATTTTCTTTATCATTTCCTCCATAACCCACTGATTCTTAATCCTCTTCTTTTCCACCGTTCCGATTGTTTTCTCTGCCGCTCCTGCGATGCTTGTTTTTATAACCTCCCATATTTTCTCTATTGTTCCCATCCGCTTTGATTCACCTATGTTCTTTTCTACCAGCTCTTGGTATTCCCACCTTTTCAACCCTATCAAGTTTCAAGCTTCAACGTTCCACCTCTTTATCTTCCTGCCTTTCCAAAGCGTTTTGAATCTAACTTCACACTTCATCATCACTAAGTTATGACCTGAGTCCTCATCCGCCCTTGGAAAGCTACGCGAGTTTTTTACACTGTTCCTAAATCTCTGCCTTACCATTATATAATCAATTTGGTATCTCCCAGTATCACCCGCCATTTTCCATGTTTACGTATGCCTGGGGTGATGTTTAAACCAAGTATTTATCACTACTAATTTATTTCTTCTACAAAATTCAACTGCGTTTTCACCGCGATCATTTCTTCTTTCTAGCCCAAACCCTCCCACTTCTAATCCGTCCCTCCCTTCCCCCACCACTCCATTCCAGCCACCCATCACTATAAGGTTTTTCTTTCCCGGCACTTCTCTAATTATTTCTTCTACTTGCTCGTACACCTCTTCCACCTCTTCCTCCCTATGGATGCTCGTAGGCATGTATACCTACCTGGACCAGTACGAAATTCGTCGGGCGTGCTTTTATTTCTACCACTAGTATCCTGTCGCTCACCTGTTCAATGTTTACCACCCTCAGTCCCAACTTTGCGTTCAGTACTATGCCTACCCCACGTTGACTCTCATCTCCCCCACTATAGATTACCCTGTATCTATCACTCCAATAGACCCCGGTAATTTTCCATCTCACCTCGCACAATCCCAAAGCATCTATTTTTTCCTTTTTCTATTTCCTGCTTAATATTTTCAAGTTTCCCAGCCCTCATCATGGTCCTTACGTTCAGATTACCTATTTTTAACGCGGATGACCTACAAGTTTATGTAGAATGTTATTGTAATTGCATTGAGGAAACAGTTTCAGTGCTCAGTAAGGATATTCACGCTATACGTGTAAGGTCGTAGTTCAAATAGGATACCTATATATTAGACGAAAAATTATGTTTCAAACTATAAATCCATAATATCTCAGCGCTTGCGATGGAGAAAATATGTTATGCCTATATCTGGGAAACGATGCTATGTTATCCGTAAATCTCGTAAAACATAAAGTTTGCTGGTAACGTCCATCAGGATTCGCTTTCTTTAAATCTCAAATGTGCCAGGGACAAAGGAGTATTTAACATTTCCGCACTCGGTTAACTTTTTGAGTGTTTACTGGATAATTACTCACTGGACTAGGGCTACTCAGTTAAGAACGTGATCTTTGCAAGAATTTCGTATTTGTCGGATTCCCTGCACTTTCATCACCCAAATACGAACGATTAAAGAAAAATCAGAGCCTTCGGTATGGTGCTTAAACCAAGTCATTGGTCACCATACCAAGTCATTGGCATAGATTATGAACGCCATTGGTATCCGAAAACATATCTAAAACTGATAGGATAACAAGTAAAATTTTAGAGGACATGTAATTACAATTCAGATGGCCATCGATAGGAAGGAGAAAATTGGCGGACCATTAGTGATTCCTGGTTTAGAAATTGTAATTTTGGAAAGAGTGAATCCCAAGAATTTAAAAGTTTAGAGCTATCACAATGGCTGAGTTTGGCAGGAAATAGAAAAAAATGGATCAAGCTTCAGATCAATACTCGCAGGGATAAGATCAAAGTTATTATTCAATAAAATACTATTTTTAGCGCAAAATTAATCAGGAGGTGATGTAAAAAATAAATATTAATATATTATAAACAGCTAGTAGAGGCGATAAGAGACATGTTGATACTACATTAGCCATTAATTTGACCATCTTAATTTTCGTTAAACTAAATAATTAGTGAAAATGATCAGTCAACACGTTTTATGTCAAAAGTGCAGAGTTAAGTGACAATAATTAACTAAGCATGTTCTGAAACTCCACGGCTATCATGATGCTATCCTAGTGCGCTCAAAGGATGAACACTAAATAATTACCGCGAGATCTTTGGTAAATGACTCCAGACCATAACTTGAGTCAAGATGATAAACCTTAAATATTAAGTCATATCGATCAGATCATTTTGAAGATGGATGAAAATGATATCGTTTAATAAATAATAGTTGGGAGTGATTCATAAAAGAATATTAAACTCTTCTCTATCTCTCAGTAGGAAGGTATACCTTATCAGAAAAATAACTCTCTTATGGGCGACACTTTGCCATATTTTCCTTCCGTGAAAATTTACATTATAGGGTTATCATCTCGAATTTCATCCCTCTGCCTTGCCGTCATGGGTCTCCGTCCCTCCGTTTCCCGATTTCGCCCAAATTTCTCGCATTCCTTCAATCATCTCAGCTCGACGCCGAGCTTTGAACCTCACGCAAAAAAATGACAGGAAAGAAAAAAATGGCATCTACCCGTCTAGCTCCTCCATTCCGTTCTCTTAAGGAAGAAAAGTAGGAATGGGCCACCATCGGAATCTCCCTCCATTACTGTCTTCCTCAAACTGGACCTCGTATTTCTTTCCTCTGTCAACAAAGCCTTAATTTTGTTTTGTGGAGAAAACCGAAAACCTCCAAGGTTGTCTGGGAAGTTATTTCCTCAGCAGACCTCTGTTCTACTCGAAGTCCTTCGCTGAAGGAATGCATGATAGGCCACCTTACGAGATCGTTTTACTCATTTGGGATGCATGAAAATTACTCTTACTCTTCGTATCGTAATCCTTGCCGATACATCTTTCGATAATATTCATGCTATATTTCTTCATCAAATGTTTCCTATCTAAAATTCATCATAACTATGATTTAAAAATTAAGCAGGAGCAAAACTTCATAAACATTGCACTGCACACAAACTCAGAGCGATAAGTACTCAATTGGACGTGAACTTACTTGAATATTTCTCTTCTCATTAACCAAGAAAATGCCTGAAGTTCTTCATTGAGTGAAAATATTTATTGGTCTCATCCCAAATTGACCCTGATCCCTCATCAAGGAAATTTCTTCGCTAAATCAAATACAATCAACGCTCAATAGAAATAATAGATTGCATTAATGTAAAATGATCAGGCATTATAAGCTTAATAATTGTTTTAATTTTATAAAATTATTAAACCTGATGAATAGTAGGTACATCAATGGGCTAAAATTTATTCATCACCACAGGAGGAATCAATCTATGGAAAATTTAGTACTTAGTCATAAAAAATGTATTCTTCCGATAATATTCCGTAAGAGCACACAGTCACTGGACAGATAAACATGTGTTGAAATATTTTTTCACACAGAATGATGGTAAAAAGACGATATTCAGCGAATTCTTCTTTGCTAATTAGAATAAAAACTCTTCACTTGAATAAGAACCTCTAAATTTCGATTATCTGAGATAAATAAGGTCTTTCCAAGCGAAAAATCACATAATTAATCCAAGATTTACTTCCCTTCATTTGGCTTCACATATATAGTCCTCGATTGTACCAAATGAAAGGATATTTTACTTATGGTTAAATTAATTTTAAAATAATTTTCAGCAGGCATTTTCACCTCAATTCGTCACTAAACGTTTCCAAATATTTCTAGCCACTAAATAAATTGTGTAAATAACCTCTTTGAACGAAAAGTTCTTTAATTATTTTCTTTCAATTAAATCTGAGTACTGACATCACATACACAATATCTCAGCCTTACTCAAAGTTTTAGGCAAACTCATACTGGTTAATATTTTCGAGAATTATATACTGTAATTAAGAGGCTAAAAATGGTTTCATATTATTCATTTTTAAATAACTTAGTGCGCTCTGAATGCGAATAGCTAGGGAATGGCGTACTGAAAAGTTTACAATATTAAGTAAGGAAATGAACCAGTGACATTTCCTCTCTTTTTCTTAAGTAGAGATATGACCTAAATGGAGAGCTAATAATCTGAAGGCAGGCTTTGAAAAAAAGCGCATTTGAAGAAAACCAATTCTCGACGGCGTTCCTAGAAATTCACGTTGCTTTATATGATCAGGAAATGGCAAAGGATATTAGAATGGCTTCAATATTTTTTAAGCCAAGCATTAAATTGCAAGCTGCTTCCTTGGAAGTAGGCACTTAGTATTTGAACAGGATTGGAATTTAATAAAGCATTATAAAAATTGACTAAAGCACTCAAGTGAAGTCTGACTGAATTCCCTACCGGCATTTAAATTCAAAGAAAGGATATTAAATCAAATTAAACCATTTTCCTCCGTAACTCCGGTGGAATGGTTATTCATTTGCATTATGATCCAAGCGTGTACACATGCGTAATAAAATATCATAATGCAACACATTTTCTTTTGAGATTCCTAAATTTTCTGTAAATTTCGATGCGTTGCTAGTCAGAATGAATTTCAATTTGGAAATATTTATTTTTAATTTAAAAAATGAAGCCGAATCTCGATTAAGTCAATCTCTCGCAGAACTTCGTCTCGCGGTATTGGATCTTCACCCGGTCTCAATGCATGGTCCAAGTTGATGGCATGTTCTGCCACCGCGAATTTTTCGGTTTTACAGAGCCTAAAGTTCCTCTGATTCTCCTTCATCCACGTCGCGATGGTTTTCTCGGTTTCGCCAACGTAAAACTGCCCACATTCACGGGATACCTGGTAGACACCCGGAGTTGCGAGGCCATAGGGAGAAGAACTTCAATCGTGACGCTGGGTATGCACTCAGTAACGTTTGGAAACCGGCACTGAGAAGAATTCGGTTGGCCAAAGAAAGGCGGGAACCAACCGACCAATCACGAAGGACCTGACGCCCGGATTATGACAATATATTCTATCCATTCCCACCAATTCAGCATCAGCCCTGAGGATTAGGCCCGATCGTCAGGAGGTCGATATTGAAGGTCGAGATCCATCCTCAGTGAAGATGGATCTCGACTTGACTTCCAAAACGTTGGCGGCGATGAGAAGAATGCCCCGGTGGCAAACTCGAATAGCATTCCATGACACTATACGACGGGAAAACATCAGACTTTACTTCAATTTTAGGTTTATTATTATTTCATTAGAGATTTAAAAACCAATAAAAGCTTTTGATGATGTTAAAGATGCTGTTATAAAACTAGGTTCGGAGTTAATTTTAAATAATGATAACTTAAACAAAAAAATGGATTTTGAACTATAAAGTCCAAAAAGATTAAAATTCCGAAGTAATAGTCCGCTTCCAGTAGAAAGAACTTACTAAGGACAGAATATTTAAAACCAAGGAGATGTGGGGTCAATACGTGCATAAATGAAATTTAAACCAGTTATTACGTGGACTTGTTATGGACAAAATGGATGTTTCCGTTAAATTCACACGAGAAAAAAATGGAAAAATAATTATCAAGAAAATTAAAATCTAAATCAATAAGATTTCCCAATCATTATGTTCAGGAAAGATTTTTAATCCTTAAACGTTGCGACTTCTCTTGTATTACCAGCTGAATGTATGTCATGTGTTTATAACTCTTAAGTCAATTTCAATTCATTAATTCAACTAATTAATTCAACTAAACATATAACGTATATATGTAGTCAAACTACTACATGCCATTTGATAACGTTCATAAGGAACCTGGCGACAAACCTTAGGATTGTCAGGGTCATACTTTTTTCATATATAAAACTTTTTCATTGAATGTGATGTCACCACTCTGTTATTTGTAATAAATTCAACAAAGAACGGTAGCATACAACCATTAGGGCATTAGGATTTCCTGATCAAAACTCACTGTACAAGCAAAAGAAACGAGAACTAGGAAAATATTCAACAAGCCGTGACTTTATTGCTGCTTATATTACTGCTGCTGTTAACAATTTGTTCACCTATCATCAATTTTTTCAATATCACGACTCCCAGAAAATGATGTTCTGATATGAATTAATTAATAAATAATAACTTTGGTACTATGTTTCGTGTTTTTACAGTGGAAAATTTATTCTTGGCCAATTAGATTAATTATTTGACTTAATGTAAGGACCAAGCGATTAATAAAAAAATAAAAATTTATGATACATGACACTAAGCCCATGCAGTGAGTAAACAAATAAAAAAGAACTAACGTAAATACCTACTCAGGGTTGAATCAAATCCGTGTAATTAACTAATTTCCCTGAGGAAATAATAAAGTTTGATTTTATAATAATAATTCATGTATTTCTACTAAAAATTGCGATCAACGACTAAATTGCATTGTATTGAGCTACGAAAATTCCATATATCCTATGTTTATGTCGTTAAATAAATAATGTTGCATTTGTGATAGGTAAAATATCATGGGAGTTAGATGAAAAACCTAATTACTGAAGAGCATAGCCCGTATCCGATGGGGGTATAATTTACATTATCATTTGAATCCCCAACTACTTCCATTCCTTACCAAAAAATTGTATTACATATTTTTAATACGACTGTACAAATAATATGCTGTATTTACTATACCTCATGAATGAATATTTGAGATTACAAATTGAATGTATGCTTAGGGTGATATGATAAGTACATGCAAACACACAAATATTTTTCCGAAAATCAAAGAAAGAAGTCCGAGATAGATGGGGACACTGACAGTGGTTGTGGCGGTTGATTAAAAAGCATTTTACGAGACATGGATAATACGTACTTGTCGATACCTTACCTTATAACGTTTGTGGTGTCTCTGTCACTCAACAATGCTACTTGCATGGTGGAATTACGGTGACATTACTGCTATATTGCATTATACATAAAGCATCGAAGAACAATGGAATAAATTTTTTTTTTATATTTAAAATTTAATTTTATATAATTTTAAAATATAAAGTTATTTAAAATGTGAATTCACCCGACACAGGCAAAGGTGTACGTTTCCACTGCAGGTACTTAGCGTAATTTTCGGCGGAATGGTTAGGTTCTAAATATAAATGTAATCCTGGAAAGGGCATTCTCCTTACTTACCTTGATATGTTTAGGAAATGAGCTTTTTCGAAAGCCAAAGGTCAACATTGATGCGTGAACCTTTAGGAAGGAATGTTGTTTAAAGCATTTGTTGATGTCATATTTATGTAGGTTACACAACCTATTATGGACTGTAATTTGAAGGTTCCCACATTAAAGGGATTTCCTTGGAATAACTTGGTTAAGAATGATGACGGGAAAAACTCAAATAAACGTCACATTATGTAATTTAATAAGCAATTAATATATTTAAAAATAATTAAATAACTCGATGTTCAGTATTGAAAATGAGCCTGTTGCTACCTGAAAACTACATATAGGACGATCAATATAAATCTCAACCACGTGATGCTTTGACGTTGACTTTTTGTAAATATGAATTGTAGGAGTGGAGATTTACTAACTGATGGTTTTTGATTAATTTTTTTTAAATTACGCTACATTTCCTGAATTCGTTCACTTAAAGTCTCTCTTGCTAAAACATTGGTATGCTCGCAATATAATTATAACGGTCTTAGACAACGCTAATTTGCAGTGGTACTGGAGAAGTATTAACATTCTGCTAAAAGAATAATGACCACCAGCAACGTGAAAACCACTTCATGAACACCTACCAACTACTGCGAATATCGTCTGTGGAGGCAACCCTGACGTCTCCCGACAATCTACCCAGTGATCACTGAAGCAATCAAGTTTCAAACCTCAATCAAGAGCACGCAGCCTTCAACCGATTCATGAATGATATTGCTCCCTCATGTCTCCTCTGAAATTCTGTCCCCGGTCACACTAACATCATGCGCCGGTTATCCCCGGCAATTTTTTTTCATCACGGTCCCTCGGTACTGAGGGAACGACCGCAATTTGAAATGGGGAGGGACCGGAGAGAACCTAAACCGAAAATTCCCCCATGAAAATTTTCCCGCTCAGTGGACTTCATTTTTTTCACCTCATCCCGTGTCGTCATTTCCTCATCGGACACGCAGTTTAAACTCACGCGTGGCTGCAGCCAACAAATCAGTGTCGGTCGACTTGACTCCTCCGCACTCACCACCACTCACCCTTCCTCCTTCCGCAATCCCTATTTCCAGCTACTCTCAAGTCCCTACCTCCTATCCCTATCCCCCGCCACCCTATGTGGACACGGCCGGCCAGACAGGCACACGTGGTTGCGTGGTGAGGGTCCATGTGAGAAGCTTCACGTCGCACCGCCTCATTACCGCGGCCAACCGATCCCTTCGCCCACCCTCCAACTGCCTCACGGAGAAAATTACTTCCCATTTGCGTTTTTTCCTCTTCTCCTTCTTTTTATTACCCCCTCTCCACGATCCATGTGGAACGCCGGATTCATCCACGCCACGGTAATATCATATACGTGAAAGGCATGCGTTTTGCGGGATCTTCAAGGATTTAAAACTTGAAGAAAAAAGCTAACAGCATTTTCCCCAACGTTTTACGACGCCGCATCGTTTACTTCAGTAAACGTTATGACATTCTGAAATGAGACGAAAATAATCGATCATTTTTAGTAACCTATTTCTGATGATATTCAAATCTAATCTAAGATAAATTTGTCGGGGATAAATGAAGGAATTATGACCGCGACAGTAATGAATCAAAGCTAATGGGGTCTCGAAGAATTATTTATGCTATTCAAATACTTATTTTGATTTCCATACGTATAAGCTATGAAGACGACACGTGAAAAATTTACGTGCAAAAATACATTACATGTTATTTAAATTTCTCAATTCCAACTTCTAAAGACAGCGGATTTCCTTATCAGCACATTTTGATTGCAATAATAGCTCAACACTAGAGTTAAGATTTTGTATCCCCAAACCTGACAGCAAAATATTTGTTGCTATATGAAATATGTACCCTAGTTCTTATCAGAAACAAATTTAATTTTAAATTAAAATTGTATGTTTTCAAGCTCTCTCTCATTGTCAAAACCAAAATTTTATAAGTGCAAGAGTTATATGCTGAAAAAAGAATTCTACAAATGGATAAAGTTTAGCTTGCATTGAAATGCGGAAAACACCATTTTTTTATGTTTGCAATTGGGAAAGTAGTTCATGAATTAATTTTACGATTCTGTCTACTTAAAAGTCAAGTTAAATAAAATAAAAAAGGGCAATAATAACGTTGCTGAGCATCACTTTTCCGACTAACTCACTTTAGCGTTGGTTTATGGTTTTATTTCATGATAGGAATCGACCCTTTTACACATTTATTCATTGAACATAACAATACAACCCTTTTTTATGTTGAGTACTGACCTAAGAACTTTGAGTGGCAGGAAGAGAACAAATACAAACGTCCAATAAAATATATTATTCTGTCACAGAGAGAGCTGGATTTATTTCTTTTATGAACCATTCGGTAGATTTTATTGAATTTATTTTTGCAGGCCGATCAAGCAGGGTCAGAGGAAATGTCATCCTTTTATATGTTAATCCACCCCAAAAAAAACTTAGGAACAAAATTTTATGTTGCGTACGAAAGACTATAGGATCATAAAATACAGTATATCAAGAATAAACTTGCAACAAAATAACAAAGGTAATCCTATTATTTTTATCAATGCAAGCCTTTATCAGAGCACCAGCGTAGGAATAGTCTCCTCAGAATCTCCATTTCATCATGTACGATGCAAAGCAGTCCATGAAATTACGACTCAACTACATCATGCAGCCGTTTCAGTAATGAAGAGGAAGACCCTGCATAATAATTGAATTCCCAAGTTGCAAAATTCGCTAACCAAAGAAGGCATACGCAATCTGCAGCAAGACGAGGTTACAATTCCCAAAAATGACCATTAAAAGCCTGAAGGAAGAAGACCTGCTCAATTTTTAAACTATAAATGGACATCAATGAACAAAATCCCCTGAGCATACACTTCTAAACCGTCGAAGCGTTGCGTTTTAGTGTTTTTCAAATCAAATTAAATAAATATCCATGGCAATTTTTAACAAAAAATATCGACCGAGCATATATTGACCATTCTAGATGTAAGAATTCACTACGATCCATGTGAAATCAAGACATTTTCCCAGGGCTTATACCTCCAAAAATCAACTATGAATTAAACATCGAAATAAATAAGAAATTATCTAAAAGTTTTACTTTAAAGATCATCAAATGTATTATGCATATAAAGCAGTCGTAGCAATGGAATAGTTACAAAAATCAGGGCAGTTTTTCCGTACAAAAGCCTAAGTACTGCTTCCAGAAACAAGCAAGCTTTGATTTACATTATTATACGTTTAATTACTTGTCCCTGGGTGATAACCGGGTGCCATCCCTAGATACTTGCTCGAAATCAAACTGAAATAAGTCTTACACATCAAGTTGAGTTCACAGATATTTTGCTTGAGAAAATGCTCATGATGCGTATTACTTATTTGATAGTATAAAAGAACAGACTTCTATTCTAAGGTGTAATTACTAAATAAAATATTACGTGAGATGAAATTGCAACATAAAAATCAACTTCTTAATTCATATTATTTTTGTTTATCTGCGACTTTCATCAAAAAGTAAGCAAATTACTTCAATCTCGAGAGTGGGATTATGTAATTTTCGAGAAGTGAGCCAAGGTATAGAATTCCAATTAAATCCAGAGTTTTGTCATCTGATCCAGCGGCACACCCACAACTGCTCTTCCCTCGAACCCACCGCATCATCACTCACTCCGATGCCAATTCTGCTAACCTCAAAGTCTCCAATTCCTACCTACGCCCACCCTCACAAGTGCCCCCCATCCACATCCACTCCCCCCATACAACCAAATCCTCGCCTTAATAATTCCCAAGATTCCTTTTTGAGCCATCCAGCCAGTCGCATCTTTCCGTCCACCCACGCTCCTCGACTAAGGCAAGCCCTCGGCCTCACACCACCAATATCCTTCGTCACCCTTAAACTCCTCTTCGTGATCTTATCAAGGATTACACTTCCGATTCGATCAATCCTGCTTCAAGAGCACGAGAGGGGTGAATAGAATGGGGAGGAAGGGACCGAACATCCTCCGCACAGCACTTGGATATCGGAGAAGAGAAAGGAGCGGGCTCTGAAGGAGGGAAAACTAAAGGCGAGTGCAGGCAGATGAAGGACAACCCCTTAAAACAGAATCTTGAGGGTTAAGGAGAGGGGTTGGAAGGAGAAATGAGATAGTAAGTGAAGGGTGGGGGGATGGAGAGGAGGGAGAAAGGGAGGTATGAGGGAGAAAGCTGACTTGCCCGGGGATAGAGCGAGAGGCAAGACGGCGACGGTGACTCAAATTGCCCTCCACGGAGCCCTCTCTCTCTCTCTCCGCCCTTCGCTTGGTCGGAGGGAGGCGGGTCGAAAGGAGGAAGACAAGTGTGTGGCGGAGAGAAGAGAGATGCCCGGGAAAGAATGGGGGCGCGGCTGGGGAAGGGGATCGCGGGGAAGAGGCCGTTTTTGGGGTGATTCCAGCACCCCTTTTAACCCATCCCCTACGAGAGCAGCGGAGGATAGCGGGGAGGGAGAATAGTCGAAACGGCCGAGGGGAGGGTTGAGATCGAGAGGCTGAGCCGAGACTTTCGCCGAGGGGGGAAGGAGTGCGCGATACTGCGGTGAATCTACAGCGATGCACGATACTCATAAAAATGTCACAGTGCAATGCCGAGACCTATGGAAATGCTTTTTGACTCCTTGCCATTTGAGGCGGTGGGCCATATCATAAGCCGATACTCGAGGATCAATGTAAAAATTCTCTAAGAACTAATCATGAAAATTATCCTGAAGAAAGAAATCCAATCATGAGGAAGAGATCATTATATGACTACGTTTAAGATTCGAGGAGAAAAATAAGATCAATTGGAGTCCTTCGCATTCCTCAGTAGCAGGATGACATGGGATTCATATCTACATCCACGCAGCACTCTGCAAGTCACCACAAGGGTGCATGGTGGAGTGTGACTCTGCAACAGGCATGCACTAACCTCTAATACCTAAGTGAAAATCATCTCTTCTTCTACGTTTCCCAAGCCACGTATACTTGGTTCACTCGCCTATGCGTCTACATCTGCGTATAACACTGCGAGCCAAATGATGGGGTGTGGCTGGGGGTGACACCACACCAGGTATGCACTAACGGTCAAACACACAATTATATATCTATTAGCTATTTCACTTAATATGCTATTCATTTTAATTATGCATGGTACGTGGAAAGATATTAAACATGTAGAATGGCTTTTGACCACCGCTCAACTCATGCGTGATAGACATTAGAGTCGTAAATCTAAGCAACCATGTATTTAAGATACGTCTGGAGGCGTGAAAAACGAGCGATAATAATAAAAAAACATTTCGTGCATAAAATAAAATTACCCTACCAAGCAGAAATGTAAAGATAAAATAAAAATACCTATCGTCACCATTAACATTATTGTCATTCTCGTTCACGTGTTAAGAATTGCAGTCCCCATTACTACACGGAAGTAATGACGTTTTAAACCTGTTTGCCCTGCGATTCATCTCACAATTTTTCTTTCGTGCGATTTAACCTGACGGACTGGGATGGAGGTTTAAGCATGTTCATAACATCTTCGGAAAAGTAATGCACCTCAAATTTACTCAGCAGATTAAGCCAATTCTTTCCTCTTCGATGTGATATAGATTCCCATTCCAATTTTTCAAATAGTCCCGGGATAGGATATATAACTGCGGATGCTGTGCAAAGAAAAACCTTAAAAAAGTTAAAAATAAACATTTTTGAAGAAAAATTAACACCTTTTGTGAGGTAAAACAAGATTACAATTTATGATATGTACAGTACATGCAAGCATACGCATGGATCTGGAGAACCGAGGAATATAGCCAACTACTGGCCGCTCGAATTTGGAGCCGGAGGTGGCTGTTGAATGTGTGACCAATTGGTCGGATAACAGAAGAAAAGAGGGAGTAGGCATGGTGCAGAAGAGGAGAGGACCATGCGGAACACCACTCGGAGAAGAGACACCTGATGGGTAATCCATGACCTGAGACACAACAAATTGGTAAGATGTATAGGGAAATATATAAGGGAAACTCCGATGGAAAAACCAAAGGACAAAGTCGTGGACCCAATAAACAGATTCCTCCAATTATTCAAGAGGGATATATGAAAGGAACGCTATCAGCGTGTGAGTTAACATCGATAACGAAGGAATGGAGGAGCACAGTGCAAAAGCCTTCTCTAACTGAAAAACCGATTATGATGGTGATCATGACATCAGACGTTCTACCACAGCATGCAATTTACTAAACGGTGTAATATGTCAAATCGGGCGTTTTTTGTTATTAATACTTAGATATTACTAATTTAAGGGCTAGAGAACACAATTATTTTTTTTAAATTTTATATTGCAGTTAAGGATGCACATTTTGCATGTAAAACGGATGTTTATGGGAATCTAATGAAATGTTTCAAGATTACACTATTATTACGATACATATGAATGCATATATTTAGTTGAAATTTCATGTTTTAAATTATTGCATTAACCATTAGATAACTTTTAATTTGTGAAATATATTTACTCCTTAAAAGACCTCCGGTTTGAAACATTCATTTTTTTTCAAACCTCAATAATATTTAAAAAATTTCTCAATAACTTGTTGCAAGCATATTTTTCCCAACATACTGTTCACTCAATGAAACGTTTTAAAACAATACAATTGGTGACGCTACATAGAACACCAAGCGATACGGAACATCAAATGACGTCATGTTTCGTATCGCGTCTATTGCGATACGAAGTTTTAGCAAGGCCATTAGGAAGAATGAAACGGGAAAAAGAGAGGATAGATATGAAGCCTACCGCGGGAGACTAGAGAAAGGACCAGAGGTAAATTATTAGGAGCTGCGAGCTTCACGATTCATCTACTGCGATAGGTGATTGTCAATTCCTATCGCATTGCTATAAAGATCTCTTGGCTACTGGATAAAAATTATTGATAGCAAATGCAATATTGAATTTTATGAACTTAATTGTTTCAAACTTCTCTGCTAAGAAGCTCTTTGTAATTATAATTGAAAAAATATACTTGTGCATTTCAAAAAATTTTACCACTTGTAGATAATGATATATGCGACACCAAGCACAATGGGATAATTTTCAAGACAACATTGTCTTAAAAATTACGTTGCAGCTCCAAAACCGTGGTCGACCAATCAAACTAACCTGTGGAGAAAAAAGTTATTTTTTATAAAAAAATACTGAAATTTCACAATATTAGCCTGTAACCTTAAAATAGATGTATTTTATGCGATAATCTGTATAATTTCCTGCGGTTATCGGTATTATTTCATGCGATATCATATAATAAAGCCCGCCCTTCAATACGCAGAATTCAAATCGCAACGCGATACGGAAGGGATGAAAGCATTCTTGGGAAGGGGAAGTAAGGAGGTCGAGGGAGATGAGGAGATAGGGGGCTGGGAAAGATGTGATGCCGGGGTAAGGACTCGACGGATGTGGTGTAAGGGATAAGTGAGGAGGAAGTCAGTGATGGCGTAGACGTTATGGCACTGAGGAGGGGGGAGGGTATAGAGGGAGGGGAGTGAAGGGAAGAGCAGAGCCAAGGTTGGTCTCTGCTACGGAGAAGAAGAAGAGCCAATCCCCTCCGGACATTCCTCTGTAATTCGTAAGGACGACGGATTGAATCGAATGTCATACGCCTCGTGGCTGGATGTGTTGGGGGTGGGCTGTAAGGGGGTTGTTGGGGGAGGCGGGGACGGTGAATATGGCTGCGGGGAAGGGATGAGATGAGATGGGATGAGGGAGAGAGAGAGAAGAGAAACAGGTGAGGGATGGTGGGAAGGCGTGGTGGCTCTTCGGAGGGCGTGGCGGGGCGTGGTGGCTTGCGGGGGGCGGAGGGGAGAAGGAAGGCTAGGGGCGGATGGAATTGGAGGGCCAGGTGGAAGAGAGATAAAAACTATAAGACGACCCAAGACGGAGGAGGAGATGAGAATTAGCGCAGGGGGAAAATGGCGTGCGATTCTCTCTCTCCGCGCTGGCTGCCAAAAGTGGTCTAAAGACGAGAGCGGTTAGTCTGGAAAGAGATTAGGAGGGACTATTTCCCTCAAGGATAATGCTATGGTGGATGGTAAATGAAAGAACCTGAGAAGTTAACGAAGTATATAACTCTTTTGCAAAGAGTCTTCCCTAGGGTTCAAGTGAGAGTTGATGTGATAATTCATTTCCAAATCAATCGAGTATACAACGCTCACGTCCTAAGTCTTAACATACTGCCACTCATAACTTACGCACTAATTGAGCTGCTATTACACAGATCATAATACTCTACTGCGCTTTTCTTCAGCAAATAGCAACAATTTTAAGTTTGAAGCCTACATGCAGATTTTGGTGCAATGAGGGCTAAGTTCATAACGGACCATTTACTAGAAATTGTACTAATTAATGTTGAACTTTTGGAAGCCCGAACGAAACTTGATTTCCCCTTGGGATTGTTCGACAGTTGATGTATTTGATGAACAACAAACGTTCATTTTCTTTAACGGAATTTTTACGACTCAAAAATATTTATGGCTCTCTCAACTCCAACCCTGAGGCACTCGGCGTTTTTTTACTTTAACTTTCCCTGATAATAGCAGGGTAAAAGCAAAAGGCAACTCGTTTCCCAGTCTGAAACCAGGCTTAGGTCAGCGTAAACACGGCGTATGTTTTTGAAATTTTGCACACTGTAACCATGTAATTAAGACGGTTACTGATTAATTGATTTCGTCCGTGGTGGAGGTTTAAAAATGTTTATATATTCAAATGGTCAAGTTTGTTTTTTGCATGTATTAACCTTTTCCAGTCCACTGTCGGACTCGAAAGCGCATTTCCTTGTAAAAAGTCCAACGTCGAGTTTCGCTCAACATATTTTGTTTGTACTTTTTTGATTTTAGTTTAGGTTGCATTATTACCCATATAGTACGTTAGGAAGTACACTGTAAAGTAAGTGATTAAAACATCAGTGCACTAAAACGAGTAATACATGGAATTTTTACAGAAATATATGACCAGACAGTAAACGGTTGACCTCTTTAAAAACTTATAAAATTGTTTGGACCGGACTATAAGAACTGGGAAAAGAATATGAATACTTGGATGGGTTGATTAATATCACGCAAAAAATATGTCCTAATAGATGATGTGGTACTGAGAACCAAGAAGAAAAAGCGTATTAGTACCGCCTCTGCGACTCCACTCAACCTCCACGGCTCAGGAGAGGAGATTTAGATGCGAAACCTTACGTGAATAGCATATCACACTTCTCAAGGTTTCAATTTTAAGTGCGCGAGTTTTCATTCATTCATCAAAAACCAATATAACCCTTTCTCCACTCTGGCCATCCATCGCAATCCGCGTTTGCCAGGGCCGTTCATTTGAACTCGCTTTTCAATCGCTCGGAATTCCGGAAGTCTCTCACTTGCCACGCGAATGGATTCAGAGGAGTAGGAGGAGGCATAAAGAATCGAATCTCCAAGAGGGAGGGCACTCGTGATACCAATATCCGGATATGAGAGAAAGAGGGAGGGATAAAGAGGAAGTTATATTCAGGGAATGCAAACTCCCGTCCCATCCGGTGGTATTGGGTGTTATAAAGAAATGCAAGGCGGTGGTATGAATGCTGCTTCGGAGCAAAGTGGTCGAGGCAGCAGCCCGGAGAGAAAGCAACAGTGAGACGGGGGCCGGCATAAATGATGACCCGTCCATTTGCCCGATGAGATCAAAGCCACTCCCATCCCAGCGCCGATCAATGGATTTTCAAAGCATATCGACTGCTTCGTTGTAAAATTAATACCTCTCTTTGCGGAAAAGGAAACGACTTGTCAGGACGGATTTTTTTTCAACAATAGCGGACTGAGAGAAAAATGGTAAGACCTTCGGGCCTCATTTTTTTGAAGGGATGGATTTGGTACGGTCTCAAAAACATCGTACAGTAGGGATATTAGGTTCTGGTGAATGACATGGAGTTTGAATTGATTGAACTGATAAATACAGCGATTTGCAAGCCAAAAACGAAACTGCAAGTAAATCCAATCGGGAAAAATTAAATCAGTAAAATAAATATTGACATGGCCTTTGCAGGTTGCACAGTAGCTCAATGTATAAATCGTTCCGGATGTTTTTATTTCGCACTAAAATTGAAATGTTTGATTAATTGTGATGCTAACTCGTTCGAACACACCTTTCATTCTCTTGTGAAAATAGTTAATAAATTGAATGAACTCAAATCCCAATAAATACAAAAGAATAAGTTTACATAGTGCTGCATTCTCTACGACTTATGGTACCTGCATTTGGACTATTTGTAGTAAAGCACTATACGCTAAATAGAAAAAAATTGTTTTATATAAATGATTGATCTAGATAAGAAAAACCAGAATTATATTAAAACAAATTCGTCGGCAATAAGGGAAATTCTTGACAATATCTCAACTTAGTGGATTAATTTTATTATTTCGTTACTATCATATCAATTAAGATGACTAGAATACTACCAACCATTGTTGATTTAGTGATCACCCATCAGAATAAATGCATAGAGAATTGTATACTTTTTTCACGACATGAGTAACATTCTTTTTTTCTGAATTAGCACTTTTCGATTGAAAAAACGAGCAACTCTTGATTTGCACATCATTCAAGCAAAATTAAACATGTTTTTCTAGATTCATTCGTGACAATTAATCAACTGACTGCTAACATCATCCATTATAAACATTTTCCACGCGATCTACAGATTTTCCTAAAAAATAAACCATTGGCCGCTACAGCCATAAGCGTAATAACGTTTGGGCTCACTTCATGCGAACTTTGAACTACGTGCCATTTATATGCATCCATATAGTTTTTCTGACATAACCTTGCATGGCTTAACGAAATATACTGTATCAAGACGTTAAGCCTCATGTAATAAGGTAATTACATAAGATGCGTAGGTTGTTTGGCCAAAACTGCTTAACACATGAGACTTTTTCAGCATCTAGTTGAGCGATTCTTACTTTTAAAAATATGAGACTAAAATCCCTTACAAACAGTTGCTCTTCTTTGAAAAAAGTTATGATCCAATACTTTCTCACCATTAATAATTTGAATGTGTTCTCCAAACAATGGAACCAAAAGTGGAGGAAATACCGCATAAATCAGAGTGAAAAATGTTTTTCTCACCTCAAATCTATGCCTATTCCTTCTACAAACCCCCAGGAAAACCACATTTGCTCTCTTGCAATTGGATTCATGAAAAACTTCGAATGATGAGGAGGAAAAGTGAACTAATAAGCGACGAGGAAGACAATTTAGGGGAGAGACGCACGTCTCCCTCAAAGGTGAAATTTAATGCTTGGATTCCGGGGTTTGATGAGGTAAGAGGGAAGGATGGTAAGGGAGGAGGGGTGGAGGGGGTGTTGAGCAAGGTACGAGAGGTGGGAAATTATGTGAGTAGGTTGGATGTCTTCCGAATGGGAGGAACGCTTCCTATGGAAATGTTGAGGGGTATGAATGGGTGCTTGAGTGCGCGATTAGAGGATCCTGCGGGGGGGGGGGGGGGGGAATTCCATGAATTCCACTGCGGGGGGGAATTGGAATGAAAATACAAAAAGGAACTGAGAGGAAACGAGTTGTAAAGTGTGGAGGGGAGGGGGGAATTTGAAGAGAGGGAGGTTGGGGTAGTAAGTCTACTAGCAACTTCCACGCGAAGACACTAGCCGGCTGCGAGATTTTGCATGAACATTACATGTAAATATTCATTACGGTGAATCCAAACAACTTGGATTACCCTAATGCGCCGTACTTTTCAGGCTATCGTATCAAAATTGTTGTTTAAGGACTTGAAGCTGATGTCATATATTCATAAATATACGTTGAGGAAGCTCAAGGTTGGGTAAGGGCCTAGCCACGTTGAAACACCGGTTCCCGTCAGATGACCAAAGGTGTTCTCAGACGGGGGTTGGAGGAGTTGGATGAAGAGGTGACACTCCTCCAGGCCTATACCGGGAGGTCGAAGGGAAGGCTGGAGGGAGGCTTTTCCATTCCTGTTCCGGGAAGGTTGGGGGTGGCCTTCCTCTACACCTCTACCGTGCTGCTCTTGTACCCTGTCAGCAAGTAGCAGGTAGATTAACTGTGGGACTGCAATAGCCAAGAGAGGTCTGAGTGCCAGGAGGGCTCCAAAAGGACCTCGCCCACCTATAAAATCTACAATGTAACTCACGGTTCCTACTTTTGCGTTCTCGCTATCGATATCCAAAACGCAACTCGATCAAGTGGGGCAATACACACAGTTACTGTCACTAAAAACGGACTCCATCAACTAAAACAAGCCATTAAAAGGACTTGAAAAAATTTGAAGGACTCTGTCTCGTACTCGTTCACATGAGCAAAATTGAAAAATAACGATGACGCGAGCGAACGTGTTATTGAAAACCATAATCGCAACCCTAATTTGGATGGACATTGGCAAAGAAACAACCGATCCCTACTCATATTTCATGTTTCTAGAAAGAATAAAATGCACTATTTATCATTTGAAGTTTTCAGGAATCTTAAAAATTTACTCCAATGAATTGATTTTTCTGCATCATCAGTTGACAAATTAAAGGGAATTTATTTTTTTTAAAAGAAATTATTCCGCTATCAAAAAGCGTATCAATAGTTGTTGAAACAAACCACTTCATTTGTTCTTCATATTTGGAAGATAAAAGTATCCTTCACATGATTTAAACTCTTGGGATACTATACAATTGAAACCATATTGAAAAATTTAATGATACATGTGAAAATACAGGGTTCATTGTACTCTGTCAACACAAAAGGCTAAATCACATCGCTGTATTAACTCACGCAATTTAATATTAATTCCTAGAGTGCCTCATCACTAGCACAATTTAATACTTGCTCTGATGCATGTTAATAGCCTTTGAATAATTCGATTCGATATACAGATACAATATATAAATTATTGAAATGGGTTTGAGCCTTGAAAATAATTCACCTTTTTTCAAGTCAATAAAAGACCTTGACAGTATTAAATCAATTACTCTTTATGGTTTTCAAACATTGATTCATCATTCTAAGTGTTTATCCTTGTTTTAACGAGGAAATAACCACAATATAAAAAAATTGGAAAGGATTCAAAATACCATTTTGACTTAATACTTGCGTTTCGGATAATGCTGTAATAAAAATCTGTCTGCTCAATTAAGCCCTCTCAACACACCTTGGATGAGATTTTTTGGCGAAAAGCTAAGGCAAACCCTCGGGGTTACAATTAAAATGTAAAACATTGGCTCGGTTAATTTTATTTACATCATCAAATTAATTCACTAAGGAACTTATATATTACCAATTACAATAGAGCCTAAGCTTTTTATCTGTAAACGAAAATAAAGCAAAATAACGGATGAACTATATATAAAAATATTTTATTCCCAAAACAAGCTAAAATAAGGTTCTGATGCACTCCTTGTATTTTATTTTATGAAGACATTTCCTCATTTTAAAGTCAAAGGGTAACCGAATTTTCACTGTAAAGAACTCATTACATAAATTCCTTACAAAAAACATGACATTTCAAGGAATTTTGTGCTGTAGACAGTCATAGAACTCATTGTACTTGGTGCAATCGCCATAGTTTTGTGAAATAAAATTATAATCTTATTCCCGTTAAGATAATTTTCTGCAAGCATTAATTTAAATTTTTTCGTCTGCGTCAGGGAATAATACGGTCCTTGGAGTATTCTTAGCAGAGGCTTTAAATCTGTCTGGTCCAAAAGGGTCTCACGCTATGCACTCCGCCTACTTGTCCTTCCTCCTAGGGCGGAGTTTCCTCCAGAGTTCCTAATGAACTGCCATTCAACGACTGCAATCGAGCCATATTTGAATTTTTCGCCATTGTCTCATTCGCAATTCTCAATTCATGACTGCCCTCGTGACTTCCAGAATCTTGGAGAAAGATATGTTCACAACAGAGGGGGTTTAAAAATACTTTTATTTTGCTTAACGGCTTACAAATTATTGGTGCTGACATTGAAAATATATTGAAGCACTTAATTAACTCCAAATAAGTAAAAATACTGAGTGAAAAATTTTGAAAATCAATCAGAATTTCTTTGAAGAGTAATTATCACATTAAATTAAAGGCCAAAGAATCAAAGGAAGGCATCCTGCAATAGAGATTGGACAAAAAAGAACGAATTCAGCTCCTTAGTATTGTATCAATATTGGTATCTATAATATATTAGAGTTTTTGGTGACCTCCCTATCATGGAGAAATTTACGATGTGTAACTCAGTACGAAACTGAGATCCCGGGAATAAAACATTCGCCGAATTTCCAACTAGAGTCAAAAGAAGAATAAGCTGGAAGCAAATAAATTAAACTAGTTAATTTGAATATCTAATTGTGGAAATTCCCGAGAGAAAGCAACCTGTTTGTGCACCGAGTATTAATTCCTCTGGAAGTAGTAGCTCAACGACTCAATTCAGCATCGCGCGGAGATTAGCGCTAAATTAAAATTCCCTCCAGGTGACCGGAATTCTAGGAATCCAATTAATGGGACCAGAACGCCCGCCTCCCACGTGACAGTGCTATGTGTCAACCTTCCATAAATATATAAAAAAATTACACGAGTTGGGAAACCCGCGTGGGATCCAAGGGATACGAGATAAGTCTTTCTTTTGCATTCGACTTTGGAGCGAGGAGTATAAGCCTTGGCCTTGAGGAGGTCGAAGGAAAAAAAGGTAAGCTGTTTTCTGTTTTCACGCTCCGAGCAGTAAAATCAACGGGTTTCCGTGAAGCAGTCGATGCGCTGCCGGGTAAAATATTGATGGAGGGATGGCTGGCGGCTCAGTCTCGCGGGGGAATTGCAATCCTGCACGGAGTCCCAGGGTGGGTGGGAACCAACCGATGCTAGGTTGGGCACGAGATTCCGCCACGTCGGATCTCGTCAAGGGTGTCACACTACTCGTGTGCGGAGCGATTGCAATCTCAGCGTCCCCGTGTTGGCCGCATCCACGCCGAGGTGCGCTGAATGTTTCACGGAAGCACGGGGACATCAGATGTGGTCGTCGATCTCGGGGTAGTTGATTACTGCACTCCACGAATAAGCTAGATTTCCGGCATGTAATATTTGTAAAAAACCTCAAGTAAACATTGCTAGATATACGAATTGAAAAGTTTTTTTTCCGAGAAACCCTGCATAAATCGATTCGGATGGGGATGCCTGCGGCTGGTGGCGACAAAAAAAATTTATTTTATCATATTTTTCTTCAATACTCTGAACATATGAGAGATAAACAAAACGGGCCAAATGTTATTCGAAAAAGGAGGGTTTATAAGTGGAATAAATGTCCATTTGGAAACGATGACGTTATTACACAAAAGAATTTGACTACCAAGTTTGGGTAAAAAATTGCGCGTTTTGGCCAGCGTAAAATTAGTATCGCTTGACGCAAGATGATGAACACGGTTTCTGAGCGGGAATCATAGGCAGCCATTTATAATGTTCTCGGAAATTAAACCACTGAAATTGGTGTGCTTTAATAGCTAATAATTTGTGTTTATAAAGTAATCAAAGTTTGAAAATGTGATTCAATATGGCCACCAGTGGGAATACACGTATTTCACTCGCTCTGGTGATTTTTATTGTTTCTGTTATAGGTTTCTCTCCTTTAGTGTTTTTCTCCCTCCGTGTGTGTGCTGTTTTGTCCTGTAATAATTCCCTGTTGTCTGCGCGTCCTCCTCCTCAAAATTACTTCAGTTATAGAAGATATAGTTTCTCTGCCTACGCCTCGTGTGGTCTATCGCCCGTCAGCCTTCGTCTACCCGTCTCATCGTCTCTCCGGATCCGGCTTTCCCCCAGGCCCTTCTCGGCCACCCTTACGCCATACCCTCGGCGCAGAATCATCTTCCTGCTCATCGTGTTACTTTCCGGTGACGTCAGCCTCAACCCTGGCCCTACCAGTTCCTCGCTGTGTATCTACTACCAGAATGTTAGGAGCATAAAGAGCAAGTCCATTTGCAGCTCCCATGACCATGAACTCTCCCAGTTGGATATCATTGCCATTTCTGAGACATGGCTAACTCCTACTGTTTGTGACAGTGACCTTTTTATACCACTCATTGTGTTTTCTACCTAGATCGACCATCCAGAGAAGGCGGTGTGCTTCTTTCCATTAAATCGGTGCTCCCTTCAAAACGCCGAAAGGATCTGGAATCAAATTGTGAAAATGTGTGGTGTGAGATTTCATTATCCAATTCTCTCAACTCCAAATAAAAAATATTCTAGTTGGCTGTTTTTATCGCCCCCCCTCCGGTGATGTCTCGGTTCTGGAAAGCTGCCTAGACTCGTTGCAGCGGGCTGTAAAGCTTGGATTGGTGATTCTGGTGGGTTACTTTAATTTGTCCATCCGCTGGGTTTCTACTACAATTGGCCATCCACTCAACGCCCATGATCACTTTTTCCTTGAACATTTCATAAATGGACTCCGCATGTCTCAGCATAAACTTCAGCCCACCCGAGACGTGGACACGTTGGACTTTCTTCTCGCTACCGCTAACCCTTGTAACAGCAATTGCATAAAAAAGAGCAAATTAGATACTGAAGAATTGGTTAAATACCTAGGGGTTAAACTGACTAATGATATCTCGTGGAGTAAACATATTCGAGAAATTACCAGTCAAGCTAATCGAAAATTGGTATTTGTTAAAAGAGTACTTGGCAAGTGCGACGATAAAGTTAGGGAAATCAGCTACTTCTTCCTCGTTAGACCCCACTTGGAATATGCTGCCAGTATTTGGGACCCTTATGAGATAGGCTTGGAAACTAAGTTAGAACGCGTGCAGCGAAGGCCGTTATGATAATCTCGTTAGTGTTACTGACCTTTTGCAGCAACTGGGATGGGAAGCACTTTCAGACCGTCGATTAAAATTTATACTCAATCTGTTATGTAAGTTCCAAACCGGTCTATTCTCTGACGACGTTGATAATATTTTACGAAATCCGACCTACTACGGTAGATCAGATCATGAGAATAAAATTAGGGAACTATACTCCAGAACGGACAGATTTAAAATGTCATTTTTCCTACGAACGATAAAGGACCATAACAACTTCCAATGACACTTTTATATAGGTTTGTCGTTAGGTAGTGTAGCTCTTAGTAGTAGTAGTACTCCCAAATGCTTGAATCCTTATCTGCTACCTAGTACTAACAGCACGCCGTGCATGTTTTCTACATAAGTCTGGAGTCTTTTTCCATTTGTGTAGCTGCAAAATACATATATATTAATGGTCCCTCTCCATTGTGATAATATCTGTAGTGTAGTAGTGCATGCTTGTGAGGCTTCGCCTCGTGACAAGCATTAGCGATTTATGCTAATGCATAATTAGTCGTAGATACACTAACTTTAGAGTATAGTGTAATGCATGCTGGTGAATACTCACCCCCTGCCACACACCCCTGAGGGGGCTTGCAGGGTATTTTGTAGATGTAGATGTAGATGTAGAACTCTAAAGAGATCAAAGCTGGGCGAAAAATTTTCGACTCCAACCACCAGTTCCTTGATGCCCTCTTCCACTTACGTGGCTCACTGAAACACTGCGGGTTTCCTCCTCCACCAATTATCCCTTACGTTGTTTGGTCGAAAGTTCCCTGAAAGGACGTCAACCGCTGCCTTGACCTTAACCCATGGGGAGTGATAAACTCATTCTCTCCGGATGAGAGAGTGGATTTTCTTTACTCCATTCTGGAGAGTGTCATTGCAGACTTTGTTCCCTTCGTGAAACCCAAAGGAAAAAAATTCCGTCTGGTTTAAGGCTGACACTATACACATTCTTGGTAACAAGAAACGTGCTTGACTCCTTCACAAGACCTTTCCAAATGTGAACACCCTTCGATCCTTTTCAGACCTGCGCCGTTACTCTAAAATTCTCATTCGTCGTGATTATGAGGAGGAAACGCTGATCCTTTCCAAATCCATTTCCACAAGTTCTAAAAACTTTTATTCCTATGTGAACCAACACCAAAATCGTACCAATATCCCAGATACAGTTTAATATGGTAATAGTGATGCTCAAGGATCAGAAAGTCCTAAACTCTTTCATATTTTTTTTCCGATTGCCTGCAACCTTCATTAAACCCTCCCATTCCACCTGGTCATTCCCCCTCAGCAAACACAAACCTTTGTCTAACCTCCGTGCAGACGAGGTTTATGAATATCTAACTAGAATCTCTCTCCATCGCTCTCCCGGCCCCGATGGTCTTAGCCCCAAATGCATTCGCAACTGTGCCTCCTCTCTCTCATTACCTCTGACCATCTTCCTAAATTGCTGCTTTTCCATGGGAACTTCCCCCCTCCCAATGGAAAGCAGCTAACATTATCCCAATACACAAAGCTGGTCCTAAAAGTGATGTTTCCAATAACCGTCCTACCTATTTACTTCCTGTCCTTTCTTCCGTTTGTGAGAGAATTATTCGTAACCGAATATATTACTTCAAATCTCCTTTTCTATCTCCACATCAACATGGTTTCCTCCCGGGCCGATCTTGCTTGACCAACCTCGCCGTCTTTCAGCACCACACCGTCAATGCCATCAAAAAGTCGTCTCAGCTTGATGCTATTTTCCTAGACTTTTCTAAAGCTTTTGACTCCATCAACCATTCCCTACTTCTTCACAAACTTAATCACTATTTTGGCATCCACGGCAACTGTCTCAAGCTCATATCCAGCTTCCTTTCAAATAGAACCCAACGCGTAATACTCTCCGGTTCCTCTTCATCTTGGTCCGCGGTAACATCTGGAGTTCCCCAGGGCAGTGCCCTTAGACCATATCTTTTTAATTTATTAACAACCTTTGATATCAACGTATTTCTTTCAAAACTCATGCCCTCCTTTACGTCGATGACTGCAAGATTTTTAAGGAAATAAATAACTCCTCTGACTGCCATGACCTTCAAGATGCATTGAATAATAACTCAGCTTGGTGCAATTCCTGGAGGCTAATTTTAAATCCAAGTAAGTCAAATATTATGTGTTTTTCCCTTTAAAAATCCGTAAATCATTTCATAATTTGCATCAATAAAAGATCTTGGCATAATAACTGACCAGAAACTCATTTATTCAGAACATGGCCATTAAAAGAAAATATATGCCCCTGTTAGGCCTACTTTACCGGTTCACTGAAATTAAAGATCGAAGAGCAGTACAATCTTACTTCACGTCTATTGTCCTTCCCATTATCTCCTATTGCTCCCCTATATGGTCTGCCCCAACAAATCTTAAATCTCTGGAACACATTACTCACATTTTCACTAATATTGTTAAAAACAGAGTCCCTCATCTCCACAACTTACCCTCCGATGCTGTTTTGCGTTCAATTTCTGTTTCTAACCTTAATAATAACTTCCTTAAAACTGATTATAAACTCGTACACAGCACTCCTAACTCGACCATTGACTGCCCTGACCTTATTTCCTTCATTAATTTCAGAATTCCTACCCAACCAACAAGGATCCACTCATTGCTCCATATCCCTACTCCCAGATTATCTCTCACCAAGCGCTCCCTTATTGTTCGACTTTCTTCTCTCCTAAATTCCCTTTCTGACAACATTGACCCTTTCTCCTTATCGTCCACTCCTTCGCTAACCAAGCCATATCTTATTCTCAAATAAAATAACATTTTCTGGCTTGCCATGTTGTTATATTAATTTCTGATCTCCTTCTTGTTAATGTTTTTGCGTATGCTGTTACCTGTATCACTATAAAATGGCATCATGCTGTATATGGTCTATTTTTAAATAAATAAATAAAAATAAATAAAGTCAGTGAGTGGATTCAATTGGTTTTAAATATTATCGCTGGATAGAATAATCCATTGGGAGTTCCTCACGGCTCGATTCGGGAGTGCATCGTCATAAACTTATAAGATTATACCGTGATAGATTAAATCTCTGCGCTGCATAAAAGTTAACCCACCGTATTTGAAGTCAATCAAAATTACATTGTTATATCTTAACTTTCTTTATATCTTAACCCTAAAGCTGCTGCAGCCTAAGCGCATGTCGTCCACCCTGTGCGGGAAATATCTATTCGGACAGAATATCTGTCCCTCCTTCCCACGGGCCAAGGCCGGGCCTTGTGACCCATATGACCCATGTCTCCCTACCCTTTTCTCGGGATCCCAGGGGGTGGGCACCGGAACTTGTTGAGGGATTAGTGGGACATAGAAAAAAATTTAAAATTTGTTAATAGGTGTAATTGTTAAAAACAATTATGACAATATTCTTTCTAGCAATTTTCTGTTTTGTTTGATGCCAAACACCAAAGAAATCCGTTGGTAATTGAGCCTCGCGCGAACTTAAGACGACTAACTTTTGAGACAACCAAAAGCCATTGAGCATAAGTAGTCGTAGTTACACTAACTCTAGGGTATAGTGTAATACATGTTGGTGATTACTCACCCCCTGCCACACACCCCTGAGGTGGCTTGCAGGGTATTTTCTAGATGTAGATGTAGATGAGTGAGCAATCGGAAGAAAGGGTCGTACCTCATTTGGTGGTATGCGATCCCTAAAGAGCGTGGAAAGGGAGTGGTTTGGGTAAAAAGGGTGGATTATCAAATGGTCACCGCTGGAAAGAAAGAGTTCGGGTCCTAAAAATATGAAAGGGCTGAGGGAGCATGTAGACCGAGAGGGTCAAACGTACAAGAACGTATTTTCCGCAGTTGCCGGTACACACGTACATGTACGTTTCCCGCAGTCTAAGGGTTAAGAATACCACATACACCCAAATTCTAGAAAACACGTCATTATCAATCATTTACTACATTTTCGACCTATTTTGCACTTGTTATGTACCTGGCTGCAATTAGCTGAAGCTTATGATATCATAAATTGCAGCAGTGAAAGTCTGTATAAACGGTCTTGGCATTAATTATTCTTCCCGATTCAAAAATCACTTATGCGCATAACTGAAATATGGCAAGTAGGGTCGTTAAGACACAACAACGATAAGCGAAATTAATGCTTTCGGCTGGGCAGGAAGGGAGAGAGAAATGAAGGTAAAAATTACCTGTAGCTCCTGAGCTGCTTTTCAGTTTTTAGATTGCCTCGGGACACGCAGCGTCTTGCATACTCTAAAAGAGAGAAGAGGTATCCACTCATGCCATGAACATGGTAATTACAATACAAGCACGGTACTATTAGATTAGAAACAAAGAAGGTTACAGTATGGCTGAGGACAGTTATAACAGCAGGCAGATAAACTGGGGAAAATTATTACATATTATTAACTGTCATAATTATTATTATATTAAAATACTGATAAAATGTTCGAGAGCAATTAAGTTTACTGGCTACAATACTTGCTTCCAATTTTCGAAGGCATGGGTTCAAATCCTGGAAGAAATCCAGGTGTAGTTCTTTTTCTTTCGAATCAAACGCAAGACTGTGTCCCTCTGAGCGCCTTTCGTTAAAAGCAGACTAACGCCAATGCCGTATTTATTCCTTCCATTACTCATCCTATTTTCCCTATATAGTCCTTACGGACATACCCACCTATGCTCATTGGCGCAAATTGCCTCCGATGTCGTACGTCTCCCCCAGTGTAACGAAATAACCTATGTTCTGTTACTTCAGAGTCTACCGACATGTAGGAGAGGATTTGAAATGGGATATACACGTGGCAAAGTCTATAGTGTGTAAGCAATATACAAACGCAGTAGGGATTTCAAAGCCGGTGGAAATGAATGGTCATAGCAGTTAGTAGATAGTTACAAAACTCTTTCACAACAAAGAAGCAAATACAAGGGAGGTTTCATTCATCGAAGGCATCGTCCGGTTGAGAGCTTATCCCTGGTGGTCCGGCATTGATTTTTTCATTCGCTTGTCCACCACTCTGCACTCAGAAATGAAATGCACTTTAACCTTCAACCGTGGCCAGGAAATTCAAACCAAATCCTCTTCCCCTCTATAGGAAAGCATCGAAATCAAATATCACCGATTGGACTCGTCGGTAATGAGTTTAAACGCCCGTATGTTACAGGATTCACAAAAAACTTGACTGAGTTCTAAAATGTTAACCTTAAATCTGTAGAAATCCACCTCAATGTGAATTGACATCAGACGTAATCATCTCCATACATTCAAGATGACGTATTTATCCACAGAATCTTCAATATGATACAATTTGATTATAGATGATAATGCGTATGAGTTGAAAACCAGTTCGAGGTGAAGTAAATGTAAAGCTCTTGAAATTGGAAATGGAAAAAATACAAATCGGGCGCTTTTCGACAGAAAGGAAGACTATTCCTGTAGGAAATGTATCAGAAAAATTGATAATTCTCAATATTAATATTTTATTATTCAAATTCTAATAAAACAAATGTTTCTGAGATTTTCTTGGTCCTACCTGGTTTAGTTCATCCTTCGAAAGAAGTGCTTGCTTTTCTTTCTCTGTTCTACCGCAATAATAAATGATTGTCCTGCTGGTAAAAAAATGTACACTTGGAGGAACACCAAAGCATGATGATGCCTGTGAAATTCTGCTAATGTTTTCAATTCCTCCAGTCGCAGTTCAGAATGCATGTACATGGAAATATTTGGAAATATTGGGGATCTGTATCATTCAATCAAGTTTTTACGGATCGACAGACAAGGATCCATTATTCATTTTAGCAAGGTGTCGATTCTAGGACTAAATGATTGAACTTTATCAAGTGATTAATGCATTTATTGACCACGTATAAATAATCTCTTCTTTAAATTTATTGAGTTTTGGTCAATTAAATTAGATAAATAAATTAAGATATCGATACATAGAGCAGAATTTACATTAGTCTTATACAATAAATCTAAAGGTATTATTTATAATTTAATATATACTTTTTAATGGTGTTTTACACATACAACATGTGATGTTTTTTGTTTTTTTAATTGATTTTATTGTTATATTTGTATTTATATAAAGCAATTTTCATGTTTTTTTCTAAATTAAGGTTAGGTGTAATCTTGTGTGTTCTCTTGTTGCCAAGAAACTGTTTATATTTACCCTGTAAATTGGAATGGTTGACATCATGTTAGTGTAATTAAAATTTCACAGGTTTGTTAATATTTGTTAAATAAGTGTACCTGATAAAAAATGTACAGTGAAGTTATCACCAAAGTTGCTATATAAATTGTTACTTTTCTGTTTCTACCTGTTTATGTTGTTAATTTTGTTTCATGGTTATCAATTAGCCCTGAAGATGGCAATAAATTTGCCGAAACGTTGACAGTGAAATAAAGAAATTTTAATTGATCAAAACTCTATAAATTTAAATAATAGTTTATCAAGTGAATTGAGGCCCCAGTTCGTCCAATTTATGTGACACTCAACGACCTTTTCCGACTGCAAGATGTGATGAGGAATAAAGTTTGGCAAAATAACTGAATTTTTAAAAGAACGAAATCAAGTAATATAAATGCCTGCAAAACCTCTTCCGAATATAATTTTAGAGTCGTTGAATAATAAATACATTTTAATTGTTGGATTTTCTGAAGGCACATTAAATGAATTCTCTTTAGCGCCGCAGGGCAGACGGTTCAGATGAAATATAGTGACGCAAATGTCGGAACGAATAAAAACCTAATACGTATGAAATTTTATAATTATTCTCATATTTCAAAATAATCTATCTTTGACTAGGTAATAACTGTAAGTTCTCGCCTAGAGAAAAGGGAATGGCTCATAAAACCCTTGGGCTGCGTTTCATTTTTCAAAGACTAAAAGACGTGAACAAAGGCAAAGACTGTAAGAAGCGATGGTGAAACGGTACCATGTAGAAATGACATTGGATGGATGGAGTGACTAATGACGTGGCCTTTTTTCGTTAGTAAGATTGGGTGAAGAAACTAGTCACAGACAAGATGAGCAAGTAAATTAAGTGGATGCTACCTGGGAAACCGCAACCCAATGAAGTTTTCAGTGGAAATAAAACACAGTTAAAAGGAAAACGACCCGGGAAAGCCAAAATAGATTCCCACTAACAAGTAATAAATAAGTTCAATGAATGTGGAAAACAATCCAGTATAAAAAAGAACAAGTTTTCACATAGAGTGATGAAAAGAATCGACAAAAAGCAGTCTCCGTTATAAACGACGACTATCGTGATCATCTTGATACTGAAAAGCGCCGAGGAAAATGAATGTGGTCCACACATTTAATCCACTAAATAAAATGGTACGTAAACATAAATCCCCCTCATACCATATCCCCAACTAACCAGTACAATAGTAAAAAGAATCTTGGGTTACTACGGTGATACTTGAGATTGATATTTGGTTAATCTGAGAGGAATTTCTTCGCAGAAATGTATAGCTTTAAAAAAAGTGCCGTAAGCTTGGACAAATTATTGTACACCACTAGAGTTTGAGACTGCAGGTCATCGCTCTGAAAGGACACCACGATCACCCCATCAATTTATCCCGCACCAACGACCTGCGTAATTTACATTTGATACTGAGAATTAGGGTGGGAATAAAATCACGTGATGGATATCCCAAGTTTATTTTTTCTATCATCAATACCCCGTAGTGACACCATTTGAAGCAATGACACCATTTGAAGCAATTAAACCATTTAACAGGGATTGCAAAAGGTGTAGAAGAAACTTCGTCAAAAGGAGCAAATATTTTAATTTGACATTTGGACTGAAAGGAGTACTGAAAAAAGTAGAGAATAGCACAGAAATTATGTCTAGGTGTGACTTCTATACCTGCAGGAGAAATGTTTTTGCATTAGCGGCAGCGCAGAAAAAGAATAGCAAACACGGATTTCAAAGGATAGAAAGATCCAGGTAGAACAAAGGAAATCTCGGAAATATTCATGCCATTGCAATTGGAATTTTATGAGGTAAAAAAATGAAAAATAACCACTGTTCCGACATATTTCCTACACGCATGGTCTCCTCTTTTGTTGCATGTTGCACCTTTTGAAGATTATTTCATTTCCCATTTCAAGAGCCTATACTTTGTAGATATGAAATTTAATTTGAAAATGAAAACTCCCGGAATAGCATTATAAAGAGATGATGTATTAATGAACTGCATATATTTTCTGGATAAAATTGTTCAAAAGCACAAGAGCAGACTGCGTATATCATTATCATCTAAAATACATTTGGTACTAACATATGTTAATTACAAAATCAAAGTATTTGATACCATGGAAACAGTAATTGAATTAATTAAGGATTTCATATGTGGTTGGATCATAATAATTTCTTTGGCATAGATAAAATAAAAATTCAAAAAACGGTACTAAATACGTATCATATACTTAATAATATATATTATTTGGCCGGGGTATCCTTTTTCAAACAGATCAAATTTAATCAAGGGATCTTTAGCTGATTACAATGCGTGCACTGGATTATCGATAAATATCGAGAATAGAATTTTCATAATCCTCTCTTTCCGAGGAGAATCCCTGCAAAACCTGGCAATCAGAATTTGCACCGTCCAAAATTACCTCTCCATGGATGTAAACCGCCCAGCGTAAAACTGTCGGGGATGCCTACACCAATTTGAATAGTTGTATGTCACCCAAGTCAAAAGCGCTCCCTACGAAAGATCCTATGAGAAGGAGTTACCATATGAATCCTTCGGCAAAGAGGAGCCACGTTGACATCCGACATTTCAACGTTTCTGTCACGGCAAGATTTATTGAGAATGACATTTCATTTTGTGAACATTCACGAAATTCTCTCCCACCTAGATATACCCACTCAAATTTCCCCAAAAACTCCCACCTTCTCCATATCACATAATCTTTGACAAAAACCCACTGGTAGAGAGAAATAAAGCATTTAACAAAAATTACAAAAGTTTTCCTTTATTCCGCGGTTATTTTTCCAACAGGATTTCAGAGGAGAATGGAGGGAGCACAGAACACAGAAGAAGATATCACAAAAGGAAATATATCAAGTGCCAGGACAAGCGTGACGCATGGTGGACTAAAACACCTCCATGCCTGTCTGTCTGTTTTAGCCCCGTTCCACCCACCGGCACACCCCAGCTGCCGTAACCCCATTCCTCAAACTCTCGCGTTCGTTGTCCGGCCCTCCGACGATGCCAAACGATTGAAGGAGGGAGCGACAAGAGGCCAAGGGTACGGAAGTATAACGCCCGTCCCTGTCCACTTTCGGTCGCCTGAAAGGTGTGCCCACAACAGTCCCTGCTCCCCGCTTCGCAGCGGTGTGGGCAGAACGGGAGGGGATTTGTACAGAAATGACCGCGGTAACACGCGACCGCAAACAAAGGCAGCACAACGACAAAGTGAACCGCACACAGTCGGAAATTCCGAAGCCCTCACAGACACACATACACACACATGTGAATGCACAAAATTGGCAGAAAGCGATCGAGCACTCTCACGCGTCGTTAGGAAAGCATTTTGAGCGACCAATGATGCGGAGAGGAACATCGGAGCGTGAAGATATTCCAGAAAATGAAGGGGCAAGCTGGGCTATCTCAAGAGGATCCGTCCGCTGAATCCACGAGGAAAATAATGCGTGTTGCAATGCGAGAGCCAAACGCGAAAAGTACTCTTTATGCATTTATGCGTTTATACGCACACGCATGAATGTTTACATAAATTTACAAATAATCCGTGCACAATTTAAAAGGTTTTTAAATTAAATTTTTGTTGATGAGTTTTAAAAATATTTTCATAAGGAATATTTTCTTGACTTCTAGGTACATTTAATTTCCTCGAGAAATTCTTAGCAAGCATATAACGTGGCCAATGAAACTTACATATTAAATTTTTGGCATTAATTTCTCCTCAAATTAGATTACTTGTATTCTTCCATTTTCAACTACAATAATTAATACAGCTCGGTGTTTGTTGCATGACCTGATTGAAGAGGAAGACTAGTCATAAGAATTATAAGAAATGAAGATGAAATTGTTGAGTAGCTTTTTACTACACGGAGAAATTTCCCTTCAAGAGAAATAACAACTGCTCAAAAGTAGTTGGACCTTTGTAGATATTGGGAGCAAAAAAAAGATAATGTAAAAAGTTTTCAGAATCAGACTTTCAGAATAATGTATTTCAAATGTATGTATCGTAGTTCAAAGGGCTTATTCTCATTAAAATTCCTCAATTTATATGTTTCCTCATTCACTAGCATTCAAATTATTTCTTAAAACAGCTAAGGTTCTATTTTAAATGTCAATGGAACATGGCGATGCCCTTTTGCGATATTTTTATAGAAGATAAAATATCCACATAACTAATTTTTTATATTGGTATTGAAAACACGGAATTATATAAGAATAGGAGGGGTGCAAAAATAAACATGGGTATTATGTACCATGAATACAGCTAAAATGAACTTTAAATACGGAAGAGGATAAATGGGGTCTATTGTTTGTTTTCAATGTACATGAAGAACATTCATGTGTTAGGACAACGGTACAAAAGGAAGCGAAATACATTACAGGCAACCTTACACGTAACTGCGGAGTGGAACGCATGTGGCGATAAATATTTTAATAGTGCGGTTATGCTGGCAAAGTAAAATAAATCTACCCAATATGGACAGGAGAAAAATAAGAATGTGACAGACATAACTTAAATTCGAATTCTTTGCACCAAAAAAAACTTAGTTCACATGCAACTCAATACTTTTTATTGCAGTCATTTTAGGCGGGTTTTGAAAAGAGACTCCAAATTTTTACTTTTAACGGATTGTTGGGGATATGCAGGAATACTCCTTTGGGCTATGATGACACAATTTCAACCGGAAGGTCAATTTTGTACCGACATCTCCCAAATTGCAGTTACGAGGCATGTATTGGGACACTAGTTCACGTGAAAGTTTGTGATTTTCGAAAGTATTGTATTCAAGGATTGTCAGCTAGCAGTTATAGCTATGAAGGAATCTAAATAATTAAAAAACATTGATTGAAAAAATGGCAATAAAAAACCTAGGTGATGCTTAAATTTAATGAAAATTACGAAAGAGTTACCAGATATGTTGCTAAAAACGTCACCAGATTGATATAAGAAGCATGAATAGCTATAGATAGATGGAGCAATAAGCTGATAAAAGTGAAATGAAATTCCAGGAAGAATACTTTGAAATCCATGGAGAATGTTCAATGAACTTTCATAGCATAGAAAATCACCTGTGTAATTATAACACGGTAATAGTACTGGGATATTTTCTGTTGCAGAACATTTCAGTTGGTTTAAGGGCTGATAAATTCATGATAACCTAGAAAACGAATAATGAGTAACAATAATGCTAGACTAAATAATTATTTTTCAGTTAACTACAGAAAAGAAGTCAGCCCTTGAGTTTTTGGTTTTGTACATAAACATAGATTGAAGAAAATCTTTGCTGAATAATTTGAAAGGGAGGTTAATTATCAGGTACGTAAAATAAATTATTATTAAAGAACTCAATCATACCATTAAAAGAATAATTTGCAATAATGGAAGAAACTAAAAGCCCAATTTCACGTTATATCCATTTCCAGAGTCTTTTCTTCTTAGGTATACATTCCATTGTTATGACTCGAAGAAAATGATGGGAATGTAGCGTTGACACGCAAAAGAGTTAAACTAACTAATGACCTCTCGTGGAGTTAGCATATTCGGGAAATTACCGGTCAAGCTAATCGTAAATTGGGTTAACTAAGTAAGAGACATACGTAGTAATTTTCCACACTTAAATTTATTCACTCGACCGGTTTCAACGTTTACACGTCATTTTCAAGAGGTGTCTCTTATTGTATATTGGGATTTGTTGAATGAGGTAAATTGGGATTTGTTAAAAGAGTACTCGGCAAGTGCGACGATAAAGTTAGGGAAATCAGCTACTTCTCCCTCGTTAGACCCCACTTGGAATATGCTGTCAGCATTTGGGATCCTTATGAGGTTGGCTTGAAAACTGAGTTAGAACGCGTGCAGCGAAGATCGGCAAGATACTTTTAAGTCGTTATGATAATCTCGTTAATGTTACTGAGCTTTTGCAGCACCTTGGATGAGAAACGATTTCCGACCGTAGACTAAAATTTATACTCAATGTATTATGTAAGTTCCAAACCGATCTATTCCCTGACGACTTTGATAATATTTTACGAAATCCGACGTACTACGGGAGATCAGATCACGATAATAAAATAAGGACTAAATAACTAAAGTACAGATCGGACGGATTTTAAATTTAATTTTTCCCGCGAACGATAAGGGACAATAACAGCTGCCATTGAGACTTTTAACTAGGTTTCTCGATAGGTAGTGTTGCTCTTAGTAGTAGTAGTACTCCCTTATTCTTGAATCATTATCTGTTACCTAGTAATAACAGCACGCCGTGCATGTTTTCAATGCATAACTTTTGAGCCTCTGACCATTTGTGTAGTTGGAAAATATATATATACTAACGGTCCCTCTCCATTTGGAGCATATCTGTAGTGTAGTGCATGCTTGTGATGCTTCGCCTCGTGAGAATCACTAACGATTTCTGCTAATGCATAATTAGTCGTAGTTACACTAACTTTAGGGTATAGTGTAATGAATGTTGGTGACTACTCACCCCCTGCCACACACCCCTGAGGTGCCTTTCGAGTATATTGTAGATGTAGATGAAAGTGTAACTCAATTTAATTTTTACTATAACAGCTCAAATTTAAGTGGCAGAAAAGAATAATTTAGATGTCACATTTCCTTTCGAATTTGTATAAAAAGAGTCAGTAATTGAGATTTTTTCCCTGAGACTTTAGTGCATCGCGAATGAACGTGATGGAAAAAATACGATGGCCGTTTTAAATTCCAGGGATATTCAGCCAGCAATCTCCTCCTTTACCAACGTGGAGTTCGGAATCTTTGACTTTCCCGATAAATCAATGCCGAAAAAAGAATCCAGCGACCGAAAACTGCTAAAAATTCGTTTTTTGATGAACCTATTATCGATTACCGTTACGGGCGCACCCCGCACTATATTAAGTTCGGTTAATGGAGCAGTTTAGTCTTCTGAGGCTCAGACAATGCTTTAATGCGAAATGCATGCACGGAAATAAATTTCCAGGACACTTAGGCACAAGGCTTGAGGTGCAGCGGGAATTCTGGAGGTAAGCGACGGAGGGGAGGTGGGAGGGCCCGTCAGAAAATAGTCCCGAGACCGGGTTTATGGAGGACTCGGGTACCTCTTGTTATCGTCATATTATCCTCATGGCAATGTAGGTCATGGCGCAGGATAGGTATTTCAAGTATTTTGCTGGAATATAGGCTCTTATGGCACAGGTGGTATTATTCGTTTTTTTGGACCCTCCCCCGCCATTTACCAGCCGTTCAACATTTCTACTACGGTTCACATAATAATTGGGATAATACCTTTCCGTGAAATATGTAGAAGTATAAGATTCTATTACTAATTGGGATTGTTAAATGGGACCATTATGCTTTACATTTTTACCTTCTAATACTACGATATGGTTGGTTTCAGGATTTTCCGGGGGCGGTGGTTGTGTTGCGTTGTACTCACCCAATGGTAATTCTATATATTCGTCTTGAAGTTAAATTGTATTGTTATATTTTGGATAATGAAGTAGTGAGCAACTACCTCTTAGGAAAGGTGTGACCTCATCACTGTTTTAGCGTACCCCGTAGCACAAAATCAATAAAAACTTTGTAAATTTCACAATGGATTTTATTTAATACGACCGGTTTCGTCGAATAGGCGACAACTTCAGGTACATTGTCTAGACAAGCAAAGGAATTTATATACATGAACTAGGCAGATGTAGGGAGGGGGGAGATTTTCACAAAGTTACGCCTGAGAATATCAAGTACCCCGTACTGTTTAAATAAAAACAATGCCCATTACAATGCATCCTAATAGCATGATTTCAGGTTATGCACCTTCATATGAAAACAATATAACGCATGAAAGTTCATGCACGCGGGTACCAATGATAATTTTACTAAGGCACTTAAATTATTGTTACGTTAAGTCAGGTTTGATTATTTAATGAAAGTATGAACGACAAAAGAATGATGAAGGATTCAATGAAATATTAAAGAGTATTAAGTAGTCCTCATAGATCATTGTGATAAAGTACTCTTGCAAGATGGAACTCTTAGTCAGCAATATAAGAATAAGAGTTCATTCATCATGTAAAAATTGCAAAGTAATTTTGTTTTGCAATGGACTCATAAATTACATAAATAAAAATGCGAGGCAATATTTTTAGGAAGATCATGGAAAAAAGTATTTTTTTTAATACTATATAAACTAGAAGAAGTCTAATGCCTTTGCGCTGACTTGTAAACCTAAATTTGGCAATCAGGAATAGTTACTTTCATTAATCACGTCAATGGATTTTCCGAATCTCCTCTTATCTGCTTTCATACATACATTTTACATAACATTCATGCTCTGAGCAAGCAAACCAGGTATCAATAATGAACTCCAGAAGCATATTTTATTTACCTGATAAAAGACTATAAGAATTAAACATCTGTACTCAAAATATCTAGCTGTGAATTTCAATTATTTGTTTCTTCAAATTCCCAGTATTTTATGCTAAAAAATAAGCATTCACGTTAAAAGTGCCAGCAAAAGTATTCAGTTAAATTGGAAACCGACCTAATGCGTGAATTGCAAGGAGAATTCTCCCGTTAACCGCGTGGAATGGAGCAGGCCTCTTTTCTTGGATCAGGTTGCGAAATAGTGTGCTTGAATATAACGTGAGAGGAATTCTGACTTTGACTAAGTAGCGCCCTCTAGGTCTACGAACAATTTATTTCTGCTCTTTGAGTACTTAAAGTTAAACTTTCAACCTTGAGAACCACGCTGAGTTTACTATCTTTTACCAAAGTTTGACCTCTCACTTCAAGAGCGTCAGCATAATTTCCTGGGACGTGAGCTTCCGGCTTATGCACATGATAAGTAGAAACGGATTGCCTGTAGCCATCTTCTCCCTTAAGCTTTTCAGCACCCGAACTTTAAGCGGTAGGTACCTCTCTCACAAATAACCGTCTGGTCTGCACCATTTCAACAAATCTACACCCCTACCAACCATCTTTATGCATACACTTTTGAGTATTTTTCACATTGAAGAGAATACATGTCCAAACTCTATAATCTTTAGTGAAACCAACTCCACCATATTCATATCTTATCAAATGGAATAACAAATCACACAGTTTTCAATTCATCGTCATCATATTGAACAGCTACATAATCAAGACATTTTGACAGAAAACGTCAAGCAGTAGCTCGGATTCATAAGGTTGATTATAGAATCTAATTTTTATCGCGATATTGGAAATATTTTTGATATTCTATTTATTTCGATTCAGCTCTTAGATAACGTACAAAACGTGTATTTTTCAAGGAACAAGGCATACAACTAAAAACATGTCAGCCCATTGAACACCATGAAATAAACATTGTCATAGAAATATGCACGATATTAATGCGTAGTAGCGGTAGCAAAATAAAGCAAAGTATTTACGCATACATAGGCCGAATGTATGTATAAGCCGTACATTGTTTCTGAAAATATAAGCTTCCACTTTACCCACTCCCAACAAGTAGAGCTCTACAGATATAGGCTATACATTGGACTTTTTTGGAATTATTTTTTAACGGTAAACCTCACGAATCCAAATTATTTTCACAGTATACAAAATACTTTATGTGCACAGCTACCATGTTATATGTCAATATCTATTTTCATCACACGAGGGAAGGAAACACAATTTTTTTTATTATCTCTCAAATAAACAGGTCCTTTATTATCACGACGCATTTGGGTAAAAAAATTACGGGATATACGCTCACAAATACGGAAACATACGGCCTTTCGACAATTGTCTTGTCATATCTAGGAGAACGAAATTTACAAGCTGCATTTAGAAGAAAGTTTCTCTTGTTCGACTCCACAAAGAGTGCTTTTAAGTTCTGAGATAATTTTATTTTCGGCAAAGAGAACAATACCAGGAAGGCAACCAACCATACAAATAAAATTGGTCGTTGAGATGTGAAATTGAACTTTGCACTCATAATTCTGCCCTTCGTTCCTCTCTCCACCGAAACGACTGCCGATTCCGAGCGAAGCATTGTACAGTTATGACCTTTCTCCCAACGGCAGGTAATTTCGCACCCAATCACAGAAATCTGGTTAAATGTTGGGCGGAAGTTCTCAAATATTATTCAGAAGTCCATCCCCAAAGAATTAGCCTTCCGAAAATGGTACAACTTTCCATGATCTTGATAGCATGCCATCTAAGCCATCGAACGCGATAGTGGGGTTACTGCAATTGCTGGGTCAATTCGGTTCGAATGGTGGAACCGGGAATAGTTCAAGGTTCCTTATCTTACCATTGCCTCCTTATCTTCCTACTGAATTGTTCTCAACGTTGAGAATGCCATCACCATAAGGGTACCTTGCAAGTATGATTTTGGAAGTTTGCGACTGATAAGCAAGCAAAAACGAAGTCGGTATATCAACAAAGATGTGAGCAGAAATACATAGAAAAATGAACGGAGCATATTTTCTCATTGCTATTTCTTTTTAATGTTTTTTCGAACAGCTAAATGAAAATTACATATTATGTCATTGATGAGAAGCATAGAGACACACGCCAAAGAAATATGGACCTTGTGGCTTCTAATTATGCTACGGTGGTCCATACAACTCACAATTCTATAAATAAAATCTGCGATGGGGTGATTTGTTTATTTAAGCAAATGAAATTTAGATACACGATAAGAAGCATTTATAACAATAAAATACAAATTAGGAGGAATAGAATATTGAACTTTCACGATCATTTTCCTGAAAGATATAAAAAATGACAAATACTAATGCGTAACGAACAGGGTAATCCTAAGGAAGAAATAATCGCGGGAAACAGGAATTTCGGCTGTCAGTTGACAGATTTCAACCTAATAATAGAGAAAAACTAAAAATTGAGTATGGGTGCACAAATATTGTGGTAAAAGGCACACACGTTCATCTAACATCATTATAGAGCGTTCCGAGATTCACTGCTAAGACTACCAGTGCTAATGTAAAGCAGACCGCTAGACAGCACTGCCACCGCAACAGTAGAGTGTAGCATGCATTTCCAGGAGATTTGGTGATAGTCTTCGACCCGCAGGACACATTTCGTATGGACTATATACATTTAGGAACCATATCAATATTCATGGTTACGACTCCGACTGAGTTCGAACCACGTCAATTTCTCAAACATAATTTTCGTGCGATTGTACTTTTTTACAATAGCTGCAGAGAGAAGACGTCTACCGCATCAGGGAATCCAATAAGTCAGTTCCTACGCTAATTTTAACCCGATTATCTTATTTTGGGGAGGGATATGGGAAAGAGAAAAAGATCAAAGTGCTTGGCACCCGACCACAAATTACAGTAGCGGAGCCTACACCACAAAACCTGGAATTTGATAACTCTAAGCGTGCTCAGACAAACACAAACGTAATTAGTTTGAGTTTCTACATATATGACGCCTTTGAGGTGGAAGCCAGAGATTCATGTTCCTCAAAAGGCTGATCTAAGCGTTCGATCCATTCGAGGCAGTTTCGACCAATTTAATAAGGTGTAACATAGCGCAATAACGAACAGTTCGAAATGTTTGCGTTTGAAACATGTGGATTGATAAATTACGCGTTAGATATGTTGATTATTGCGACTCTAATCGAGATATTCGACTCCATAAACGATATCCCTGTGAAAATAATCCGATTGATAAGATTACGTAAGGTTTTTACGAATGACTCAAAAACACCAAAATCTTGAAGCATTCGTAATTGTACCACTTGACTTCTTAGTTATGTGATTGAAATCTCATGCGTTACAAACGCTACCTCCCAGGGAGCGACAGCGTACTGACATCCCCCGCCGAGTTCAAGAACCCATGCCCCGTCAAGGCAGAGGATGGCGGGTGGTGAGCAGGTAAATCCTCAGTTCTTATCGTGTGCATGACAATTATCTATGCCAAAAAAACAAACGACTCACCTTGACGGTGGACTAATAGCTGCAGTCGGAAGAGTCAGAGGGGTGACAGGAGACAGAGGAGGTGGGGGAGTTAGCAGACATACGAAGCGAGAGGAAATGGTTCTTGGCTGTGCCGTATGGTGCGATTTGAATGGAATACGTCCTTTCAAACTATTTAAGCCGCAGGGTTGTGTTGGAGGTTAGACGACGGAGTGGGAGACGGAAACCACTGCTTTGGGATTCCAAATATCTGGACTTCCAAGTCTTACGGTAAGATAAAGCGCAGAAAAGGAATGTTCACTTTTATCCTCCGTTTTGTAATGAAGCAACAACAGGAAAAGCGAGAACCTGATTACAAACTTTAGCATACTACAATGAGTAGAGAAACAAGTTCACTATCGAAATGTTTGCGGAAGTACTTTGGTAAAACCTGATGACATTTCGCAATCCACATTAGGCATGTGGTTAAAAAAATTCGGTTCCTAAAATCCCCGAATTACTAGCGGAAATGAGAGACTTAGAGGAAAAAAATCAACAAATGTGAACATTAGCTTAAATTATAATTTCACTCATTAATTACAGGCACACAAAGTTTTTTTCCTCATAATCCGCCACCAAGTCCGTCTAACTATGCTCCCGTAATACCCATGCAATGCACTAGTGAAGGACATCCGTTGAAACTTAATGCAGTAGGCAAAATGAAAAGTAATTGACATAGTACTGTCCACTTTATTTTAAATTGACAACAGGTGCTTTGGGTTTTTTTTATTTATGATAGCCATCTTCAGGTACAATATTCAAATTTCAGTTTGAAGTAAATATTTGTGCATCATTCTCAGGGTGGGGGGAAGAAATAAGGGGAAGGTTCAGGGGGGGTTTGGATTTGCCAGTATTGAGGCGAAATGGAGGGGCGGGGGAAATGGAAGTATGAGGGTCAACATAGTTGTAGGGTCATCAGGTCATCCCAATGCCTTTCATCACGTAGGTGGGGAAAGGAGTGTACGGTGGCGGGAGTAAGGTGGGAGGGGGGGTTGGTTAGGAGGGAGGGAGGGTAACGTTTTAGGTTCTCGTCGAAAGTCAAAAGGGATTTTTGATGGAGGAGATATGGGGTAGTGGTCAAACAGGGAGAAACTTTATAACTCACGTGAGTGAACACAAAAAGTACCTGTCTCCCCAAAGGAGACTCTAGATCCCATTTTGCAAAACACCTCATGAAAGAATCCCACCACACGGACTTTCGAGAGAACAATTAATGGTTAAAAAACAAAGGACGTCGCCTGGATGCCTTGGAGCAAAGGGAAATTACTAAAAGGAAATGAAGAAAATAAAATTTTTAAATTACATTGAATTTGTATTCTACTTTCCTACTTACAGAGGAACGACTAGTAAATGCTCAATTACTTTGTAATCGACCATAAGGGAAACGGAGGAATAATTTCAGTTTCAATTGCGTCTTTTATTTAGGTCTATCACTTGCTAATTGCATGGAGTTTTACGGCTCGTTCACCGTGTGTAGGCCTTTCGAAGCCTTCCTCCTTTTACAGCTGATGGCGATGTGATAGGGACAGGGATTTGGAGATATTGAGCGGCCCGGCCCACAGAAGACAATCTTTCGTACCCGCTTCCCGATGGGGTCTCCCCTCCATGAGACAAATTTAAGTTAGAATGCAAGATAGAAAACATATGCACAATCAAACACTAATTTTAAATAGGAGTATGTATTTTATTGTAAAACTTTATATTTAGGTATCAGCGGTAATCTTGCAATTTGCGATCTGTGAATTCCGTGCGATAAAAAAATGACGGTTGATGGTTTACGAAGGGGTTTGAGAATTCTGATAGAAATGCAGCCCCTGAAAATTTTCTTACTCACCCTCACTGACTGGAGATCCCTCGCTACGGAGGCCTATGGAGTTCTGACGCCTCTCTCCCTCTTGCCAGCTACTTTCACGATTTCACTGGCACAAATCGCTGATATGAATTTGATCCACCAAATTTATATCCACCAAAATAGCGAACGAATGAACCATGTTGGAAGACAATGGAGAGTCTGAGCACCAATCTTGCTGCTTAAACTTCAAATAATCCTAAATGGCGTATTATCTTGTTTTCACAGTACTAGTGACACATATTGAGTTTTTCGCTCAATTACTCAGTTACTAAAAAAAACTAAATTCAGATTGTGAAAATGTCACTTCCAACTCTATCCAAATGAAGGGAACTTCACGACTTCTTCACACTATGAACACCACACGGCAAATGTGAGTAGACTGCGAAGACAGACGCATGTGCCTTGCGAAGCAGAAAACCATCTCACAGTCGAGTAACCTGACCATGGCTGGCCCCTTGTCAAATACAGGAGGATGAAAGCATTGACTCTTCTCTTTAGAGCCTACAAACTATATGGGTTCACAACCCACGGCCAAATAGGCTGCATAGCCTTTTCGTAGATCCCTTAAAAGGCGAACATTAAAATTTCACTCTTGTTTACAGGGAATACTTTCGGAATTCCTTGTTAGAATTTTGTGATGAGTTATTCTGAGGCCATGGGTAACGTCTTATTGCTTCTCCAAGCCTGGACCTCTTTTCAATACATGGCCTCACCTCTTTTTAAAAAATATTTTCTACCCTTGAAACGTTTCCTGTATAATTTTTTTGCAGATTTAAATATTTAAAATAAATATAATGATTTGAACAATTTAAAAAAATCGTCTAAAATACAAAATGTTTTCTCAGGCAACCAAACAGACAATCAAACACACATACATACATTTTGCTCTACGTATGCTACGAATCTTTATGCAGATTAAGTGCTACCATTGCTAAACCTATATTAGTATTATGTAATTCATGTTAAATAAAATAGTTATTCCTCCTTAATAAAGGCTGGTAATGTTTGGATTGCGTTTCAAAATATCTGCGATGAAATGAGCATTACTTATTTTTTTTCCAGTTCAGTCAAAAACGCCATTGATAAGTTTTATGATTTTCAGAATAAATCATAATGAACGTATCAAAATGCAGGGACTGCTCACGGGTATAGCCATCGTAACATTTCCTGGCGCTGGGCATATGACGATTTAGGGATATGGGCTACGGAACTTTAAAAATTATGTGAAATGGGAGGAAGCTTGTTTATTGAGGAAGGTAAGTCAGAAAAAGTCTCAGCATGCTGCCAACACAAGATCTTTGAGAATTGAGAAGCCTCATCACTATCTGCCGTCCCGTTTCAACTTGTTTCGCTATGAGACCTTGGTGAAGTCATAGCGATGGGTGGCATTACTATAGGCACTTTCATTGCGTGTGTGTGTACCATGCCTTTTTCGCGAATTAGTTTGGGTCACCTGCCTCACTCTCTCTCGTTTCCTCCCTCAATTCTTCTTTGTATTTTCCATTCAACCCCTCCACTTGTCGGTCCCCTCCTTGCCGAGTGGGTCTGCGCCAGGAACTTTGGAGAAAGATAAAAGTAGCATGTCATCATCGCAACGAGACTCTTAACCGTGGCTAGAGCCGGAGACAAAGCATGCTTCAGCTGCTCGTGGGTGACCTTGAGCGCACTTTCTCTTCTTGAAGATTGCCGAAGCCGTTCCTTACATCAATGCCGGTAGCCCCAAGCACCTAGCTTCAGCTTAAACGCAAAACAAAGCCTTAAGCTGACCTGTAGAGCGGGCTTTTGAGCTTCCTATAGGTCATGACCGCGTCAGCCCGACTTCATAGGTCGGTGGCGGTTGCAGGCGGTGATGAAATCACCCTAGACGAAATATAATAGCCATATCAACTTTAATTTTTTTTAGGTCTGCGGTAAGAAAATAATGAAAGGTGATAGCCGTCATATTAATAATGGCACTGCAGTCATTACATATCATCATTAATAGAAGCATTATTTTATTGTTCAGTTTAATTGATGTTATAAAATCAATCAAGAGTTTAAAAATACGTTAAGAACATTAATAAAAGCTGATAGCATGATAATAGTTTTGTCTTAACCATTTACGCTAAGCAAACTAGCAAAATACATCGTTATCAGAACTTAATTGAAATAAGTTGAAAAAAATGTTTCACTACTGGACCAACATTATACAGCGCTTAGGACTTGACATCAGCGCAAATGGAATCATCTGCCATTTATTACACGCGCTATATTAGTTTATATTGAAATTTCTACTTGAGAAGCTACACTGTTCCAACATGTAATAAACAACGGTCACGACATGAAAATTTTCTTTCCGTAATTGTGGAATCATGAATGGATAGCTAATGGTTAAAATTAAAATTTGTTGAATGCTCGATTTGGGCCATTTTCAGGTTATGATAGGAGAGTAGTGTTGCTTTAACCTTAAGGAAGGCTATTGCCGTTGAATACAAGAGCAGGTCTTCTCGCATCATCACCTGTTAATATTGGCTTACCTCATTGCCGAAAAACAGATATTCATGCATTTAGAAGTAAAATGTAACTAATATTGATCCTACTACAGGTTTGGCAAGTATTGATAGTGGTAAATAAAACTACAGGGCTAGCCTGAGCACAGGAAAAGTAGAGAAGTGACGATTTTTGAAAAAAGATACATGATACGTTTATTGCAAGTGACGCAAGCCATATTGAAATCGAACTAGTTTAAGCAAATTCTGGAGATTTTGTTGCTCTCGATGCTAAAATCAATTTCGATGATAATGTATTATAACGCCATCTAGAAGTCATGTAACTTCGTTATTATGATGAAGTGAAATAATACACAGCAAAAATATATAGGACTAATAATCGAATCGACAAAAAGAAGCCTTGTTTTTTGAAAGCCATCGGGGTTTCCCGCGGCAAACGCAGGGAATTTTAGTAGGAAGAATGTTTTGCGGTAAGCCAGCGCTGGTCAGCGGCCTGACATCATGATTTATAATGACAGGTTCTCAGGCACACTTAGATATTCGGCTACGGCTTACAAGTACTAATTTGCAGTATTCAAACCCATTCTAAGAACAAAACTAAACATGACGAAGGAAATCATAAATAGTTATCGGCTGCGTCGGTAACCCCTTTAATAATATTAAAATTAACTAAGTCCCGAAGATAGCGCGAACGAGAGGCATCGCACTATTACTCCGGCATCCGACAGTTTACCAAAGAGTCCTCGAACCGCACGCCCTTACTTTGGGTTCAGCATAATAAGTCGTCTTTAACTTATTTTACAACCTGGTAATCCTTCGAAATTTTAAAAGACTAAATCAATGGCATGGATATTTAAATTTTCCTTTTGATCCCAAGAACTTCATTCAGAGATAACAAATGATGAACTACCCATCAGCCACGAATATGTTTCCGCACGACAAGTGAATATTATTTATTAACTGAGTTTACATAATATTAATGTTAAAAAAAATAATTAATGTAAAAAATATCACGTAATTCGTACGCTAACTTAAGCCACATACTGCATAATAAATCAACACCAATACACGAGGTCAAAGAAAAATCTACATTTTAAGAGCCCCTCATATCAAAGGATATGATAACCAACAGATAAAATTTTGGCATCCACTATTATTTAATATGCTGTTAATAGAAAGCCTGAAAAAAATGCTTTCACGTGTTCATAGTGTATCATATATTTTAAAAATCGTATAATGAGTTTCGCTTTTTACGTATCGGCAAACAGAGAGGTATAGTTTAATCAAAGTTTATATTTTTAACGTGGTTTCTCAAATTAAAATCTCAAAATGAATGCAAAGACTTATATAAGTAAAATGCTTGGTTTTACTTGACTCTATAATTTAGAAAATATATGCTTTCTCCACGGAATAAATGTAGGTATGGGAAGAAAACGACTTCAGTCAAATCTCTAGACTTCGTAATAGTGAAACAAACTATAAACTACAAAAATGAAGTACAGTTATCAAAAATGTCATTTTACGCAAGATATAAAATGATTCGCGATCAAATAACCAACGCAATAAACTGCTGTGGCGCACATAATTTGGATGAGTGGACATTAATGTTTTCCATGTCAAAATTTCATTTCGTCGTTGAGGGACCGCTACGTTCAGCATTTGCTCTTGGCAGGAATCCAGATAAATAAATATGCTGCAGAATGGAACAAGGGCGCAAGGCCGAGTTGACCACTGCTCCAAGATTGGATCTTTAAGCACAAGGACCTAGTCCTGCTTTCGAAGGCCATGGACAACACAGAGAAAACTCGAGCCTTAGTGAGAAAATATTCTCAGGCAGGCAGTTTAGCGTTGCCGGCAGTACAGTTTTCAGCCCTAGTGGCTGATATTAATTTTTAAAAATGTAAACCATAAAATAAGGTTGAATTAACTTAGTAGCCCCAACAAATTGACGTCGGTCTAAAATATGTAAAACGTTAAAAAAGGCTATAGTGATATACCACAAACGGCGACGACTATTTGTCAATAATAGAGTTTCTGTTACATATTATTAAAGACCCGTTAAGCACAAGTACTTTTTCATTATTTAAGAAATTCAAATTGCATTTTACTCGGATTTAATATTTTCATATCTATTTTATTTCTCATGAATGAAAATTGTTTTGCAAATATCAGCTTCACTCATTTCACAAAGTAATTACTTTTTAACAAATTTGCACGGATATTTTCGTCACGAACATTACATTTAAATATTTAACAACACCTTATGCTTAGCATAGTCTTTGGCCCTAGCATAGGGTAACGGGGGGTCAAACAGCTGTAGAACTGAAAAAATATCTGTTTTCCCACCAAATCGAACATTTTTATCGCATGAATTCCAATGTCTCTCGAATTTAGAAAAACAAGCGCCACCATAGTTCACATGCGTAAAGTCTCGCCGGTGTTGTTTCGCATGCGTGCTTTTTTGCCGCCACGGTGGCCCTAAGTCAGTCTGTTTTGTAATAATGGCCTCTCAGCATTTACATTTTATTGATATAATATTGGATACACCAAAGAAAATTGATCATGTTGAGTAAAAGGCTTCTTCAAAATCTCAAGTTAACAGAAGCATTCAACGAAGTAATAAAACTAGCTTTAAAAAACTCTTAGTTCGAGAGAAGGGAAAAAACGATGTTTAAGCTTCGAATTAGTATTTTATTAAGTATGTAAGCACTTAACACTAGAATGACCGGGGACGGTCAATTGACCGTTCGCGTTTTTCTTTCGCGTACCACTTCGTTATCTTTCGATTTATGAGGCTGAATTTTTTTGACTTTTAATATTTTGGAACACATAATGCGAAAATGAAGTTTTTTTTGGGGGGGATGCTTCAGGTCAAGAGCAATTCCAGCTTTTACCTACAATGACCGCGAGCGGTCAATTGACCGTTCTGGCATTTTACACCGTTATTGAGATCTCTTTGTCGATTCTTGGTGTCAATTGTGTCAAATATCATAGCGTGCACCTTATCACAAACGCTCACCACTCAAGTTTGACCCTTATGTCTTCACAACAGTTTTTACATATGATTTTACCGTTTATGTGAAGGAGAGACATATTAGCAAAACCACAGTATGTTGCGTCCATTAGAGTCACTACTAAACATTTTATGGGCAGTGACGATCACTTCTTTAGCTGAAATGCGCTGTTACGTTTGTGCGTAGCTGCTGGCAGCCAAGCCTGGCGCCGCCGCACCCCGCTGCCCCTGCCCGCCGTGTAGCCTGCAGGGATGACCGTGAGAGCCCGGGGAAGACCTTTCCGCGGCATGTTACAATACGCGACGGTATGCGAAACGCTCATCTACATCTACAAAATACCCTGCAAGCCACCTCAGGGGTGTGTGGCAGGGGGTGAGTAATCACCAACATAAATTACACTATATCCTAAAGTTAGTGTAACTACGACTAATTATGCATCAGCATAAATCGCTAATGCTTGTCATGAGGCAAAGCCTCACAAGCATGCAACACTACACTACAGATGTCATCAAAATGGAGAGTGACCTCAATATACATGCATTCTACAACTACACAGATGGACAGGGACTCAAGACCCATGTAGAAAACATGCTAGGCGTGCTGTTAGTATGTACTAGGTAACAGATAAGGATTCAAGTATTAGGAGTACTACCACTACTAAGAGCTACACTACCTAACGACAAACCTTCGCTGCATTCGCTGTCATAGTCGCTGCATTAGAGGTAGCCATCATTCTATTTGTGCCGTTGCGTTGGTTCATTCATACGCCACGCACGTCCAATCATCAGGTATTCATCTACATCTACATACTACCCCGCAAGCCGCCTCAATAGGCGTGTGGCGGGGGGGGGTTAGGACACCAGCCGTTTACATATAAAAAGGAAACGCTCTAATGAAATTACGCCTAGCATTTATTGAAATCCCTTATTGTTCGGGGAAAAACGAATTCCCATACCTATCCGTTCGGCAAAATATCTCTCTTAATTTATCGTTTCTGTCGGACCTGGAAATATAGTGGGGTTCTAATATGATGTTCTCCGTGTCGCTCTGAAAGATATCTATTCTCAATTGTTCAAGCAATCTAAGCCTAGCTTGCAGCCTCCGAGTCTCTAGCGGCTCCCAGCCTAATTCGTTTAACTTCTGTGTAACGCTGTCTGTACGCCCGTAGCAGTTTTTGACGAATCGCGCAGCTTTCCTTTGTATTTTATTAAGTTCCCGGATTAAGTCTTTCTGCACCGGATCCCATATGCTCACTGCATATTCAAGGTATCCATGGAGTACGGCTCCCCCCTTTCTAGCTTGCAGTTGTTTGTTTGTGAACCTATACTTTAGGCTCATAAAAATTAACAGAAAATGAGGCGCGTCGCGTATAAGGCGATGACAACAGGTCTATCTATATCTTTGGAGGAACTTGACGCTTTTATTGCCATACTGTACGCGCGCGGGGCGTATGGCCCACGGAGATTACATATCCATACGTTGTGGGACAAAAACTGGGTGCCCGCTTCCTTCTCCAAAACGATGGGAGGAAATAGATTCAAGGAAATCATAAAATTTCTAAGTTTCAATGAAAAGGCAACCAGGCCTCAACGGAAGAGAACTGACAAATTTTGCCTCGCATCTAAGATGTGGGACAAGTTTATAGAGAACTTTATCGCCTGCTATAAGCCTACTGAGAAAATTACCATAGACGAACAACTGTTCCCATTCAAGTGTAAATATCCCATTACCCAATTCATGGGTAACAAGCCAGACAAGTATGGAGTAAAGTACTGGATAGCAACAGATGCAAAGGAACGTTACGTGCTGAATGCTTTCCCATACTTGGGATAAGACGAGTTGAGACCAACAGAGCAGAGAGTTCCGGAAAATGTTACCCTGCGCCTGCTCGAACCGTTCTTGGATATGGGTAGAAATGTCACAACGGATAATGTTTTCACATCTTGGTCCCTAGCTAAAGAGCTTGCAAAACGCAAGACAAGTATTGTTGGTACTCTTAACAACATTCGAAGGGAAGTTCCTCCCTTTGGAAGAAAGCTAAAGATCCTTTACACACTACAGTTATTTACGAACATGACAGCGTTACCTTGACTTCTTACCAAGGTAAATCTTCCAAGAATGTGCTGATCCTTAGCAGCATGCACTCAGGGATAACCATCAATGAGGCTTCTAAATAGAAAAAACCAGAGTCAGTTGAATTCTACAACGCAACCAAGTGTAGAGTTCACACTGTTGATGGAATGTGTCGCAAATACAGTGTCCGGGCCGAGGAACGCCGATCACCTGTCCACGTGTTTTACAATATACTTGACTTAGCAATGATAAATGTAAATACTTTGTACCGGCTTGTTTATGGCTCCAAGATGTCCCGTAGAACTTTCATAATGAAAGTAGTTGAGGAGCTATCCGCACTTTATATTGAGACAAGAACTACCGTTCAACCTTTGGGATCTCTTCCTCCAGCAAGGTTCGCAAGCAATGCCAGATTGGTCTCTGTAATCAGAACAATACAAAGTATATTTTCTCAAGGTGCTACAAATACATGTGTGGGCACTGTGAAAGTAATCAGAAAATTTGCAACACGTGCTCATAAGAGTAAAGAAATAACTTGAGACCGCATTTGTAGCGCTTCACTGTAACGCTGTCTTTTCTAATTCATTTTTCTCCGATATCATGTTTTTATCTAATAAAATTACGATAAATAACGTGTTTTGAAATGTTACTTGTGTTTTAAAACACATGACATTATTTTTACCGATGAAAATGAGACATTTTTATTTTACAATAAAAAATTTTATCAGTGTAATTAACATTGTTTGCAGCGTACAATTTTTTTCCTAACACTACGCCTAATCGTAACACATTATCAGAACACTTCTACACTCGTTAGAAAAAAATTACGAAGGGAAAACGTACGAAAAAGCTCAAGAAAAGGGGGAACGGTCAATTGACCGCTGGCGGTCATATTAGGTATGCGGCTTACTCCAGTCATTCTAGTGTTAAAGGACCTTGAATAGGAATAAATGAAGACCTCGAAAATGGTCATGATTTTGTGTCTCGTGATTACCCATCAGTCAATGAAAAATGTGAAAAGGAAGATGAAAGATGTTGAAGTTTCAAGGGAAATTAAGTTATACGCATACCTATCTAATCCAGCATCGGTTGGCGCAGTAGGATTTTACAAAGAAAATGCCTTTTTATACATTGCCAAATTAAAGAACAGCGTCTTCCAGGTAATTATGCAGAGAAGTTATGCTACAACCTCACGAAAAAAGCACGCCGAACTACATCAAGCACGTCTATGTATACTTAAGGCACTAAATCGGTATACTTCAGTAAAATTGCCGAATAATATACACGGACGGTGAGAAAACTAGACACACCATGATGGGCTGAATGTCATGTGAGGTAAATGCCCGGGGCCGTTACTACGCCAAAGGTGAACGCTGGTACTTGACGCTTTCAAGTGTCACCTGATAAAAGTGAAGAATAGAATGGCTGATATGCATACGGATAAAGCTCTTATAACCGAGGCAACTAAATCAAAATTACAAAGTTAAGATATCATGTTGAAAAAGACTCAAAAATAAAGAAACCTTCGGTGAATGTATTTGGGAAGGAGTTCAAACCAGCTTGAGACTTAATCACCACATTCTATGGTTCATGGATTTGAGGAATGCTGAACATACATCAGCATGAGTAGTAGCGGAGACGATGTTTATTTGGGACGAAGAGAGTGCAGGCTGTGGCTCCAGCGGAAAATCTGGAAAAGGAAGGGAAATCCCCTTCGTATGGGCTCCATTCCCCACTAATGTACCTCTCTCCCTTACACCGATCCATTCTCCTTTTAGATGGAAGGAGAAATGCTGTGCGTCATGTGCTTTAAATGGCAGAAGAAGTCGCGTTTCTATGTCGCAAAAATTGCAAACCTATGGTCCGTAATTTACATATCCTCATTATATACAAATATTTGGGCGAATCTATAAACTGAGCTTTATAGGATGTGACAGAGTCCTCTGGATGGCCGTTCTCAACACTACTCCCTAATTTGTATTATCGGCAATCCAGAGGAATAGGAAAGTGACTTCTGTCACTGCCATCTGGCGATTTTAAATTTAGGTTGATGCACACAATACCCATTAGGACTATGGTATTTCGCAATGAGAAAAAAAATATAAATCGTATTATTTCTAATAAACACATAAACTCGCGTAAAAATGTGAAAATCGCGTAACAGTTCGAGTTATCGCAAATGCAAAAATGTATGTCTCTAAGTATGAGTTAAGTGATGATATTTCACGTACAATTTCAGATTCCGGCCAGCACTCACTGAATAGCCCTCATCAAATACAAGGGAACATATCTCATCGGAAATGGCTATCATTAGCCATCAATTAGAATTGCTATGACAGCGGTTGAACAGGAGATATGGCTCCGATAACATCGGAAATTGAACGCTACGGACAGAGAAAGCCGCTACAACGACGACTCCTAAATATTGCCCTCTGAAACAAGCGTTCATGTAAAACCAATGGCCGTTACCCCCGCATAGTCGTACCAGAATTTTCCATTTAGCATATCAGCGTCATTTTACAGTATATAAGGCAATCGCATTTTTCTAAGTTGATAGCGGACACGCTTTCCCACTACCATATCCTTATTAAACCAGGAAAGGAACGAGATGAAGACATTGACTCTATGTTTACGACTATCCTTAATAACATCTGGTACCTGTGAGGATATCAGATAATCAATATACCAATAGGCTGAAATAAATGCTATTTCCAGAATGAAAAATATGATGAAAAATGAAAGGCAACGGCCGGCCACGATGGAAACACCGGTTCTCGATCAGTCACCGAAGTTAAGCATCGTTGGGCTCGGCTCGAATTTGGAGGGATGATCCTCCGATTCGTCCGAGTGCTGTTGCCCTTGTCTGCACGTGGCAGACAGTAAGTGCGAAATGACTTTAGCCATCGAAGCACGTTAAACTACAATACTACTACTACTATGAAAAATAGACATTATCATTATAACCCTTGCCACCAAAAGAAAAGGACTGCATCGACAAGTTTAGCCTTTAGGAAAAATTAAAAAATCAATAAAGGGAAATGTGACCCAAGACTTAAAGAACAGGTTATTTTAAAACCTAATCTGGACTGCGGCATTCAATGCTTCAAAAATATTGCAAATTTGGAAGAAAGCAAATCTGGTGGTGGGAAAGTAAAGAAAGAGCAAGGTAAGAAAAGATGATTTTAAATTTGGTTGTGTAAGACATAATAGGTGAGAAAATTAGGTCTTATAGCAAAAATAGGAGAAATAAGGAGCAGCAGAAATGACCGCTGCTACTGAGTGGGTATCGCGTTGAGAATAGGGTGATCGAGGGGAGGAAGGATCCATGCAAGGAAAAGTATGGAAGCAGGAAAAATATGAAAAAGTTTAAAATAGGATTGACAATTTATTATTGTTTTTTTTCTGTGAATGAAACTTTTAAAAGGACATATGCACATTCAATGATAGCAATGGCAGTAAAATTGGCAAAATGAAAAATATGGCAAATAAATTGCATAACAAAAGGCCAACGATTTGTTTGGTCAAATAACGATATTATCTCAAGGTATCTGATTACCTGATATGAGTATAGGAGGATTCCTAAGTAATATATGCCAAGCAATACATCAAGACGCTATAATATTACCCAAGGAATATTTACCTACATCATTCAGGAATATTTCCCTACATTATTCATCCACCACGAAATTAGCCAACACCCACCTGACCAAGGGATCGACTAGGAAGGAATCGTTTGACCCACGCCATTACGCGTCTATTGGATTGCCCTGGAGAAGTAATGGTATTTGAAAATGAATATGGTCAATTTTTACCTTTGATGATGTCATTAAGCCACATGGGCTGAGCTTAGGGGAGGAAAAGGACTTAATTTGCTGTTCGTTCCCCTTGATAGCAACTGTAGGAGATTAATTTGTTCAGACAAACGTGACCAAGGAAGGAAAAAATGTTTTTTTTTGTATGCAAAGGCAAATAGTTTCTGCTAGAAGAATGCGTTCAAAGTTGCAAAAGTAAGAATTACCTTTCACGTTACTCATTGTAAAAATAGTAAAATGAGAAACCCCTTATATGTTTACAACATTGTTGCGTCCCGTTCGGTGGCCGAAATACGCGCATCCTTTTTTTCCCTTCCCCCCGACCTTTTCATAACCACGTGGGTATGACGCATCCACGCTTCACACATTTCACCTACTTGCCGCAGTACTGTACTTATGTCCAGCAACAAAACATCTTATGAAGCGTGATCGTGACTTATCCACTGACCTCATCAACAATGACCCCTAAATGGACGCGGACCCGGTTCCAGGCGCTCGGGAGCTGCGGCTCCCACTTAGGTGAAACCGGAGTTGGGACAACATCTTACTAAATAAAGAGATCCCTTTCTTCATTTTAGCACACGACCTCCCTCTCTTCATCCCATTCGTTGAATAATATTCATATCTTTTTTTAAACCCAGCACTGAATCTGCATAAATGTCAAAAGGAAAAAAAATAATTGAGGCAATCGGTCGAACAGATATGTACAAGAATTATATTTCCCAACCGATCATTAGTGACTACAATAATGATAGAGTGAAATATGAAGACAATCCTAATGACCAAATACATCACTTTTCGTCCTTGACCTGTACTATTTCCTTATCCCCACTGACTCCCTCCTTAATATCTCGTGTGCTAACTCCCCCTCCCACAAGCCCTTGAGACGGCTCCCATGGCAGTATGTCCATCTATAGCTACATAATACCCCATGAGTCATCAATAGGATGTGTGGCAGGGGCTGTTTCCACCATAACTCACTACACTATATGCTACTATAGTTAATGGAACTACGAATATTAATGCAATAGTATAATACTAAATCATAGCAATGACCTGAAAATACGCGTTAGGGGGTGACTTTGAACATGCACTACACTATACGTATTCTACTAATGTTGTGAAACCATGAATATTATAGTTGTTGGTTACTATGTAACTTTAAAGGGATACGAGAATTATGAATTAGAAAGAAAATAAAATAATTAGCTACACTACCTATCGGAAAGTCTAATTATAAAGCCTTAGTTGAAGTTATTTTTTTCTCCCATAGTTCGTGATAAAAATATAATTTTAATTATTTGTGGTCCGCTTTGTCTATTCCTTTACTTTGATATTCAAGATCAAATCTATCATTAAAATTTAAAAAATGTACATTGATCATCTCATACGAAGTATGTTTTATTCAGCACTATGCTCATTGCACAAAAATCATGGTCAATCAGATAAAGAGATCGGCATGGAGAGAGCCATTCGACCCTCGCAATAACGCGTCCATTGATTTTCTCTGCAGGGGCGAAGGACTGCCTCACTTGGGCCCACCTGGAAGCGATTTCGCGGCAATCACCATCAAGCAAGCTTGAAAAAGGTCGATGGGCAGCGAGAGAAAGGCATTCAAACAGGGCTAAAGGATTCATTGGACTAAAGTGAAAGGGTCGAACGGTGGTTATGGCGATGGGGAAGAAAGAAGAGAGGCGAAAAGTGAAAGGAAGCAAACCAGTAGCAACGGTACCCTTCATTTTGATACCGAACGGATGGAAGGAGGAAAATCACCGAATCCGAAGAAATAATACGAAAATACTACTGGAGCGGTTTCTCATAAAAGGGGATGCTTACATAAAACAGCTGTAGCGTCCCTAACCTTCTGATTGAATCTAGGATTGATACCAAGTATTCCGATGGGGATTTGTCTACTTCCAATGATTTCTTTACGTAAACACAATTTTAGATCAATGTTTACAGTTTAAATATAGTGGAAAATTTACATGATGTAAAAATAAATTTAAAAACACTGCATGTCTCATCAGCCTTCAAACGCACATGGAGGAATTGAATAGAATAAACTCCCTAGGAAATCAATGGATGGGATACTATGGAACATAAGGAATTCTGTATGAATGAACCGGTAGTGGAAGTAAAATTTTGTACTGAGTTTAAAAATATCACTAGGCACATGAAGATATAATGGAAAGATTTCCCCGGGACATCAAGCATAAAATGTATGGATCACATTATAAAATATATTAAAAATGAAATATAATGGGAGTTAATAAAACATTATATTATATTATGAAAGATATTATGACATGGTTCGCTTTATTGAGCACATTTAAAGCGATGAATTATGGAAGATATAATAGCATTTTGAATATACATTTTGTAAGATACAATTACAGGGATGGATAGAGGGAGGCGAATATATAGCGAACAAACTCATACAGTAGTAAGCCTGTGTGATCCATGATGATAAATAATGACTTTTGAATCATAAAAAAATTAGTCTCTGACGTAAAAATATAATGGAACTAGTAAGCCACAGGTAACCAATTTTATGATAGCTGACTGCAAAAGATTACGAAGTTAGATGAAATGGTTTGATCTGAACAGTGATGCATATGTTACGCCGAGAAGAGAGATGGATTCTTATCATATATGCGTTTTTATTCCGCCAGAGAGGTGAAAATGTAAATGCCTACACCACGTCTATTTATATTTTCATATTTCATGCGATATAGTTACTGAAGACGTCCCGAACTAAGACGTTTCGAACTGGGATGGGAAGCGTGCGTACATGATCATAGGCTAGTATTTGTTTAATACTGTACTAGCCCCCCCTTATCAATTTCCTTATCACAGGGGTTCTAATAATTATTCTTTCACGCGGTCCTAAACACGCGACGTTATATACTTGTATCAGCCCGACACACAAAAGGTACCCTTCACTTTATCACTTCTTACCTTGAGAGAGATCCGTTCTTTCGGTAATCCTTGGCGGCAAAGGTTAATGGATTAATTCATGCACTAAAATGATACACTTGAACAGTACATATATTTATAATAACCCTTTTATTCTTCAATTATGAAACAAATTCACTTTAGTTACTCAATTAATCAATATATGTTCCCTTCTCAAATATATTCGTATTAATTTATAATGTTTGTTCTACTTCACCGGATATTGTACAAAGTGAATTCCCGATACTCTATGCCCCAGTATCTGTTTATCGGATTCCTGGATCCTTCCTTAACACAGGACACTGGCGTTGGTAATTGCTGTCCAAAGCTGCTTACTCCCGGCAAATTATCACCGCAAAAACTCTCGTATGACATTCACTCGATAAACGTCTCTTGTGACTCCCTTGTTAAGAAGACGAAGAAGAAGAAGCCGCGCTCCTTGTTTGACAATCCCTTTTATACTCTCTCACCTCCCCTCCTGTATGTTCTAGAACATTCCAGCTTTTCTCCCCTTCTCTCGTATCTGATAGGCTATTCCCCTTTCATTATTATAAGTTTGTTTACGTAAACAGAAAATGGTATTGTTTAAAGTTGTTTTCATAACATAGACGGCATTGTTACAGTTTGTTTACGTAAACAGAAAATGGTATTGTTTAAAGTTGTTTTCATAACATAGACGATATTGTTGCCTCGCGGTAGCACGTGTTCCCAAAATATACACAATGGCGTCCTTAATCGTATACTTATGCCAACACGGCCAAAATGGCGTGTTACATTAGCCCCATTAAAATAATGACTTGGAAATATAAGAAAGGAATTATTTTAAAGCCTTCAAATGTAAACTAACGCGGCCCCAACGCCTTCAAACTTTAGCCTCCCTCTAAATAATGTCTGTGCCCAAGTATATTGTGTTACAGCAGAAATCACACATGAATACATTTATATCAATAAACACAATTACAAACAGCGTCTCCTCCTTTAACTCAAGACATATGATATACCATATAACAATATGGTCTCTTCCCTTTCTTCCTTGCTTGAAATAGGCAAATAACCAATGACAATCTTATTCACGTAATTTAAAATCAAGAACATATTATATAAATCGACGTTATTAACTGATACATTGAACGTGAATATAACGTGCAAATAATAAAACTGTCCATCTTCTTCTCAACATTCATTCTCACTTTTAACCCCTTAAAAACACTGGGTTATCAAAAGGCCATAATTCACATTACACATATACACTTCACAGCACTTAAAGTTCCTTCAGGTGATACACTCTCCCTCCTTCCGGCTCAATCTACGTCCACGAGCCCATTCATACATAAGAAAACACGAATCAAATAATGGCAACATGACACTGAATATACACACATTGAGAAAAGATATCACGAAACATACATATTGTGCTAATCCACCTGCCGCCAAGTTCAACCTCTCTCTCTCTCGTTCGTAAGCTCCCCTCGCATGTCGGGCCCTGATACAATGTATATTATCGGTAAACAGTTCTCCCTTGCTAGAACGGATCAAATTATAATGTTGCGGCGCTAGCTTCCTCAGTTTAATGACTGCGTGCTATGGTCAGTTGGACTACGGTCTTCTTCTCGTGTGCTCGTGTGATGTGAATGATACCAAGTTCTGTGCTATTGTTCTTTATATGGTTTAATATTGCTGAAGTGGAAAGTGCCTCGTATTTCGTTCTTTTGTGGATTAAATACTATACACGTGGCTGGCCCTCGGAATTCTGAAATCTCATATGGACCTTCGTATAACGCCAGGAAGCTGTGATAAATCCCCCTTTGCTCATCGGATACCGGATTGGTACGTACTAAAACCTTATCACCTATTTTAAATTTCGCTCTCTTCCTTCCGACGGCTCCTGCTATCCGGATTCCTTTGACTGGTACCTCCAAAGCGTTTCGTAGTGCATTCTGATTCTCCCGATAAAACTCCTCGCTAATGCACGTTAGCTCCGATCCCGTGTCTATCAGTGCATTCACAGCCACTCCTTCCATTTGAACCCTAATCTCCGGGCATTTAATTACTTCCGGCCTATCCGCTTCTTTCTCCGTCAAGAAATCTCGAGGTGACTCAAAAACATTGCATATCGTTTCCTCCTCCGTGTGGGGTTCTATCTTCTCCTCTTGTGGTGGTGTCCGTTTTATTCTCACTTTCCGTGTCTTCGCCCGTTGCTCCTTCGGTATGTCCCAGAATCCCTCTCCGTCTTCCGGCCTCGGCATGTTGGGACCTTCGTCATGCTTTGCCGCTAATAGTTTTCCTGCTCCGGCTTCCCTGCGGCGTTGCTTTCTTCCGCCATCATGGAATTGACAGGGCGCTCTCTCATCGGTGGGCGCGCCTCCGCCATATTGTTTTGTCCTCGGCGTCGATCAGCTGGTCTCTCGCCCGGCCGTTGAGAGTATCCCTCGCCGCGAAAGTTATCGTCTCTCCGTCCGTCTCTCTGCTGGCTCGACGCTTGCCACTCTCGTGGTTGTGACCTCTTCGAGTCCCATCTGTACTGCTGGTTGTGTTGGGATGTGTCTTCCGGTGTCCTCCACGTACGGTCTCCATGGGTCCTTGGGTATTGGTCTCCCCATCTTCGGTGTCCAGTCGCCTCGGAGTTTCCGTCCTCTCGCGGTATGTTATCATAGCGGGCCAATAACGTCAAGAATTGCGGGATTGTATTTACATTATTTGAAATCATGCCGACGCTTACTTCCATGCCAAAGTGTTTCTTGAGAATTAGAATGATCATTCCGTCCTCCATTGGCGGCGTCAACTCCCTCGCTACGCTAATTTTGGCCGTCGCATATTCTACTCGCGTGAGCCCTCCGTTCTCCTTGTATTTTCCCGTGTCGAAACTCCGTTTTATCAGCATTTGACGTTCATCTCCCCAAAACTGCTCCGTGAAAATAGCTTGGAAAGCGTTCACATCTTCATACAGGTGTCGGGTCGCAGAGAACCATTCCTCTGCTCTCCCAACCATTCCTTGTCTGATGACCTGGAGCATCATCTGGTCAGGTAACCGATATATCTCTTGGTATTCGCACAGCTCCTGTAGGTATTTCATGGGTCTTGATGTATGCCTCCCGTCGAACGTTGGGACCTTTAATTGTACCATTCCCGCGGGTGCCGTTGTGACGTTAGGTCTCCTGCTTTCCTCACGCACGATGCGTCGGACTGCCTCTTCATCTAGCCCAGCTGCTTTTGTGGTAGATTGTTGTCCCAGCTCGTCCGCCATCTTCTTGAACCTTTCCTCCACGTTCTCATGCAAATTCACGTAACTCGCTTCTAACTTTCGGACCTTGAGATCGCTCGCCTCCAGCCTCGCTCCTACTCCGTTAATTTCTTTCGCGACATCTTCGCATAACTCTGCTAACGCCCCGTCTGTTTTGGCAAACCTTTCATCATAGCCATGTTCGAATGATGCAATAAGTTCCTGCGTCTGTCTATGTTCTCCTGCTATTTTTGCCATTTCTTCCAAAAGCTTTCTCTCTCTTTCGTCTGCTTCTTCCCTAATTTGCCCCAACAATTCTGCATGTCTTCTCTCTTGCCTCTCAGCCATCTCCTCTAAGATTGTTCTATTTCTCTCTTGCCCTTCAGCCATCTCCTCTAAGATCGTTCTGCTTCTCTCTCGTTCTTCTTTTGCTTCTTCTGCCCTCTCTCTATCTCTTCTATCTTGTTCTTCTTTTAATTGCCTAAATAGCGCTTGCATCTCAGTTTCCACCGGTTCCTCACTATCGACCCTAAATTCATACGTGCTTATATCTATTCCCTCCTTTTCTAGCGTGTGTAATAATCGCTGCTGCAATTCTGGCTTGGTTCCCCCTACTAACAAGTCCCTCTCTCGTAATAATTGCCGTAGCTCTGCCGACTTCAGCTCCGGAAATTTCTTCATGTTGGCCGCCATCTTCTTTCTTCACTCCTTCGGGATGATCCTCCTTCTCTCCGGTTCTCGTGGTCTCACCTAATGAGTAGTCAGGCCCTACACGCTGGGCGCCAATTAATGTACTAGTCCCCCCCTTATCAATTTCCTTATGGCAGGGGTTCTAATAATTATTCTTTCACGCGGTCCTAAACACGCGACGTTATATACTTGTATCAGCCCGACACACAAAAGGTACCCTTCACTTTATCACTTCTTACCTTGAGAGAGATCCGTTCTTTCGGTAATCCTTGGCGGCAAAGGTTAATGGATTAATTCATGCACTAAAATGATACACTTGAACAGTACATATATTTATAATAACCCTTTTATTCTTCAATTATGAAACAAATTCACTTTAGTTACTCAATTAATCAATATATGTTCCCTTCTCAAATATATTCGTATTAATTTATAATGTTTGTTCTACTTCACCGGATATTGTACAAAGTGAATTCCCGATACTCTATGCCCCAGTATCTGTTTATCGGATTCCTGGATCCTTCCTTAACACAGGACACTGGCGTTGGTAATTGCTGTCCAAAGCTGCTTACTCCCGGCAAATTATCACCGCAAAAACTCTCGTATGACATTCACTCGATAAACGTCTCTTGTGACTCCCTTGTTAAGAAGACGAAGAAGAAGAAGCCGCGCTCCTTGTTTGACAATCCCTTTTATACTCTCTCACCTCCCCTCCTGTATGTTCTAGAACATTCCAGCTTTTCTCCCCTTCTCTCGTATCTGATAGGCTATTCCCCTTTCATTATTATAAGTTTGTTTACGTAAACAGAAAATGGTATTGTTTAAAGTTGTTTTCATAACATAGACGGCATTGTTACAGTTTGTTTACGTAAACAGAAAATGGTATTGTTTAAAGTTGTTTTCATAACATAGACGATATTGTTGCCTCGCGGTAGCACGTGTTCCCAAAATATACACAATGGCGTCCTTAATCGTATACTTATGCCAACACGGCCAAAATGGCGTGTTACAATACATTGTTTCAAACCCAGGAGTCGGATTACATATTCAATGCACTCGACACTCCGAGAGCTCCCTTTAAAAACTTCGAGAATTCTACGTTCACAGGAATGATATAACTTCGAGAATACCTTTTGGGATTCACATATGCATCGCTCTTTACTGCATTTAAACCAATACTTCGCATTTGATAATGATTCACTGAGAAGAAACCTAAGTAGAGCTAAAGTAAATTTTAGGGGAAAGTGAAATTACTCGATTCAGTCCACCTGTATACGCTCATAAGTAAAACAAATCACATTTATGATGGTTCTCCGTCTCCAACTCTGTTGCGATAGTGAATCTACATCACATGTAATTATTTTTAGAATTATGTAGGCAATAAGTTTAGCCAAACTTCGCCTACCATCGGCTTATTAGCAAAAACGTTACCAAACACGGTTCTTGGAACATCACAACATCTTACGTAGAATCACGATACTATGAACGCAGAATTCTCCGACTCCTTCCGACAAGCTTGAGCTTCTATTTACAACTTCTATTCTTCTCTTTTTAAGTGATAGAACTGCTGATGACCGATGAGAATTCTGCTGATTTATGGTAAAAAAAATAATGCACGAAAAAAATCACTCATCATCGCTCAATTTAAAAAATCAGTATAAACATCGTAAATACATCAGAGTAGGTATCTTCGCAGTACTACATGCGGATGTCCACAAAATTGTGTAAAATTCTGCTATCAATACTTAGGGCTTTTTGATCGGTGATCAAATAACACAACAAGTTCGAAGCTCAATAGAGCGTAAAATTCTCAACCCACACTTACGTGGGCCAAATTGCTTTTTTTTGTCCGCCCGCCACCGGTTTCCCAGAACAATCTGGTTCTCAAGAAATGACACACCTTGGATTTAGATGGCTACCTCCCATAAATGACTGTCTCACAGAAATATGCACCCGAGAGCCCCAAAATACCACATTTTGTTGCTCAAAGAGAATCTTGTGAGCGACATAATTTCACCTTGATAATTAAATGTATCCGCAAAAATATTATCCATTTTTGCAATTTCTCAGATAAAGAAATCAATCTATGAAATATAATTCATCTAATTTTCTATTCCCATAAAAAAATCTCTTCCTTTTTACTTATGATTTCGTTTCTTGCCCTTGATGGCAACATAAAAAAATCAATTAGATTTCTAGAGTAAATTAATAACCAGAAATCGAACCACTTCTAAATGCACAACGGATGATAACAATGAGAATATTCTTGAAATAAAGCGCATAAATACTTTAATTCACTAAATTTGGAATCGTGACTGAGTTGCACAACTTGGGTTCAGTCAATTATGAATTAAAATGAATGATTTTATATATAATTGAAAGTCTGAAATTAAATATATTATTTCCAAGTATCATTAATGTGATAAAGATAATGTCCCTATCTTTAATGTTTCAAATATAAAAAATGTAAAATATTTATAATGAAGAGGCAATTTTTTTCTAGCCAAATTATAAAGATTTTTTAACTTTGTACATTCATGTACCCACGCAAGAGCAAGATTCACTGACGTTACGCACCTAATTGAAACATCTTGTTATCAAAGTAAAAAAAAATAGCCCCCTTTGTGCCCGTGAAATAAAGAATTATCACTCGCTAACACGTCGCACGGATTCACCCTGACTCGTCAGACTGCAGAATATGAAAAATAAAAGTTCCACTGTGTAGGTGCTGCCAATCGTTTCGAGAAAAAAAATTTGAGTCCGTCACCCCTGATATGAAACAGAATCAATAACCCTTGGGCGATGAGACGCATCATTCACACGCGGAGAAAAAAAAACTGCAGACGAGGAGAATGCAAGCTATGCAAGCTGTGCAAGTGTGCATACCACGCCCAGAGTGCACGGCTCGGCTAAGAGCCTTGGGGCGAGACCGGGGGATGGGCGAGGAGGAGGAGGCTGTGACAGTTCCACCGGCCCAACGTCATCCATCACGGTCCGCGTGGCCCGCTTGCGTCTGTGCGAGTGTGGCGGAATATTGGACCAAATGCGGCGTAACGGTTTGCGGTGGAGCGTGAACCGGTCTTAAAGGGTACGCGCGATTTGGGCGTATGGATGGGTGGGCGGTTGGGCTAGGGGATGGGTGAAGTTGGAAGGGGTCAGGGGGGGGTCGGGAGAAGTCAAACGGAATCGCAGGTGAAGAGTAAGCAGGGGCAAGGATAGGAAAATTACTTTAATCCTTGGACGCCTTTCTTTCATCCTTGTAGTGGAGATTAAAAACAAATCTCTACACTTTTTACTAAGTCCACATTTTCATTCTCAAGTAGTTGAATTTAATGAAAAGTATATATAATCACCTTGATAAACTTCTACAAAGCAAACTCACGTAACATCATATTTTATTGGCACTCAGCCAGAATATCGGGTTGAGCCTCTATGTGGAATAGTCCCGCGTGCCAATACATCGTCAAGTAACATTAAGTCATTCTATATCACAAATCAATCATTCTTTGTGTTTGTTTCCCTGTACTGAACTATTGGAGTTCCATCAGAAAATGCACAAATTATCAAAAAAATTATTATGAGCAAATAAAATATATAATGCGCAAGTGCAAACATTATTATGACGGTGAAGTTAACTGGAGGTGGATTTTCTAAGAGATGACCATCTAATATATATGTACTTATCTCTTTGAATTATTAACATTTTGACCCCAGCTTTTCCCAAAGGTTGCTCATGAAACAGGATGCACTAAGGGCTAATTACTACTAATACTGCTTATGTAAGAGCAATACCACTGATGAACACGACACGAGCGGAATCAGTGGCGCAGCTAGGATTGGGCAGAGGGGGAAGTTCTCCCTGAGTGAAACTTATTCGGAACGGTTTTTTATGGGATTAAAGAGTTTTTAAACATATAAGAAGAGTAAACCTATGTTGCATGGTAACAGAAAACACTTTTTAGATATTTCCACACCAATTTTCATTCAACCGACCTAGGTTTTGGCAAACATTGCCATTATCAAGGAAACCTTGATACCGGTGTGTACCTTGATAATGGCAATGTTTGCCGAAACCTATGTCGGTTGAATAAAAATTGATGTGGAAATATCCACAAAGTTTTTTCTGTTACAATGCAATCCGTGACAATTTTCCGCAAACTTTCGCCTAATACTTTAAAATCTGTTGGAGTAAACCTATTGACTTAAATTGCACCTCTTTAGAAATAACGCTTAATTAATCTTTCTATGACATCTACAAAAAACCTTGTGGTATACCATGGTAATTTTTACATAATTTAACTTTTACAAAACAACGTTTTCATTTAATAACATACACGACCCGGATTTCAATGAGTATCATCATCATCATCAGGCGTTTTTATTTATGTTTATTTGTGTTACTAAGGTGTTGTAAAGTGTCGTCAGAGGAAGGGGGTTAATGAGGAGTGGAAATGAGGTTGTTCGAAACGGAAGCCAGGATAGGGGAGAAGGATGGGTACACGTACTTATTGATGAGGGTGATGTCTGGGTCATTCATAAATTTTAAAATCTCTAGTTGCTCTCGTGAGTCCAGTTCCCGTTGGTCATTGCACAATTTTAAAAACTGCAGTTCAAAATCACTCTGCTGGTTGTAACATATTAAGTGCTTAGCAAAAAATTACTTTTGCTCTCATTTATATTTTTATAAGCACTTAAATATTCTTTTCTTCTCACACCGAAGCTTCTTCCTGTCTGTCCCACGTAGACCCCATTACACACACTGCAATTTAATGTATAAGTCCCACATCTATCTATTTTGTCTATCTAGTCTTTATATTTTACAAGGAGCCTTCTGAGAATGGCACTTGGTTTGAAAGCAACACGAAATTTATCACTCGGAAATTTTGTAGCAATTGTATGAGAAAATGCGTCATTGTATGTAAACGCACACCACTGCTTCTTATTACTATTGTGTGCTGCATACGTTTGGTTTATGGCCTGTCTCTTCTCTTATTTCATCCAGATATCACCCTCATTAATGAGTACCTTTACCCATCCTTCTCCCATATTCTGGCCTTCGTTTTGAACAACCTTATCTCCTCTCTTATACTATCTACCAACAACCAACTACCATAGTAGCACAAATAAACATGAAAATAAATGCCTGATGATAATGATTACTCGTCGAAACCAGGGTCGTGTCTGTTATTAAATGAAGAAGTGGATTTGTAAAAGTCAAATTATTAAAAAATATAGTAATACCTCAAAAAAATGTTCAGGTGCCTGTTTCTTACTGCAATTCAGTTTCGTGTGAGATTTCCTATCGCAGAAATAATTTTTTCGTGAAAATGGCACTTTAACAAGACAGAAAAATATAATTTCCTCCGATGTCTCACCTATTCTCGCATTTAACACAATTTAATTCCAAGTTCAAATTGGTTAGAGTAGGTATAGTTTTGGTTTTTTTAGGCCAAAAAAAGGGTAAGGTTTTCTATAAGTAGTCATCATGTTGAATTATGTTACATGCATTTTAGGTTCTTGCTTTCGGCTACGCTGGTTGTATTTCAATAAAGCGCGAGCTTTCACCGATCCTTCTGCCGGCTTTGTCAGGCAATAACTATCGGCGAAATAAGGGTCGGCGAAAGCTCGCACTTTAATAAAATACAATCAGTGCTATCAATAGCAATAACGCAAAACCATGCGAAATTCTGAAAAGATAAAATCAAAAAAGACATGTAAGTCATTTTACGATGAAAGCACCGTTATAATTACTTTCCTCCACCTACTTCTCTTTCCTTTATCCTTCCTTTTTATGGCTATTGTCCTAACACCCCCTGCTCTACGTCCTTACGGCAGTTCGCGGGATAGTACTGAGTTGCAGCAAACATAGGTGTTGATTAATTTATTATTGTGCACACTATCCTCTTTTCTTAAACTTTTTTTTATACATCTGAGGGCATTAGCGTACTTAAAGAGAGATATGGGTTGGTTGCTGAGAGAAATATTGCCATGAAAATAGCTATGGGTTACAGAGTAACCAGGCGTCGGCTTTTTCCGGCCGGGTTTTCAAAGAACGGGGAAAGCGGTCCACAGTTTAACGTCCTATCCGATAGAGTGATATACTTGAATGAGTCTACGCATTGCACCCGAGTAGAGTTTGAGATATTTCTCAAACAATGTAAAGTAATCGGATCTGTGAAGATGATTTCAAAGTGGTAAGCTAGTGCTTCATCCAGCACACCGGTCTCAGTAAAGTTAAATTGGAACCGTTTTAATTAAGTTGGAATAATAATAATTTATATTAGGACAACATTTTATACGAGAAATCAGCGAGCATGATCAACTAAATAAAAAATCTTTAAAAATAATGTACGCAATGTAAGAATACACTCATAGAGGCGGATATGATCAGTTAGACAGAGGCAGGAATAATCGGCTGGGCGATTTATTTGGGGTTAAAATTATGTTGAAAGGGGTAATACAGAAGAACATGTTGCATAAGCGTGAGAAGGTAAATATAATATAATTTAAATAAAAAAAGTACTATATGAATGGAGGTAAAGGCTATGAAGACCTAAAAAGGAATGCAACTAGTTATTTAGAGGAAATATAAGTGAATAATCACAGCTGTCAGGAAATCTGAATGTATAGATTAGTTCTTTAAAGGAAATATAAGAGAACAACCACAGCTATCTGGACTCCTAAAGGCATAAACTAATATCCATATACCACTAAATTAATAAAAAATCTAATGTGATAAAAGAATATCTTTTACTCTGCATTTTTTTTCGCTCACCTATGAACCCTCAGGCACGATCCTCCTGGGGTATGCGTACCACAGGATAAGAACCACTGACATATGACCTTATGTGCCACATATTTTCCTCATTACATCACTGTTTGCAAGTCAGACTATGGAAAAAGCCGATGACACATGCAATCACGCATTCATTGGATTGCTATGGGGAATCTTGACTTTTGCTTCAATGATGTCGCCATGCAATCTGGGCAGAAAACGTTTTCGTCGTTCAAATTGTAGGAGAACTTTAATCGCCTGCCTTGGTAGCAGCTTCTACTACTGTGAATTGGGATATCAATTTATAAAAAAATATTCATCCTCTCAAAATACACAATGAATTAATGCAAACTAATTGCTAGTGATATTATTATAATAAACGAAAAATACATATATTTTGCTTCAATACTTGAAAAGTTACAGAAAATATGATCCACCAGATCTCCTGATTCCATTAGTTGTTACTCTTAGGATACCCACATTCAAGGAATTCTGCATCCTTCATTGCCTCTTTCTCTTGTGAAATTATCTCATAAATTCAGCATTCTATCAAGATATAATAGGCTGTAATGAACACAGCACCAATTTTCGCTTAATTAATTCTTCCATAATTCATTTAATAATGTTTGGACCTGTGTAACAATGTACATAACTGATTTTTACCACAAATTTATGTATTTTAAATTTAAAAGACATGCATCCTGCTCATTTGTACTAAAATTATTTTTTTCCCCTGTACTTAACGGTTATTTACTTTTAGCATCATTGCTATTTTCTTACTTCGTGTGAGAGTTATGGATTGTCTCTTTCTTATTTATTCCAATTTTTTATTTCAGTGTGTTAAAATTTGGGCTTTGATCTACCGAATAAACGCATTATTTACATAATTTTACTTTCATGAGATGGAAATTCGACCGGAACGCTGGTTGGGGAAAAGTAGGAGAAAGAATACAGGTGAACAATTAACAATGGAATGGACGTAAGGGAAATGAGAGTGGGGAAAAGGACCACCGGAGAGGAGACTGACAAAGGTGACGGAAAGACCGAAATCTGCAAGTCAGTCTGTGAAGGTGCAAGCTCATCCCATTCGACACAGCGAGGATATCAGATGGAGAGGGAGGAGGAGGAGGAAGATTCCATGGGACGGCTGACTGTCAGGGAGATATGGGGATCGATTCTGCACCGCCTAAGGAATCCCAAGAAGAATGAGAAGATTGCTATCGGGTTTTATTCAATCACGGCGAGGCGGTCGAAGGAAATGAGATTAGGTTGGGAAGAGACCGGCTCGAACTTTTCTCTCTTACTGTATATATTGCACCTGGGAATATTCGGCCTGGATTCCTATCATATATATTGATATAGCAAAAAATCTTTCCCGCATAATTAGAATTGACCTAAGGCAAGGCAAAAAATATTAATATAGATCAGCTATAAAAAAAAAGATTATTACGACGAATGTTTCCTCGGAATAAATAAGAAAAAAGTATTCACTATTAGATTTTCATTAATTTCGTTCTTCCTCGGACTGAATGACATAATCACGGAAGGCGGTAAGATGAATCTTGGTTGCCTTTGCATATTTATTATGCATACGTAAATTTGAAGATAAAACAATCATTCTTTTCATCGAAAAGTAGCCTGATAGAACGCTCGTGAAAATAATATAATCATGCAGGCATAAAATGTATCAAAAGAAGTACCAGCACCAAGAATGGTACGCACTTAGTTTAAACTAAAAACGCAAAAATGGCCAAATATTTGTAAGTTATGGTATAACTTCATTACTTTTTCATGTAACGGTAAACATTTTATGAGCAAAACAAAATTAAATTTTTAATGCAAAAGGGGGATCAGGTATTTTAAGGTGGCTAGAGTACTGAATTTCCGAGGGCTTGGGATCCATTCCCGGCAGTAAACAAATCTCTCCATAGAGATTTTTCAGGGCAATCTTCATTCCCATATACACCACTTTAAATTTAGTACTCCAAACGTCGGATGAACGAGAGAAAGGGGCCTTCTGAGTACTGTTTTGTAAATAGCCATTTAATACCTATATCGGGTTTCTAACCACTCTTACTTCATTCTCTAATTATTTATTTCCTTACCAACCACTAATCGTAAACAGAGAAAAGGGCATCAATTGTTGGTTGGCAAAGGTGAGTTAAATTTCACAGAAGGGTACAGAATAGTGGAGTTACTTTCTTTCCCTACGTCGCCTGAGATTTCCAACGATAATATGGAGCCAAAAAGTCATGCAATTGCCAATAACTTACTAATTAAAACCTACTTCCCAATACTTTTATTTACATCGTAGATTTTGAGCGTAGGTGTCATGATTTCAACCCTCAGTATTCAAACTTACTATTATAATATTGAAGGATTCGTTAGCACAAATAAGGAAAAGCCACAAATAGGGGAACAGTATTTTTAAATAAACTGCCAATATATGCTACAAGTTATCACAAAAATACTTATTGATACTAGTATTTTTAAATCCCCGATGGATAATAAAAAATATGGATGAGCCAAAATTCGAACGCTGGAAAGTGGTACACATTTTAGTCTTTATTCCTCAACTAAGAAAAAAGTTGTGTCGAAATATAATTCCTATTCAACATCATCAAAGATGAAACGAATGCTACGATAGCTAAGTGATTTCAATAAAATATTTTCATTTCAGGGCCTGTGATGACAGAGTCAACTGACGCAAAAAACTTTTACCACTAGGTTATCCCTAGTGTAATATTATAATAAAAACTATTGATATAGTGAGACTTTCAAAAAAGTTCTCTTAGCGTCTTAGAAGTTAACTCCTCTCAGTTTACTTAAAGTAACAACATGAAATCAGCCAAAGACTGAAAAGGAAACGGAGACATGAAATCCGTTGAGAATCTCCGTGAAAATACACTGAAGTAACCTTGCTATACTCCGTTGCACGCAATTTCCAGAGGGGATCCACATAAGAATAGAACCATTACATTCGTCAGCAGTGACGCTTAACGCCCTGGTTAAGGTTTTCTTCTTCTCAAGACAGGTTATCGCACACATTTTTCGAACAAAAAAAACACCGTACTGCGCTGAGTGGTTCTAAACACTAGTAAGAGGGATGGATGCAACGATTATGATCTGGATGCAGTGGGAGGGGTTCGGAGGGAAGTAAAGTGATGTAAGGTGGGAGGGGGTCAGGTTTGCACTTGAAGGGGCAAGTTTAGGGAAGAAGAGAATCATATAGAAAGTAAATGGAATGGGACAAAGGAGCGGGTGATGTCAATGGATATAAGAAACTTGGGAGTATTCAATCAAATTTAATGGAATGTATTAAAGTAAAATGAAGCGGCAACCATGGACCCATTAAATTATAAAAAATCGAGTCAAAGAAAAGCACGTAATATTTTATCTAGAAAATAAATTGGCCAGGTTGTGGGCACGTGGCGACTCTCGAAATATTTTTCGGGACGATTTTTCGATGTTTTAATATTTCTAACCCAAATGACAGTTTAGGGTAAATGAAGTAGTAGCCATGGACCCATGGATCCATGGAAAATCGAGTTAAAGAAAAGCATATAAAAAAATATATATTTTAAACATATTTTTCTAAAACAATTTAATTTTATTAAAATATAAATACCTTAACGTTGCAATAAAAAGAAAAATATTTTCTCAAGTAAATAGATATTTAGCCTAGTACTATCAATAATTAATTTCAATTCAAGGAAATCAGCCACACAATGGGTTACTTCTGTACATAAATAGAAATAAAATATGTTTTCAACCATATAACATGTATAAAGTTGTCTATTTATGCAAGACCACAACAAAGAGCATGGGATGCTCTTTCATATTCGATATCAACATAAATTCATTAATTAGGAAAATTTTGGTATTCAATGGAGTAGAGAGTTTCAAATACAATTTATAGAAAATATGTAAATGAACAAAAGTTAAGGCGGCACCAATGATGCTTCCGAGCGTAGAGCCGATGAGATCTTGGATTCCTTTAGGGATCTAAACTCGGAGGTGGAACGCGTTCGGAGGGGCACTGGTGTCGATCTGCGACTATCCATCTGCAGCATTGTTCCACGGACTGACTGCGGCCCTCGAGTTTGGGACAGGATTGCCTGGATCAACAAGAGGCTGTGGAAATTCTGTGTGAGCATTGGGGCAGAGTTCGTGGATCTTCGGCCGGTGCTTAGATCGTGCCGGGCTCCCCTCAACTCGTCTGGGGTGCATTATTCCAACGAGGCGTCTGAACGGGTGGCTCGTAGGATTTTTGAGCACTGTAGATATTTTTTAGACTAGAGGGTAGGTCATCTAGTGGGATTTGTAAAGATTTAACCGAACGTAGCCTCCGAGGAAGTCCGCATTGCGAAAATGTTCACATCCAAGTAAACTTAGAAGGGCTAAAGCCAGAAAATAGCGACAATATTCCCAAAACGCGTACTCCAGCAAAAGAAATTATATCAAATGTAATAAGCACTTCCAGTGAAATTCGCCCACCTAATACCCATAAGCGTGGAAAAGAACCAACCGACACTCAATCTACAAAATATGACATTAACTTTGTAGTAGTTAATTGCCGTAGCGTTAAAAACAAGCGCGCTGAAATCGAGCATATATTTCAGGACGCAGACGTGGTCATAGGAACGGAGAGCTGGCTTACAGAGGTTATAAGTGACAGCGAAGTTTTTCCTCCAGGATATACAATCTACAGATGAGATCGAAGCGATAGGACAGGTGGCGGAGTTTTTATAGCAGTTAAATCACATTTACACAGCACCGCCCATGAAATAACTGATAATGAAATAGAAAGCGTATGGTGTACAATTAAACAACGAAACAAAAGGAGTATACATGTTTGCTCTTTTTATAGACCTCCAAACACCGAAGCTGATATTATTTACCAATTAGAAAATCAAATATCCGCATTTACTTTGAGAGACAGTAAAAGTGTAATCATTATTGGGGGATATTTTAATCTGCCATCTATAAATTGGGATTCTTACACTGTAAAGCCAAATTCAAGGAATAGGGAAATCAGCGAGATCTTACTCAACACACTTACTAAGCACTCACTCGCCCAAGTAGTTGACAAGCCTACGAGAGGAAATAAAATATTAGACCTTTTTGCAGTAAGCCATCCTAGTTTGATAAAACAACTCGATATTATTGATGGCATAAGTGATCACAGAGTAATTTTTGCAGCCTTAAAACTTGAAGTAGAGTCAGCTGTAAAACCGAAACGCAATATTTATTTATTTGATAAATGCAACTTCATAAAATTTGGCGAGATGCTTAATGATTCGTACACTGACTTCGTAGCTAAAACAGAGGACAAAAGCACTGATGCATCATGGAAATATTTCTTAGAAATTCTACGCCAGGGAATCAACGAATATATTCCGCGAAAATTGAAATGTGATAGTAAAGAACCTCGCTGGTATAACAATGATGTTAGGAGGGATCTTAAGAGACAGAGAAAACTGTACAACTTATTCAAAAAGTCCATTACGTTAGGTGACAAATCGAAGGAACTTGAAGCAAAAGAAAGTTACGCTGCACAACGCTCAAAAACCAAGAAATCAATGCGTACTGCATTGCGAAATTTCAAGAAAAAAGTACTTGGTGAATTACTCGAAGAAAATCCGAAATCTTTTTGGTCATATGCGAGAGAGCTTCAGGGAAAATCTTCAACCGTAGATTCGCTATTTGATAAAGATGGCAAACTTGTCACCGATAATATTGACAAAGCTAACACGTTAAATTCCCACTTCGAAAGTGTATACACTACAGACGATACTCCATATTATTTCGACATTTCATTCACTGAGGAACCGATGAAAGAAATCACTATTCAATGTGATGGGATAACTAAACAGCTACAGTCGATCAAAAATAGTAAATCTCCGGGTCCGGAGGGAATACCCGCGCGTGTCCTCAAGGAATTAGCGCCACAGATCGCACCGTTCTTAGACATAATATTCAAGAAGTCATTGTCTGAAGGAAAGATACCAATAGACTGGAAAATTGCAAACGTTACACCGATATTCAAAAAGGGAAACAGACATGACCCAGGGAACTATCGACCAATTTCATTAACGTCTATTATAGGCAAGATACTCGAACATATCGTCGTTAGCAATATCATGACGTTCCTGGACAGTCGTAACTTCCTTCATGGCTGTCAGCACGGCTTTCGGAAAGGTAGATCATGTGAAACACAGCTCGCGCTCTTTCTTCATGACGTTCTCAAATCTGGTGAATCGAAAACACAAGTGGACGCATTATTCCTAGATTTTAAGAAAGCTTTCGACACGGTACCTCACAACAAACTTTTATACAAATTACAGTCATGCGGCCTAAACGAAACAGTAGTAAACTGGATACGCGACATTCTGAGTGATCGTAAGCAAAAAGTAGTTCTTGACGGAATTATCTCTGATGCAGTTAAAGTGACATCAGGTGTCCCACAAGGAAGCGTAATCGGCCCCCTTTTGTTCATTATATACATAAATGATCTATGCTCTCGAATTAGCAGTAAAATACGTTTATTTGCTGACGACGCTGTCATCTATCGCGAAATTAATGATCACTCTGACTTTGAAATTCTATCATCGGATTTAAACAACGTTCATGTGTGGAGCCAAGAGTGGGGACTCGAACTTAATCTGAGCAAATGTGCGGCGGTACATTTCTTGCGGAGGTCGTCCAACTATCCCCGTGTATATGCTGTGGATGGCGTTAAGATAAAGGCGACAGATGAAGTTAAGTATCTGGGAGTTACGATAACCTCAAACCTATCGTGGGGAACACATATAAGAAATATTTGTGGCAGAGCTCTGAAGAAGCTAGGATTCGTCAAGCGTATTGTGGGAAGATTCTCAGATGAAAAAGTAAAAGAGAGGTGCTATTTCGCACTCGTCCGGCCACACCTTGAATATGCAGCAAGCATATGGGATCTGGTGTAGAAAGACTTAATTCGGGAACTTAATAAAATACAAAGGAAAGCTGCGCGATTCGTCAAAAACTGCTACGGGCGTACAGACAGCGTTACGCAGATGTTAAACGAATTAGGCTGGGAGCCGCTAGAGACTCGGAGGCTGCGCGCTAGGCTTAGATTACTTGAGCAATTGAGAAAAGATATCTTTCAGAGCGACACGGAGAACATCATATTAGAACCCCACTATATTTCCAGGTCCGACAGAAACGATAAATTAAGAGAGATATTTTGCCGAACGGATAGGTATGGGAATTCGTTTTTCCCCCGAACAATAAGGGACTTTAATAAATGCAAGGCGTTATTTCATAGAGCGTTTCCTTTTTATATGTAAACGGCTGGTGTCCTAACACCCCCCGCCACACGCCTATTGAGGCGGCTTGCGGGGTAGTATGTAGATGTAGATGTAGACATATAAATGAGTTCACGTCCCATGCTTTTTGTTGTGGTCATGCATAAAAAGACAACTTAAAACATGTTGTAAATGTATTAACACTAGGAGGACGGGAGTTTCGCACTACCTAATAAGACGGGCAGGGTCATTTTGACCCATAAGAATTTCAGCATCGAATAGCAACTTTTTTCTCCCGGCACTTCATTTTTTTTCCACAAATGACATTTAGAATGCTTTATCTACACATTATTAGCAGTAAACTTATTTTTTCTTATTAATTTGTTAATAATTAAAATTATTTCAGTTAATCCTATTCAGCATTGCTCATATTAGGTTATTCTCAAGCGTAACAGTTTGAAAATAAAGACACCTGGCTGAAAATGCGCCTATTGAGATAAATATCCTTTTATTTGATAAATATTAATTTTACGAAACCTTTTTCAAATGAAAAATATGCATAAAAATCACATTTATACACAAACATATGTTGGGAAAGATTTAATATAACTTTTTTGTACAACTTACACATTGAGTTATTTTTCAGCACAGTTTCCACAGACACTTCTATTGCATTAAGGACATGCATAGACAGTTTTGTTTGTGCATTTTTTCAAAGTATGACAATGTTTTCTTTTCTGACCCTTTGGGGTAGTAGCGTGCATTTCCCGGGAAGATCAGGGTTTCGTTCAATTGGCATTCCCACCACTTCTTCTACCAGTCTTTGAATATACTTCTTTCTACTTATTTTGCTATTCGTCACTTCTATTTTGCTATTTTTTATTTTCTATTCGTCACTTTTGCTCTCCACCTCGTAGCCACATTCCTTTCCGGGAAAACCCCCCGGTCCTAGGAGTACGTGAACGACGCTCGCCAGCCACTACGATAAGCCGGATTCAGTACGAGATCTAGTACACGGCCACCTGCGGTAAAAGGAGTCGACGACACAAAGAAAGCACACGGAACGTTTGGTGAGTTTTTCGGCGTCAGTAAATGTACCCACTAATCCAATACCAAGGAGGGACATGAGCAATAGGCTTTTCTGCTCTTATACAAGCCGAAACTCTTTCCTCCTCTCTTTTGCAACCCACGGAGTGACTTCTCTTTGCAGCTAAATAATTGGGGATTCGGAAATTATTTTGCAAATTTACCACGGCACATTCTCTAGACGGTATTGAGAAGTAGTGTGCCGACACTTCGGCGACAAAAAAGGTCTGGGAAAACGTGCAATCTCTAGTGAGAGGTCTAAATAGTTTGGCGAGCGGTGGCCAGGACTATCCTTTTCCATTTTCGCACCACTGGCCGCTGTAACCTCTCATTCTGGGAATGGAAACAACGCTGCTCACATTCCTATCATCTAGCTGTCATACTTACGGTACATATTTTAATGATGAATACGATAATAATGTATACAATAGCAGAAAGAAAACGACATATTTTTGGTCGTATTTCTCAGGCCAATTTCTATTGTAAGTCAAATTCAAAGACGATCTGAATGTAAATATTTTCCGTAATTTTGGTAAGCCGCAACCATGAGAGCTCCGCTATCGACAAATGGCATTCAAATGAAATATAAAGACTTCAAGTACTGCTCCAAATGTGCCCTGATATATTTTAGTTGATAAATATTAATATAGGTTGTCCATAGGAGAATAAAACGGTTAAAACCTGACTGCAATGCAGAGAGAAGTAATGAGTAAAAATGAACCATAGCCGTCCTTCAAGCTATAGCATCAATTTAAACACTAAGCAACAACAATTACGAAATTTTCATTCCACATTAGTAAACTATAAGTAAAAATGCACGAAGTCACAAAATTTCATAAGTATCTAATCACAAATGAGTAGTTAAATTTGATTTTGAATCTATGTTTGAAACTAGTGTTATGGGTCAAAATGACCCATCCCGTCCTTATATTGTTAATTAGGGAGATTTCTGTATTCAATGAAATAGAGGGTTTACAATATACAATTCCTAGAATATATTTTAATGAACTAAAGTTAAGATGCGAAATATAAATGAGGTCAAATCCCATGCTTTTCGTTGTGGTCTTGCATAAATTGACAACTTTAAACATGTTATATTGTTGAAAACATATTTTCCTTCTATTTTTGTTCATAGGTAATCAATTGTGTGGCTGACTTCCTTGAAATAAATTTAATTATTCTCAGGACTAGGCTAAAACTTCATGTACTTGAGCAAATATATTTTTTATTTTTTAGTACGGTGTTAAGATATTTCTTTTTTTTTTAGATTTTTTAAATATTTTATAAAAAAACATGCTTTTAATTTTTGTTCATTTTTTTTACTTTTTAGTCCTAGTTAATAAAATGTCCATTTAACTACACCAATTGTTTTATAAACATCTTATTAACTAGGACTATAAATATTAGGCCAGATAACTAGAAACAATTTTCCAAGTTGTGGACTTGATGCGACGACAATCTAATTACTCCTCGGGACGAGAGCCGGACACTTCACCACTGTTCCACTTCGAATCACAATGTAGGGAATCTATTTCCTTACACTCTTATTATTTAGTTGATTTATGTTATATTAGTTAGTTTAGAGTTGAAACAATATAAATAAAGTGGTAACCATGGACCCATGGATCCAAGGCTACATGTAAAAAAATAAAATACTGAATTGATTGAAATGAATTGGTAACCGAGTGAAGTCGGCATGATGAAGAGGAATGTTGCTAATGGTTAATTTACGAGTCGTGAGATAATAACCCATGTTATTCTTTGATTGATAAGAAATAACCAACGTTAACAAGATAAACGTTGGACGAATGAACTACAGATAAATAGAAACAAATTTTGAATCCCAGAAATTAAGGCGTGTTTAAGATCTCCATTGAAGAAATAACGATCTAATTCACCAGTCATAGCACAGTACTTGATTCTTATTTTACTGGATTTAATATAAACAAAACATATATACATGAACCGTAAAGCAATAACTGGAATGGTTTATAAAACTTCATTGTTATAAGATAAAAAAATCATAAAAAATAACTGCATATACTCATGAATAAAAATTTATTATGAAAGAAGATTCTTCGAGCCAAACAGTGAAGACCATCAAAATGGATCTAAATGAGGTTTATATAAATTGGTTTCATCATAAATACTTTAAAAAATGTCGTAGATAAGGAGTTTTCCACCACATAGATAAATATAAAAGCTCAAATTGTCTTTCTCTGAGTCCTTGAGCAAATAAATTAAATAAATTTGTTCATTTATGGTGGATATTTCTTTCGTAGTAACAATTAAAGCAAAACGTATAGCAAGGAGTGGGTTTTGCTGAAAGATGAATCGTGAACGCTTCTTTTATTGGAATTTACTTGATGAATATAGTAAGTGAAGTGAAAAGTTGCTTTTTATTTCAAGCGCAATTATTTTTCCCATTTAACGCGACAACCTTGTAATTTTCTTTTCTTCTGACATCTCCTTCAACATAAAAACATTCCCCGCTTTATTACACTCACCTTTATTCCCATCGATGCGATGGTGCTCCTGGCGCCTGATTTTTGCGTCGTTGCAATAAATCACGTCCTTGCCCAGACTACAAGTCTCACAAATCATTCATTAGATTTATTCTTATACTTTCCGGGACGTGAAAGCAGGATTATGGTAGCCCGTCTAACCTTTCCCAAATTCTTTTATTTTTCTCTTTCCTTCTCCTTTCTTTCCTTTACCTTTCCCCTCCTTTAAGACTCCGAATCATTATGGAGATACATTTTTCCACTGAAAACTGCATTTGAAAGAAATTAACTAGACTGTCAAAACATCTGATTCTCACATAACTTCAGAATTACGTAAATTTAATTTGAATCTTACCAAAATGCAAAATTAAATATCATTATTTACTTTCTTCAAAAATTTAAACAAAAAAAAATTAAATATGATTGTTTCGGGCTTGACGTCGTCGAAGTGAAAGATGCTCGTTTTGAATAATAAAACGTAGTACTTTCTAGCACTTCATTTAAAAATACGACCGGTTTCACCTTGAAAACGCATTTTCTAGAGGTTCAACAATTCTATTATATAAAGAGAGAGATTTGCTAAAAAAAAACAGTGGTGTTGATTTGAGATGGGGGAGAAGAGCATGGCGGTGAGGGCACGGCAGAGTGAGAAGAACTGAGGGAGAAATAGGTAGCATTTTTTAAACACAGCAGGGTTGTGGCCGAGGACTAATAGACATTTTAAGAAGTACACCGATCCAAGCTTTACGCACAGGATGTGGAGGGGGTAGTTAGAAATGGAAAGGGAATCGGGGAAGGACAGTTGGAAGAGTAGAATGTCACCAAGATACAGCGTTTCCTGTTTTTTAAAGGGCAAGTGCATGGGAAAAGTGGTTAAATACCGCCACCTAAACATCTGTGATTTAAGGAAAGTCGGCTAATATCTGCCGAAGCCAAAATTAGTATCAAGGGAGGGAAGTGAAGTTAGGAGCTGGAACAAAGAGGTCCATTGGAAACTATGGGTGGGTTTATGAGAGGGCAACGGACGGATAGACGTGGGGGAGGGCTCCTAGCAGAAGAAAGTAGGGGAGAGGGAGAAGGGGCGGTGGAAGCGGGAGGGGGGGAGGAAGGGGTGGAGAGGAAAAAAGGATGCGGGAGAATGACAGTTACTCCTGCGAGCAGGGTAACAGCGAAAAAAAAACGGGAAGGAATGCATAAAGGTAGGATCATTACATGGATTAAAATTTTTCACTCTTCATTTAACACACGAGTTTCTTAATGTTCCTAAAGGCCTTTTGGCAGCGCATGTAATATTAAAGGTTTGAAAACACTGCCATGGTTACAATGTAATTAATAATTATCAAATAGGGAATGACCATCTTCATTTTCGAGGGAGCCTTCATGCTCCATAATACAAGTTGACACTTCTCTACCAGTATGGCCAACATAATACGACATAAATTTATCACCTTGTTTGTGGTTTGCACACCCTAGATTTCTGCAAACCTTATCTTTATCACAGTATACTGTTTCCCCAAGGTGATATGGGGACAGAACGCTACTCTAAAATTTGTCGGCCTAAAGTTTCTCAATTTATAGGTGAGTATGCCCACAAAGAGGAGGGACCTCCATTTTACCCAGAAACACAATTAGGGTTGGAGGCAACTATCTCTTATTATGGTCTATTCTGGTCATAGAATTGTTTAAACTTCAGAATGTGCCAAAAGATGCCTTATCAAGGTGAAACCGGTCTCAGTTTTAAATCAAGTGTGGAAAAGTACAAAGTTTTACATTTCAAAATGGCCATAAAAAGGTTCTAGCACATGGACGACATATTAGATAAAGTGCAAATGAGGGGGAAACAACGCATTCGGTCGACATTTTTTTCCACGAGTGATATGAATCATTATTATTTTAGTGCACTGCAGTTATTGGTTTGAGATTTAAAATGTTGTCCAGGAAAAATATAACAGTCTATCAACTACCAACTGCTTGAGTTACATGTCAGACTCCAGGGGTGATATTACCGCAAAAGATAGTGTTAAAACACCTAAAGATATAGGAACTACCACAAGTAGAGTTGTCAATACTATATTTGGGGAACACATACGGGGTGAGGGATAAATAGGAGAAAATAAGCGCTTGCCTTCTCATGATAGCTTCGCAAGTAAAGCTTTCCACTAATTTCACTATTCTAGAATGGAACATACCTTCAGTAGAACATTTGAACTTTTAGTTAACGAATTAATAAAGCCTCAAGTAGCAGGGTCAAGTCAAACATGAGTCCTTGTTTTTTAATTTTGAATACAATATTGAATTAAATCCTGAAGTAAAGATAATAGCAGCAAAGCATAAATACGAGTATTACTTATTTTTTCATTGAATGATATTGAAAGACGTGCATTTCTAACTTTGTATTATGACTACTCCAAACGCGCCAAAAATGTGTTGATGGTCTCGGCCACTATATTAATTTTAGCTCCACCACAGTTGGATATAGCGTTGTATGTTTTATCGACTATTAAACTCAGGGTAAGATATGTGCACTTCAGAGGCCTTACAAGAAATTAGCAGTATATCATTCCCAAGATGAAAAGTATATGTAAAAGTTGCCTGTATTTTACTTTATGCTGCGGTTACCGAGAATGCATGAGAGCTAACTGGCATGTCAACCCATTGACCACAGGTAATAAAATAAACACTAAAACATTCTTCCGTTAGCCAATACGTGGATCAGAGTGTGATCGGAAGGCCCGCAAGATTATGTTATATCGTTAGCCTTAATATCGATTCAAGAGTTCATCAAATATATCTCCAACAGGGTGAAAAACTTTCGTATAACAATATTATACAAAACCCAAAATGCTCATTGTAGGCCCTTGGTGTCCTAGGGTCTTACTTATACAGCATTTATATTTTCCAGTGCTATTATATAGTTGTGCCAAAATTTTTAAGGCAATTTTTTAAGCCGTTCGGAATGAAAATTCATGGATACACTTATGCATGCATATGTTGAATTAAATGTTTATAGGCAATCATAACGTAGCTTTGAGAGAGTAGTTTTGGCCTTAAACAGAATGAAAACGAGAAAGTAGATTTTTAGGATTGAAATTAGAGAAAAGTCAAATGAAAAAATGCAAGATGAACCAGAAGAGTTACATAGATATTGGACATTAATTGGAAGGAAAGAATAAGTTTCAATGAAGGTATTTCAAGAGAAGACTTCAGATGTTATGAATAAAACAAGGAGAAACATTAGCCCTTTATGTGAGGTGAGCATATGACTCATTCATTCACACATTCTCTATAGCTTTTCAAGTTAATTAAGGAATTTGGCGTCACGATCGTTTACGTTTTATAAGGGGGCTTTTGTTTTTCATAAAACGCATGCATGCTTCGATGCAAAGTCAAATTAAATTTTCAGAAGAGAAGAGCAAAGAAAGGAACGCCCATATGGAGCTCTATTTGTTTTGCACGACCCGGAAACAATGGATTAGAGAGGAACATATGGGGTAGGGAAATAAAAGTGAAAGCTCTTCGAGAAAAGCCAAGAGACTAATACGCAAGACAAAAAATGTTTATTTGTTCACAAGGAGAACTACTAGGGAACATCCACCCAAATGCAAATCACGTAATGCGTATGAATAAATGGAGTTCATAGCATAGTAGCCAGTCAAAGGAATAAAATACCGATACATAACCCTAGTTAATAACCCATGTGATAACAAATTTTTTCGAGTTGCGTCCGCATATATTGTGATTCCAAACATCATACGCGGACGCAAACCAAAACATTTTGTAATCTTATGATCAACGCTGCGGAAAACTGCAAACGAACATTAGTACTATCCTTTTAGTCTAGTGACTTTCTCCATCCGAAAGAAACTTCATGCCGGCTAAAATATACATTTTTCATTCTCAATTATAGGTTTCCGCGATGTTGATGCGAAGTTGAAGTCAAGTGTGCCTGCACTTTCAACTTAACATCTCGTTCATTGGTTTGCAACAGATTCGTACGTGTTTCAACTAGCGCAGTATGTTCAAATGGGCATTATTCAGAAAGTACTAGACATCGGATATGTCTTAGAAATGACCGCGGAGCCTCAACAAATTGCAACTTTCATAATTTGGCAGGATTTGAAATTTTTGAGGTCCTGAGGTCCAAGGGCAAGACTGTATGGGAGACATAAGTTGTTTAAACTCTTAAATAAATGAAAATATAACTTATTATCATTAGAGAAATCTTCCGCATTATGTAAGTTTAATGAAATGGGTAATAATCCAATAGATTTTTACATTTATAGGGCCCTATTTACCTATTATATTTCTTTCTTTATCTCAGCGAACGTCCTACCCTACTTCCCGTCCATAAAACTTATTCTCCTTTTTCCCCTGTATCCAACATCTTCAACAATCCTTCGCCCCTCATTACCTCTTCCAACCACCTATTGTGCCTCCTACTAATCTCCTCCGCAAGTTTCCTCTCCTCGCCCACCTCACCAAGAACTTCCTCTTCTGTCTTCCTTTCCGTCCAGCACTACATTCACATCTCAAACTCTTGCAGCAAATTTTCGTCTTCCTCAGAGTCCTTGTTTCTCCACTAGGCAGCGCTACATTCCTTATTAAACTTTTCACCTATTCTTTACATCCCAGCCCATGGTTCCCGCCATCGGCTTTCTTTTACTGGTTAACATTTATTATGCTAGTGCTATACTTCTTCTGGAGTATTGGATACTATGCCTGATAATGAACAAAGTTTTTTTTTAAGGCTTCAGTTGAACAAGTTTTTCGTGATCTTTGATTAATTGGATACAAATGACGTGGGAATAAGTATATTTAACTATATAATCATTCAAAAAGGAGAGAATAATGATGAATAATACTCGCCGGAAACTTTTGCGAATCAAAACGGTGTGTCGAAGAATTTGATTTGTTATTTTACTCATCGGAACTAAATTCAATCAGTTTCCTTCAAAGGAGGTCTCTGGTTACAAGTCAGCACGCACCCTTTGCTCTTCACTAGACGTCGGAATATCAGAAGTTTTTATCCACGGATGATTCGGAATTAAAGGAAGAGGAGTTTCTTGCGTTATGAATCGACCCAACCGGATCGCAGGTGCAGATTCCGAACTTTCCTCCTTTTATCCGATCCCTTCCCATGATCCCCTCGTCCGGCGAGGTCTTAAACCCATTTCTACCTCTCTTTCCTCCTATGCCCTTTGCACCCTTTTACCCCGTAGACTTCAGGGACATTTACTACTTTTCCCGTCGTTAGCCCTCACGAGACCAAAAACAAACTTTATTGTGGACTTTCCCTCACAGGTCACCCCCCCCTTAACGCCCCTACCCTCCCATCCAGTGCAAATGTTCAGGAACATTATACCTCGCTCCCACTACCTCTCCGCTAGCCATTCCACTATGGCCGTGCTCAGAGTTCCTCATCACCACTGGAGTTCCCTTGAGTTAAAGCTGACCATATAAACTTATGTCACGGTGAGTGAAACTGGTATTTGCCCGTGTTTTACGGAAACCCAAGGGAATGGGAGGAAGGGTGGTGAGAAACCTAGCGTTGGCGTTACACAGCTCTTAACGAAAGGTGCCAAGGGGTTTAGAGTCTGACGTCCCATCCAACGGACGGAGCACTGATTTGGATGCGCTTTCCAATACAGAACCCCACTCGCCGTTCTAAAATTGGTATGATGAATCCACAGAAAAATCTTTAGGGAGATTTCCACTGATTTGGATCCCGGGCCCCCCGGAATAGGAAGGCCATACTGTAGCCATCTCACCAACCCGATCCCTCATTCACCTTTAAATAATCACGATGTATATAAATAAATAAAGTTATCTTAGAGCATATATGGTGGAATTGATACATTACGAATGAAATTAATTAGCAGTTTTCCACATTATTATATTAAATTTAGGTTTATGCGTCCGTTTTCGATGCATTCACATCATTTTCAAGCACGGCTCTAATACAAAACAAATAATATTTACATATTTAAAGATCATTGTTTGGGTTTACTCTCTATTAGATTCCTTCAAAAGTAGCTTCAGCTTTCCCGTCAGTACCAGTCAGTATTTCCACCCTTCCGTTTTCACTCCCTAACAACCATCTTTAAATATGTAAATATTTGTATTGGTTTAATATTAGAACCGTGCTTGACAATTATGTAAATACATCGAAACCGGTTGCATAAACCTATATTTAATATAAATAAGTGTAAATCTACTTATAAATTTTATTTCTATTACGTACAAAGTCATCACGCCGTTCCACGTCATTGGTCGCACATAAGACTTTTTCCGTTAGATGAAAAAGTAATGCAGTTACACGACTATGCACAAATGTTGATCCATATTCGTGCAAATTTTGGTTAAATTAAGAACGAGCTATTCTTAGTGGCAGTTTCAAGTGCTGTTAATGCCCTCTCTCTCTAGCCCTCACGAGCCCAAAACTAACTTTATGGCGGACTTTTTCTCACAGGTCAACTCCACTAACAAAGTGCAAATGTTGAAATGCCCTCTGTCTCCCATCCCGTGCAAATGCTCACGAATATCACTGTCTCTCTCAGTCCCTCCTCTGCTCTCTCCCGGAGTTTCTCTTCTCCAGAGGAGTTTCCTTAAGTGAAAAGTGACTAACAAACTAATTTCAAGGTGAGTGAAACTGATATTTGCCTGGGTTACACGGAAATCCAAGACCCGCGTTTAGAAACAGACGTTTAACTGTTAGATTTTTGGGACCGCGTTCCAGAATTTCGGCAAGGATTTAGTGATCGTCACGAAAAAAGAACAGAATAGATCATTTTAAATGAGGTACGTACGTATCGTTGCGTACTTCACTGAATCATCAATCTCTTTATTCATAGTCCCTTTCACCTCTTGAGAACATCAAGGATTAAATTTATGTTTCGTATGTTCATCCAACGACCCGCTACTGAATGGAATTCAGCAGTTTTACTACCATTCTGGAAATGATAAGAAGAGCCAGTTTTCATAATATGCACGTTGTGTTTTTATAAGGAGAAAAAGAGAGCATTTTTATGTAGCGTGTGAGACTTTCGTATTTTACAACTGTAACTTTATTTTTCTTTCTTCAACTCGTCAGCTTTATTTCACATTGACGACACATGTTTTGGCGTATTACATAGCCATCATCAGGTTATATATTCCAAATTCCGGTTTGTGGTTCGCCCTGGGTATTTATAGGTACTTATTTTTTTTAAATTGAAGGGAAAAGGATTTTTGAGATATTGAGATGGGAGAGAGGAAGGTCAGGGAGGAGGATGGAGGTCAATGCAATGGTAGGTCATATCAACCTATATATCCTTCCCCTCTCTCTTCTAAATTTCTCAAAAACCCTTTCCCCCTCCTTTTAAAAAATAAGTATAATTACCCACGACAAACCAGAATTTCGAATATATTGTACCTGATGATAGCTATGAAATAAACGCTAAAATATGTGACATGTGAAATAAAGTAGAAAGTACTATATCCATTGATTTTCATTTTCAAAAATGCTGTTCCATCACATCCCGCCACACACTGTTGACTTTACTCATTCTTGGAGTCTGGAATGCTATCATATGGGAAGGCCAAGAAAGTAAGACACTATGGAAGAATAGTTTGGGAGAAAGCATAACAATAGTGGAGAGGAATTGATTGAGTTTTGCGTGCTAAATGGCCAAGTACTTACATGCACACTCTTTGGAAAGCACTCGCGAAGAAAATACACGTATAAAATGCCTGAAGGCAGAATAATATTTCAAATACAGTATATATTAGTGGAACGGTGACTTATAAATCAAGTAAAGGACTGCAAGAGCTACCCTGGTGCTGATATCGACAGTGATCATAATTTGGTCATGATGAAATCCCAGCTTAAGTTTTAAAAAACTGAAGAGATCAACGAAGAATTGATGGCAGGTTGAAAGACTGAGAGATACAAAACAAAAATAAGCCAATCTAAATACACTGGACCACGCTGAAGAGGATGCAAACGATTCAGGATCAATCGTAGAGAGATGGAAAGAGATTAAGGAGGGAATAATTAATGCAGCCAAGGAGAAGGTAGGGAAGAGGAAAATAAAGAATCGGAAGCCATGGCTTACACAAGAAGTATTGCGCCTAATAGATGAGAGGAGGAAGTACAAAAACTCGGAATCAAAGAATGCACAGCACCTGAATAAAACTAAGAAATTTGAACATCCGTAAAGATAGAAAAAACAGAGAAGAATGGATGGAAGACTTATGTAAAGAGGAGGAAGGCCATCTCTATCAAGGAAAAGTTGAAGCTGATTACAAAACAGTTTTTAACAAAACATAATATCAGTTAACGTTATTTCAAAGGACATCCAATCAAAGATTATGTCCTTCGGAGTGAGGGAAATGGAATTTTTATTGAAATTACCTCGAGAATGTATGCAGTGTCAATGCACTGAATCCCAGGATACTAGAAGATGAAGACACACTAAGTGAAGATGAAAGAGAATATTCCATAGTAAGATTAGAACTTGCCGCTGCAGTAAAGGATTTGAGAGAGAATAAGGCACAAGAAGTCGATTAAATTTCCCCGGAGTTCCTTAAGTATGCAGGATTGAGGACTCAGAATAAGCTGTACAGCTTGCTATATGACATTTATTCAAGTGGGGAAATTCCAAAAGACGTAAAAAAGAATGTAATAATTCCTATCCTCAAGAAGGAAAGAGCTGAGAGATGCGAAGGATTTAAAAAAATTAGCCTTACAATACATGCATCGAAAATACTGAAAAGAATTACCTACATGAGGGTGTAACAGAAGATGAAAGAATTCCTGGATGAATTCCAATTCGGATTCAGGAAAAGTAGAGTAAAGAGGGTAGCTATTTTACCACTGAGACTCATAGAGAATATATTTCCAAACGACCTCCCAATATGCATCTGTGTCGTCGACCTAGAGATTTGACAATATGGACTGGAACAGAATGCTGACTACACTGAAGAGCATAGGAGTGCCTTTTAATGGCAGAAAAGCAATATTCAGACTGTACGAGGAACAGTTGGCAATGATTAAACGTGAAATAAATGCAAATGAGGCAGAAGTGAGGAAAGAAATACGACAAGGAAGCGTTTATTTGGTAGGGGGTCACTTTTTCTAAAAACGTTTTTCTAATGATAAGTTTTCTAAAATTGTATTTTTCTAAAAAAAAAATTTCTAATAACAGTTTTTATAAGATAATATTTTTCTAAAACAATTTTATTCTAGTAAATATTACATTGTTATATAATGAGATAGATTACGAAGATCGAAATATCATTGTTTTCAACAAATTCGTCATATCGAGATACTACATTAAAAATTCTATCTTCTGCTTGTTTCCTTTTTTGATTCGTTGGTGGTTTGACCCGTTGACCCAAATCAAGCTGCTCCAACATCGTGGTTGTATCGCTTTGCTCTTTTTGCAACTCAACTAGAAAAGAGTATAAACTTGGGCTAAAACTATTGTTAGTAATGATAATTATCGTTGTAATTTCAATTTATTAATTTACCTGAATCAACACCGTGCAATTCAGTTCTTATTACTTGCGCAGGTGGAGCTTCATGATGCTCTTTCGCAGATCGTTTAAGGTTGCATAGAATTTTCAACGAACTAACTTCTTCATGATTAGATGCATGAGATAAATGTTCTGATGCCTTATGGTATTCAGTATCTTCTGTGCCTTGATAAACAATCACATTTTCTCTCGCAGTAGATGTAATAGCTCGTGCCTGACAATTTTGCCGATTTCGGCATTTACAATGTTCTTTTTCCGCTTTCTCTTACGTAATAATAAACGTATCCGTTAATATGTAAATAATCTCTTTTCCGTGCTTTTATATATTCCACAACCATGTTTCAATACTAAAATTTGAACACTGAATACTTGAAATTTTGAAATTATAGTTAGTCTCAAAAGTATGAAAGAATTTAACCTATTTCATTTTTATTTGTTCGTTGCTATATAGAAGAGTGTATATATATTTATAGAAATACATAATCTTTCGAAGAATGGATTTTTAGAAAAATAGTATTTAGAACATGATTACTTTTAGAAAAAAAATTTTTTAGAAAAACTGTACCCCAACCGTTTATTTGCCTATGATCTTCAATATGTATATTTAAAAAAGACATAGTTGAAATTAAGGTCAGATTAAAAGCAGGAATCTAAGTGAATGGAGGAAAAATCATAAATTATTATATGGCAATTCTTGCGGAGAAAAAAGATCTGACGAGAATGCTGAACTGTATGGACAAAACTGAAAAAATACAACCTGTTAAGAAAATCAAGGCTACGGCGCGTGGAAGAAATCAAAAAGACAGTACCACCGTTATACGTGGGCAGCAAAAACTCACCCAAGTGGAAGAATTCTTTTATCTGCAAAGCAGGGTCACCGGTGATGGTAGAAGCAAGGGAGACATTTTGAGCAGGATTGCCCAAGCAAAGAAGAAATTCTACCATAAGAGAAACCTGCAGACATCTGGGAAGCAAAAAAGTCATTCTACCAGAAGAGGAGTCTGCTGACAGCTGGTAACTCTAACCTGGAAGTTAGGAAGCACTTTATTAAAACATATACATATTTGGATCATGCTGTGATATGATAGTGAAGCCGGGAGAATAACAGTAGCAGAGCATAGGAGATTGGAAGCAATGGAGAAGTGTTGTTACCGGAGAATGGTGATGATTTAATGGACGGAGAGATTAATTAACGAAGAAGCCCTTCGAAGAGCTGGAGAGAATATAAGCGTAATTAAAACTCAGCGAAGAAGGAGAGACAAACTTATTGGACACATTTTGTGACTCAGCAGCCTAGTGAAAACAATATTGCAAGGAAAAATAAACAGGAAAATTATAGAGGAAGACCATGAATGGAATACATTAAGCAAATCATGAAGGACGTTAAAATAAATGATTTAGTAGGAATGAAGTGGATGGCAGAGAAGAGTGGAATGGAGAGCTGCTGCATACCATTATTCGGATTGATGACTACTGTGAATGATAATGGAGCAGTCGATAAGGTAATAAAACATATTAGCCATGGCAATGGGATCAGTTCTTCTTCAACACTAGAAGGACCGGGGTTGTATGGCTACCTAGAAGGACCATTACCCGTCATTTTGACGGGTAGTAATTATTTTAAATATTTCTTCGTTTATATTAAAATAAATTGATGACTTCATTAAATGTAACCTTTTTCTTTGTTTATCAATACAAATGAGTAATTTTTTACAAATAATTTCGAGGAAGAAACACTGCTCCCGTAAGCCTTGCGAAACCTACTGACGCCACACTCATATATGCGCTGTAAGGCCACCCACGCACGATATAATCCTTCTCTGCCTTTTCTTTCCTTAACTAAAACATCAAAAACTAAACTAAGTTTCTTTAGCTAAAAAATCAAAAAGGCCAGACGTAATATAGTGTAGTGATTTCCTGAATAAAACATGCGTTACAGTTACAAATAAAATAGAAACTCCTAACCCGTCATTTTGACGGGTGTGGGTCTTTTAAGGTAGACAGATGGTATAACTCCATTTCTATGTGAAAAACTTAAATTATATTTTAACAGAATACGTACCATACAAAATAAATAAGAGTCAGAAAAAATTAAGACGACAGAAAAAAAATTGTAGGCAATATGATTAAGTAAGTAGAGGTTACCCGTCAAAATGACGGGTCTGGTCCTTCTAGTGTTAAATAGATTCATGATGAACAACTATACTTAACTTTGTACTATTTTCACACTTTATAAGTGTGAAAATAGCTCAACGATATAATTGTTTATGAACTTTTGAAATGTCCAAAACGTTACGCCTCTCGTTACTAATAATATTGATTTGATTAATTTCCTTGACATGAGAAAATGCCTTCTTGTTATATTTTCCATGCAAATTAAAATGTTATCCTAGCAAATAAAAATGCTGGCAATGACATGTATAAAACCTTTCGAAGAATGGCTGTAAAAAGACTCATGTGGTCAGCTAACTTAATAAGAACAGGCAACCATGAAGGCCCGGAGTTGAAATGTTCTGTTTACGTTAGCTGAGAGATGACATAGCTTTTTCGTATACTTGATTTTGAATTCAAGTTCGGGTTTGGTAAATTTCAGACTGCTGGTTGGTTGACGTGAGCGTGATCGACGGGAAAGTGTATTTACTTCGGTTTTAATGCCGAGAAAATATTTCACCAGAGGCTATAAAACCAGGCATGAATGCCAACTGACTGAGCATTGGACTTTGTTACAGATAAGTCAAAATCATTTTTACAAATAAACGTTAAAACGACACTTGGATAACGAAAAACTCTGAGCTATGTATTTTTTTAAAGAGTGGTCCTTCTCTGCGGAGCAACTATATTTCAGAGGTTTCTTAAATGACTTAAGATTTTTCTCTGTGACCAACTTCTTTTTCTTCCCTATTTTTCAGGCATCACTTGCAATTTAAAGAAGTGCTTTTTCAGGCCTCTTATATCTATCCCTTTCTTGTACCTTGTTCTCACCCATTTCATTAAGTTTCTTTATACTATGTACTTCCTTTTAGCTTTTTTAAGTAGTTTTCAACTTGTGATTTTTTAATTTTAATTTAACTATGCTTGTGTTCAAGTAGAGATTTTCGTTTGTAACAGAGTATGGTATTTCGAAAATCGATCGTAATATTTTCCTTTTAGTTATTTCCAATATTTCCATTTGCTTTTTATTTAGTAAACCAACCCACGTGGGTATGACTTGTAATGTTTCAATATTCATGTCGTAGATTAGTCTTCTAGCATTTTTAGAGGTTGCATTATTGTTCAGTATCGGGGAAAGTCCCGAACTTGCGCCGAACGCTTGTCCTGTTATATTATTAACATGTCCTTTGAAGTTTAGTTTACTATCTAGTCTTACGCCATGATAGTTGGATTTATCTTACCAGTCTATTGGTTGCACTTTGTTTCGCATACATTGCCTTCTTGGAGTCTCTGATTCTCTGTGCTTCGTAAATATTACCGCTTGTATCTTTTTGGTATTTAGCAGTAATCTCCATTTTTCATACCAGCGTACTATCTTGTCTATGTTTCTTTGTGCGTAATCCACAGCTAGTTTCGTCTTTTTACTCCGCCACGAAATTGCCTCATCGTCAGCGTATAAAAATACCTTGGTGTGCCAGTATTCTTTGTCTCTCGGGAAGTCGGTAGTGAACAGGTTAAAAATTAGTGGGCAAAATATTGATCCTTGTGGCACTCCAGCAGTTATCTCTTTTTCATTACTTTTTTCCTCTCCCTATTTCACGAAGAATTCCCTTCCTTTTAAATACGAGTCCGTCCATCTAACCATCCACTTCGGTATACCAAATTCGTCCAATTTAAAAATGAAGCCGTTATGCCATACCTTGTCAAATGCCTTGGATACGTCAAGATAAACTCCCACCGCCCGCGCCTTCTCCTTCCTGTTGAATGCGTCAGAGATGAAATCAACTACACTATGAAATTGGTGCGTCGTGGAGTGTAGTTTTCTGAATCCATACTGCTCCTCCGGCAATATGTCGTTAGTTTCTACGTATTCTGAAATGAACGGCACCACCGCCCTTTCCAAGAGTTTTCCGTAATTATAAAGAAGAGACAATGGCCTCATATCATCTGGCTTGAGCGTCTTCCCTCCTTTTTTAGGGATGCACTTTATCATAGTTCTTTTCCATACCTTAGGAAAGCACCCTGTTTGCATTGATTTTTTCACTATTTCTAGTATATACTCCCCCGCTTCAACAGGGATTTTTTGAATTGCCTCATTTGGTATTTCATCCTCTCCCGGTGATTTTCTATTTAGCAGATTCTTAATTATATTTGTAAATTGTGCTAAGTTCATTTTTGGTATTTCCTCTTCTCTAATTTCATGCTCCTACGTGTCTTTGTCTATTTCTATTTTTGAAGATAATATGCTCGCCTTGTTTACTGTGAACAACTTGTCCACGTTTTTGGCCATTCTATTAGCTTTATCCTTGGGCCGATAATACCTTTCGTCTCCGCTCACTATCGCACGGTCACGAGGTGGTATTTTCTTCATGGATTTCGCAAGCTTCCACAGCGAGCCGTCAATAGTATTCATCGATGCAAGTTGGTCATTCCACCTTTCCTCCCTTAATATTTTAACTGCTGATTTACTTTTTTATGAAGTTCTTTAACCTTATTTTGGATAGTCGATGTTCCCATTAGTTTATATTTCTTTCGTAAATAGTTTCATTCTTTAATATTTTCCTTTATCTCGTCATTTAACTTTATTTCATCTGCCGATCTTTTCTTTTTCTTGGGAATGGCGAATTGCATGCCCCTTTTTATTGCCTTTACTGTTATTTCTGCCATTTCGTCAATGCTTTCGTTATTATTTGGAGAGTTTTTACTGTCTAGTATGGAGCTGCCTACTGTTTGTCTAAATAGATCCCAGTCGGAAAAGCCATAGTAATATCGTTTCCGTTGATCTGGTATCAATATGGGTAATACTCCAATATATATCAAGACAGGATAGTGATCACTACTAAGTTCATTAACGGTATAGGCTTTCACCGGCCTTCTGACTCCCTTTGTTACTGCCAGGTCAATTACACTATTTCCACACATTCGCGTCGGCTCCTTCGGTGCTAATATCTTCAATCTGACGTTCGTCCAGTTGTAAAATTTACGTCCATTGGCATTTTCGCTCGGATAATTCCAGTGTATGTGTTTTGCATTAAAATCTCCACCTACAGTCGTAGGTGCATTATCATTCATTAATTGATCAAATTCAGTCTCTTGGAATTTAGCAAGTGGAGGCAGATAGCAGGATAAAATATTAATTTCTCCTATCTCTGTTCTATTTTAATGCCGACTGCATCTAGGTTTGTCATTATTTTCAGTTGAATGTCGTCTTTCGAGATATTATCTTTCGTCAATATAACCCCTCCGCCACTGGCCTTTTTTCCATTATATCTTTTTCTGTCTTTCCTCGTGACCCTGTATCCCGGCACTTCCCATGCTTTTTCTTCCCTAAAGTGTGTCTCTGATATGAGGCATACGTCTGCCGAGTATTTATTCAGAAAATTTACAAGCTCCGGCGTCTTATTTTTAACGTCGCCATTTGCGTTCCAAAGCGACATGACCAAGTATTTGTTTTTGTTAGCTTTATCCGTCATGAACGGTAGATTTCAAAAGCATGCCAGTAATTTGAGACATCAGTTGCTGAAATATCTGCATCTGTTGTTGCATCATGTCTCCTAACATTTTGATGGCGTTCAGTATATTATTCATTCCACCGTTTAACCCATTCCCATCTCTATTCTCCTGCGAAGTGTTTGCGGAGTCATGCCTTTGCGAGTTGCTCTCGACCTTTCCTCTCTCCTCATTTTCATTTTCTCGCTGAGTATTGGTTTGCCTGTTGCTGTTTTGTTTTTTTTTGCCGGTCTTCCTTTGACCCAACACTAGCCGTTTCCCTTTCTTTCTGTCTCATTGTCCAGACGTTTGTTTTCGGCGGAGGGGCTGGACAAGTATTCTCCGCGTTGTTTTTATTTGGCACGTTATTTTCTTTCTTTGGCTTCTTTTTTTTCTCCATTGTGTCCATATGTATTTTGAATGTCTCGCAATCCGCGGAGTTCGCTTCGTGCGGGCCTCCGCAATTGCAGCATTTTACCGGATCTTCTCGTGGGCAGTTTAGTCCCTCATATTCCCCTGCGCATCTGTAACACCTTGCTAATGCTCGGCAGTACCTCGATCCGTCTCCATATCTGCTACATATATAGCAGCGCTGTGGTCTCTTGTACTCATACTCAATTATTTTTATTGATTGACTGCCTATGTATTTTGTTCTTTCGATAATTTTTTGATCGAAATCCTTGCCTCTTTGCACAGTTATGACATCAATTTCCTTTCTGTTTCTCGATATTGTTTTAACCGCAACAAAATTTTTTTGCGCCGACCAGTTCTTCCCTTATAAATTCATATTATCTTCCTTCGTCCATTCCGTGAATTACATATTGAACTACTCCTTCTCCTTTCGCAGGCCATATGTGGTTTTACGCCTCATTCTCTTCGAGGAATTTCTTGATTTTCACATAGTCCTTTTTTTTTAATTGCAGTCTCGAGCCTTCCAATGTTTTCTTTATCGTGAAAGATTTGTCCTTCACCATGACCCTCATTTTTTTAATCAGCCCTGTAATATTTAGAATGTTATATATTATGATGGACGGTGGCCATTACGATCTAGGTGTCTTATCGGATTTCGTAAGTCCATTCGTCATTTCTTGCGTGGCGTCTTCTTGATCTGTGACGTCAATAAGAGGGGAAAAGGAGTTTTTAGTTTCAAATGTCTTACCTTGCGGCGAGACATTCAACCTCCTTTTTTTACGTCTCGTCTGTTCTATGGTCTCGAAGAGCAAGGAAGTTTCTTCCTTCCCTTCGTCATTCTCTCGTCCTTCTACCAGAACAACATTCCTGGCAGACTGCCTCTCCTTCCGTACTGCTTTTCCCTTGGATATTACGTCAAAAGTGGAGTGCCTCGGCAGGGCGTTCATCAAGCTTTCCCCGTTGTCTTCAACTTCTTTTGTCTTCTTTTGGGCCTTCGCGTCGTTGCCATCATGAAATAAAATGTCATGAATATTTTGCGGTAGTTCTGCACGCCTTTTGTAATTTTCTTCCCCTTTCAGTCGTGGATTATGCCGCTTCATATACACATTTTTCGTCGCTGGTGGTGGCGAGTGGAGCAGAGCCATTATTTGAGAGGGAGCCTTCCCTACTCTCTGTACCTATGGGGGGGAACTGTAAGGGGCCTCCGTAGGCAATCCCACCGATCCATCTGACAAGCAGAACGGACACAGTGGACCTTACCCAGGCCCCTCCATATCCTACCACCTATTCCCTACAGAGGATCGTCCAGTTCCCCTGGAAGCGCTTTTTTTTAAATGGAATGTAAATTCCAATTATATATAAAATTTTAGTTGTATAATCATCGTAGTCAGTTGACATCGTAGTTTAAAAAATTGAGAAAAAATCATACTCCCTTTCATGAATGTATTTGAAGCGGAAGAGGTACGAAGAGATCGAAGTGAAAACTGCTATGGAGTATGTACGTATTTAGCTCCTTCATAACATTATTTTGTAAGCAGTTCTGGAAACGATATACTGTCTGCTAGCCAAGTATTTTGCATATAACCACGTGAATGATCTGCACCTGTTTATTTAGCTAATTTTCAGGATATGACACTAGTGTGCACGGGTTATTACGGTTTTAGGGAAAAAAGTAGATTTAAAAATCTCTAACTAATAACTTAAGCAGATTAGTATCCATGTATTTATAAAGAAATCGTTTTCTTGATGCCTTTACACCGAATATTATTTGTTTCCACGAAAGGACATCGTTATCAACAGCTTCATTTTTATGCTGCAAAAAGAATACTACCAGTAATTTGCTTCACCTAAGTCTATGCTATATTCAATAACCCAATGAGCTTAACTGCAAAAGCCTAATTGATCCTATTGCGTTCAAAAATGAGAATTTAAACATGGGATTAGAATAAGGAGTTTCAGAAATTAGGGCACATCCCCTCGGACTTTGACCATGGTGTGCCTCTGGAGCCCGTTGCGTGGCTCAAGGCCATATAAAGAGAGGATTGGTGAGGGTTTGCGGCTGGAGGGTACCCTATGGAGGAGAATATGTGGGTGACAGAAGGCTAAGGGGGGGCTAGCTTAGTCATCAGGTCTCTCATGGGGTGGAATCGCCTCCGAAAATCCTCGTTTTCCTCCGATGCCCACCTGGCTGAGCTCGCCATTGGCTTAAGTGATCCCGGCGCAAGAAATTCGTTCTTTGGAGCTCTTTCTCCTTTAGAACCGCTCTCAAGTGCCCCCAGTGTATACGGCGACATTGATAGGAGGGTGCCTCGGCATTTAATGGAACCATCTGCAGCCACCTTGGGCCACTAGTTCTCTTTTGCGACCGGATTCAATGGCATCGACCTCAAAACTTCACAATGCGTTACACCAACGGTTAAGTAGGTGGCTCAACATACGCTTGATATCTCAGCTCCTCCACGACTAAAAAGGGAGAATGAATTGCCAGTCGTTCTAAACCAACATTTTTTTTAAGAAACTGAAAAGGACCTACTAACAGCTTAGCTCGGACTTGGATAAAGTTATGAAGTAAGATTTCAAATTAAGGAATGAGAGTGTGTTCATTGATATTAGGGTATACATGGACATTCATTTCCAATCATGATTGTATCTACATAATCTAAGAAATGGATGACATTTTGTTAAATTCTAAATTTATTCTGTTAATATAAAATTTTATTCTGTTGATTCACGAAATGTTGAACGGCGACAAATGGAAAAAAATTAAACACACTTTAAAAAGTTTCGTGAATGTCAATTATGACTTAGGATATCCCATTCTATGCTGAGAATGCACTTATTATACTGCTTTGGAAAAATTGTATTTTATCCGTCATGCAGCGGGCATTTATTCAGAGATCGAGGAAGAAGATCGTTAGTTTGGATGTTGGAATTAATTTACCCTGAAATTTTAATTATCCAACTACTAGATCGCAATTACTTCATTAAAAGCGCACATATAACTTCCATTGTTAATTTCATACTCAGTTTATCAAGTACCCTGATTGGAGATGAACAATATATATAACATATATTTTTTATATTTTGTATATATATAAAATACATAATAAAGAAAATATATAAAATATTAATGCCAAACGAAGAGGATACATCGCCATTTATAAGAACCAATACGCAGCGTGATAATTAACGGAACATATATAAACCAATCATAGGAATGGAGTAATCCATAGATTGATTGTCTATTATCAATCCTACCAGATTAAAATTAATCTTAGATCCCGGAAAATCTTCATTGCAGTATTGTCACATTTGGTTTTCATCATAAGTCATGAAATTTGAGATTGCCATGAGTATCACCTCATGAATCCATTAAGCTCTCTTCATAGCATAGGCTAGATATTTGTTGTAAAACCAACATAATACCTTCGAGGAGTATATCCAATACAATATTATAGCATGTGTATTGCATGACGCAGTAACAAAATCGAGGTATATCCTTTTCACCATATTAACTGACTACATTGCTATTCTATCCTTGTAGCGATAAAATGAAAAATATTTGGGGACACAGATGCCAATTAATTTACCCTGGCCTGCCAGACGCGTAAAAGGCATCACCAGGATAGCCTTTTTTGAGATGGTGCGTGATCAGGGTTAGAAATGCTTCGATGACCGACTTCCAGCATAAAGCTGACCTACTTAGAAAGCAAAGAGTAAAACTCCGGTGATAATTTAGTCAACACTATGACATTATCAATTATAGGTCAGCAATATCGTTGCCGGAAATACACTTTGATAAATAGCGGAAAGTGTTTATCACCCTTTGCCATACGAATTCCACCCGTTCAATGAAAAAATAGCAAAAATGAGTCACTTCAACTACTCTGAAAGTAGTATTTGCCTCAGAAAATGTTTTTGGCACACCAGTTCCTTAAGAATTCAAAAAAAGCAAACACCATTTTGATTCCCCGTCAACCCAAAAGTGTGAAAGCCTAACGTTACCGTTTACTTTCCGAGAAATGACTGCTGCGGAAAAGTTTTCTTTTCAACTACTGCGCTGTTGAGAAATTTCGGAGATCATCTTCATTCATCCCCTGATTCCCACCCTACCATTCGGAACGCTTGCTTCATGTTTTCCAATTCTCATGCATGACAACTATTTCGACCTATTTCTGCAAATCCCACACCAACGTTGACACTCTTGTCTTACGCTTCTCTTACATCATTTCTCTTGTGACTTTAGGATTGGATTTTTCAAGACGAATTCCCAGACATTTTTCAAAAGGACTTCTTTGACGTTGACAGAGGATGGAATTCTTCTCTTGAATCTTCCTCTTGGGATTTTGTATTTTTATCTGATTTTTTGGCGCGGCCACAGTGAAGAGAAGTGGGAATCGAGGAGACGGCAGAGTGATGTTTAGTGCTATTACCTAAGGACATGAGGGTGGCGAAGACTACTCTTGTATAAAAAAATGCAGATTATTAAGGCTTAAGCCGCGAACTAATTTTAACTGTGAAGCAGATTCAGGTTTTGTAAGGTCTTTTTAAACATGTACGTTTATATTAAAATTTCCTAGATGAAATGTTAAACCAATAATTGATTTTAAGGAAAAAAGAACGAATAATTCAACTAATTTAATAATAAAAACAATTTATAAACTTAATTTATCTGTTGTTATTACCAGAATAAGAACTAGGATATTACAATTTTCCACAGATAAAGTTTTTATCGACCCGGGTTTCGATGCACTGTATCATCATCACCATCACCTGATGATGATGCAATGCATCGAAACCCGGGTCGATTAAAATTTTATCTGTGGACAATTGTAATATCCTAGTTCTTATTATGTTCGTATTCCACAACATCTCGCCTGATTCCTCCCTTTTTGTTTTTTCCCAGTATATTTATGTGTCCTATTCCTTGTTTTTATCCATGTTTTATACCATTTAATGATCTTTTTATATGTTTCAGTAAAAGACGAGGTGATGTGTGGTGAATTGGAATATGCTGAGTGACCACCTATTGTTTTCAATTGGCATTAACTACACCCTCGGTTATAACGCTGCTGTTTTTATCTTCATCTAAATGTATCGGAGATGAATTTAAAGTGAAAAATTAAACTTCCACGGTTGCATGTATAATGAACGCGTTATGTGGCGTTCATGCTTGAATATTAATCATTCGCCTTGACCGGGATTCGAACCCGGATCCCTCGATTTCCGGGTTCAAATCCCGGTCAAGGCGAATGATTTTTCCTCTGTGGAATATCGCACTTATGTGCACTTGCGGGTGACTCCGTAAAGATTACTACCGTGGCTAGTCCCGGTTTCCTCAAAATTTGAATATTAAGTTATGAAAATGACTTAGTACTTAAAAATCACAGCTATATTAGTTGAAAACACAACTTAGATCATTTCCTACAAAGGAAATTATTTTGCTAAGTCCAATGAAAAAATCCAATGAAAAACAAGTTTTTTCCATTAAATCATTTTAACATAGGTATCACCAATATCTAAACTAGCAAAAAGTAATAAAAATAACTATGCGTAGTATATCCCAGAGTTGTTCATTAAAACAACCGACCGAGGTTTCAACGTCTAACCGTCATTATCCAGGTTCACAAAGATAAAAAAGTGTGGATTATACTTAAGTATTGTTATTTTCACTATGGACATTTTCCACAAAGTGACACCTTAAGAAATATCTTCAATTAGCAAAATGTTTATCCTGCGCATTCTCGGACAGGTACCAAAAATGTGTAGAAATGTGACGTGGGAAAACTCCAGTCTCATTATTATAAAATTATAAAATTAAAATTATCAGTGAAGTAAAGTTGTAAATATTACTGGAAATGGCAAAAGCATTTACTAATATGACATAGGATTTGGTGAATTTTCGGCCAATTAATGTAGTGAAATTCACCGAGGACAGCCCCGAGGGCGTTCATCAACAGCCCTGAGAACGATGGAAAAGTATTCCATCGAAACGACGGCGAAGATGGAGATATAGATTCTGACCCTGTCGGAAGCCCATGAGTATTTCACTGCATTTACAAATATGGTATGTGCATGGTACTTTATATGTATATACGCAAGACAATTGTTCATTGCATCTAAATTGGAAGTTGAAGACAAATAAAATCGCGCAAAATGCATCCAAAACGTGTTTACTTGCATGCCGGCTTCGTCATATCCATCTAAAAAGACAAGAGTACCTGTGAAAATAAGGACCAAAAACTCGTGGTAGCGTCAGTGAACGCTTGAGTGGCATCCATATTTACTGACCTTGCCCCAGAACCAATTCTTCTCCGACGCAACAAATCGACTACTTTGGTAACAATCGCCCAGCTCTTGTAGCAAATGCAGTCTTCAAAAAATCATTTCGCAGGCGTATAACAGAGTGCGTTGTGTGTTTATTTTTACAATGAGTAGCTATTTTTTATCAACCATCTGTAAGGGCTCGGAATGCATCGGAAGAACTTGATGTAAAAAAAAGAATTATAGTGAACATTGGACGGAAAAGGGGTTAGAACGAAGGAAGCATGAGATGCTGCACGGGGAGCTTGTTGGAACGAAACAGTTGAATGCGGAAGCGACGAGCGAAACGGCGTATCGGGCTGGAGGGAGCAAGGTATAAGAAAAAAACATAAGAAGCGCCTGGGGGCGCCGGACTGTTGAGGCGACGTGTTGATAGTGAATAATATTTGCGAAATGTGGGGAAGAGGAAGATTGATGCGCCGGCATGAAAAAAAGATTCGGGGATCCGAAAAAGGGATCGAAAAGCGAAATGAAAGCCACGGAAACAGGAGGAAAAAATGCATAAAATGGGCGGACGGCAGAATTGTGAAGAAAATGGGTCGCCACGTTGAATGTGGGTAGTTTTGGTCGTTGAAAACGGTGAGTGCATGGGAGCTGGCAGGTAAGGGATAGGAAGGGAAAAAATTGGGTTTATCACAGAAAGAAAGAAAGGGGGATTTGGTGACGCGTTAATGGTTTGATAACTTTCATAGTGCTTGTTTAAGAGGCCCCAAAGAGCATTTTATGATGAACAAACTGTCGCTTTCGTATAAACAAGAAGTGTGAGGAGAGCAAATTTTAAAATGAGAGACTGAGCATGTTTATTCTTTATCACAGGTTTGTGCGCAAAGCAATATTTTCAGCTGCTTGATATTCAGTATCCCAGATTATTATCGTCTGAGTAACTTGCTTTTATTCACTTCAACTTAGAAAGGTCAAACCAAATTATATACTGTTCAAATATGCTATTGTTAGAACTTCATTGAACAATAAGTTCACATATGTAAAAAATATATTATCCACGACAACTCAAATATGAGAATCCTCCACTAAGTAATATATAATTCCATGAATGTTATTCCTTGACTTCATTCAGCGGAAGAACTCCAAATTATTCTGAATTAAAGTGAATTCATAGCATTTAATATTATGTATAATTTTGCATGAATAAGTGCATTTATTACTTGTGAATGGTTTCAACATATAATGCCATTATCAAGGTCTGTGTACATTATATGTCAGACAGGGTTCGGCGAAAATAAAAAAAATATATTTTATAGAAAGTGTTGAATCCTTTCATGTGATTCAGTTCCAAAAGGTAGATCCTGAAACACTAAGTGAAACTATAGCTCTGGCTGGCATATCCTGGCTATCATAGAACAACGCTAGCATCGTGATTACGGGAACCCTTTTCTGTCATATACTTCCCGCGCCTGAACTTATGATGGATGTATTTGAGGATATGCCTCCATCCTCTCTTCCAATTCCTTTCATCTCCTGAAAAGGTGCTCACTATGAATGATCTCATGGATTTTTGTCGGCCGCTCATTCCTGACGCAGTTCTGATTCAATATCGCACGGGGAGTTGGCTTATCGCGGAGGAGAAATCTCGTCAAAAATGCCCTTCTATTCCTCCGTAAGACGTCTCGACGCTCATGCGTCATTCATGAATGCTTGATGGTATCCCGTTTCAATATTCTACGAGAAAAGTCATAGTGTAGCGGGCTGCCTTTTATATGACATCTCAATAATTTTCTTATTCCTCACATAATGATCCATATGCATCATAAAAAACCAGAGCAATTTACTTTCTCATATCTCCAATGGAATTGCTAAAGAGCATCTGAGCTTTGAGCAAAGTATTCATTTTTTTATTTTGATTTAACCTTTGAACTATTGAAAGAGGATTGAGCTCTGGATTTTAATCCCATTCTATTGGCAGGGTTATAGGTTGAGTTCCAACGTATTTTGATTAGCCTCAAATATTAAAATTTTTGACGACAAATTCCAGTGCCTAAATACATGTTAATTCCCATAAGCCCTAAATACATGTAAATAGGCTTTGCGCCCACTTACACAAATAAGGAAACCTATCTTTATTATTTGTAATTACCATAAAACGTTAAATTACTGATGAATGATGAAGTATTAATTAAAAGGATTGGTAAAAATTGCACGGACTTGAGAGTGAATATAAATTCAGGATATAAAAACGATATTATGTCTCATTATTCCACGTTGCTTTTTTTGTTCTATGAAAATCAACTATCAACATCAAATTGACGGCAATTACCGAATCAAACACTCAGTGTGCAAATTCTCTAGGTAGAATTCTTTTAAAGATAAAAGCCATTCCATTCAACTTTTGTAAACAGGTGTTTGAAAATTGTTTAAAGTTTCATCTGAAATGCTCTTTTCAGTGAAATGCATCCGATACTTCAGTTCTAGCAGGGACTACAAGCGATTCGATTGCTACAGCACTAGTGACAGCTTACTACTATCCCTAGACTATGAGGGAGATTGGAGTAGAGATATGAAAATCACCCTCTACGATACCATCTCTACGTTTACCAATCGATCTCAGATCGGTCTGAGTTCAGACCGATCTGAAATTTCAGCAGCGAGCTGACTCAGATCACCTGGTTAACCAACACGGTCTGAAAATATCGATGTTGAACTATAGAATTCAGTAGTTTGAATCATTTTAGGATTTCTTGCGTATTTCAGCCGCACACCTCTCTCTTTTCCCTTCTTACAACAAGTCACGCCGTAAATGATATCGATTATATTTTGTTTACCATCGGTAACCAAAAGAATAACGATGAGCGCCACGCTCCGACCTCTTCGGATCGATCTGAGATCTCAGACCGGCTAGGGAAAGCGGGCTGACTCGGCTCGCATCTCAGATCGATCTGGTCAGCCCGTTCCGTTTACCATACTGAGCTGAGCCGGTCAGATCGATCTGAGATCGATTTGTAAACGTAGTGCATGATCTGTAACACCAGTCTGAAAAAAAAACAGGCGAAGTCCCAAATATGAGGATTTGTAAGTCCGCGACCGACTAGCACTACAAGAAAGATTCTTCCCATGGAAAAAGGCCAGCAACGACAATTGGACTCCCGAAATGCTATTGTCAAGGAAACAATCCCTTACACTAACAGAGGGAAGTAGATCCATTAAGATATATATATATAACCAGTAATTCAGGTTACTTTAGATATTGCGAATGAAAACTCTCGTAGAAGAAAAAGTTCTTATTTATTCTTATCAGGAATTCAATAACTGCAGGAATAGCTATGAAATATTCATTAAATAGTTTTTTGTCATTTTTTTGACTTTGACGTATTGACAATTGATGTTATAGAAAATAGCTCAATATACGGATTAGGCTGGCTTCCGTAGGGGTAATGATAAATAGATGGGTTCCATTGTAAATTCTATTAATTGCTGTCTGAAAATCTTTTCATGGCCAATGCATCGTTTAACTAACTGGATTTGATTGCTTGTTGATTTTTTCAACGACTATGATGAACAATTATTAACTTATCCCTATTTACAAACTATTTTATTTACCAACCAAGTTCTCATAACCAAAGTAATGCATCAGCAGTATGATTATGCCAGTGCTGGGTAAATATTAGGTTAAGGTTGAATAGGTAAAAATAATGTAGGAGGGGAACATGAGTCAAATGCCTCACGAGTTTTCGCCTCACGAGTTAAACAATGAGAAGAAAAGAGCCATTTACGTCAACAGAGCACTAAAACAGACTTGATGCATACGGTAAACAATGACAAAACACCAAAGTCATGCGTCAACGGAGGACCAAACAGGTAGTAAGAACTGATAAAAAATACCGGATTTATGCCACGCAACTAAAAGTCAAAACAACTGGATAAAATACACGCTGCTGAGTTCTTAGGAGAAGTGAATGAGAATAACATACATGGTTTAAACAGAGGGGAGTTTCTGCATAGCATTTCAAAATTTCATACTGTTCTTATATATCCAACACTTAGTTAACTACATTTGAACACCCAGTGACAGAAGTATTTTCTCGACATTTGACTAATGCTTCCCTCCTTTATTTGAAACTATTACACCTTATCTTCAAATTTCCAAACCTTCCCAAATTCTCCTCTCTCTGCGTATAGGCATTTACGGACTCACCATTGCTTATGAATCACCTTGAAAATAGCACTTAAGTGCAGAAACCTTTGTCGGCAAAAAGAAAAGAGAAAGGCAGTACTTATTCACGAATTGTTCGTCATGAATGCAAGATTTTCAATAAGTTAATATTTTCCTCGAGTTATTTCTTGGATTTTTCATCTTGAGCTCTAGAGAGGGTGAGTTTTGGGACTCACAGATGGAGTGTAAGACAATTTTTACAGTATGAAATATTAACTTCTCTTGAATTTCTCATGAGAAATATGTAAATGCTCAGTGAGTGAAACGTTATTCAATAATGTAAAGTCATTCTGTTGTTTCAAATTTTACAAAACAGCAGAGCATCAGTATATATTCCCTGGGTTTCTGCACTTAGCAATCATCTTAAAGTAGAAAATAGTAGTAAGTAATCTTTACCTCATACATGTTCAGTTAAACTGAGGATGCGAGATGAGCTGATTTGCTTTCCCCGTGAATTATCTTATCCCGCAGCTCTTCCGAGCTACTGCAATATATCATTGAATGATGAGACCTGGACGACTTAGGGAAAATTGATTTATGTGACCAGCAGGCGTGAAATACTCAGATTATCTAGCTGAAAGTAGGAGAGATTATTTTCAGAATTCAATAATAAGGATGTGGTTGATATAACTGGATCGAATTCAAGCAATAGGTAGTATGCTACATGAGGTGGCGATCGAAAAATGATGCCATTTACACAAGAATTGTTGGACAGGTTGTTAAGGAAAGCATTTCATTAGATTGGTGCATCTGTGATGATAACCCAGAGACGGCATTAGCCTTTAGTTTACAAAATCCTCCAAGGATACCAATATTAAAAACTCACATGACAGAGAAATTACCACGCGTTGAAGTGCTCTCCGCAAGGCACAGAAGCAGGGGTCGGGATACTCTGCTCTAGCTGTCATACTAAGTCCATCCCGCAGGAATGGCCAAGGATAAAGAAACGTGCTGTGCTGGCTCGGAGTTATCTTAAGACCGCATTATCAACATTATATCGTCTACAACCAACAGTCGACACCATTGAAAACGGTAAAAAAATCGTTCATAATTTCAAAGAAATCATGTTCTTGTTCAAATGAAGTCAAAATCTTTCAGTACTCAAAATTTCATCTTTCGAATCCCACATGCCAAATTTTCCGAATTTCTCTTGCTTACATGTTTCCAATTTTAATAGGCATAACTTTGCGAGGCAGTCCAACTGAATCACTGCCTTGATTGCAGTGAATTACCAATGCTTTAATTCTATTTATAGTGGATTATTTTCCAAATGAAATCTTCTATAAAATTTATTTTTAAATTTCTTAGTTAAGTTTTCTTAGTCACGGACGAAATCTGTAGTCGTGGAATACATTCAGTAAACTTATACTTCATCTTGCTTTTTGCGTTTTCAATTTAAAAATGAATTATGCTAACCTTGAAATTTGAAATATAGTTAAAATTGTCCATGGAAAATAAATGATAAATTTCTAAGTGTGTAAATGTCAATGAGTAGATAAACGAGACAAGTCATCAGAAAGCAATTCGAGTCAGCAAAAATTGAATGCTGTCGTTTTATGACTCCATTTTCAAGCATATCTAAATAAAAAACAACTCTATCGGACATATTTTGAGGCGCAAAGTTCTTGTAAAGAAGCTCTTCTTCTATTATCTTGGAGTGATCAGTTGAGGAAAAAAACTACAGAGGTAGGCCCAGGCTGTCCTATGTGGAGCAGATTGTGGAGGAGCTAGGTTGTCGTTCATATGCAGAGTTTGAGAGGCTGGCTCATGACCAAAAATATGGAGGACTACTGCAAGTCAATCCTAGAATCGTGGCCAAGAGAGAGAGATCAAGCATCTACCTATCTACCGTCGTCAAAAAAGTAGTGTTATATTCTGGGATATTTATTCTTGATTTACCGTATGGTCATACTATATTTCTAATATTAATAATTCCAATGATCATTTCACATTTAAAGTTAGGTATTTCGTGAGATTACTATAAATGTTTAGATGTAAACAAATAAACCCATCGTGTTTTCTATTAAAAAACTTTTTTCACACGGCATGATAGTTTAAAATTGATCTGGGACTCGCAAGTCATCTTCATTTGACGAACAACTGTTTTGGTAACGCATATAAAAAATATACCCCTTTGGAAACAGCTCTGTTTTCTGAGCTTAGGTAAACACAGTTTGAAGCTCTATCATCGTAGAGCAATTGCTCATTACATCTGTCGAGTTCACGAACGCTCACTCGTGAAGTGCATTCCAGAAATGGACTCCGCGAGAAGACGTGAACCATCAAACATTCCAACTAGCGTTTTTTCCTTCATTTCCACTCGTTTCAAGGGAAACGTAACCTACCTGTACGCACGACTCATCTTAAAAATCGATACGAATCCTTCGGGGTAATTAGAGGAACGGTAAAGTTTTCCCATTCCCAGAAAAGGAAGTTCCAACAGGCTGGGAAAGATTGATCACCGATCAAAATGGGAAGGATGGCCCAAAAAGTCCTGCGTCGGCCTAAACTCTTGTGTGGACGGAATAAGGAAGGTGAATAGGAGGAGGAGGAGGACGGGAATAAAGGGCCTGGCGTGGTAATCTACCCCTTCGCCCGGACGCTAAAAGTGGAGGAGGTGGGATGAGGAGGGAGGTGGGTAGGTGGGCGGGAGGAGTAATTGAAGCCTGGGAGGCAGAGAGAGCCCACTAAAGATCCTCCCTCCTGGGCGTGTGCTTGCCTGCGAATGACCGAAAGGGACAACGATGTGCCTGGCCACACGATCCAGAAAAATTTAGGAAACCACATCCCCCAAAACATTGAAATAGGGAAGGGTCCTTCCCTCGTCCTCCCCTCCAAATTCCCCTTATTCCCGCTTCCTGCCATTTTACCGATCTCTAAAATTTCGCTTCTTCTCATCCCACCAATATCCTTCCTTTCCACCGCTAGAGAGGAATATTGGCTTCCTTACCAACCCATTCCCTCCTGGATATCCACGACGAAGCACGTAATCCATCGGTACACAAATCTTTTTCCCCATCAGAGATCACTTGAAAGTATAATATCAGCTCGCGGCTCTTCTTGAATCACACGCATCCTTACAAAATTGTTTAAAAGTGGTACGATTCCAATCCCTTTTCGCCACGTCTCAACGATAATAACCCAAGGATAAGGCCGACTTAACCTAGATCATAATCGGCTGAAAATGAGAGACATTCGGATTAGAGTAATATAAGCTTCTGAAAACGTTTAAAAGATGCCTAGATTCAAGTGATATGGGTTTCTACAATATTTAGAATGATTATTCTTTTGTAAAGTTGGAGTGTGAAGAAAACAGCCAAAACGTTTTTTTTAATCCGAATGGAGGTATGCTGCAAGCGTTTACCAAACTGCCAGGAGGATTATTTTACATCGGGTTAATTTTGGATAAAAATAATTTTTGCATAAAGAAAATTAAAGTTTCATCATAAGTTTTTTGAGATTGTGATTCTTCAGATTTACTGTGAACGGAAGAGCATGATGAGAATGATTTCTCTAAGATGGAGTTCTAATGGTGCTAAATTGTCTCATGTCTTTTTTTTGAACGGTTTTTTCTCTATTACCCAGGAGATCTTTGATCAATTTAAATACTAGTGAAAATTAACTTTGGATCTTAGAATAGGATTATTATTTGACCACAAAAAAGAATATTTTCGTTTTAAAATGAAGCTACAATGGGTGCTTAACTCCTTCAATTGTCTTCCTTATGTACAGTCGAAAGCTATAAGTCTTCTTCGCTCTAGGCTTCTCTTCCGTATCTTCTTGTAAACACTTTCAACTCATTTTTTCAATAGCATTCAAACCCGCGGTTATAATGGAACCGAGAATTTCTTAATATCACAAAATGTTTTATGCCTTGTAATGATAAGCGGGAACTTTTAATTGGTGGCATTCATGAAAGGAAAATTAGCAAAATATATTGCTGTGACATTCAACCTGAATATCAAAGCAAAGGTGAGCTGATCGTAACGTTAACATGACAGAGATAAGACTTATTTTCAAGAACGTGTATCTCCAGGGCTGATAACACTGAAAATGAATTTTTTTGCCAAAAAGGTATTTTGAGAGACGATTTTATATCCGAGGATTGTTATCAACCTAATCAGAATTGCGATCCTAAGATTGCTTAATTGCAGCTTTCCCTTTACTTTCTTTCCTAAAAAAAATACTTTCTTTCGCCTCGGTGACTTTTTTATTCATCCATTCCTTATAGAGGAATGTAATTATTCCTTCGTTTTCTGTCAAGCATTTTTCTTACTTTGAATTTATAAAAAAATAATTGTAAGTAATGGCGCTTCAAATCCACCAAACACATTGTATGCAGCTTTTCGTCTCCATTGCTCAATTTGTTTGTCCAAATAATCTGCTTCATTTGCCTCAAATTCTAGACATTTGAAGCCTACAGATAGACATTTACAGTTTTAAATTCCGTTATTTTAAATGTGTCATGTTCAAATATTTTTACGACTTTTTTTGACACAAGTTATATCCTTCGATCAAATTAATATCCTCTGTAAAATGAGCGTAGTCTTTGCTTGAGCTATTCTTCAGTTTATATTCGCCGTGCATGTACTGATAAATCAATTAGGCATACTTCGAAATAATGATCGGTTTTACGCGATAAAATTTGTTTTTGTAATTCAAAGCTATTTTCATTTTTTCATCTCAATATACTGCAGGATTATATTTCTGCTCTAATGTATTTTTGCTTATGACATTTTTTTCGTGTTATGAATAATTCATTTACATAAATTAGTGCCTAGTAGATGAATGAGTAGCAACATATTTGGAAATATTTTAATTGCTTTAACGGAATGAAGCTTAGATATTTCTTAAACCTAATCAAATTTAGTTTAAACAAGGAATATCAACATTTTCCTGCTCATTTCACTTATCACAAACTTGACGATCTTTGATTTTTTGTTATATATATAAATATCGTGGCAACTATGAATGTCTGAACAGTAAAGCGAGTAGATCAGCAAAATAATCTCCACAGCTAAAGACCAAATGTTGAAAACCTCCTGTAAACATATGGTAACATTACCCTGAAAAAATTGAATAGTGATCATTCTTCATCGGGATTCCTGGTGTACCTATACATGCATAGAGGCGGTTGTTTGCGGCAGGGAAGACCAATATGAGTTTTTAAAAAATGAGCTTGTAAGTATGAGTTAGATCGAGAACTTTTAACGTGAAGTGTCAGGAAAACTTCTTCGATAAATGAATCGCTCATAGGTCGATCGGGAAAGCAACACGGTGGCGGATCCTGTCACGTAATCTGTGAACGCGCTTCACTGACAGCCATGATGTGATGAAATCCTTATGGGTACCCTCATAACCCTCCTTTCCTAACTTCCCGGAGACTACGCCCCTATCCTCCTCCCTCCCTTGCCCTCATCTCCCTCCGAAGGCCCCTTAAAACTCTTCCTCACTCTCTCCGAAAGGCACCTCAGGAATGGGAGCAGCCTCTCTCATGGCCGTAGAGGGAGGGTAGCAGGATCCTTATTTCTCTCTCGGCTCTTCCTCCTCACTTACCCCAGTCACTATATGTTACTCCTTTCACCCGCCAACGAAGATGGAAGGGGGAGGAGGAGGGGAGGGGGAGAAGTAGGGGGGGGGGAGGAGGAGATGGGTGCATTTGTGTGGGTGTGGGTCGGAGAGAAGAAGGAAGGAGAGTACGAAATTCACGAGACACCTCCGCGCCACCAAAATCCACCAAATCCTTTAACGCCTGTTCCCTTTCCCCGAGACGTCAGGGGAAGGGGGAAGGGAAGGCGATGCGCTCGGAAAAGCAAGTTTTTGCGAGCTCGCTATTCCCTTGTACCCTGGTGGGGTTAGGAAAAAAATAGGAACTATGGTCTTCTTCCCTTGCTCGTTTCAGTTGTGAGAGGACTCCATGTATATGTACAAAGCAGCTTGGAATGTAAGATGAACACACAACAAAACCATCTCCAGCAACAATTTTATTGTTCAGGATCATGATTTAGTTGCTCGACCAATTATTTAATTTGAGTACACTGACACCATGGCCGAGAGCAATTAAATAACTAGAGGAAAATGGAGTGTTTCGTTCCAAGCTATATATTATTCATGAAGCTATGCCTGGAACTGTAATCCCAAAATATTAACTGCAGGAAACCTAGGGGATGTGTTCCTAGGATCGAATTTTAACAAAAAACACACCACACTATACGCAGCAATGACTTTAGGCTCTAGGATCGTTAATTGCTTATGAAAAATTCACAGTTATGTGAGAATTTTTAAGTAAATAAAGTAAGCCAGTCATGCTATTAGTAATAGTCATTACATTAATAAAAACACTTAATAACCCTTAAAGGACCAAGGGAGGGCTAAAAAATGTCCACCACTTTCCATTTTTAATGTTTTAAGTAATTCTGCACGCAATACTATTTTAAAGTTTTTTACATTGTTAAGTATAGAATGCAAAATGTAACTGCATGTTATAGCATTTTGTACAGTTCTTTTTAGTATTATAATGTGAAGGGAAATAGGTGGTGGACACAAAATGACCCTCCCATGGTTCAACTTGTAACATTTTTTTAAACTTCATTGAATAGTATTTATGGACAAATAATTGATACGCAATATAGTTTATAGCTTATTTATTGTAAATTATATTTCAACTTTCGATTGAACTGAAACCAAGTCTCTCATTGCATTTAGGTAGATATATCTATGCAAAATAATTATTCAGTTAATAATAATTTGAGAAGTTCTTATGCTAATTTAAATTATATTCTATTTATTATTAGAAAAACTCCAAAAAATACTGCATAACGAAATATATTTATTATCTTTGATGCTATTTTATGTTCAAAATTAACTTTAGTACAAAATATGGAAGTTAATAAATTATTACAAGGGAATTTTGGTTCCGATTTGATCTCCCTTTTACCAGAGAGACTCCTATTGTTCCATTTACCTTCTATAATTTAACAATATTTTTTATAAGCTTACTGTGTCAGGCCACACTTTGTAGAATTATTTAAGTGAGTATTTATATTGAAATAAAAATACTGAGTTCCTTTCTGCAGTTCGTGAGGCATCAAGAGGTTTGTGAGGCAATCATGAGCCCCTACCACACACCCTTGAGGATGCTCCCAGGGTATTTTGTAGATGTAGATGAGGGTTTTTTTCTAAATTTGGAAGCCCTTTCTTCATATTTCACAAGAAAACCTTATGGTGACCTACGCAGCGTAACTCACGAGCATCCCACGCCTTGCCTGTTAGCGTTGCACTGGAATGCTATTAATGGGAAAAATATGTATGAAGACAAGTATTATCCTATTCTCCTACTTAGATTTGAGATTTTTAAAAATTTACCTCGTGTCAGCTCATCCTGAAGAACAAAAATAATTTTAGGAAAAACACACTGGCTCGCACGCGACCACACCTTACAATGCTCGTAAGTGAACTGTGCTGAAAATATTTCAAGATAAAAATGCTCCTCTTCCAATGATACTATGTCAGTGTCAACTAAATAGCTGGGCAAAACCCGAAATGTGGCGTATCTAGAATGTACTCAATGCTGCAAATTGCCGCGAGGGACAAATTATTTTTAGGTGGGTGGAACATATCCGCCCACGGTTACATTCTCTTTCACTTCTCCTTAGCTGAGCAAGTTAACATGCACCACAGAAATTATACGCTTTAAAAAGTATACCTTTCCGAACAATTTGTAACATTTTTGTCTTGATTGGAGCATTCTACCGTTTATCACAGGTGGTGTATGTGTGCTTCTCTATGGGACATTAGTTGTTAGTTTCTTTGTCACGCTTTCTATAAAGTAACATTTTCGAACGCGTGTTCCTGAAGGATAATATTGTTAAAATTCGTCGCGGCAAAGAGCGGTAGTGCCAATTCTTTATCCATATTGTTGTTAATTTTGAGTGATTGCATTCATATCAACGAGAGGTTACTCTGACAACATATCTGCATTTCTACTTTATGAGGGTAAATATTGCAAATTTTTGGGAGTTTATTTATATTATATCACCCCATCGCCGTGAGTTTTTATGCATGTTACAGAATAAAATTTTCAACTTATACCTCTAGGCAAATACAATACATTTGTATCCGTCATGCAATGAAGCTGAAGGGCTTGGAAGCCTAGCAATTAGATTCTGCATTGAAATACTATCTTCCTCCTTAATTTAGCACGGTTGCACGGCTGAAAATAAAGGGAGTGAGTAGGTGTGTAATTAAAAAAATATATATCGACCCGGTTTTTGATGAACTTCTGAATTTGGCCATTGCATTTCTATTACAGCTGGCGTATTTGAATATTCATAATTGCTGAATTGGAAATTTTGTGGATACTCGAAGGGTTCGGGAAGTAGTAAGAATGATACATATTGTGACATTCACCTATTTTATATAATACTGTGACTTAAAATTAATTTAATGAATGACTATTTGACTGAAAGTGACGTTGAACAAGAGTGGGGAAATACTAGTGATACTGAAGGAAAGAGTAATGAAGAAGTGAGTGAAACTGAAGACCATCTCAGTGAAATAAGCTCAAATGATGAAAGCAATTTTGACAGGGGAAAGAGCATAACAGAAAATATTAAGTACATTATGAAAACAGGAAGAGAATACATAAGTAAACCTCCTTGTATGTCTAGGCGAACCATTCAGAATATACTGTGGGAATATACTATATACTACTAACTGCTAAAAAAGTAATGGATAAGCGTGAGTCTCCTGATAAAAGCTTAGCTCCTGAATTTCTTACCATTATTTACGACATACAAATGAAGAAGCAGAACGAGATCAGAAGTCCAAAATTGATTTTGAATAACTAAAAGCCTTCATTGGAGTGTTAATTTTGATTGGTGCTAATTATGATAGCAAGTTAGATTACCATGATCTGTTGGCACCTAAATTCGGAAAGCTCTCAAACATTGCAACGATGAGTCGGAACCGATTTAGAGAATTGATGACTATTATTCGATTCAATGACAAGTCTACTAAGGAAAGTTGGAGAGAAAAAGATAAGTTTGCACCTATTTGTTCAGTATTTCAACTGGTCAATGAGACATTCGCCAAATGAGACATTCGCCACTTCATCATTGTTTCATCATCATTGTTCATCATTGAAAATCATTGTTTAGGGGCAGGTGTCCATTCAATCTGTTCATGAAAGAAAAACCAGGAAAGTATGGCATTGTTTAAAGGATGTTTACAGACTGCAGTAAGAGGTATGTGCTCCTCATGGTAGTTTACGCCGGGATAAATAATTAACCATCTCAGAGCAGAGGTCCCAAAGAAATTGTGAAACGCCTGGTGGCCTTAATCAAGAATTCTGGGCGAAATGTGACAATGGACAGGTATTATACGTCTGTGGAACTAGCAGAAGAACTTTATCACGATTTTGGATTGACTGTGGTAGGAACTATGCAGAAAAATAGAAAACACATTCCTGAAGAACTCAAAATGATAGCTTGTCGGGAGACTTTTTCAAGTTTTTTTGCATTAACAAACCCCAGCACAAGAATTCCACTAGTAACTTTCATATCGTGCATTACAAGAGAGAAGACCAAGAAAATTCTTATTATTATTTCAACATATCTTGCCGATAGAAGGGTCAGTAGTTGTCCAAAAAATAAATCTGATGTGAATTGAAGTGGATGTTATTGATCAAATGGCACGAAAGTATTCAACAAGAAGCCATATTAAACCAGAAGGTGGCCTATGTCTTTTTTCCTCACCTTAATTGACATTGATGCCCTAAATGGGTTATCTCTGTTCACTTTGAATTTTTCTTAGTGGAATATCGGAAGAAGCAATCAACGACGGCTGCACTAACAGGAGCTTGGCATTGGACTCGTGCGGCCACGCATACAACATCGGTTGCATAACACTATTGGTTAAAGTTGAGAAGTGCCAAATTTTAAAGGCAACAGAAGGGGTGTTGGATAGAAAAATGTTACCACCGAAAATACCAAACGTACCTGCGTGTAAAGATAAATGGTAAGGGAAGGTGCTAACATGAGCAGCGACGCATCGGCCGCAAAGAGAGAAAAAGTAAACAAATTATCAAAAACCACAATTATATGCACTAAATATAACAGGTATGTTTGCGGAAAGCACAGTATAAAAACTAATGTATGCACTACTTGCAAGTATGTAGAGATTTCTGAAGAATCATATTGATTTAAAAATAATTTACAACTATATGCTTATGTTAATATTTTTGTTAATTTATTGGAAATAAAAGTATTCATTGAATTATAAATTCTTAAGAAAAAATATAACAGTAAAATTAGGAAAACAGATGTTGCAATTTGACGACCTAAGTTCAGTAATTACAAACGTAGAGCATTATTTCAGTGTTATAGTGTGTTTATCTAAAAAATGTTGTTTTGAACTAAGGTTGCAAAATATTGAATAAAGTTTTTAAAAATGTAACTTTGTATTGAATTCTTAGAACTGTAAAGGTATTCTAGAAACATATTTTCCTAACTAGTTCTAACTAGCTTGTATCATTGAGAAGGAATTTTTAAATATTCATGTTTTCGGTGTCTTTTCTTAAAAATTAAATTTTCGCTATTTTTGTCATGAAAAAATAATGTTAACAATTAAATCGCACTTAGGAGTTTGTAAAAAATACCAAAAGGGAGTAGTTTTAGTTATATTAATGTTTGCAGTTTGTTTAAACTACAAAAACATAAGTGGACATTTTTTGACCCTCCCTTGGTCCAGGGAGCAACTGAAAAAAGCTTGGACCTTGAAGGGTTAAGGCAATTCAACTGAACATTAAATGTCAAAAAGTCTATTACTAAAATTAAAATTGAACCTACTATGCTTCCTGATAATTAGACAAATGCTATTTTATTCTGCTCGTTAGCCTAACTTCCTAACACCTAATTTAACGCTCTTAGCATAAGCGATCGATTTCCGTTAGTAAAAGTTAATACATTGATACAAAATCTTAATAACGATTTTTAACTGAAAATTATACCTTTTAAACAATCTACTCATAAATATATAATATACCGACTATGCTTCCTGATTAATTCAACAAATGGTATTCTAATCTCCTCGGTTGGCTATATATCTCCCTTATCTAACGCTCATGGTCTAAGCAAACTAAGCTCGCAGAGATTCGCAGAAAGCTTTTTGTGTGGTCAAAAAGTGATTGGCTTAGCACCAGCATAAATAATTAAGAATTTCAACCTAAAAAATACATTTAAAAACTCAATACTTTTGACCCAATGACGGGCTGTGAATTTCACCGCAGTCGTTGTATTGGGTTTGCGACACAAAAAATAAGTATCGTAACGATCTTATAAACATTGTGTCGATCTTCGCAAGCCTGGGAGAGGTGAGGGTGATAATGCCACCTCTCCTGCTAGACAGGGAAAGGCAGGGAGAGCCGGGGATTCCGGCGAGATTTATACCAAGGCGGGGAAGGGTTGCGGGGACAGGAGGGAGAAAAAAAAGGGAGAAAGAGGCCGGAAAAAAGAGATATAAGCGTGAAAAGGCGCGCTACATCCACGTCTTTCGGGCTTTACAAGACAGCCCGAATAAAGGCGAGGAATTTAGGGGGAGCGAACCGATAGAAATGCCAACGGTGTGGCAGGCAGGTGAACCGACCATCAATGAGAATGAAGCGTGAGAATTGAACTGTATGCGATGACCGGGTTATTTCCCGTGACTGCAGCGAGCGAGCCGACCCATCCGAATATCCTGGACAACATGTACTCGCCCAGTCGGGAGGCGTATGTTCTTATATTTTATTTGGGTCGTAATATCGCGTATCTCCTTGGATTGTGCCAACTCCAACCTTTTGGAAGACCGAATAACTTGCTCAACCAAACTCTGGGGGCATTGTCGATAGGGATAGGGCAGGTCACCCAATATATATGTTTCTGCCAAAACCGGAGGCCAGTTCTGGTTCTCACGCCCACAACCATCGACCCAAAGTCTGATTTGACAGGTGAGAGTTAGAACCCTGTATCCAGTTCGGTCCTACGGCGAGCGAAACCACATATTTGGGATCGGAGAGCTGTTTATTTCCCCGCACCGCCTATAGTTTCCAGATAAATTTGGCACCCTGACACCCGCACGCCCAACATAGGTTTGGATGTGGGTTTCCAACGGCATTACACGAATTTGAGCGTGAGATTCTCCGCTCTACAACGCGGCAATGCTCTCCCAGGCACCCCATTCAGGGATCAATTAAAGTGTTGCTTAATGTGTTTGTCTTTTTTGGTATCATTTGGTTATTTTAAAATTGTTTTGCCATGTTTACATTATTTTATCTACATCCATTCTATCCGTTATTATTTACGATGAAGTTTATCATTACCGTTTATGTCTATTGCTCGGTAACTTTTAATGCAATGGCTCAAACGATTTCACGCACATCACTCAGTTGATTTTTCTTCAGAACGGATAACTGTAATCAACTAGTAGTTTAAAGGAAATACGGAAAATTAAATATTGGACTCTTGGGACCAAAATGGTAGATTGACCGGGAAGCTTCGATTTTTTTTAAGATTCCCAAATGGATGAAAGAGGTTGTATAAACAAACACAGTCTTTTCTATGGGGTCAAAGTGAACAGGGGTTGAGGCAGATATTTAGAAAACCATTACATATAGTAAAATAGTTATATGTGTTATGAAATGTGCAAGAATAATAGAATTTTAATTGAATTATTATTGATATGATTTTAATTAGTACCCACGTCATTGAAAGAATGTGAATGCGTGGCAATATATTCACCCAGTGTGTTATTAGTAGAAACTTGGAAGAAAATAATACTGTTTAGGTATTAATTAATCTTATATTATTTCCCTCTCACGCTAAATGGTCAGGAAATCATTGCGTGGGCAACATAACGTTCATTTCCTTCGTCAAATTGCAGGGCTTGCTTTCTGAGCGCAGCTGATTTGTCAGTAGTTCGGTGGTCTACACTAAAAAAAGAAACACTTTTGTCGTTGGTCGGATAGGACGTGGAATAAGAGGCCTCGAAGGAAACAGAACCGTTTTTTCGTCCACCGACTTGATCGTCTCTTTTATTCTACCTGGTTCGCTTGTACCTCAAGTCGACTTTGAGAGCGAGGATTACCTGGTGACAAATTAAGATATCTACAGGCATTAAGAGGAACCACATGTGAAAAGGTTGTCACAAAAAACTGCATCAACGTATTAATCCATTAACAAAAAAAATAATAAATATTATAGTTCCTTTTTTATTGCCTCTGATTAAAATACATAACTAGTATTGCTTTACATAAATTAGGTTTATCTCAGTTTTTAAAAACTAATTGCACCCTTTTTTCATATTTTGGGTAATATATTTGTCATGTTGCAATGGAGATTTCCCAGTTCCCGTAAAAAATGACGCGGTTGAGCTTAAACAGGCGTGAAGTTTATTCAATCGTGCCATGTATAGATGACGTACTGGAGTTCGTATTCCTTATCATTTTTCACTACAGATGTAATAGAATTAAGTTTAGCAAGTTGAGATAATTGTAAGTTACTGGCATTATCGGTCGAAAAATCTCTCAATGAAATTATTCCATTTATATAAGGCAGATTTTGTGTTCGTGAGCTCCGTTTCGAAGTGAGGATTTTCATCTCTCTCATTATTGGCGAGCATTTCCACATTATTTACGTGGCGTCTCTTTAAAATATTTGTGGCATCGATGATCCCATCTTTCGAAGAATCATGCACTTTAAAAGATTCATATTAACCACGATGATTGACGGTACCTGTCTCTTGACCATCGAATTCATTTTTGACGTAACGCTGTCAATAAACGACTAATATCCTCATGGAAGCTATCGCGAGTTGGTGAGATGCATTAAATATATCGGTTATTGTCTGTGCGGCCCGATGTTTTGTGACAAAATGCTGTTAATTTCTCCATGGTTCTAGTGATTTTCACACACTTATATCACTGCTAGTTCAAACTACAACTTATCTGAGTTTTCAAAGATTCTTTATTCCATCACTCGACGTTACATGGAATACATTTGTCGAGCCTTCTCTCATGTTGTGCCTATTTGCACCGCCTCCAAGACGACCCAATCAAGCAATAAACAAATAACAATACTACAGTGGTAATATGAAATTCCCTTCGAAGAAGAGGCCGAAGTAAGGCCACGAAACTACTGATCGTATTGTCCAACCTTATACGGTGGATGCCAAATATATTTTTTCATCACGTTCAAAGTTCACCAACAGTTCATTACATCTGTTGGAATGGAAGAAAGGGCAGTCTAATTTCTACAGTTAACCCCGTTTTTAGCAATGGTAATTGCACGAAAAACTCTTTCCAGGATTTGCGTGTTTTTTTTACTAGAAGCCTTGATCAACTGTAAATTGAGAGAGGGACATAGCCATGAACAGAAGGGTAATCGAGAGTCCAAGGCCTACTCGGCAAAGGATGAAGGCACACTCACACTCCCGTGAGAGTTTTGTGGCAGTGGGAGAAAATGAAGTAGACGAGGAGGTAAGCAATAAAACGGTCGGTTAAAGTGAAGCGTAAGCGGGTTCCGAGGCATTTCAAGGAGCAGGCATTAACTAGCTCCTCACAAAGGCAGAGCTGCGAGGAGTCGGACAGGAGCCAGAAGTGGAACAACGGAGTTGGTGAGTACACACTAGTGCGCGGAAGATACTTCACGCAAGTGAGCGGCGGCACGTCGAATGTTATTACGCCGAGTCAGTGCCTTTGGCACCAAGTTTTGAGATGGGAAACGGAAACTGGAATAGGAAAATCATTAATCCGTCCCAGTGCCACAATACACGAAATGTATTCCTTGGAGGAAGTGGCATATGCAAGTAGTTCAATTCACATGCTCCTATATTTTGCTTCTAAAGGGACTGTTGTATCTTATGACTAGGTACAAAGTAGGTTTTCCTGTTCTTATAATTTTTAGACGAATTTTCTAAGGTAACATTAAAATAGAATGTTAGGACCAACTCTTTATCAGGATTGCTTACACAATTATGATAAAACATAAATAAGCATTTGAAATCTTTAAATTAATTGAAAATTATGTAAATTAAATTTAATACTTTTAAGCAAAAATTAGCACGATAATTGGCGAAAAACAAAATAAGTGTTGGTGATTCGAAGGTTTTATCGGTGTTTGGCTTGACGAATTACAAATTCCGGGCGTTCCTCCGCGTCCTGGTGTCCACTGCTTTTAATAGTTTCTTCAGCCATCCTGCTAGTGACTTCATAATACCCGTGGGAAGTCAAAAAACTGTTATTCGTCAAGCTATGCGGTGTTCACCAATAATTTTTCAATTCACACGAGTTATTACCCTGAGGCCTCCTTCTTAAATTTAACATTACCCTCTGAAATTTAAAGAGAAAGGGAACAGGCCGTGGTAGTAATTTTAGAAATAGTCGCCGGTTTCATGAATAAAGAAATTTGTGCGTTTGACTGGTATGCAAAAACCAAATCCTCCAATTTCGCACATATTCATAATATGCACAAGTTACTGATCTCCAAATTAGAGAACTGGTTTCAAATCTCAGACCAGGGGAATAGTTAATGGTGAGTTTGTAAAAAGGAATTTGTAAAAATTTGCAATTTTTGAGTTCCGTAGCATAGGCCCCTAATTACTATGCGCCAAGGAAACTGTATTACGACCAAAGTGGACGTGCAAACGAGAACACATTATTCTTCCAAGAGCGTTTTAAGCCGTAAATCCTCATTTGTTTGCGACAACAAATAGGAAGGTTTACACATCTGGTTTCCTTTATCTCAACCATTCCCCTCTCAAAAATAATAGTTTATAGGCTCAATAACCGTAATTCTGCTTGGAACTCGGGGGCCTAACTCATTTTGCGGAATCCATACGGACTGGGTCTTCTGGGTATTTCATATCTTTACTTTCCCAAGAGATGGAGCCACGAACAGATTCAGCCACGAAAGGCATTCCACTCTATCGCCGTCTATTCCCTCCACGTCTGCCTCTTATTTTTCATTTCGCCACCGGCAACTGTTACTTCAGCGATAAAATATGATCTTCTACGCGTGTAAGATAGCCGTATTGATTCGTGATTATATTCAGAGATAGTCGTTATGACTTTAAATTATAACTTTCCTTAAGGAGATACCATATTGACTATGTTTGTCAAATAAATTCATAAATAAAGTGCAAATAGCATAGAATACTAACGTAAATCGCAATATTTATTTTAATGATTGCTTTTCTAGCCCAAGAAACCGACCACAGCACCATTGCTACTGAAATAACGCGTATCAAATCCAATAACTACAAGTGTTTGCTATTTACTTAAAGATTGAAGTTGGGCTGGCACATTTATTGTATCACCTTTTTTTCCTGAAAATATAAGATTCTTAGAGGACATTTAAGTAAAAATCACGTTTGTATACATAAAAGAATTTTATTTTCACTCGTTTAGGCCAATGTAACATTTAGCTAAATTGGTGAAACCATTTTGTGGTAAATTATGATATTCAGGATATTATCAGATTGAGGGCACGTTTATCAATAAGCATTTTTAATTTTTTAAATGGCTTTTTAATAATTTTACAGCTCAGTATCCCTAACAACACAGAAGCAAAGAAATAAGAATGCCCACGGGCAAGACCTAACCCAAAACCTCATATTTATTCTAAATAAAAACAGCATTATTTATTTACTTTTATAAATAATTTGATTTTTTGTTGAAGTTAGTAGTGAAATATACTTAACACAAATCAAAGGTTTAGAGCACGGCCCGGCACTTCCACGCTCCCATACCACGGCAGAACCATAGCGTGCAAAGCAGCCGAGTGAAAGTGAGGAAAATTATACATCAACTTCACGACTGGTGCAGAAAAACACAAGCGTCGAAGAGCCGCATTGAAGAGTGAGAGGCAATATTTGTTTTCCGTGGAAAGGGGTGTGTTGGATCTGCTACCAAGAGTAAATAAGAAAGAGAAAGCGTTTGTAGCGACAGCCAAGCTAAAAGGGCTCGCAGAAACGGCTGCTGTAACAAAAAACAAAGGGGGAGAACGTAGGTGCGTCTATCTATCCGTGAGCGCTGGGGGGCCATTTATTTGATAGAAATCCATTCTCGTTTTCACCAAGTATCGGCGTTTGCTTTCAGTGCCGCAGCCAGGAATCTTCCGTTACTCTGTTTGCTGCTATGAAATCTATATTACCCATCACCATGTGTTTCCACTCTAAGGCTAGGTTCGAGAAACTTTCTATTCACATTCACTTCTCAGCTGCTACATTCATTTTTCGTATCACCAGACATTCCGACTTCCAATAACCACTCGGCGGGATTCATTCTCGGCCTCTCTCTCTCTCAGGAGTTCTTCCGTTCAATCATCCCCTTTATTGCAGACGTTCAGCGAGCCGTTAGGTCACGGAATTCATTCGATCAGTTCATTCCTTCCACTGAAATCTGCCTTAAACTTCTCCAATGAGAACTTCTTATGAGTTATTTTAGATATCTATTTGATATTCGGCGTCATGCTGAGGTAACATATTCCCATCGTTTACAGGGTTTCGTCATCCGTCATTTTTCCCCCTCTATTTAATACATCTTTGTCACATCTCCAGTGTGCAGCAAATGTTCGAAGTAGAATTCTTTGTAGGGATATGTCGGGATTCACTATGCTTACACTAAAAGGAGTAATTTATTGAGTAATATACATGTTAGGAAGAAAACCTTCTGATGAAAAAAAACTGCTAATGGACGACATTTTATACATAAAAATAGTCAAGAACTAGTATATGGTAGCCTATAAACATTTAAAATAATGAACTATGTGGTCAGGACAAAGTTAATTATTTAAAATGTTTATAGACTACCATATTATTTTGTTCACCAATTCAATATATTGACCCGAAACATTATTATCCGCAAACATATTTTTGCAATCACACGCTTAGACTTGAATGACATTTAGATACCTACCTAGACGGTAAATTTCATGTTAACTTGTCGCGGAGTGCTTTCATGTGGGTGATGGCTGAGGCTTAATGGAATTCCATTGCAAAGTCGAGAGGACTACTAATTAACAACATTGCGGTTCCACTGAATATATTTATTTTTGCTTCAACTAATTTCGATACTCTGGTGGAAACAAGCATACTTCCCTGAAGATGTTGATGAACTGCTTTCAGCTAAAGACTCATGCCAGACTATTCAGGCATTATATTATGAGACTTAGCAATTACAAAGCACTGTTTGGTCCAGAAGAATGGATAATTTTGATTTTCAAAGGCGAGATAAAAAACTGATAAAAAGTTAAAAATTGACCCACTGTACCGAGGGAAGGCTTATCTGGTTGATTATTTTCCTGTGACCAATTAGTCCTCCGCATTTTCTCAAAGGCCAACTTACCGTCATTACCATAAGAGTTATTGTAAATCCTATTCACGAGGTGGCATTCAAGAGGGACTGGTAGTTTCAGGTATCTCTATGTCACCCATCTGATAAAGCATTGAATAACAGCCGAAACATTTTAAGATATTCCACGAGCCTTATCAGAGGGAGTAATTCTGATAATTTTTATACTTTATAAATGCGTTGCATCCACCATATCGCCAATAATGCTCATTTTTATGTAATTGAATTAAGCAAATACAGTATTATTTGCATTTTGAAATTTATTTGCGAAAATAGCTGTCGCTCAAGGATTAGCTAGTTTTGTATTTGGATCGCCGCCACTAAAGGGCGACAAGAAAATGCAGCTCCAAGTCATGAAGTGACGTCTGGTACCTTCGATTTGGTTCCTTTCTAGCGTGAAAAGTAGAGGTTTAGGATTAAATATCTAATATTTTGTGTGCAGGGTTAAGTTACGTGGAAAATATTTGTTCTAACCTTACTTAATCAAGCGACTTAACCGGAAATTTTGGATGAAAAAAACTTAGCTTTTAAAGGAAAGATGATTGAAAATTTTCATGTCTATCATCCTGAAAATATTGAGATTCAAGAGGAATTTGACTAGTGTTTAATTATCATCCATTTGAAATCTGGGTCAAAATATTCTACAAAATGTACTACAAAAACCTAGACAAAATAATAACATGAAAGGAGCTAAACAAGAAAAGTTTTTTTGCTATAAAAGCTCCAAAGCTTCACACAAAAAGAACTAGTGCCATGAATTCCAGTCGGGGAAACGTAATATTTGACGGTTTTATTTAAAACATCTCGTACCAACCTAAAAGATTTGTAATAAATTCCCAAATAAAAAAGTATTTCATGGATTTTATTTTCATTATATATTCGATATTCATCTGACTTGGTTGCTTGTTTATTTTGTAAAATTAGCAACCATACACGATGGATACCGAAAATAATCAAAAGACAATTATTAAAAATCGTGACATCCTGAAGAATCTGGATATTAATCACATAATTTGGACGCGTAGAGAGGCAAAGTTCCTTGTTTGACGCTAGCTATTAAGCATTGCCATTTGGTATTCTTCCAGCTAGTTTGAAGATTTCTGGACAACCCTCATCATAGCAACTCCATTTCTGGAAACGGTTTTCACTTTCATTTAAATTTAGTTTTCGCCATAAGGTCTCTCTTTTGTTTCTCAAGCCCTTTGCCACTCTTTAAGTCGTCCAATCATTCCGATCCTTTTCTTTCCTCTCCCATGCTTCCCCAGCGTACTCTACTCCGTCATCCTCATCAACATGCCCTCAGTATTCAAGAATCTCTCCATCTTTTCTCATTTCTACGAATTTTCACCTCAAACTTCCTTTCCTTTCCCACCACATCCGACAGTTTCTCGTTCGTATTCCTTTCTACCTAGCTCACTCTCTCCATTCATCTCCAAATCCACATCCAAACTCCTCCAGTCTACGTACGACCAAGTTTCCAACCCATACAGCTCCACTCTCCAATTAAAATGATTTCACCAATAGTTTCTCGTAACCTCTCCTCAGTGATTCCTCACTTATTTGCTTTTTCCTGCAAATGTTTCTTTGCCTCGAGTTATTCTACTTCTGATCAGTTCTTAAAAAAACATTTTCCTCCAAAATACTACCAAGGTAGGTAAACTGTTCCATCTGCTCTGTTTATGACTTCTTACACTTATAATCAACCTAATCTCCTTACTTCCAGAAAAACTCATTATCTACGTTTTCTTATGATTTATCTCCATATTTTACCTTAAAATTGCAATGCAAACGCTCTAAGTATGGACACGAACCCATTGGTGTACAGACTAACCAGCCCAGATGCTACAAATCCTGACAAAGGAAGTACGATCCAAGAACATTGTTCATCACGCGCTATGCTACATTGTAAACTCGTTGGAAGTATGTTTCAGTTGCCTCAGATACCTAGTTGTAACCTTGTAAAATTTGGACAGAGTCAGTTGTGAATCGCGTTGCTGATGCGTTGTTATTCCATTGTGGATCCATTTTGTGCGTGGGAGGGAGCATGTTGCAATCGTGTAGTTATCGCGTTGGCATCACGTTGTGACCCAGTTTTTTACGCGGAGAATCGCGTAGTAAACGCGTTATAGCCGCATTGCCATCCTCGACACGTTGTGGGCACGTTGAAACCGTACTTCTGTACCCTTTTAAAAAAAATAATATTTGCATTCAGAAAAATATGAATGTTACTATTACGATGGCATGTTTTAGTATCATCCTACCTTGTATCTACCTAACGACATTGCATCTGTCTTGCCTGTTCAGGTGCCCTACGGTTCTACGCGCATATCCACGAACTCAAATTGAAATAATTGCCGTCAAGAAACTCTTATATATGTGGCCACTTCTGTGGCTTAACGTGACTTCGAGAACTAATTTTGGAAACTGCAATTCAGTGATTTTCTAAGGAAATGCCATTATTTCACGATAACAGTTATCAGGCATTGATTAATTTAAACCTATGTTGACTCATAGTACGAATATACATGCAACATTACTTAGAATAAACAAGATTTTTTTCCGTTTTTGAGGTTAAGAACGTTTTTACTACAGACATACAACACGCATAGCCCCATTGACTTCACGTTGTAACAGCGTTGTTGTGAGTGGACGCATGCCCGTTGCAATGTCGATCTCACTACATCTCTACAACGCGCTTTGACGTGTTACGACTGCATAGGCGGCCGTGCGAGAACGTGCGTTGCAACAACGTTTTCACTACAGACCTACAACTTGCATAGCCCATCTGACTTCGCGTTGTAACAGCGTTGTTGAGAGTGGACGCATTCCCGTTGAAATGACGATATCAAAACATCTTTACAACGCACATTGTCACCTTTTGAATGCGGTGCAATGACGTTGGAAATATGTTATAAAGAATGTGCGTTGTGACAACGTTGTGGACTTGTTGGAGGTCTTTTACAGCACGTTTACAACTTACTCACAATGGAATTACAACGTGATATCTTGTGCGGCTGCTTCGTCAGGGAAGATCAGTGTGAATCATAAGGGATGAAGGTAAATATCCCGTAAAATAAAACGTAAGATCACAACCTCAAAGTATTCAGCATATAATTAGTATATTACACTTACGCACCATGTTATCACCCATTTTCAAAGAAGAAAATGGGTGATATGCAGAAATTGATCTGCAGAAATTCAACTAGGGAAAAAATACAAGTAAAGGAATTTATTCAAAATTATTTTAATGTAATCATTCACCTTGTTAAAGTTGTTCTTCTAATACATGAGTTTAAACACAGCTAATACTCGCATGTTATTTCCCAAACTTTATGCATCGAATTAAGTGACTCAGTTAACCAGTGAAAGGGCATGATGTCTTTTATTTTGAAATTAATTAAATTGTGAGTTAATTGGTTTGTCTTGAAAAAACATCACAAAAATAAAGAGCCAAGTCATGGAATTTGAACCCTTTCCTAATAAAATAAAACGATCTTTGCTAAATCAGATTGCATTCCATAGCCTCACCTCATTATCACTACCCAATGCTGAACCAAGTGCTGTCTTCTGGCATTCTCAACTTCCCTCTTGCTATGGAAAACAATCAATCTCGTTCACACACATTATTAGTGCTAAAGCATCCATTTCGGTGAAATTATCCAGCCACTCAAAGTCATTATGTTCTTTGCTTGAATATTTTAATTTTAATTTTTCCGTATATGACTTATTTCCGAATAAATATTTTTTAGGAATAAGAATGGCCACCTCCGGGATATAGAAAGATGTGGAAGAGATGGAGGTAGCAGAAAACTTAATATAAAATAAAACTAAATTTAGATGATTGATAAGAAACTTCAAGGGTTTTAAAAATAAGGAATGGAAAAACAAAAATACAGCAAGGCAGAAATACAGAATAAAAAGACAAGACAAAGAATTTGTTGGGTTATTTAACGAGCTCATAGGAAGACTGATATCGAGAAAAGAATTTATAACCTTATTATTATTAAGAACCTTTATTTCATTATTACTTGGAGATCGCTTACCATATGAGAACTAAATTAAAATTATGGATCCTGGGAAATTCTTGAAAACGCATTAATTCAACTATTTTAGTATTAAAATTTCCAATTAAGTTCTCATGATGTGCTGATATTTGCACATATTTTTATATATCCAGGAGGAGATGAGAACACATTCTCTTTGAGTATGAGGAAAAATTCCCATCCTACGAAAAATGTCGGCCAAAAATGAAAAATATATTTACTTTCCTCAGTTGCAGGCAAAAATTTACGAACAAATTTCTCTCTTTATTAATTGGGGCGTGAAAAGTAGGAAAATAATAAAAACGCCATTATATGATGAAGAGAAATTACTCACGAGTGAAAATCGTTCTGCATACTTATCTGGCGAATAAATATAACCTAATTTGACGATTTTTTGCTGTTTCTAAGGAAGTAACTCGTTTATCTTAATATGTGAGCATCGCTATAAATGAAAATAATGTCGCGCATTTTTTTTTAGTTTTCCATTCTATACAAAAATGCAGCATCCATAAAGCTGGAAGATGACGCGGAAAAGATACATAGGTTAAAAAACCTGTTTTATTCACGTTACTCCTGAAATCGAACTATTCTAATGAACTCTTTAATTTTTTCCTTCGCCTAAAACTCTTGAGCCGGATACTCGAAAAGAAGCTGGGCGATACAGATATGATTTTTTTATCACTGTGTACGTGCCTTTGGAAATAATCGTTTCTGCCGAGAAGACATTATTTTTTTACAATCCGCGTCAAGTTGAGTCTATAAATCATTCAGTAGGTGCGTTAAATGGGAACGACACGCAGTAAATGCCACAGCATATCCAGGGGCGGTGGCAGAGCGTCATTCTCTGCCCGAGTGGATGAGCGGGAAAGGATTCGGGGTAGAAATCGAATGTGGGAAGAAAGAGGGAGAGGGTTGTGTGGCCGGCCGGCTATAGGCTGTCACCGGTTAAGGGGCTGAGGCTCGCCCTCGTATATCGCCGCAATTTTGTGGCCAGGCCGCATTAACCCGCATGGCGCAGGTTTATCGGAACGATCCATCTCCAACAACCTCCCCGGGCATCCTCCATCTCTTTATAGTGCATGCTCTGGATTTATGCCGCCGGACACTTCCCAACCAAACGAAGATTCCCAAGATTTACTCCGGTGCCGTGGTTCGCGTCCTACGACACACCAGGTTTTTGAGAGGGTTGGATAAAATGCTTCCCCCGGAGAATAAATCCACGAGTCTCCCCTTTTCCACCGCTTCCGCTCGACGACCTTGCCACTCCGGGCAAGGCAAGCTCAATTTCAGAGTGTCTCATGCATGCTTGTTCTTTCGTGCAGCGGTGACTTATATGTTTCGGACTTAATGAAGGCTCGGAGCAAACCGTCGTGATGATGCCCCGGGAACTGTTTGCGTGCTCTTTTGCCTCCTGAGAGACACGCGGACGTGGGTACGGTAGCTCTTTGGGAGCCATTAAAAATAACATGATTCACGAGTGTGGCGTGTCCTTAGGGCCGGAGGCAAGCAGTGTTTTTGAGTCACCTCATGGATAACAGATGGTGAAATACATTTTTATCACAGCAGGGCGATATAACATCGGGCACTCAAAAGGCTCCATAACTTGCTCCGAACGACACAGTGAATCGGAAAGTTAGCTTGCCCCAGCGGGAAATGCTGTCGTCTTGCGAAACCTCGTTCTTGTATCACTACCAATTAAGAACAGTTATATCAAGGTCAATGTTTTTACTTGCAATAATAGTAATGATATCATCTCCGTGATTGTGTAAAATTTTAAACCTTTTAGGAATAGAAAGACTCCCTTAGAATTGCCTCCATCTTCCATTTGCTACACTCAGTTTAACAGGGTAGAAAATCTAGTGACGAAAACTGTCAACATCAAGCTAATATGCAGCATAAGCTTGTGATTAACAGGTTGGAATTTACACAATTTTCTCATAAGAATGAGTAAAATTAATTTTTCAAGCAGTATAAAAGATTCTGGCAAGGGATTTTACAAACATTTCAGAACATAAAACACTCGCTAATAGTATTCAACCACATGAAACTTTTATTTACCTACTACTGTTTCAGCAAATAACCGTCATTTTCCTCGAACCATGGTAAATAGATGGTTAATAAATGTTTATTGTAGATACATACTGTTGCATTTACTTTATCTAGTTATAGCAACGGAACTATGTTTCATCCACTATCTCATTATTTTCTTACTTCAACTTTGATTTGTTGATACCAACTTCAGCATATTGCTAAATTATACAGATGCATAGAAAAAGAAATTCTTTGTTACGCTCCAGTGTAATGTGTATGAAGAAAGGGGAATTTATACGTGAGACGCTGAAAACAAACATTAAGATTGATCAAAGCACTAGCATAACAAGCAATTAAACTAGAAAGTAAAGCTACAAAAAAACCAAAAGCTAAAAAAGCAAGTAAAGCTAGCCAAAAAAAAGGTGGATTTGATCTCCCAAAAGCACAGGAGACGTGGTCGTGCATGATATGCTTACAGTCGTGGATAAAAATGTTCACCATCTTTGGTGTATAACTTCTCACCCTTGCGTGTGACTGCGTACTACATCATTTGTGTACATGAAATAATTGTAAAAGTATCATAGTGTTGATAAAAGATCATACCAAGAAAAAAATCAGTACATTACACTAAGTATCTCAAATTTCTCCTCAATATCAGCATCTGTTGAGCTACATCTGAAAACACTAGCAACACGAGGTTGAAAGTGACACTTTCAACCTCGTGTTGCTAGTGTTTTTCCCTTCAGCTCGCTGAAGAGGACCACTTTGTGGTCGAAATACGCGTATACGAATTTAACCCTCGTTCCCGGTTTGTTGTTTTTCTATTTGACAACGCTCTTTTTGAGCTGTTCTCCCAGAAATCTGGGGCCCTGCTATGTGTGTGTGAGTGAGTGTTTTTTTGTGTGATTGCGTGTGTGGTTGTGTTAATAACTTGGCAGCCTTAGTAGAGTCACTACAGCTCACCGAAGGATCCCAGGTTATAACCCAGGAATCCTTAGCTAGGTCTCATTAGCCTACAAAGGATTCCAATTGGGTTGTGTGTGTGTGTCTGTGGTAGTCCCTGACGAGGAAATTATTTTCCCGTAAACTACCACAGGAGGGTATTCTGGTGGAGAGGCTGTGGTTGGTCCCTGTTGTGGAACCTCATTCCCGCAAACCAACACAGTAAGTATTTAATTTTTTTTGACGAGTGGTGCATATATTTTACGGCCATTGGAGAAATATTTTATCTGTTTAGTCAAACAGAATGCCATAGGAAGCCATGTGCCTTTCGTAATTACGTTAACTTACAGAGAAAATCAATCATATATGTCATGCTCTGAACTTCAAGGTTCAAATAAACAAGCATGCATTCGCAAAAAAACTCTAATCGTAATACAAACTGAAGTCGGAATTTTCCATAAATATTAAAATGCGTATTCTTCATTATAAAATTAAAAACATTTGCCACATAATAACACAATCCTCTTCACTTTGCATGACTAAAGAAATAATTCGACAAAATTTCGTGCTGTGAATACATATAAGTGTGTAAATCATATTATTTTTCATTGATATAAATTAACTTGCAAAATAAATGTTATTGCACATGTATAGATTGTACGATTGTCACTTCATTACCAAAATATCTGACTCATACGATGTGGAACGAGCCGAATGAGATGGTTAACTGGATTAATTGTGGAATGGATGCTTCTCTAATTTATATCATTTGACCACATTGAAGTCTAAATGTTTCATTCAGATAACTCTCGAAACCTAAGGAAGAAAATCGCGTAATTATTTACTGTGCAACAATTACCGTTCTTTTTTTACGAGTTTGCGACTGGATTCACGAAAACTGCTTGTCATAAAACATTTAAATTGCAAAAAAAGAAGAAAAATTTACGATCAATTAAAAATTTTCACTACGATAACTTCGACACAGTCATAATATCATCAAATATTCTTTCATGTCACATTTATTACGTGTATGAACAAATTCTTTAAGTCAAATAGGAATTTTATTTTGCAAAAATGTCTGGAAATCATCACTAATTATAATCACCGCACGATTGCTGGTTTTGGCTGTTTGCACCATAGGCTAATTTCCAAAAAAAGATAACCAGGTGTTAAGAACCTATGCTTCAGAATAAGTAACTGCAAGGAAAAAGGACGTTCAAAATACAGCCTCTACCTCAAGAGTGACCGGAAGTGGCGTTTTTTTCGACAAGATACGGTTTTAAATAATTTTTTGTAGTATTATTTCCTAAGGTAAACTCATTGCAATAAAACTGTTTAGAAATCACATCGTTGCATCAGTGCAAATGTAACACAAACATTAGCCACAAGTTAGTGTAAGTCCACCAACCTAATGTTGGCCCCAAATGACTAATGTTAGGATGGTAGATAAAGTGATGAAAAGTTAAGTAAAGGACTCTTTGAGACAAATATTTATAGCTCTGATGATGCTTGGCAGAAGAAAAAACAAATCCTTGGAAAAGACTAATAATCTAATTCTTGGGAGTAAAAGTAGCAAGTACGATGTTCAGATAAAAGTTGAGGTACTCATAAAATGATTCTTAATTTCTATATTAATAAGACCGTTTAAAAAATTGTAGGATGGACACATTATGTTTTCTGGAGGTTTATGAATTTCAAAAATAAGAGCAAAGAAGTGTTAATAGTACTAAAACTAACACGTTCAACCGACCTTGGAATGATAAAAATTCGCAAATTAGAGCGGTAGTACCCTCGGCTGGGAGCATTTCTCCCTGAAGAATTGATACCATTTTATTTTTGATGCAGCACCACACTCTTGCCTGCATAGGGAATGGAGAATTTACAGAATGTGAGATTTACAGAATGAATAAATCCACGGAAAAAAATATATAATTAGAATACTTTACAACCAACCAATGAGGTGGAATAATAGATCAATTGAATTTGCACAGTTAACCCGGAAAGCGGATCGTTGACGATATTCTCTCTTCGTAATTACACTATCTGCTGATAATTGATGGTCAAGAGGAATTGGATAATTTGTGGATGTTCACGTAATGTTGTCCCTTGGGGTAAATGTTGTATTCCGTATGCTTCATTCAGTTCCTGAAGTTAAATAAAATTTCATTTAGCTTCCTTAAGTTAAATGAAATTTACTTTACCATAAACGTAATTAATTTCCTTAACTCACATAGGTAATTTGAAATTTCTATCTAGGCAACACACTCTTTGTGTAAGTGATCACGAGTCCTGTTTTTCGATTTCCTAGGCGTAATTAAATTAAAGGGTATATCAATTTAGAGAAATCAGAGTTTAGCTAATTCCACGAATATTGGAGGACACCATGGCAAGAGTAGTAAAACGCATCCATAGGGCAATTGAATTTCCTGTGACCTTCATTAGTTTATACTATTTGGAATTATGTATCATTTCTCATTAAAAACTAAAACTCTCACCCGCATAATCTGATACACATTCCAGTTGGATATCCAGGAGCCATAATACCAAAATTCACACATGTGGGAAAAATTTATGCGTGCTTATCAATGCTTAAATTGCTTTTTCATCAGTAAAACTTTATATCACGGAGTCATAATTATCCTTTCCAGATTTTGCCTTTAAAACTCTGAGTCTCTTATGAGGTCACACAGTTTTTGTCGGACTCATATGAATAAATAAATGTTCTCTCATAGCAAGAATTCCCAAGTTAATTTCGATTTCAAAGTAAATTTTTGTATTATTACTCCCAATTTTAACCACTAATTTTAGTAGGATGAAATGAATTTCCCATTTAAGTTCATTTTTGAGGCAAATATATGTGGGAAACTCCACCAAAATGTTGCATGGGAGGCTCATGACGGAATTTTCCACGGTCCAGCGATCCGGAAAATGAGACCTTGCAGTGTAGAAATATCCTCCCGCTGAAATTAAGCCCATTGTTACAAACGTATCCGGGAGAACTACTTCTCCAGTTGCATAGCAATCGGAGTAGTTTCTTCAGCACTCTCATCTTTGAAATCACTTCGCTTAGATATAAGTGAGAGCTGACTAGCACTAAAACTGATTTGATGATCAACACTCTCTTGAGATGCAGCACATCGACGCCTGGTCAAATGAGATCGTTCAGCCAAAACATCTATTTCCAGTGGGTAGACATTGTATTTAGTGTGGTAATTTAGCATCTTTATATTTAATAAATTTTTACCTTAATACGAGCAAGGACTAGTAAGCACTAAAATTAATGTGATTTTCGACAATTGTGAATGATACCACACATCGATGTCTTGTAGACTAAAATACTGAAGCCACTCCATCTATATTTAGTGGGCAGACATTTTATTTAGTTTAGTTTATTCTGCATCTTTATATTTATTATCCCTCCCCTTCATTTACAACCTTGACGTGGTGGAAGTAGTTCCGTAATAAGTGTCACGTAAAACATGCCGTTGAAGAGTAGGGGTGGGAGTCCCTCCCAACTTTCAATTACCCAGAATATGATAGTCATTCATAAAGATTTGACTTCTGGAAAATATGGGTTCAGTGGGGCGGGTGCTCTGTCCGATAGTGGGGGAGATAAGGCCTCCGTGGTCGTCATCGTATAAAAATTCTTGCACAACAATGAGATCAGAGGATACAAGGAAGAGAAGGGAGAGAAAGAAGGCAAATATAAAGAGGAGAAAAAATCATCAGAATGCGAGGGGTATGGAACAATTAGTTTGATATCTCATGCGGAAAAGGTTTTACTTAGAATAATAGATAAAAGGTTGTAGATTAGAGATAATTACCACTTGTCCGATGACCAGTTTGGGTTCAGGAAGGGGAAGGAAACTCGGGATGTAGTAGCGGTGAGTAATATACTCATAGATAGAAACATGCACAGAGTATAATCAGGTTGTTACTGCTTGCTTTGTGGATCTCGAAAAGGCGTTTGACAGAGTAAACTGAGAAAAACTAATGCAGATACTGAGGAAAACGAGGATAGATGTAGTGAGGTAATAAGGGGCGTGGTTTCCTCAAAGCCGTAACAGAGAAAAAGATGTTGAGCAAGTGGAGAAGGGGAATGAAGAGAATAGGCTTTATGGACGGGATGAATAAGAGCAGGAAGTGCGCGGAGATGACGAAAGAAATACTTGGGGTTGATAGGGCCCTGTATGTGTAAAAATGTGGAGGACTATCTCACATTCAAAAAAACCTATCCCTAACCGGTAGACTACTTCAAATAAAGATAATTATTTCTTGTATGATATATGTATCTTTATAGATAATGTATGTATCTTTGCCTAAATACGAGCATGGACGAGCAAACAATAAAACCGATGTGATTAGGTATCAGAACTTTCTTAAGATACCGAACTTCGATGCCTGTGAAACTGAAATAGAGCAGCCACTCTATCTACTTTTTTCGACTGCTACCTTTTAGAGCCCTCCAACAAATCATCTCATCTTCTGCCTTCGACGGGAAATAGGATATCTCTGCCACTCCCAAGGGTATATCCAGGCCCGCCCACTCCTCCCAAAACCTCTTTCCCAGTATAACCACCAATCCAGTCTCAGTTCCCTTGGCTCTCAGAAGTAGCCATTATTTTTCCTGCTCGAAGTACCGGTGGCTACCCTCTTCGCTATCCGCTCCCAGCTATCTCGGCATCGTAATCTCATTTCACCTGGCAGGCGAATCACAAAGGTCGCCCGGACCTATTGGGACACTAGTGTCGCCAGAAGTGAATGCATGATGTACCCTTACCTCGCAAGCATCGAAGATGTGGCGTCCAACAATAAGCATTGCCCTGCCTTCCGGGTGAATGTTTTAGCGTTTATTTCTTCTTTTGCAGCCAGTTTTTCCTCAGAATCTGAAATGATAAAATTTAGTGTGACATGAGTGAGTCGTAAAACGTTCATAGTCTCAAAATAATATACCTTATTGTTAGGGAAGAAAATTTGTCACGCCTTTGGAATTGTATTCAATATTTCATATTCAACTTTTAAGATAAAGTCCAAACGTGATGTACGATCAAACATTTTTTAAACTTATCCTTAAAAATATTTTCAGAAAGTTTTCCGTAAATATTGTTTACGTTTAGCGCGCCAGACATGTGAGTTTCGAGGATTTATGAATACGATATAAATAGCTATTTGTTTAAAATGAAAAGTTGATTTTAAATAAAAGATTATAAGGTTCATTCCCAGGTTATTTAAACATCATGTACAAACAACAGTAAAACATAGCAATATAAATCGCCTTTGACATAAATTATTTATATATGTTTACGTTTATAGGGTACAAGAGTTCATTTACTTTCAATGTTGAGGATACCGGGACTAGCCACGGTAGTTACCGTTACAGAGTCACCCGCAAGTGCACATAAGTGCGATATTCCACAGAGGAAAAATCATTCACCTTGACCGGGATTCGAATACGGATCCCTCAATTTTGCTCCTAGTGCTTTAACCAGTTAAGCTACGGTTAATATATGTTTATTATTGATCGATTTTACATATTAAATTTCATCATACAGTTTGATACATTGTAAAACGAGGTAACAATCATCCGTGAGGTATGCCTCCGCTACACAGCTGATGGCAAGGACAGGGTGGCGGCGATCGATGTGGTTCCACTGGCGGGTGCTGCATCCGGTGGTCTTCATCTACATCTACAAACTACCCCGCAAGCCGCCTCAATAGGCGTGTGGCGGGGGGTGTTAGGACACCAGCCGTTTACACATAAGCCGTCTTGTGTGCGCTGGCAGCCGTCTGATCAGAAGAGACGAAATGCCAGGGTAGGGTGTTGACTCCTGGAACTGTTCAAGTAACCAGGGACGCATTGTGGGTGGCACCCCCGCGAGGTGTGCAGACCTCAGATAAGAGATCAGTCCTTGTTCGACATTTCCCCCATGAAGCCTTGTCTCTACATATCGCGCAATGATCCTAGATAAGGTAATCGATTTAACAAAAGGAAAGAGCCGGAAATTCAGAGATACTAACTTGGTGTCGGGGATGACACCACTCCCGAAGGAAGCCCAAGTACGAAAGATCCGACGTATTGCATACCATGTCACCTGACCCTCGTTACAAACAATGAGATGGTGAGTGAGTGTGTCAACCCTCCGTAAAAGAGGGCACCGATCAGAAGGGACGAGTCCGTAACGCTTTTGAGTCTCAAGGGTGGGAATAAGGTCATTAATGACGGAAAACATGAGTGACCCCTGGCGAGAATTAAAATTTGATGCACACAAATTTTTTATCGAGTCAGGTGCGGCCGGAATGGAAGATGGGAGCTCGTTTAGGATTAATTTACCGTAAACTCTATTTGTCACGAGCGACTTAGCGGGGGCCAGCGCTTCAACGATCCTTCGGATTGATCGCTCCGCGGAACGAAACGCTGGGTTCGAGGAGGCCCCGGCGAGGGCGGCCTTGACTATATCCCTCCACTCGGACCTGTCATCGGAGAGTACGCGAACGTGGGGTTTGGAGAAGAGAATGTCACATTTTAGTTTGATATTTGTTAAAGAGAGTCCACCTTTTAGCGGCGGGCCGTACAATTGCTTTCTCGAAACCTTCTTGGCGTGTCCTAACCAAACAAAACGGTTTGTGCACATTATGAGCTCCGAGTTCACACGGGAAGGTAGTGGCCATACGTGCGCTATGTTCCATATCTTGGGCATAATCCTTTGTTCCAAGAGACGAACGCATGCAAGGAGGGGGAGTGACGGGAGAGCATATCTCGCAGACACCGCCCGCACCTGTCGCACCATTTCCCTCCAATTCCGATCGAGGGTACGGTCGAGACTGGTGTCCCACCAGAGGCCCAGGATCTTAATGGAAGGTTTAGCAATTGTCCAGCTGCATACCGACTCCGATGGCAAAAGCCCTTCCCTCGTAAGAGGAAGGTACCTGGACTTAGCGCGATTCATGAAGAGACCACCGGTCTCAAACGTTTGGAGAATCCCGTCCGCGACCGCCAACTGGTCGAAGTGGCCAGCGAAGAGCGTTAGGTCGTCAGCATACAGCACACCCGTATAAACTTCGCCGAAGAGCGAAGCCCCGACACCACCCTCCGCCATCGCGCGGATCACAGGGTCCAACGCGAAAGCGAAAAGAAGCATCGACAGCGGACATCCCTGGCGAACTGAATTCAGTATGGCAAACGTAGGGGAAACGTCACGATTTAATTTAATTTTTGCCAAAATGTCAGGGGAAAAAATTTTGATCGTGCGAATGAAGGCTTCCGGGAAAACCATTCGACGAAGTACTGTTATAACATAATAATTGTGTACATAATCGAAGGCTTTAGCCAAGTCCACGGCCAATATTGCAGAAATATTACAGTTCGCGGATTGATTTGTGGATAAAATCACATTGCGAATTAAGAAGGAGGCGTCTAGAATAGTACGCTCATTCGCGATCGCGTATTGGTATGGCGATAAAACAAGGTGTGATACTCCATGAAGTCGACGTTGAAAGACACGAGATAAAATTTTAAAATCGCAAATTAGTAGCGCGATCGGTCGAAGATCGTCAAACGTCCTCGGCTGACGTTCCTTTGGCTATAGTGTAATCAAGGAAACTCGCTGGCTAGGAGTCAGCATGCCGCGGCCTATGATCGAGTTAAATACGTAAGCCATAAATGGTCCTAGAACATCCCAATACGGGTCACGGGGGAGCAAGCAGTCCTCGCAACGCCTCCTCAAGTGTCTTGTCTCTAAATGTCACTGGGATTTCAAGTCCAGTAAAAGTAAGTATAATTCGTAAATTCTAGCAATCTTTGAAAGTCGGCATAGTCTTCCTTCAGGAGACTGTAGAGTAGGGTGGGCCGAAAAACACGAAAGTTTCCGAATAGAATCGTAATAGAGCGGAAAAGTTGTTACTCGTCACCCTGATCACAAAGAAAGAAAAATTTTCGAAATCGAACCATGTCTTCCGGTCGCACATCTCGTTCGAAGTTTTGAAAAATCGTCAAAAATATGACTTTTTTAGGGATTTTTTTAAATGAGTTACAGTGATTGGATTACGTTGAAAATCAGTATGTGGCCTCTTCTTAAGAACCTCTGTCTTAAAAAATTATGTAACATCCCTTATCTCCTTCTTTTAGGGGTAGGGGGAGTCGCTCATCGCGTTCAAATTATCGAAAAATCGTAAAAAACATGACATTTTTCGGAATGTTCTCTTTATGAGTTACAGTGATCGGATTGCGTTCAAAATCGGTATGTGGCCTCTTGTAAAGGTCCTTTGTCTTTTAAGAAAGATATAATTCCCGTTCCCCCCTTCTTTTATGGGGGAGGGGAGGGACATGTATCGTAAAAATGAGTGCCCATACGTGGCCCATAAGTGTGTGGCTTGCGTAGAAATATATTTCAAGTGAAACAGTTTGTTTACACAATGGCGTGGATGCGGAGTGGAGCTGTGATTGACCTTGTTGGAAAAGAATCTGTGGAGCTTTAAGTATTATTAAAGCTTCCAACAATGCGTGAGGTACTGTGTGTATTCTTTTATTACATGAGAAAAAATCATGACGTCCGGGACGCAGCTTGGATTGCAATGAAAGAAGTTGTTGATCTTTGGAACAAAACTATCCCCTATTTCCCGTATCCAAGACATTCGGGTTATTGAAAAGTTTGAGTCGCTTTATCAGGAATGGAGGAATCTCCATGAGAACACCTCCACTAATAAACCGCCAAGTGATGCCGCGATGGTTAAGAAAGAAATGTTTCAGAGTACGCTAGACTCTGTTTGACTTGAACAAAAATGATACAATGGAACAGCTGGAAAAAAGGCAAATGATGCAACTAAAGAAGCAGAAAAAAGGCTTGGAAGGAATAAATACTTTTCTTGTGTGATCAACGCGGACCGAGGTTAGGAGTTATCGGGGGTGTACATTTAAAGATGAAGAAGGATGATCAGAGGAGGGCAGTGAGGAAAAATTAATGTGAAACTCACTGAAGAAGACAAAACGCATGTTGCCACCGGTATTTTCAATAATGAAGGTTAAGAGGAGCCGCTGAAGAAGAGACAGGTGAAGTTGAGGGATGTTCCCAACATAACACTTGGTGACTTAGCCACAATAAGTTCCGTCAGATTTTTCCAAATACTAGGAATTAGTCAAGAGTTTTTAAGAGTACCCTGTGACTGAATGGGCTGAAAGAGAGGATTACAAAATGGGAAAACAAATTGCTACTTACCTTAGAGTGGTTAATGATCATGCGGGGCGAGGCGTAAAACTTATGTCCGATTTCAACAGAACAATAGCACAAAAAGAGGACGCCTTTCAAGACTTGCTCATATCCGTAGATTCCTACCGGAAGTCCCTACCTGACATCAAAAAGTCAACATTAATTCATAAGTATGGCACACCATCTACATCAAGAGGCCGGAACTGAATTGTGTACTTACTCTTATCTTCAAATATGTTTATTAAACACATCCAGGTAATCAGATAATCTTGACCATTTATTTACCCTCAGAAGTGCACGAGGAAGTACAAAGAGAAAGAAGGGGTGGGGACAGAGGGGGGAGCGCTCAGAGCTCGGCACGGATGCCAGCGTAGCGGCGACCGTCAGCCAAGCGCCCGTACGGCGCAGCGGCTAGGCCGGTGCGGAGGAATAACTAATATTACTCCGTGATGGCTTCAAAATACGGAAAAAATGGTTAAAATTTTCGCCCCTGCGGAGCTCTACAATCAGCGAATTACTGTAAAGACGTGTGTCTGGCATCGAAATCCTCTTATTATAGTGCATCTGCACTTTGACCCCTTAGGCACGGCTATGGGTATTTGCACATCAACCAGCCTGAAATGTATTTGTTTTCTCGCCAAAACAACTATTTTGAAGGGACGAAATCAAAAGAAAAACCAATTTTCAAAAATAAGCGTAGGCCTACCGTATGGACACTCATTTTTACGATACATGTCCCTCCCCTCCCCCATAAAAGAAGGGGGGAACGGGAATTATATCTTTCTTAAAAGACAAAGGACCTTTACAAGAGGCCACATACCGATTTTGAACGCAATCCGATCACTGTAACTCATAAAGAGAACATTCCGAAAAATGTCATGTTTTTTACGATTTTTCGATAATTTGAACGCGATGAGCGACTCCCCCTACCCCTAAAAGAAGGAGATAAGGGATGTTACATAATTTTTTAAGACAGAGGTTCTTAAGAAGAGGCCACATACTGATTTTCAACGTAATCCAATCACTGTAACTCATTTAAAAAAATCCCTAAAAAAGTCATATTTTTGACGATTTTTCAAAACTTCGAACGAGATGTGCGACCGGAAGACATGGTTCGATTTCGAAAATTTTTCTTTCTTTGTGATCAGGGTGACGAGTAACAACTTTTCCGCGCTATTACGATTCTATTCGGAAACTTTCGTGTTTTTCGGCCCACCCTACTCTACAGTCTCCTGAAGGAAGACTATGCCGACTTTCAAAGATTGCTAGAATTTACGAATTATACTTACTTTTACTGGACTTGAAATCCCAGTGACATTTAGAGACAAGACACTTGAGGAGGCGTTGCGAGGACTGCTTGCTCCCCCGTGACCCGTCATTATGAGCCCGATCCACCCCTGGTCCCTCGGCTACCTCTCCTGTTAGGGCGGCGTTTCCGGGAACGATGCCCGGTCCTCAGCCACCCGACACCAATGCTGTTTGTTGATTGACTTGTCTCCTCCGCCGATTCCAGGTCGCATGATCGGCTTAACATACCTACTATTCCTGTCCATTGCCAAAAAAGTGGGACTGCGAGAAGTAGAGGGTGAAGGGGTAGGGGGGTACGGGGAGGAGGGTACTTGGGGGTACGGGAGGGGGTACGGGGAGTGGTAGGGTGGGGAGGGCTTAGGTCTTCTTCCGGTAACTCCAGGGAAAACGTCGAGGTGGACGATGACTCAAACAGGCCCTCGTCGTCCTCGTTCGTTGTATGGGACCCGTATGGGGAGGGTATGAACTCAATGTTTTGTGTTTAGCATGGCGAATCCTTCGCCGGAGCCTCCCCCTCCTCCTCCCCGCGGCGACCTTCCGTTGTTTCGTCCGTGGCGACCGGGGCTGGGCGGAGGGGGGAGGAAGGTGCGGACCGCACCCCCTCTTCACTCCCGATCGGCGTGTGCGTGCAGTTACGTTGGAAGAGAGTAATCATGCTTGGCAAAGAGGAGGGGGAGGAGAGGTTTTGGGTAAGGTTTGCAAGGGGAGGGAGAGAGTGTATGGAAGGGAAGGAGGGGTCCTCAGCGCCCAGCACGTCGAAGGCAGTAGTTTCCGGGGAGGTGACGTGGTTTTGTTTCCCGACGCGCTGCGGCATCGGCGTTGGCTTATTGGCGTTTGAATGTTCCGGTGATTCTTCTATCCTCTGCTTCTTCTGCGGTTTTTCATCAGCCGAACCATCCCCCTCTTCACCCCACCCTCCTCCAAGACGGGGGCCGGGGTGACCGGAGGGGAGGCGGGTGAGGGGGCCGCCTTCGGCCCACCCGGCGACAGGACCGCCGCGGGCACTGAAGTCAAAGGTGCCAGTAGGGTGGCCTCAGCTTCCAATTCGACAAGCTCCCGGGCCTGCCGCTCGACCGTCGCCTCATCCAGGTGCATGGCAGCCGGCACCGTTGCGACGTCGGCGTAGCTCCTGGTGTTATTCCGCGGGCCATTTCTTCTCTCATGTCCCTCCTGACCGCACCGGGCACAGGTTCGGCGCTGCCCATCGTAAATAGCGATGATCCTATTCCCTTCAATTGTTAAATAGGAGGGAATATTCTTCTCAATAATCATCCTGACTACTCTAGTGCCCGTAAACAGGCCACCCGAGGATTGTTCCATTTCCCGTCCCAAATACGGCCGAATTTCCCATACCGGGAGAGCTCACTAGTAATCGCCGCGTGCGGCACCTCAACAGGGAGGCACATCACGCGGAAATTAACAGGGCATCCTGTGGCAGCCTCTACACTAACCTCCATTCTTCTATTTGTCGCGGTCTATAAGAGAGTGATGGAAACGGCATCCAAGGGAGCGCCATTTCCATCACTCTCTTATAGACCGCTTCAGACTTAAACTTTACATAGATCTGTCTCCTCGACAATCCATACTGTATCAAATATACTTCCTCTTCCGCGAGGCGCATCATCTCAGTGAGAAATGCGAGCGCCTCAAGCGGTGTTGGTGCTTCGCAGTCATCATCCGCCTGGATGAGGACTTGATGCTGCCGGTGAATCACCATGGCAGCAGGAAAAAAAAGGAAAAGAAAAACACTTCACTGATCACCTATGGGGCCGTGGTGAAACAAGATCACTGGTCCCGGGGAGAGGGGAACCCCCCAGTGCTAAAGGGTACTGCGTCGTATGATATCTCTAGGCGACAGGAAATGCACTGCACATCCCAGACAGTCGCTGAACTGCTAAAAATAAGTAGCACGGCTCTTCTCTGTATTTTGGGCCGTTCCCGCGGCCCAAATAATTAGTTTAAGCACGAAAAACTTGCACTTTTATCTGTCAACTGTCTTCACTCAAGGCGGGGATGTCCGCCCGAAATTCGCCGGCGGGGCAGGCTTGCACTCGCCGGGAGAGCTGAAGGCCACGTCGGTGAAACCAAGCAGTCGGAGCGCAGCCGAGACAAGTCTTATCACCTCGAGCTACCGAGGCGTCCTCTCGGTACCTTAACTGGCTAAAGCACTCGGCGCGATATCGAGGGATCCGGGTTTGAATCCCGGTCAAGGCGAATGATTTTTCCTCTGTTGAATATCGCACATTTACTATCCGTTTATATACGCACATAGATAAATGGAAAGCCTCTGTAATTCCAAGCGGTAATATAATACGGTCTGACTTCCATTTATGGGTTCCGGATACAGCATTGGCTCCTTGATAATGCAAAATCAATACCCAATTCCTCTAAGATTTCAATATCATGTTCAAATAATTCACTCGGAGAGAGATTCAATTTCTTCTCTGAAACTCATATGCAACACGAATAGAAAAATGAAATTGTTGTCTTTTTTGGGAGGAGGGGGGCAAAGGTAAAGATTTTCACAAAACTTAATTTGAAAAAACCTTGCAAAAATATATTTCATAGCTGAAATAAAATTTTAATTATGTGGATAAAATGTATTACCCCTTACTTTCTCTCTTCAGTGCTATGGCCGTGAAGGGGGAACAGAAAATCAACATTTTCCGGACGAAAAATATTTCCTTGGGCCATACCTGGCCAAATGCAAAGCCTATATTGTCATATCACTTAGGTATTTCAATTGATTAGTTTTTAATAAGACAGCATAGTATAATTTTAATATGTACAATGAGTGCAGGTGTGTGGAAAATGAGTAAACATTAGAACTACCCTAAAGTAAAACATGATGCCAATGTTTCATCAGTAACCAGTTCCATATTATCCAGTTAGTTATTTCCATTGGCATTTTAATTACCCTTTATGCTGACATGGTCCACTCAATAAATAAACACAGCTATCTCATTAGTTACGTTGATCAAGGACTGCGGTAAACCAATTTCAGCGCAAGACATCATTTACTCAAAATCATATTAATTTCGAATCTCGTGGAATCACGTAGAAAATTTTTAACACTTTCCTCATATTCCAAAAAGCTTTCATGGTTTCCGAGGAATTTGATTCCGTAGTCATCGAATACATTAAACCAATAAGTTAAAAAAACTTACAGAATGGGATTCTGTGGCATAAATAAATTTCCTAAATTATAAAAATTAATCAACAATTATAAGACCTACATTTATGCTATTCCAGAATTCGATATATGTTTATAAAAAAGATTTCTCCTGCTCTTGTTGCATTTTTTCCAAGCACATACTTTCAAGCTCTCTTCATCCAAAGAGCCTTCGTTTAGGTCTGGGATTGATCCTAATCCCTCAAGGAGAGTCTCATCATCACTATGTTTCAGTAATTAATTTTTCGGTGCTTTTAATTACCTCTCCTAATCTATCGAATTTCTTTTTCTGTATGCGATAAAATCCAGATGTCTGGTCCTTTCTATTTCGTGGCAGTAATAATATAGACTTCACATGGAATTTCAATTTAGAGCCTAAAAAATGCCCATTTGTGGAAATGAAATCTTCATCCAAAAATGATGCGGTTTGTTATTCGATTCTAAGGTAACGCATCCATATTTTAAAAAAGCAATTATACGTCGAAAAAAACAATTTTTTCGTACTCAAACTTACAATAAGATCACTCCGGTTAGGAAACAAACAGGTTTATTTAGCATTAATCTTTTTAATTGAAGTTCGAACGGAATCTACAATAAAAATAATCTAACGGTTATTTATCCAAGGAAATTATTGGTAGAGAATATAATACACATATGCATAACTGCAACAAATCTATTCCAGGAAATGCCCGTATTTGCTTTGATAGAGGCTTTCACGGAGTGCAGCTTTAGCTGCTTCAATGCCTGCATATGGCACAGCTAGTATGAATAGTCACATGATTCCAAGTCAAATTATAATCGATTGCATTGAATCTGAAGAACAAATGTGTACCCGATTTGAAAAAAAATAGATCAACTGAAAGAAATATGCTAAATTATTACACAATAATCTCAAAGACTTTAAAAATTAGCGCTTGGAACTTAGAACTGATACATAAGGAAAAGTGGAACATTAAAAATATTACCAATGCGGTGAAATGGTTAGCGATGGCTACCGGCTATGCGGTGAAATGGTTAGCGATGAAACAAAATGAAAGTAGGTTCACGGAAACTGAAATTCTACACGAGAAATTAAATTCCACATACTTGCTCTAACAAATGACTCATGATTCATTTCCACCATTATGAAAAGCTTGCACAAAAGATTATATCCCAGCATTTGCGAAGCGCAAAGGTAGAAACTCGAGATGACTACCACATTTTCCAGGATGATGAGTTGAAATTTGAAAAGAGAAAGATCTTCACAAAAAGCGTAGGAGACCGAGAAAAAGAGCTCGAATCTAGGCAATTAAAAACATCTGAGGCACAATTGCGAGCAGGGTGTAACACATGGTGAGAATCGCAAAATGTCCCTTTTCATGAATCAGGGATTCCCCCCAATCTCCCCCCCTGAGAAAACATTTCCCCGCGGGGTCCTTCACCTACGCCATCGCTCCCACGCTACAGGGGTGCCGGATTCAAAGTGCCTTTGTTTGGCGAGATCCACGCGTCCGTCACTCCTCCAGTCTCCCCAATTACCTCCGTCAAGGTGAGTAAAGGCCCTCCCGGATTTTATGACCGGCCAGATATTGTGCACGTAGTCCTTTCCTCCCACCTTTACCCTCCCCAACCTCCTCGCCCTCCCGTGCATATCCCACCAGCCTATCCTGCAACACGCCCTCCCATTACAACCCTTCCTCAAGCCTCAACCTCCCTGTTTCCTCATCCAGCACTTCATCTCCCACTCCCTACGCCAGCAACCTCTCGCACATCTACCGCATCCACCTCCACCTCCCTCTAATCTAATTCCCTTCCCCGGCATGTTAAGTAGCCAATAGGAAACAGTAGTGCTCCCGGGTGCGGGCGCAGATGCTTCACTTCTTCCGTCGCTCCCAGAACTCATGCCGTCCGTTTCTCTGTCCCTTGAATGTCCCTGGGGGAGGGAAGGGGGGAAGGTGAACTAGCTTGCCTCGGTCGTGGTGTGAGGGGTGGCTGGGAGGGGCAAGGGGTGGCGAGTTCATAAAATAATACTCCCCCTCAACCCCCTACACTCACCGCTATCTCTCTCTCAGCCTTATGCTCCGCTGAGGCAATTAATTTAAGGCACCAGTCACATCTGATATGATTAGGTAACTTAATTTTCCCCTTCCACTTCTCTCCCGTGGAGCTCCTGGAATGTCACATATGCTGCTGCTGCCGCACAGGTCTGAGTGAGTGCTAGATATCAAGGGCGGTTGGGTGAAATTTTCCGTCGATAAATTCAGCCACCGCGCAGTTTCAATAATTTAAGAGGGATAAAATATTCGCACTCCCTCAATTTGGTGAAATGTGAAAGACTCGGAACAAAGTTAACGTGCAAATGCATCGTTGATGTTCCTATATCATGTGGAACGTAAAATATTAGAAAAGTAAGTTGTTGTAAAGAAGTAATTAATTCATTGATCTGGAATCCAAGCTAATATATTTTTATTTTTATTCACACACGGGATTTTCATATATTTTGCTATTATTAGTGCAATGTAGATATTAAAGCTCTTCTGTAACGCATGGGAAGAAAAGAGAACCAGCTAGAAAAACACACACTGGTTCCCACAAAACTATTAACTGTTAGACCAACCCCTATTGACAGCAGTGGCATCATCATACGTCTTAATAATGATGACGCAATTGCCTGTCACTTGACTATGATTATAAATCTCGTGGAGTCTTTTAAAATGTTTCATATTCATTTTTTCACCAGCTTGTTAAATGAATAAATTTCACAATCCAACGTCAACTGAGCCAAGAATTGACATTGACGGAAATAGTCAATAGTTAGTTAGAAAAATTGGATCGAAATAGTGGAAGTACAGTAAAATTAAGTAAGCAATGTAAAGGAGGCTAAAAAAACAGCCTTTTCTGGTCCTTCAGTAGTTCAATAACCAGTAGCAGACAAACCGAGGAGTTCCAATGCTCATAATTAACTTTTAAGAACTACTAAGCCAAGTAGTTTACTGCCCATTCCTTAATTATGAGAAAAGGCAAGAAACCAAGCATCAAATAGTTTGCTAATGAGGACGAGATATTTAACATGAGTTAGAAACATGACTAAATGGGATCTAGCATAGTGATTCCTTCTTTCCTCAAATGATATAATTTTGATGCCTTGGATAAATATTATGCGTAACTAAGGAAAGCATGTCACCTTAAAAATTCGTATCAATGCTGAAACTAAGATAACACTTTTCCCGGAGATAAACTCATTAAAAATTGAAATGGATATCTTTTGCTCTATCATTTCATGCATTGGAGGCTTTTACATCTATTTTTACAATACTTATCCAGAGAGAACTCATTAATGAATGATACATTTCTAGCAATCTCTATATATTATATAAAAAAAGAATGTTTGACTGTTTGTCTGTAAGTGTTTTATACAAATCTACAGTTTGAATCCATTCATGCTGATATTTTTCCAATAAATATTTCAGGACAGGAGAAAATTTATAAGATGTTTTAAAAAAAAAAAATCAGGGGCCCAAAATGTTACAAAAAGGGGCGCTTTGGTGGTCTACGTATTGGGTTTTGACAAGTGGTTTCATTTTTTGCTTTTTAAAATTACTTCCGCTAAAGGTAGAGGGTTAGGACATTTTTATCAAATTGCAGAATAAATGAAGTTTATAATTATTTCAATGAGTTATCTTATCCAGTTCATATTTGACTGTAAATCGTGTTTGCAAAAACGAATATTTGTAGGATTTTAGGTTTTCCCGGCGAAGAAAAACGCCTTTAAAATTAATTTTGCTTAGTCATGCTGATTGGGAATGCTAAGCATTGGGTTTAGTGCAGTGATTTATTTTTTTGCTTTTTAAAACTTCTTTCACCCAAGATAGAGAGTTAAAGTTTGTTTTATCCGATACCCAAACGAATGAAGTTTCTCATTCTGTCAATCTATTTTTTTTACGCATCGTTGTTGTCTAAACACCGTGCTAACCTCTCTCCTCTTATATTGTGAGTTATGAAAGGAGTGTGATCCCGAGCAACGCCATGTAATTACGCTAGTAATAAAATAAAAACAAATAAGAAAATACGAACAGTATAAAATTTCATTTTTATTATTGAAAAACCCTTAGAAATCATCCGTTTTCCTATTTTTCTTCAATGGTTCGCTAGCTGACTCAGTGGAATTTAGAGTTTATTTTAGAGAATGAAATTAAATAAACTTTGTGACATCCACACAGTGTTATTGGCAAACCCCGACCGGTTTCAACAGTTTCGTGTCATCATCAAGGGCCAAAACCTATTGTTCAATGGTAATGAAAGGCAACCGGTTGGGGTTTTCCAATAAATTGAATGGATGTTATACAGTTATTGCATTTCATTTTATGAAATGGGTTCCGATTTCCTGGTGAAAAATGGAATCTCATTAAGAATATTCTTAAAATAACGTAATTTGTTACTTAAATTCACATTCTTACCTCGTTCTAACAATTGAACAGCAAGAAGTATCGAAATAAATAAAAATGTAAGACGCATTGATTACAGCAGATGAAATTATGCTATGGAAGATTTATAGAGATTTATAAAGCATGTTTAGGAATTCATTTTTTTGCCACTGTATATTAATCTTCAGCAAAGTTTTTTAATATTTAATTAACAATATAATCAAAAAGAAATATCCATACCATGCTAACGTCCGGTTTACCAAAGTGTATTTTGCAAAGCACAGTGCATAAATGGTGCATTATGCAAACTTAATAATCCTAAAATACACCAATATGAACAGAATCAAACTCTTCTTTCTCACTCACAAGTGAAATAACTCTGGCAACAAATACTGACTGGTTTGTGTAATTATGATAACCTCGGGCAGAACTCATCCCAGATAGTTATGGCAGGACATTCACGGATAAATTAAATTCCCAAGTGAGTTAAATGAGAGCAGAAACAAGCCATTGAATTACTTTTGATGCCAGAAGGGTAGTTTTAAACTAGACATTTTCTAAAATAATTCTAAAATATAGCCTTATGAGATTCAAATCGTGCTTTTTTTCGTTGAAACCTCAGTTCGCAAGCAATGATGCAAGTAAAGAAAATTCCAAGAAAGAAAATGAGGCAATAATGCAAAAAAACAAGATTGATAACAATGATTTCTGCGAAACATTTATTGGCAGTAAGAAATACAATAGGGAAGCTAAAGAGAGAGTTCAATAAGCAAAGGAGTTGACGTGAAATTGAGAAGAGCAATTAGCAGCATGGTTAATAAGGAGAGTTGCCTAAATCGCACCGCTTCCCAAATGGCACCACCATCATATGCCCCGTTCAGACTACTATCGTACGTACGATCGTCCTGACGATAGTTGCCGGAAATAGTAGTGTGAACGCATGTCCGGACAGCGGTACGCGTAGTTCCTAACACTGCCACTTTTACGATGGTCAGCGCTGGTATCACGACCGGAAATCGGGAATGATGAATAACGATAATCAAAAACGTCATTCAATATATTGAATTTGATGGTGGTACTTTGACGAATAATCAAAGATAGGTGTCATTTGCTTGTAGAACCATGTCGAAAGTCTTAAAAAAGCCACTGGGACGCGGGAATCCCTATTTTGTTCCCTTGCTCTTTACTAGTTCGTCGCGGTTCCTGGTGAGGGCAGCACTGAATTACGATAGTAGTGTGAATGCGTGCGAGTTGCTACGATGGTACGTACGATAGTAGTCTAAACGGGGCACTAGAAACCAATGTATTGGACTTGTATGCAATCTAACGGCTGAGTTTTGAACTTCCTTCATCCCCAAGCACACCACACTTCAGTTGTGGCCACCATGGTTGTGACAAGTCATGTGCGTGGATTCTAAGAAAAGAAGTGGCTCTCCTGCTATTTTTTCGCCTTTTCACAAGAATATTGTAAACACCTAAGTTTTGTTTACATAGCTTTAGCTACATATAATATTTCTGAAGTCTATTTTATTTCTATTTGCAACATTACGTGAGTGGTATGCTCACGTATTTAGGTAGTGGAAATGATTTCTTATAAAATGGTGGTCGCTCCCAAATCGCACCACGTCTCTCTTTACCGGTGCGATTTGGGTAACTGCGAGTGGCTCAAATCACAAACGTAAGTTTTGGCTTATTCAGGTTTAATTTCCGTTCTTTTATCTAGATTTAAGGGAAATGGAGGAAGAGAAATTAAGAGAAAATGTTAAAAGGACACATGGCAAATGGACCCCTGAGGACATGAAATCTGCCTTGAATGAATAAAGGGAGGGAAAAATTAGATTAAATGAGTGTTGTACGAAATACATAATTCAAAAAAAGACATTTCTGCGGCATTTCTGAGGAGAAGTTAGTAGGAACTTGGATCGTGGTGTTAATGTTGTGGTTAATTGAAGAGAGACGGCTTTACCGATAGAAGCAGAGCATGAATTAGTTCAGTGCAACTTTTATGCGAAGCGAATTAGTTCAGTGCAATTGTTATTTTGCAATTTGAAGCTTCATTGCTTGAGATAACACCAATAGATGTTAGGAAGATAGCCTTTCAAATTCTTGAAGCCAACACTCATTTAACCAACCCTTTCAACAGAGAGAATAGAATGGCCGGTAAAAAGTAGTATTATGGATTTCTTATACGCAACCCAAAACTAAGTCTTCGACAGCCCGAGAATATATCCGTTCATAGAGTCAAAGGATTCAACAATGAGAGTGTATACCATTTTTGTGACGTTCTTGAAACGATTGTTAATGACAATAATCTAAATGGCTTTCGTATCCTTTATATGGATGAAACAGGCTGTCAAAATGTTTAAGAGAGATCACCAAAAGTTTTAGCAGAAAAGGGAAAACGACACATTGGGGCGATTTCCAGCGAAGAAAGAGGTTTCAACACCACTGCTGTATGCTGTAAAAACGCCAATGGATTTTATGTCCCCGAAATAATAATTTTTAAGAGATTTAGGATGGACTGTTCGCTTGCTAATGGCGCTCTTCCCGTGAGTTTGGTGGAAGTTTCGGAATCCGGGTATACCAATTCGGAACTGTTTATCAAACGGCTGAAACACTTCATCTCACATGTCAGGCCCTCAATGGAGGACAAAGTAATTCTTCTTTTAGATGGACACACTACCCATTCTAACAACTTAGAGGCGGTCAAAATCGCGAGAGAAAATGGTGTTTTGCAGCTTCAACTTCTTGGCCATACCACCCATCGTCTCCAGCCACTCGACCTGGCTGTATTCAAGCCATTCCAGCTCTACTATGACGAGGCTGTTACCAAGTGGCACAGAAGTAATAGTGCCACGTGTCTGCCATCATTGCTGAGCCCTACCCCCAAGGTGCGACGATGAGCAATGCGATAAATGGTTTCAAAGCCAGTGGTGTGTGGCCTACTGACCGATTTGTTTTCAATGACGCTGATTTCATCACTGCTGAGCTATACATCACTACGAGTCAGAGAAATGACCTTCCTGAAGAATCGGTTGGAAACGCTGAAACGTTAGTATCAATTCCTGGAATGAGTGAAGGAAGTTCTCTCAGGAGTCTCGTTATGAAAATTTCTGAAACAGGCCCCTTACCGACGCTTACGCCCGGGAAAAACAAAACCAGACGCAGGTCGGGAGGGCCACAAAGAGCGGAACTACAAACTTCCAACCCCTACAAGAAAAAACTAGAGGAAACAAAGAATAAAAAATCTGAGCAATTGGCTAAAATTCTAATAAGATTCAATTTTGATCTAAGCAGCGATCCGTCAATCACATCACAGGCTGGAAAGAGTAATAAGGAACCGATAAAAAAAGTAAACAGGAATAATCATTACAATCTCAAAGAATGAAGTTTGTAAAGCCGGAAGAAAACAAAATAAAACCTTTCGGAAGGAAAATCTTGTTAGGTCTCGTACCAAGACACTGAGATTTTGTGACGAAGTTAAAAAAGAAACTGAAAGGGATCCAGCATGGTTTTGTTTCCTATGTGAAGCATCTATTGAGGAAAACATGGTGCAGTGCCTTAAGTGCAAACAATGGGTACACGAATCGTGTTCTGGAATTTCCCATTAGGATCTTATTTTCTTCATTTGCGATATGTGCAAATAAAGTTATGCGTTAAGAATTCTTTAAAAAACTGCAGCGAAAAGACTTTTACTATAAGAATAAAGACCAAAGCATTAGCACTTCTCCAAAATACTTGTTAATTTAGTTTAATGTTTACAGATTTTCTTATCCAGCAGAAAAACTCTGCATCTTTTCTTATGTCAAAGATATGTCTTATTTTTACTTTTTTCTTTCCTTATATTCAAGGAATTTTATTACACATGATTGCTATGTTTACGGTTCTAAATAATATACTAAAAAAACTTGCCCCTCTGTCTCTCACTGTCGTTGAAACATACCATTTCCTAACTCTGGCCTTTGGTGGTGCGATTTGGGATACCTGTTGCCAAAATCGAACCGTTTGCAAAGGTTTGACATTGAATTTTTATATATGTGTTCAACTTGGAATTAAATATCCCCAAAAATTGTGAGAGAAGCAAACATGCTTCCTTATATGATGCAGCATTAAAAACTTATATGCGTAACTTATTTTTCAGTTAAGTCGTTTATTTCTAAAACTGGTGCGATTTAGACAACCTTCCCCTATTCTGGATGAGGTCGTATAATAATAATATCCCCATTTTAGGTAAAGTAATTATGCAGTAGCGTTTCCATTATCGACAGAGTAGAACTGGGATACTTTAAATACTTGTCACCATGGTAACCAACTTTGAGAAAAAAGTCCTAGTACTGCTTTTGGAAATATTAATTTTTAATTTGAATAGCCTTCATTAAAAATAAAGTCTTAAAACTAAGTCACACCATGGACATTTCACAGAAAATAAGTAATAATTACTTCGGTGGAGATGATAATAAAATGGAAGAAGTAATTTTTAGTATCATATCAAGAAAGTCTTAAAAGAAACTCGCGTTATGAAAATTGCATAAAGATTTAGTAGCATTAATTTCGGTTTAATATTGCATGGAACTCTGGTAATAAAATATTAGAAATAATTTTTCATGGATATTTCGCTCAACCTGAGAGGAATGCCTCATATCGACTCTTGCGTCAGAAATCTCTGCATTATATAAAAAATAAGAGAAGAAGCTCGAAAGTTGTTCGGAGAAGCTGCTACTTAATATACCTGAAGGGGACGTAAAAGCCTAAGATTTACCTTCGAGTAAAATCCTCCCAGCCACCAGTTGGAGCGGAAATAGCAGTTCTTTAACGAGTTTTGTCGGGCATGCTATCACTGAGGCAACGATGAGAAATATTGTTTTAGGAGCACTCAAGTAAAATTTATTGCCCCCAACAGCGTGTAACCAAATTAAAAGAAGTTGAAGCGAACATTTTGGTGCAAATTCAAGAGTGCACGGCCGATTCGGGAAAAAAATTATCCAGTTGACGGCAATGAACAGCAATAAAAAAATGACTTTCATGAAGGAGTACAGAAAATCTTGATCTAGTAAACTCAAAAAATGAATAAAGAAAAAGTACCATTTTTTTATAATCATGGTTATTTGCGAAATAAAATGACACATCCGAAGAAAAAGTGCCACATTTTAGGTAATAACAATTTTTTCAAAAAACAAGCTTCTTTTGTCGGTAAAATAAGTCCGTTTCAGATGATTCAAAAATCAAAATACCCGTTCCTAATTAGGCATAGCTTCAAACTCCAAGGGAGTTATTTTTTTCACTTATGCATGCTTGATAATTGATATGAATTGTATGATTCGAACACCTAGAGTGCAATTAATTTAATGGAAATATTACAGCCTTTGAAATAATCTCAATGCTTATACAAGCTCAAAGGAAATACACGTCTAATTTAAAAACTCTTTTTACCAAATAGGTATTGTTACATAGTGGCATTTAAATACACTTGGCTGCGTGATAATTAATTAGTCCAAACTTTCAAATTAATTACCACTAAAATATTAAAAAATAAAGATAAACAATGCTCCCGTGATAACTTATACTAAACCTACACAAATATTCCTCACCCTCGGTCAAGATAGTATATGCTAAGAGGGCCATTAACATCCCAACGTTTTCATCACCTTCAAAAATATAAAGACCCTCGAGTCTTTTAGGAGTTTCTTTCATGTTTCATGTAACGTTGCCAAGTCACGAAAACGTGTAATAATTCATTTTTAATCTTTATAATAATGAATGAATGCACGCTGAGAAAAACATGGATTACCTTTTGGGAAAATTCGGCGCATAAGTAGTTTAAGAAGAAACCTCTAGCATAAGAAACCCACTAGAAGAAACTTCTAGCATCAAATGAGCAGTTTTTAGATTGAAAAAATGTTGAAAATATATTTTAACAAACATCTTAAGAGGTATAGGTTATAAATATTATGAACCAATGTAGTAAGAGCAATAAAAAAGAGTAATGAAATTAAAGCCAAAAAAAGTAAACTACTGCGCATATGAAGAGAAGATCAAACAATTCAAGGGATATTCATAGAAAATGGAAAAATAGAGATCATAATATAATACAAATACTTATGAAAAGTTATGACTAAAACTGAGAAAATCACTTAAGGAATACAGTAAAGAAGAAAATATGTCAGCAGTGTATACTACCAGATTAAAATCACATTTATAGGAAAAGGAGAAATAGATACAAAAACAAAAATAGAAACATAAAAAGCAATTTATCTTCCTATTTCAACGTATGGCTCCGAAAATTAGCGTATTATAATTAGAACAGAAATTATAGTAACTGCAGTAGAAACGAAATTCTGAGGAGAATAAAAACTAAAACCAAAAGAGACCTGGAAAGAAACTCAAGAATAAACGGAAAACTACTGAAGGAGCACTTAATGTAAAAGATAATAACAAAACACCTAGGAGGGTTTCTCAGTAGATGGACCAAAATATAATCCCCAGGAAAGTACGGGAGGCTAAACCGGATGGAAGTAGAAGTAGAGGTAGACCAAGAGAGACATGGATAGGAACAAAAGTAAAATATGGAAATAGAAGAGGGATGATGGAGAGGGAGTTGAAGATTTTGGTAAAGAACCGTGGGAGGTAGAAAAAGTTTGTAGAGGGCCTGACACCAAAGGCATAAGGGATAGGAAGAAGAAAAAGGAGCTTGGGGCAAAAGAATACGAAGAAAGTACCGTCGCAGAAGACAGTTTACAGAGTTGTGAGAAGGGTAGGAAGAAATGTTGTGGGGAAAGATGGGTGGATAAGAATCGAAGCAAATAAGAAAGTATGATTTGCTACAGAGGTACGAGTAGTATGCCCAATAAATGCCGGGTAGGTAGGTACTAAGAAATACTTCCCATTCATCTGAAGTCATTTCACAAATATTTAGGGATTTTGTGCGTCATGCATTCCAGGGATTAAGAAGAAAAAGACAACGTGAAATTTCGTAGAGTTTGAATGATAGGCATACTGCAAGAATGGAAATAGATGGCATTTTCGCGCACTTCAGTGTTATTGCACTATTGCGGGAAATGAAACACAAAACCATGCATTTCATCTTTAACTTCATATCAAATGAAATTTTTGTACATTATTTGAGGCTCAAATGTTCTAACAGATGGGTTCCCAACAGATTTAAAAACGTTTCCTCAAACGTTTTTCGAAAAACACCTCTTTATTCGGCGCAGTACTGCATAGGTCATCAATTCAATATGACCAATATGCACGATATCAGCATTCCTAATGTGCCGAGTGGTTTCATCAAATCCCTTCTTTTATCTATGGTTTGTACATAAGTTCGCGCATTATATTGCTTCGTGGAAAAGGGAAGAAATTACTGCTTGTAGCAGTGGTATGATCCAGGTCTAGAGAGTGAGAGATTGCGCGAACGAACAAGCTGCATTTGAACCGACAATTAGATCGGAGACAGCGAATACGCGTGTTCCTGACGGAAGCGGACGGTGGTAAAACGTTCCTCCTTGAGGCACTGCCACGGTCGTCGACCGTGAAAGAACAACGGTGAGCACATGCGGCCGGTGATATCACGGACAACGTAGCAAACAGGGCATGTAACACGGGGGAAGGCGGCGTCGGCAGCCGTTTTGAGTTCCGACCGGCGGCGATAAAAAGTATCCGACGCAACCAGCAGTACATACGTATCCTAGGAACGGCTAGCGACTTTGCCCTGAAAAGCACGGTACATTTCGCAGTGGGTTGGCGCGGAAAATCCCTCAAGGCACGAAGTGAGGTCACCGAGGATCTACATCCGTGGCCATGATGGCAGAGAAGGCGCTCTCTGGATCGTGTGGTAAGGGGTGGGAAGATGGGAGGGAAGGGGAGGGAAGTGAGGGATAGTAGACGAGGTGAAAGGAGGAAGTGGGAGACGGCGATGGACTGGGCACAGGCGAGAAACATGCAGCGGGTCACAGCGACGCCTTGTGTCGCGTGATCTCGGTCCATTACGCGGCCAATCAGAGACTAGTATCCCGCTCCCACCAGAGTGCTAACCTTAAAACTCCTTATCGGAAATCAGAGGCGATTTTTTTTCCGCCGCCGGCAAGGTCGCATGCAGAAAACGAGCTTTGAGCGGAAGGCATTGCGAAAATTAGCAAGGTTGTGGAGCGTTAAAGGAGCCATTTGGGGGTCGTTTGCGAGCCGAAATAAGAGGACGGTAAAACAATATTCCCCGATCCAGTTTCGCTCCCATCATCCTGTATTGAATACACTTTGCACTAAAATATTCACCTCAACGCCAGATAAATAATGTTGGGAGAGTAGATATAAGCGTTGCGGATGAGGTGAAACAGCAATAGATAGATTTTGTGTTTCTTAGGAGCTATCGAAGGGAAACACATTTGGAGATTTAATAGTGACCGTATGAAGTAGACCATGTTTTCCGGCAAATGCTTAGATGAGAGAATACTAAACTGATAGGAGAAATACTGAAAATACTGGAGACATAGGAGAAGAGGTACTGAACAGATGGGAAGGTTATTGGTTGACTTAGTGGGTAGTATTTTACCCTCCAAAAGTTAACCTATCCCAACATTAGAGGCAGCAAGAAATAGGCAAAAGCCACAAAGTAAAACAGATACGCCATTGCACGAATTGAACTTATTTTTACAAACAAAATTCACCGTTGGAACAGAAACTACTTAATAACTCAATCCAAAAAATTCACCTGGTTTTGTTTCTTCTCTCATCTAATTTCTTTTCTTTTACTCATTACGGGTGCAGTACTAATCTTCATATAACTTTACAAACCATCGCAAGGATCCCTGGTATAATGGTTTTTATGACCCTGACAAAGATAGGGAACAGGAGTAATAGTATCGGCATTCGATCAATAAACAAAATTATTGGATTTTTTTCACATAATTACACCTTAATCAGTTGCTGTGTTGGTTATCGATGGTGGGCGAGTAGAAACGAGCTCTTGAAAATATCTGTTCGAGGGTGACTTAGATGATAATGCTACATGGGACTCGGATGGTGTCATCAATATCGTAAGTTTAATCATTCGAGTAATGCCACTTACATAAGTTAAAAAAACTCATCTAGTATAAGGATTCTCATGTAAGGATCAGGTTCCGTGAGCATGGCATAATATTCTTCTTCTACTACGTGTAAAAGGAATTCTTGGAAATGGAACAAGAGACGTTACTTAAGTTTAACACTTTATTATCCTATCTGGGAATCCATTGGTCCCTTTCACCGCTTCCTCTCTTCCAGCGACAACAAAAATACTTCTCCAAGGACGCACTGTGATTTACTGATACGCTAAAAAAATGGTTCCAATCCAGAGTCGAGTTATTAACCACCGGAAAGGGAGCCTTTCTCCCAGCAACTCTCCTTTAATAGCGTTAAGAAATACAAATCTTGACGCTCAGTGCATTAATCCATTGTTTTGCTGTTATCCTAGGATTTCAAGTGTTGATTCTGCTTAAAGGAGGATAAATAAACCTTGAGGAGTACCAGCTATAATTCTGAAATATGTTGAATAATTCAATAGGAAAGTGAGGAGATAACGGTAACATAATAACCAAAAGCCAAGGAACACAAGGTGGAAATAAAATATAACGGAGACAGAATTCCCTCATTTATGAACTCTCACTGGAGTTTTTCTTTAGATAGCACGAGATGAGTGGCTTCATTTCAATCAGTTCAATATTAAATGTTTTTTAATTAATAGTCACGGACATTTCATAAATCATTTCTTGTGATTGCAATGGAAAATCATTTATTGATATCAGTAGTGCAGCTGTGTAGAATAAGTTCCTTAAAGCCATCTCAATAATTGAAAAATTCCGATTCCGACAACATGACATAGGGCACTTTTTTCACTATCACTTTCATTTAGAGAATATGAGAGTGCTACAAACACGCAAGGGTAAATAAATTTGCAAAAAAACAACGCACCAAGGCAATGTAGCGTGTGAATTGAAAATATGAGAAGAAATCATACAAACAAACCTAATTGTGAATCTATGTGAAGAAAATATTAAGTTCAACGCCTACCAAACACTAAGCGAAACAAATAAAACCTGTTTTTCCTGGTAAAGCATTCCCAATATCCACAAGTGCCTCAAGGATGGCCTTGTGATGAAAAAACAATCCAGAACGACGGCAAAAGATTTTTTTAACAATTTATTTTTTATATCATCATAAAGCCAGTCAATCATTAATGCAAACAAAACTAGGATATAGGAGCCTTAGACGCCTTTTTTATTAAAACTTATTAAATACTAGAGATAAGTATACTAGGACTTCTACGTGTGGGAATAGCACTGCCTTCAAAAATTTCTAAATAACAAGTTAAATAAACTTCAAGGCAGAGCATTAATTACTGCTGGTAAAATCTTGCACGAAAAACTTGAAATAAAATGTTTAGGTATTTTTGTTTAATCTTGGTGCCTCCTCATTGTATTGATGTTTCATTTAACATGTAGAAAAACTCATTTTTTACATATTTTCCCCAGGTGAATTAAAATCCATGGGCGGATATTTAAATTAAAGTTATGAACGTAAACAAGGAAACATATTTGGATTATTTGTTGGTATTTCATAAGTATCTCGAAATATGACAACTCAAGAGTTATAATTACTGCAATGCACATTGGTCAACGTTGAAATTGTGTAACTACCCGACATTGGACGACTTAGTTACACCTATAGTTCAAATTTGAGAAACCGCAAGAGTAATATGCGTAATGAATTAATCTAAGTGATTTATCGAGACATGGAAAGGAGGCGCTAATGAATTCCGTGAAAGAATCTCCTGTCAGGCGACCAAAAAAGCGAATCAATCCTATATCCCGGAAAAAAATAATCAAAGCTGCCTATCGCAGGATATTAAACGCCAATCCAAATTTCCCAACCAACGCATATTCACTGCGGACGAAAGCGTTTCGAAAAAGCCAACGCACTTTTTTTTCCTCTCTCCTCCGATGAGGATCAGCCAATTCGATCTTGGAAGGGGATCTCGCTTCTCGCTTGTCACCTGAAATGGACGGTTTCGGGGAACACATCGCTGCGAAGAAAAAAAAAGAATATTATTTTAACGGAATCAGCAAAGCTGGGGATGACAACTGAAAAAAAAATTGGTCGCGACGGATCAAAACTCTTTTCCATATCATTGCAAGAAACTCATGCTCATGTTAAATATTTTTTCATGTCATGTGCCGAGAAGTATGAATGTATATTGTTAATGGCAGAGCGTTCACTTTTATTCCAGGGATTTATTTTGTCATGAAAATTAGATTGATTGGGTGAAGTGGTAAAGAACTCGACCATTTACAGTCTTCTCGGAACATATATTTATTATTTTAGGGCTGCGGTAAATTTGGAAAGGCTATTGAATGATAACTGTTTCAATGATGTGCAAATGTATCAGTGGTGGGCACATATTACTCAAATTTAGTCTTCGAAAGAATTCATCTGAGTCACAATCATTAGTAATTAATTTTATTTTGTCAACCATGAAGGAATTTAATGATGCGCAAAGGTTTCTGGGACTATCGAAAAATATCACTCATTTTTCTGGGTGAATATTATGAAAAAATAGAGAACTAAAGCTGGTTGCCTCCAGAGAATTATTAAAGAAAAACACAAATAAAAGAGATTTAATTTATGAATTTATTGAATGCTTGCCTCCGCATTCAAAAAAATAATTGTTTATAAATTCAAAATATAATTGTGATAATCTAGTTGTTAACTCAGATGATCCCAACCTTGAAAATAAAAAGCTTTTATTTTGCGTACCTGAGGGAAATACGCCTGTCGAGCATTTGAGCATTAGGTCCGAAGAAAAAAGAAACATCTTTATGACTCGGTCCCCATGTAAACAATATGTTAAATGTATCAGAATGCTATACATACCACGCAGGTTGCTTGAATCATATCAAAATCTGATATCGCCGGCATGTTGGCAACCGGTGCATCACAACATTTTGCAAAGCTATATGACCTTGCACTTAGGGCTGATTGAATACCAAACTAATACGCTGACGGCAAATATGACTGCCAGTTAACAGAGATCAAGTACATACATACTTACAACATGCAGAGTCATTGTACGATGTCTGCTCATGAAAAGCACAAACTTGAAAATTATTAAATTTACGAGCAGCAGGCATTAAAAAGCAATTTAATGTTTTTCTGACGTATGATACGAGAAAACTCTTCAACGGTATTCCTGCATCCACCATGGGCTGTATGCCAGACCTGGTACCTAATAGCCACGACGACCTAACTCATATTTCTTAGAAGGTTCAATTATCAAACGTTGTTTCTTTGTGCCAAATTCATTCCAAGATCCATTCAAAGAAGCATTCGCCCCCAGTAGCCCGGAAATTTAATCAATAACCAGTTATTCTGGGTTATCTGAATTTTAATAATTTTTAACACCCATTGATGTAACATGCTGTACCCTCCTCTTACCTTTATTAATTTTTTTACTATTTATAAGAGCGATATTTATTGATTGATAAGAGATTACTCATACCTCTCGATGGCCGCGTAAAATATGCGGGGCTCGATTTTACCCATTGCCATTGCGTAATCTCCTGTTCGCCACTTATTTCTTACCTTAACTTTTGGTTAACTGGCCAGGCTGCCTTGAGGTTTGCAATTGTGTTACACCAGATAATTTTCACAATAAATAAAATTATTTGTTGCACAAAAACATTTGAAATTTGGAATAATCAATCATTCATTTAAACTGGGATAAAAATAAAAACTTATTTACCGTTTATGGTTGGCTCAATTGTTTGAGTGTAGTTTTGCTGGAATTAAATACACATAATGAGCCCATCAAATTATCGCATAAATATTACTCTTGTGAAAAATTGGTATCCAACATTATCCCTTTGAAAATTTGAATTCCACTGATCGAGGAGATCTCCAACCAGTCCGATTAGTTCGATAACACTTCTGTTTACAGATTCTTACAGCGTACTCGAGGTGCGTCATCACAAGAGTGAGATAACGCCTCACTTTCAATTTTACGTCTGAAGTATTTCCAACTACTGCATTTTTTAATACTAATCTATTTTTACATTTAAGGTAATTTTCTGAATGTCTTTTAAGAACAAAAGGTCCATACTGTGAGGGAATATTTCCTTTAATCTTACTTCAAGCAAGCATTGTTACTTTCTGGAGATTTTGGTAGGGTAAAAGGGTCTTGGCAGGGTTAATTGTAGAGCAAAATAGAGATCCTATAAAGTTTTAAATACTTAATAACATAACAACTGAGTAAATTCCTTATGCACAATTTGAATATGCTAATAAGCCACAAATTCATAACGACGAATTTAATTTGATGAATTTCTTTCAAACAGAACTTGAGGCCATGCTTTTAGGTTTGGCTAACCTGCTCTTACCTTCCCTATTGTGAGACTGAGTCAACTACTTCGGTCCTGCTCACTTTTATTAGATCCTAAAACTTGGGCTTTGAAAACTACTAAGCAATGAGAAAGTATTTAAATTAATTCTTTGTAAACCGTCCCGTCTCAGAGGTTGCCACCTACACACTCACTGCCATTAACCGAAATTCTGAATGCGCCACGGGTAATATCCGCGGAAATGACCGATAAAAGACAGCGGTTTAAGATGTTTTCGCAGACGGTTGCCTTTCCAGCTACTGTGAAAATGGCTCCGCAGATGGAATGGTAGGCATATTGGAAAATAAACGCTCTAAACTTTGGCTGAAATGACGGGGATACCATTTCCCCGAACTGCGCCTTTTCTGAAATGCAATTTGATGATACAGTTACTTAAGTTCTGCATGGATTGAAGTACATATTAGGGAATATTTGAAAATTGAAAGTTATTGATACAACCGTAGATATATTTTTAAAGTGCAAAATTTTCCCTACGAGAAGGACATAACAAAGAGGACGTGAATTGAAAAAATATGGTATTTTATAGTAAAACCTTTGCAGTTTGCTGAACTACTTAACCTGAACAGTTTTAGAATGAAATAACGGTTTAAAATATATGAATATGAAATGTTTCTTAACGACTTATAAAATGCAGGACGTTCGAAATCACCGCTGACAAGAATATCGAACTATTTACAGTGGGTCAATATGGGATATACTTGGCCGAAAGAAATACTTTTATTTATTATTACTTTTCCATCACTTTATTCACAGAATTTCTAAAGAAATATAAGCCTTTAGAAAGTGGTGAAAAACAAAGCATCCATGAATTATTTATAATTATTTAAAAGCAAAAATATTGGTCTACGACCATGATCCATCATCAAAATAGTAGTCGCTATTGATATGGTTATACTGAAACGTTTATAGCATACTTATTTGCACTCATCTTTTATAACCAAAACCCAATCCAAATTGGGATGAATAATGAGCAGAAAAACGTTAAAAAACAGTATCCACGTTAATCTCTCATTGGAATTCACATATTACGTTGAAAGGAAATAATGGTGAATGGTTGGTGATGCAGAAAAGCGCATTAGAGTGCATATTATTGTAATAATGGAAAAATATGAAAATCAAGGTGATATGATGTATGCCAGAACAATGAATGAAAGAGGTTTATCAAGTAGACACATCGAAATATTAGCTAAACTGAAATTACAAAATAAAATAACGTTTTTCTTTCATAGAAAACATTTTCGATAGCAATTTACACTCCGGCGAATTTGCACAAATAAACATTTCCACATTCCTACAGCCATTATCATCGAAATATGTGAATAAATACCTACTATCTTCTTTCTGAATTGTAATTTTTTCTCCACACCTTCCTCGACACATTATCTAACCACATCTCGTCTGACTATTCATACCTGTTAACGGGAATATTTTGGAGAAATTGAATGCGCTAATACACGTATTTGAATAGCTTTAATTCAGCTTACCAAAGTAAATATGAGAAATAAATAAGGAACCATAAGAACAAGAATATTTGGGTGATTGTTTATGAAAACCTTATAAAACAGAATTTGAGGAACGAACATTAGTGAAAATGCGAATAATAACTGCAGTAAATTGAAGGAACTGCGGAACTGGCCGCGCAGTAACTTTAACGGAGTCACCCGGAGATGGTCACACAATTGTGTGAAATTCACAATGATTCGAACCCAGACCCCCCAATTTCGCGCCGAGTGCTCTACCAGTTAAGCTACCCAGGCAGTTATCCCTCACTGTGAATTTCATGGAGGCTTTAAGGAGCGATTTTACCTCGTGGACAGTGGCGCTCAGCGCTCGCACACACGGGTACGCCATGACATTGTATGCACGGTACCTGTGGAGACATCTCGCTCCTTAAAGCCTCCATGAAATTCACAGTGGGAGATTACGCTAGGGTGGCTTAACAGGTAGAGCAATTGGCACAAAATCGGGGGGTCTGGTTTCGAATCCCCGTCCAGGCGAATGATTTTTCACTGTGAATTTCACTTAATTGCAGTAAATTGGGTGAATTTTAACATCCAAACACACGTTTCTGCACAATATGTTGTAATTAAGCACAATACGCACCTATAACTATGAGTCTTCAATGCCAAAAAATTATACTGAGAAAAACATATGTAAACTATAAATAGACAATATGGCTCTTAAGATTTTACTAAATATGAACTCGGTTAAACATGTATTACGGCAGGTTGAATAGTTGCGACAGAATTAAGGGTGAAATTAGCCATGCTTGAAAATATAGGTATTTGTACAATAAATATGCTTAGAAAAGACGTATGGGTGTATATTTTGTAACTGCAGGTCATGGTTACGGGGAGAATCAATGACGAGACAGAAAGACATATTAATACTATTAATACAGAAAGGAATTAATTAAGGCCCTCTCTTTTTCGCAGTGAAATAATTCGTTCAAAAATCTAGGCCTCGCAAAGTGAGCTTACACCCAGCAGAAACAGCCCAATTTCGACCCTAAGTTTTTCCAAATTAGTTGCCATGCTTAAGACTGTTTCACATCGTACATAATATAGCACAAGGTCTATAATACAAGTCTTGCCATGTATTGAGGACGGAATCCAGTATTATTGGTGCCGTCCTTGAAGGTTTCACCCGATCATTGAAGTTATACTGGCGGGGAAGCGGTATTTTCATTCTTATCTTAATGCATGCCTACTAAAATATTAAATTGGCCAATCTATGAAAGAAGGTGACAAAAATAGCAGTTTGAGCATCTCAATTTATTTGATTCCGCAGCCTGAAAATTACTGATGGATAAAAGGAGGTAAAGGTGGCGCTGATTTCAGAAAGTGAAGATAGCAAAGCGTCTGTAAAAGCTGAAGTGATTGGTCCAAGGCTACTAGGTCTTGCTTAGTTTTGGAAAGCATAAAATGACAGAGAATAACTATTAAAACGGTCGTCAGCATGAGTGAATTTAACAGTGTGTAAACATTTCCCCCATTTAATTTAACATAATATAAAATATTTTATGCATATTTTAGCATTTATTTACAGTTTATGCCTTCCAGCTCCTTTTGTTCGAAGTCACTACTAGCACTTAACTCTGTGAAACATGCCCATGTATCACCACGTTATTCCTAACAAGAATAATGGGGGATCCTTCCATGTTACTCAGATGCTAAAGGAAGATATGGAAGGGATAAAGAAGACCATCCAAACTCCTTCGTAGCCCATTACATGCAAGTAAAATTGCATTTAGAAACTTGTCTGTCGCGCTGCTATTCTGCCAAAATGTCATTCAAAAAGTCACAGCCTCAACAATGAAAGGCGAAATCGAAAGTTGAAAATGGGGAAACTATAAATAAACTAATACAATATAGACACATGTGGATGGTGGCTGGCTTTGCTGCGTCAACTGAGGACTCATGGATTGGCGTCCGAACATCTGTTACGATTCTCGAGACGCAAGAATAAAACTCTCCACGTTAAAGGAAGGAGGGAAACCAATTCCATCGGAGTGCTTCGAATGCAACAAAGAAAACTTAAGAATCAACCCGCCCCCTCCCCATGCTCCTTTTTTTGACGCATGACAATGGAGAGGTCGAGAGAAGAGGCATAAAAGGAAGGAAAGAGAGGGATAGTGGGACGAATAATAGGCAAGTGAGGGCACCCATTGTTGCGTATGGGAGCGATGGGTGAGGGCAGGAAGGATGGATGGGAACGCATTTAATGGAAGTGGCGAAAGATCGAATGAACGGGCGCAAGGCGCGAGGGTTGGATGAAAATAATAGAAGGATTACAAATGAAAGGCACGAGCTTTCGCTCATGCGAGGAAAGGGTATGATCGAAATTCCCTGGTTCCATGTGAGTGTACTTCCTGATGAACATCTATTTTCCGTTGCCGCTTCGATAAAGTAGAATAATACATCACGAATATCAAAGGCGAATGCCTATTTCAATAATAAATCACCATGGAAACACAAGCTGACACGCCCCTTTTCCTCGAATAACTTTCACCGCATTATATCCAAAATACCCTGCTCATAAAGGAACGCCATCTCAACTGGAACTCAACGTATGTCAGTTCCATCACTATCATTAAAATGCCAATGACGGGAATATATTCTCATTTGTGACATGTAAAATGATTTCGCAAAATTGATACTATCTCAAAACTTTCTACATTCATCGTCAGAACCATTGAGGATGATAATCATAAATATGTTTATTTAATCGTGCCAAAAAATCACTCTTAAAAGTAATCTGCATTTATAAAAAAGAAACAATTTCAATTATTCATTCAATCAAAACTATAATGGATTCTCATGGCTCATTTTTTTGCATAAAGTTTAAATTTCCACTGTACGATTCATTATAACGATATTACTGTCTAGAAATCATTCTTAGGTCCCTTTCCTCCTTTGCTTTATTTCCCAAGCGCCTGAGGCAAATTAAATTAGTAGATTTCTTGCCCATAACTAATAAGTAATTAACGACCACGTTACTTGTAAAAAATCAGCTCTGATTTGCTAAAGGCACACATTGCCGCTTCCTTCATTAAATTCCTCTTCAAACACAAGTACCTAATAGAAGCTACGACCAGATAAGGCAGATTGGTTGAGTAACTGGATTCTTACTGAGTAAGTAGTGGTAACTGAAGTTAAATATAAACCATTGTAATATCGAGGTTGCTACGACACTTCCTGGACATATCTCACATTTTGAACAGCATAGACAGAGGTTTTTGGGGTTATGACTTCAAAACTTTATCGTTGTCGAGGCTTGAAAGTTCCGAGTCCATCCTGAAGGAGACAATCTGATGCACCCTTTTGAATATGAGAGCAGGCAGAAAATATTTTCGCTTAATATAGATTATTTTTTAAATCAGTCCAAGATCTCGGGACGAACGGTACCTAGATCGGTACTCAATGTGAATAAATTTCTTTGGAATTTCTGGAGGCATTTTCAATACAATGATTTTAAAGGCACTAAATAAAATAAGTGACATAAAATAGCTCTAAATATTTTTAAGTGTCACATACTTCATTCAATACACTACAGCATTGATGAGTTGTGATAGACCCTTTAAGCTTATTGTCCTCTCGTGTATTCCTGGTCAAAGTAGTGTAGGCACTATTGCTATTGAAGTAATCTATCGGTTGAGGTAGGCTTGCATGGAAGTGTGTAAAAATCCTCAGGATTTTACATATGCAAAGTAAATTACATAATTCAAACTAGTAAATTATAAGTTATTTACACCCAAACCAGCATTTCACCGGATATTCCATCTACGCCGGCAACCTTTCATTTTTCTCTACTCTTGTTTTTAATATTCCTTCCCACTTCCCTTCATTACCCTTAATATTCCTTCATTCCCATTTTTCAATATTCTCAGTGCCGTTAGGTCCTCATGCTCGTTTATTTCCTTTTCCGTACTTACATTCTCGTATACTAATCCGCAAGACTTATTGTCATCGCCTGAACCATTGTTATACAATTCTTCAAAACACTCCTTTCAATATTCCCTTACGTTGCTATTATTTCACACTATCTTGCCTCTTTTGTTCTTTACTGCATTTATTCTCCTAACTTCGGCTTGCTTTTCCATTCTTATGTATTTCCAAAATAACTTTTTGTTAGCTTCAATATCACTCTCCATTTTGCTAGTCTCATACGCACGCATTCTTTCCATGCTCTCTTTTGCATCCATATTGCATTCATTATTTTCCTCTCTGTATTCATAAGAAGCCTTCTTTCGCTGTTCCTTATGGCTTCAATCAATCTGTTATACGTCTATTTATTCTCACTCACCAATTTTACTTTCTTCAATCCACCATGCCTCGCCATTCATTTCCCCTCCCACTCCTTTTCCACGTAAACTTTCTGCACATTCTACAAATATTCCTTCAAACTCAACTAAGTTTCATTCACACTCGTATATCCAACCCATTTTCTCTGATTCGAAGATAGCATATCCACAATCGTACACCCATACAACACTCTCCCCTCATTGCCTATCAGCCTCTCCATTTTTACTCTCATTTGCTTACACGCACTTCTCTTCATCTGAACCTACTTTATACCCAGATGTACTCTAGAGACCACCAAATAGTAGTTTGTTCCACATTTTACACCCCTAATCACGCTAGTCTCTATTACTAATTCTCTCGATCTTTCAGCATACACAATTATATCAATTATGCTCTTATAATCGCCCTTTTGCCATGCATGTATACAGATTGATATCTCTAATGCTGAAAACATGTATTCTGGATGAACAAGATTTTTTCCAAGCACACACTCACCATGTTTTCACTATTATCATTCACTATAGGGTCACCAAGAGGCCCAACCTCTCTTTTAGATGTATCCCGACTTACACCAACCAAGCCATTCATGTCACCTAGTACCGTCCTTGTTATTTCTCCAGTTAGAAAAGAATTTAATAAAAAATCTTTAATGCAAACAAGAAATTCTGGGGCCATTTCAAATGTTTTTTTTTTCTTTTCCCAGAAGTATTACTGTCCAGACATTACTCCACGTACTCGTCGTTGTTCACTCTGAAAGAGATGTAGAAGTAATAATGTCACTGGCTGGTGCCAAAATGTCCTGACTGGGGACCTAATAATATTCTTTTGCCCTTGAGAGTTAAAACTCTTTCTTGGCGGCGTCTCAAAACGCCAACTCACTGTTGAGCAGAATTTGAGCATGGGAGAGATCCAAATACGCTCAATTTTTTACGTGTGGTAAAATGTTCATAAGCTGACATTCACAGTTTCTGGAGAAATTCCACAAGAATTTCCAATTATCTCTCGGCATATTGTTTCCAAAATAGTAGCAAAGGGATGATTGGACTGCTCCTCACGGATACTGATATTCATGGATGGACTTTTTTAAAGAATTGATTGGAAGAATTAATTTTGAAGTTTTCAACTTCCCATTTCGCGGCGCCTATCTCCGTTGATCATTGACACCGAAATGATAGGTGGAAACGGATGGAAAGTCAATTATTTTGCTTGAAGCATTCAGACTACCAGCAAATTGACTTTTACATTGAAGGATTGGCTCATCCTATAAATATCTCAACAATTCATGTCTTTTTCAGCGTCCTGAAAATTTTTCAAAATTTGAAGACAAAGAAAATCTCACGAAAGGTTAGCCATTGTGGTTCTGTCTGAAGCAAACAGTTATTTTCTTCCACCAATTGGCTACCATAATAGCCAAAAATACATATTTTAGGAAAAAATATATTAAATTCCGAATTTTATAGTTCAAATGGTCACCTATTGATAATAAGCCTGGCATATAAAATAAATAGCGTTTTATTCTTAAGACTTCGTCAATATACATTCAACTAAATTTTCAATTAATTATTAATTTCATTATTTTAAAACCTATTACAATTCCTACAGAATGTTATTAATTAAATCAGTCCACTTTGTAATGCACTGAAATATACCTTTCACCATCCGCTTTTCCGGGCCGTTTGTTCCCCTTGCCTCTGGCTAGTGTTTCATTACCATTTTGAATACTTCAACACTAAAGACACAAACAGGATAAAACTTGAAAAGAACGAGGCATTTAGCCTTTAATCTTCATTCTAGCACACATAATTTAACTCTGGCTAAACTCTCTTCTTTCCATTTATGAAACAAAATGTTCTTTCAGAAGGAATCTCAACCCATTTCTTTTCACTATAGAGTGAAGACGATTTTAATTTTACATCTGGGTCTCCAAAGGTTTTATTTTTTCATTTATTAGTTTTAAGAAAAAGATTTAAGTTTCCAGCACCATTTAATGCATTAAAGAATCTCTGCCAATGACTGGAGTATCTCTTTTCCAGTATCTGAAATGCATTCAAGAGTGAATGACGCATGTACTGCTATAACGGGTGAAAACATGAAACATTAAAACGTTATTCAAGCGCATAGAAAATCTGGATTCATGTGATTTCTGGCTTAGTGACATCATATTTCATTCCTTAAACTCCTCCATCTGCTCACCATTTCCTTTTAAATAACAACCTCAACCTCCTTTTTGCAAACTTCTAGTGATTGAACGAATTACGAATACTGGAATACTTAGTTAGCTGTTGATTAACCATGGCTCATATCCTTCAAATTCAGTAGGAATATAGAAATGTCATTCATTGTTTTATTATGAGAAGGAAATTTCAACGTAGGACACAGATATCGTAGTATTTATCTCCCATTGTCAGCATTTTAATAAGAGACACACAAAAGAAATATAACCTGGATGAAATATCTTTTTCGATCAACGAAAATTTTAGGGAAGTCAATATAATAAAAATGAATACGCAGTATGGCTGTAGGTAAATACGTTTGATGGAAATGATAAAACAACTCCTATAATAAGGATGATTTGGAGAAGTAGAACCTTTTGGCAAAGTAGAAATTGCTTTACCTTTAGGGAAATCTCAAAATTGTTATCATGAAATACTACAGTTTGACAAACAGGGAAATAATCATAGGAATAAAAAAAAGGAGATACTAGTTTTACCGGCACCGCAAGCGTTATTACTGGCAAGATGTAGAATACCAAATCATTCATTTAATAAACACCACATAGGGTACTTAAGGCTGCATAATATCTGCATAATGAACTGATAAATAGCACATCATTTCTGATACAAATAAATTGATAATTATTATACACATTGGTCTAAAAGCTGCGGTGGAAATGAATTTATAGAGCTAATAGCTTTTTCGGTCACATAGTTTCATGGTGTAGTATTACGTGTAAAAACCAACCCAACTCATACATACAAAATACTAATTAATTATTGGTAGACTGCTATTTAACGTTTAAGTTTTAGTAAATAAAAAGGATAAAAATTTAAAAAAAGAACGTACCCATCCAACCTTTACCTTTCGGGGTAGACACAGATTAATAACAGTTAATTAATAAATGTTTTTTACCTAGAAAATGGTCTATGTACTTCCCTAAACTACCATATCCTTGAATGCCTCATTCGTTTCTATTACCTTGATAAATGACTTCATGGCATTATTCACGCTCTCCTGATCATATAATTTCTAATTTCATAATGGAAAGTCTTTTCCACCGCATTAGCACATGACTTTCTCGGTCTACCCCTTCCTCTTACACCATCACTCTACTATGATAAATCTGTTTCGTCTTTCAATTCTCACCAATTGTATCAACATTGTCAAACCTATGAAACAAGCTCCATTCATACATGATCATTAACGTAGAATCTATTCCAAACTCTAACTTGGGCAGCTCACTCCTATCCCTGCCCCTTATTTTTCAACACAAACACTTCTCAGATAACCCATACCCACTGCATTTAGCCAACTTTTAATCTAATCCGGGCATAATTTACAGCTAGACTTTAATTGCGGAGGAGTGTATGTTTCTGCACTACCGCTTTAGCTTCTTTAGACAATTCTTTGAACCTTGTCTCGACAGATCCTAGCCTTCACCTGAAATTCTCTTCCTCAATTTCCTAACTACTAGATCACTTAAATTTTGGCGGAGTTTTAGTCACTACTACCTTGTATCCCTTTCAAAAATGTCTCATTTCAATGACCTTCTGCTCGTCTCTCAGATTCCTGCTCTTTTTATCCCCAACTCCTCCTTTTACGTAAGGCTCGAGTTGATGTACTTTTAATATCTGCCTAACCTTCAAAACATTCCCTACCATAACCCCACTGCGAGTTTAAAAATGCAACTTCTCTTCCAGTTTACCTCACCCTGAATAGGACCAAAGCCCACCCCATCGTACTCTGATTTTTAAAAGAAAAGGATCAAACACTTTCCCAGCGAATAATATGAGTAAACTCTTCTCGATCTCTCCACTGGTTTAAAACGATTTATTTAAAAACTTACACAACCCCCACCCACCCAACCCACCCCTCCCTCCAGTCCTTTTGTGGTATATATACAGGTTGTTCGCCTTGCTTCGTCACCTAATGATGGTGCTCAGCGAAGAAACCCGGGTTAAAAAAATAAAGAGAATGGAATACCACAAAGTTAGTAGTTAACTCATTTTATTTATACATTACCGGTTTAAGCTGATTTTTGCATTCCGTCCCAGGAACGAATTTCGTAATGGACCAGTTTCTCTATAATGTTTACCCTCGTTTTTCCTGTCTTTTCCCTTGTACAAAGACAGCATTATTTTAACCATTTGGAACAACAGCATTTCTAAAACATTGAATACGCAACTCAACCATATGAGTAATAAGTAATTTACACCCATGCTTCAACAATTCATGGGATTTCCCGTCTACAAGTACATCCCTCCAATATTTGCATATTCCTAGTATCATTGAGACCTCATTTACATTTACCTCTACTTCCAAATTGACATTCCTGCATCCATATTCGTTAGGTTCACCTGTCCGTCTGTACCATCATTGTATAAATCCTCAACGTAGTACTCCCTCCAACACTGTTGTAACCCAGTTCTCTCCTAACTTGGCATTTTTTATTTATTTCCAGAAAAATTATTGCTTTTTATTGCCCTCAAAACCCTTCGCGTAAATTTTCTCAGCCTCATTCACACGCATTTTTTCCTATCTCTAGCTCTCACAATGTTTTTGCATTGAGGTAAATTCTTCACGGGTTTCCGTCCGGGTTAGTGACTCCATCTTCTCCTCTGCCGACGTTTCGAAGGAAAACTTATCCTTAGTCATCAGGGCCGTTGATTGCATTTCTTCATTACTTTTCCCCATGTGCGCATCGCGTTTCTACCACTGATCTGTCACATATCTTCGATTGAATTCGATTTCTCCTTTGCCTCCTTATTTTCACTCACCGCAACTTTCACTCCATCATTCCACCAACTATCGACTGCCATTTTCTCAACCACTCCATTCCCACGCACTCTTATAGCTCACTCTGCCTGAAAGTACTTATTTCAAACTATTCTTTTCATTACTTCTGCTTCGAGGAAAGCATAACTTCAGTCATTCATGCATACCTTGTAGTAAATTTTTCTAGAATTTCTTGCCAAAGTAATGTAACGTAGATAATTTAAATGAAGAAGTAAGTGGTTTCTATGAAATATCCTTACGAAGCCTAACGAATTCCAAAATATTCAATTAAATATAAAATTCTCAATCATAAATAAAGCAACGTAGGGAAGTGAATATGAGAACGATATAGTTACTTCGGCCTAGACTATCGAAGGTAGACAAAATTGAGGAATAGGCAGCATATTTTCAGCAGGTCATTAGCTAGCTGAATGTCACATTTTTTGGCAATGGTGGTTCTAGGAATCCCGGCCACAAATATTCGTATTTATTTGAAACACTTGCCTTAGGGCTCGGCTACAATTGGCCTAATGGAAAAATGATAATAATATTCAATAACCAAGGTAGCCCGTATATTTGCGCTTGGTTCAATGTGAGAATGCTTGGTCGGCTATCAGGACGCAATATCAGATTATGGACAACGAGAGCGCATTACACTCCGACCCAACTGGAACAAGAAATAAAATAAATTAAAATAAATACAACAGAAGCGTAACACTCAACAAGCGAAAAGATCTGAAAAGCATCACGAGAAAGGGATTACAAGGGATTGCATTGAGGAGGTTCTCAGGGGGTGGGAGATAGCCCAAAGAATTTACTTTCTATGGAATACGGATGAGGGAACCATAAATCCCTTTTGAACGGCCCAGAGACTTAATCCGAGGAATCGCACTCTTTTCTGATAGAATTTTCCCCTAATTCGGTTTTTAAAAAAACCTGGTGGTTCCTCGGCCCTTACCATCGGTTGTAAACCGCAGGAATCAATCTACAAAAGAATAACCGTTGTACTCAGGACCAAGCAATATTTTTTTCAATTCATCATCCCACTAGAGAGAAAAATTCCTGGTCCACAGCCGCTGTAAAAAATTATAACTACCGTACAGTCAGGCTCTTACGTGATGAATCACACTAAAAGAATAATAACAAGATCGGAAATAAAATGAGCAATGAATATGCATAAAGATACATAGTAGACTTGTGGTTATCCAGGCCACATGGTAAAAACCAGCCAGGAGATAATTGAGGAATGCTATCGTCTTAGTCAAGACATAACTGGAGAGAAAATTTCAGGGTGCTCTCATTTTGTGTGACGTAATATATTATAAAAAAATATCATCCTCATCTGAGTATTCTACCGGTCAAAGGTAGGTTATGATGAAAGTCAGAGAACATCCAACGGACTCTTACACGTGCATTGCCCTATCTATCCCTAGTATTCTTTATTCATCTCAGCGTGTCCTATTAGTTAAGGCGGCTCTATACCGGGGCTAAGGAGCTCGTTTCAGATGTTTCCTTCTAACCCAGTAACTGCTTTGCCGCGACAGCTGGTGACTTGCAATTTTTGTTTAATGTGGATGAAGTCATTTATTTATTTATGTGGACTAAATTTATCATGAAAGGGTTGTGTTATTTTATAAAAAAATAGCAAAACTTTTGTTTTTATGAAATGTTATGGTAATATTCCGGGGCACGTTGCGAAGGCTAGATTCCGAAATGAGGATTTTTAGCTCACTTAAATCATAGAGTCGTCTTTCATGTACGCAAAAAATCAACAAACATTGATGCTGTTATCGTATTAAGGTTAAAGCAATGTTAAACGTTCAAGCCTAAATTGACAACGGAGTAGAACTTTTTCATCTCCACCCAAGGATAATCGTTCCCCAACTCCATTTTTGCCAGCGCCGCCTTCACAGTTTACCGTTGGGCTTCTACCACCCCAGTAGGCGTAGACCACAGGCGGCGACCGTTAAATTGAGGTGGCTTGGAAGTATAGACTCACCTTAAGTAAACAAACCATCACCCCTCATTACCCATTCCAGGCACCTACCCTGCCTTCCCCCAATCTCATCCACAAGTTTCCTCTCCTCGCCCACCATTTCAAGCACTTCCTTATTTGTCTTCCTTTCCATCCACCGCACCTTCTCCATCCTCCTCCTCATCCACATCTCGAACACCGTCAGCCTATTTTCGTCTTCCTTTCTCAAGCTCCACGTTTCTGCCCCATACAACGCCACACTCCATATCAAACTCTTTACCGGCCTCTTTTTAACATCCTCACTTAAAGTTCCCGTTATCAGCTCACTTTTATTAATGAACGCTTCCTTCGCCAGCGCTATGCTCTTCCTAATGTATTTGCTACTGTGTCCTGTTTCTTCTAGCGTACTATCCAAGTAATTAAATCGTTCTACTTGCTCCAGTTTCTGTCCTCCTATTTTTATGACCAGCCTCGCTTTCTTTGCCCTAGAGAATCTCAATAATTTTGTTTTTTTAATGATTAATTTTCATCCCATATTTCTCGCACTGCATTCCCAGTGCATTTACTAAAGCTTGCAATCCTTTCGATGCTATACTGATCTACGACTGGTCGTCCGCGAATCTAACCGACATTATGATCTCGCCTCCTACTTTGATTCCCTCATCTAGCTCTTCCCATGCTTCTCTGGGTGAAATAATTAAATAAAAAAATTATAAATTAATTAAAATTTTTTTAACTAGTAAAAAATATAAATTAATAAAAAAATTATAAATTGATAAAAAATATAAACAAATAAAAAATTATGAATTGAAAAAATATGCAATCCTTTCGATGCTCTACTGATCAACGACTGGTCGTCCGCGAATCTAACCGACATTATGATCTCGCCTCCTACTTTGATTCCCTCATCTAGCTCTTCCCATGCTTCTCTGGGTGAAATAATTAAATAAAAAAATTATAAATTAATTAAAATTTTTTTAACTAGTAAAAAATATAAATAATAAAAAAAATAATAAATTCATAAAAAAATATAAATTAATAAAAAAATCATAAATTAAAAAAAAAATTCATAAAAATTAATTACAAAATTAATAAGAAAATAATTTTTTTCCCGCGGCGAAGTATCGTGACTGGCCAGCCAGTCCTCTGATTCCAGCCTCATGTGATGTCATTCTACATCGCTTCGGTATTACGAGAGCGCAAGAGGTGTTGACTCGGGTTAAGTCGTGTAAAAATAAGAAATTCACGGAGTATTTTAAAATTATCAATATAAAACCAATAACAATGGATTTTCCATTTGAGAGGGTGTACAAATTGGCTACGCATGACAGAAATACGAGCTGCAATCCTTTGACTTCTTTTTTAATTTATTTCGTATTGATCAGACATGAATTAGTATCACCGCACAAAATGTTTTGGTATTTATCTTAAAATCAATCAGATGTATTTCGGATACGACTTCTATTTTGGGTTATCTTTACACGGGGTCTGCAATCGTGTTAGGGGATCTTAATCGGTTAGGGGATCTTAATAAAATCGGTGTACCTTGCCTTCCGCTGCTTTTACTATAACCCGCGTAAATATAGCATATTTTGAATTCACTTGAAAATGAACACGCGGGTTGCTCGTTGGTTGGTAAATTAATTATGTGACCGATGCGATTTAAGCATACATCTTTTTATTCTTTAATGCCTAGCAAAATAAATTATCTCACGTATCGCGTTGAATTCCAATAGTTAAATTCAGTATTCCTTTATTTAAAAATCTTCTCCATTGTTTTTTAAACTCATCGCAAAATGCTAACCAAGGAGGACATCAAACGGCCTTCATTAATTCACGTCGTGTTAATAAAGTCAAACAGATGAAAACATTTATAAATATATATGAATTAGTTTCAAATCCTTCTTAACCTATTGCGAAAATTTTCGTGGGCATATTATTTGGAGGCCAACAAAAAAGCTTATATTACTGGAAAATGGTCGCGCTTTCTATGATCTAATGAATGCACGTCAGTCTATAGATAGGTATTTAAAATACCAAGGGCGAGGAATTCGTAGCGATAATGCAACTCGTCAATGAATTTGATTAGAATACAGATAATACCTTAGCAAAGATTTCCTGCCATTTGATCATAACCTGGAACAAAGTCCGTGTATTCAGTATGCGCGATTTAAAAAAAAATTCTCTGGGTGAACTTATATTCCTTGTAAGGTTTTACAATAACTTGTTCCGATGTCATCACAATCAGACACAGGAAATCACGGTAAATTGGTAGGAGAATTGGTCTTATCACGATTTTGGCCTTTATTTGGAACTTCATTTCTTAAAGTAATACGAAAAATGATTGCATGAAATCTCTTTGGCCATTTTTGGATCCTTTTATCATAACATCTGTTCTGATCGAGGGTATTATTGTTGATTGGGAATGGAATAGCTTGAAATGGACGATTTCTTGGTTCCTTTATGGGTATTGCATTACATATAAAATCTTACAGCCTGAACTCTGACCTTAATGGGAATCAGGTTAGTGCTGCAGGTAATGTATAGTGTCCACATTTCCAGAGAGCTCTGGTCAAAATTTCAGATATCTTTTACTGCAGTGCTGATACCTGTATGGGTGCTAAGTGATGAGCATTTCAAGTTCAGTATGTACTGGATTCGACAAATTGGACGCACAATGTTATAGGTATACTTGATAGCGGTGAACATCCCCCCAGGCTCAGTTACTCACCAGTCACACTTACTGCTAGTCAGTGGTGACGCTCCGTGTGTTGGGAAACGTTTTCCCCCATAGTACATTTTCTGCACACTTTAGTTTTTTTTCTGGTTTGCAGGTCTTCTTCAAGCCTCTGTTTTGTAGTATCCGCAATGGATGGAGAGGACACAGCAGGACATGTTTCGGGAAATACAGGCAATTAAATATTAATGTCCTCAGGGGAGGTCATTAGTGACTTGCCTCTGAAGCGGAAGTATCCACTGGAAACAATGGAGGAGTTTGACATATTGGAGATAGAACTGAGTGACAAGGCATTCCAGGTAGCACTGGTAACAAGCTTTCCTTCATTATATGATTGTTGGGCTCAAAAATAGCGGAAATTCATTAAACATTTTCAATATTATAGTAATAATACATCTTGTAATGTTTCAGACGAAAGAACTATGTAGACGAGGTGGCAATGTTATTACAACAGGTGTTTTTGGAATGTTATACTACGGCCTTAAGAGGAACTTCTCTTTTTTTGGGCAATCCAAAAACAGTATTAGGAAGTGCCGGTTTAGCACCACTAGAACGTGAACCTGCATTATTGGTATGATGTGCTTCATTTATTTTAAGATGAGAACTGTAGGTTTTTGACTGCTGGAAGATATAATCTGTAATCTAATTTCATTTCAGATGCTGCCGTTCTAAGCCTACACTTAAGTGAGCATGGATATAACGATATAAAAGAAAAGGCAATTATATTGGTTTAGACATGCAAGTAGCAGGCATCAGAGGGAATAGGAGAGACTAAAACACATGAATGTGTAATAATTTAAAACAAATATTTTCATTTGAAATGGAACTGTCGAGAGTATTATTCAATAAAGGTTGCAGGAAGGTTGCAATAATGTTACATGTCATGTTGCAAAAACGTTGTGAAGATGTTGCCAAAACGTACTATGGAGGACGTTTGGAGGCATTTAAGACGTTGTCATAACGCTGCAGCAACTCCCAGTAGGTTGCAATGAGATGTTGCTGTAACGTTGTGGCAACATAAATGGTTTACAGGGCTACTACCCTGTTGGACACAAATACCTGAGGTGGTACAAGAAATAGGTCTTTTATATTTTTCAGATGATAGTTGTGAATAGTTTTGTATTATTCAATTGATTTAGTGGAACGAAAAAAAGTGAAAGGAATTTCGGGTAGAAATAATTGAGTCGCTAATTCAAAGTAGCACAAGACATGCCATAGCCAAGGGCATTGCCTCATTCCATTTCCCAGCGTACACGGAATCAGGGAAGAAGCACAAGAAGCAGAATATATTCCGGGCATGCCATGATAAAGGAAGTGACAACCATTTGTCCTCACTGCGTGGGTAATCCAGGGTTGTGTCTTCGTCCGTGTCTCCAAACATATCATAAAAATTTGTAAATGGAAGATATTATAAGAAAATATGTGTTTTTTGAAATGTAAATACTATTTTTGTTATATAAACAGGAATTGTTAGTAAAATTATTTTTTAAACGTAAAATCAATTGTTATTAAGTAAATAGCAATTTTAAAGTGATTATTTTTGACTGTTTAATTGTACATCATACAAGAATTTTGCATTGTGTAATATTATTAAACAATTTTTTTTACTTTGTATCCATTTTTGTAATTGCAAAACTTGTATTGATTAAATAAATAGTGAGCTAAATTGAACCACTTTTAGCTACATCCTTACCTACACGAAATTATTGTACGACTGGAAGAAATAATTCTCCCGTAAGTTATATTTTTCCAATCGTTTGAAAAAAATTATGATACATGGTTACTTGGAGAAAATCAACAATTAAATTATTCTATACTTCGTATAAGCTTTCGCATTAAAAGAGAAAAAATGACAAGCAGTTATTGAATTGAATATCTTCCTATTTACTAAATATTATATATGAACTCTTCACCATCATTCCCATTGTTCGATAAAAAAGATTAGACTAAATTTTTCCAAAACTGTAGTATTATTTCGAATTAAAATAATACTTGGCATATACTAATTTGGTATTTTAGGTTTAAGTTAAATAGTTAATATGAAAATACTTTATTTAATGCCCAAAAAATTAAATATAAATAACATAACCTTACCTGTGCGTCAAGGATAAGAAAGCATGTTGCGGATTGCATACATTTTTAATTACCTGTGACGGATGTATGTACATGTATGTCAATGTTGTTTTTTTGTGTTAAATTGCAAACAAGAAGTCTGAAGGTATTTTTTTATATTATTCAAGCATTAGTAATTTAAAATGGAAATGACCTCTCCGTCATAAGCAATGATTGTGAAAATTTCATCTGCATTGAAAGTGTTAACCATGATTATACGACTGAATTTATATGGTCTGTCACATAAAGTTCTTAATATTACAACTTTGACACCAACAATTATTTTCCGAGTGGCAGCATTGACATTGATTGACAAGACAGTTGTAAAATATCTTCAGTGAGAAGAAGCATTTTAGTTTTGGTAGCAACCACTTTTAAATATGCATGCTAAGAATGAATTAGGAATAAAAACTAGCCAGGATGACAATCAGTGCCAAAGACCAAAATATTTCAACATGCAGCTTCAATCAAGACAAACTACTATGATGAAAGAGAGTTATTTTCAAGTGTGTAATTCAATGAAAAGCATTTTTCAGTTCAATATGTAGTTAGTTATTTTCCCAGGGGGTTTTTAATGGGTGGATAGTATATACAAATTAAGCATGGAAAAAGTTAATGGAAAAACACTGCCGATGTGCACCCTCCAAGAGCTCACTCCTAACTGATGGTGGAAGGGTTAAAAGAGAAGCTCTTTGGGTTGGCTGAAGCTGCAAATACTTTAATCTTAGCTTGGTAAACATCAAATTCAAGTCTCTTGTTAACTTGGTAACTCAGTAATCGGCTGGCACCTGGTGGTATTTTCAGTGGCTGAATAATTAATTTTGCAATGGAAGATGCCTTTAAAGGGATATTGTTGAACATTATGAGCCTGACCATTTCTAGGGGCTGTGAGCCATCCACCCCTGGAAAACTTACATCCATGACTCACACATGTGTCTTCCCCACTGAAAGGTTTAAGTGATAATTTTTTTTTTGCTCTCCAACGATTCTGGTATGCCCGTATGCCCCTGCGATCCCGATAAGCCATTGAATTGCCATCAGGTTTCTCAGGGGCCAAACCACCAGAACTTAACATTAACACCCATGCCCTGGGCAAATGAAAAACCGAACCAGGAGAGACTCGAACCCACGACCTTTGGATTAGCAGGTGACGACTTTACCCCGAAGCCACTGGGGCCGGCATAATAATAATATTTAATTTCCATGTGCCACCCAGCATAAATAAAGGTGAGGAAAGGGATATGAACACAATACAAGGGACCAATGACATATCAAAATGATATACTTGCCACTAGTGCCCTATGTAAACAATAAATTATAGAGATAGAGCTTTAGAAACTTTAAACTCGCTGAATAGATCATATTAAAACATAACTGAAGGAAAAATGCATAACAGATAATGCAAAAAAAGTAATTTATAGATAGGCCCTATTTTCATCCTATCCAACTGATGTTATACTGGTTATTGTACATTGTGCTTGAGCATTAGAATGTTCAAGTTGAAAATGACAGCAAGTCTTTTAAATGAGTTATAATAGGGAAAGGAAACCTTGCCACTGTATTCACCTTATTTCATCATATCTAGCAATCTGAAGATGGAAATTTAATCACTATTTTCTGATCACATAGACTCCTGTCATAAAATTATTTAATTCTTTAATGGAACTCACTTGTTTATACAATATGTACATGTATAATTTGATATGCAAAAATGCAAAATAACCTTCTCATAAAAATAAGGCCTGTTTTTTTGATAAAGGATTAAGTTGGCCTATGCCATATTCTTTTTCCTAGCATCATTTATTTTGACTGGGAGAATCTGACTGGTGCTACAGCAATTCCCTTTGTTAAATCAAGAGTACCAAATAATGATGACAACTCTCAATTTTCATGAAATATTTTTCACACATATTTCATCCATGAGTATGCAAAGAAATATACATGCTAAAAATCCTTTTAAGAGATTACCAAAATATATACTTTGAGCAATTTAAGAGGTTTTCATCCTAAAAACATTAAACATGACCAGGCCATTATTTATATATATGTACCTAGGTGACCATCAAGTGATTCAATGAGAATACACGGATAATATTTGTACGGCATACAATTGGGTGTACAGATAAAGTAATCAAGAGGTGCTATCTGTGCTCTGGGATTGCAATTCAACCTCAATGCCAATTTCATTATTTCTCATTTGCACAGGAGTGGAAGAGACGGTGGGAGACTGATATAAAAAAATATTGATGAAATAAGACGAAAAATTCTCATTTGCCATGCCAGGTAAAATATTACCAACAATCTTTTTTCTGCACTTAAAAAAAATGAATTTGTCATACTGTGCCTGTCAATAGGGCTTTTTTCATTTTCAAGTAGGTCAAAGGAAAATTGGGCAATCCAGGTTGAAGAACTCAGGAGGTTTATCCCTCCACTCACCATTGTCAATTATTGAAATCCTTAAGCTTTCCTGAAAGCAGGGCTGAATCAAGGCAGCTTGGGTAGCTTTAAGTAGCTCCAACTTCACCCAGGATCTTTTAGGACCAAAAGCAACTATGCCCTCAAAACTGCTTATTTTATACACAATGAATCAAATTTTTTGCCAATGTCCATGCTAGTTAGAAAAATTAATTTTGAATTATCCCCAAGAATTCAATCTCATTACCTAGGCATGTCCATAAACATTAAATGTATAATAGTTACAATTATCAATTTCAAGCCCGGAGGAGTGTAAATGAATCCCATCTTGTAGGTGGGAGGAGATTTATATGGAATGGCTGGTTTTCAACTCATTTAAATGGAATCACCACAACGTAGTCACTACGTTGCTCGATGGCATGTGAAGTTCGTGCCCAACTTAGTGACTGCATCACTCATCGTTGAAGGGTTAACCACTGGCTGCATAAAGACTGATTTTATAATATATTACTATTTTAGTACTATTTGTAATATTATGAATGTTGTAAATAGTAATATTATATAGTATATTATATTAATTACACAGCCAAACCTAAAAACCACCATTATGGATTTTCAATGAAGTAAAACCCTTCAGTTAGCTGATTAATTTTCAATACAGCCAGTATTTGAACCTTGGCCTTCCACATGGAGTGCCACAACTCTTCTCAATGAAAAAACTCAATCCCTTGACATAAAATGACCTCTGCTGCCGGAATAATTTCTTTAACCCTTTTTACCAAGTTACCTGATGGCCTGAATATTCTTTAGAAATGTGAAAATTTATGTATAGGATAGTTTTTTTATGCAACTGACACTGGGAGTCACTTAAGAAAATAGTCACTTCAGGTCCACGATAATAGTCAGTTCATGCAAAAAGTTGTTCTCAGCTGTAGGGAATGCAGCCGTTGAAAAGGGTTAAGATCAGTAACCACATGGAAGATTTGACAAATTGTCAATTGTTAGTCCAAATTATTAGTTCTCTCAAAATAACCAATCAACATTTTGCATTACTCACATTCACTCATCCTTCCTTGCTACCAAGAAAAATGGGTGCCATTAGTCAGATACTCCTTGACAGGACAAAGTAGTAGAGGTAGATTAGGATTGGAAAGGAAGTGATGTGGTTTTACACAGATGTGGATAGCCTCAGAGGAATAATTGCTCACCTGGATTTGTTGGGATATACGTAAAGTTCAGCTAAGATAATAGCGAAGATGACAGAAATGTAGCCAACCAATAAACACATCTGTTTGGGGAAGGGATTCATGTGACCAAAGAATCCATGATGGTGGCCTTTGCTTAAATCATACCATCGTGAAAAAAATGCATACTTTTCAATACTTTCTAAGCTAAATTAGGCAGTAAATTTCAACTGCCCTATTATATTGGATAGACAGAATGTGTTCATGAAGATCACAAAGGATCTCACCCAGAAATTACCATTATACTTCATCCCATATCTATATAACAGAGCTCAAAACAGATTTGAAAAGAGAATAATTATTTTTATCACCAAAATATGTATGTTCTTTCAGGCATGGTAAATAGTATAAATTGGAGTCTCATCAATATACATAAGACAATTAAGTTATTTCTAACAATAGAAAACCTATATTAACCTTTTTTATCATGCAGATTAAAATTCTTGCTTCGCACCCAGCCGGCTGGATTTCATTTTGAACACTCAGTAGAAACTCTATGGGTTTAAATACCATATCCAATGTACAATATATGAGTATGTACTACCCTCTAGTAGAAGTACTACTGCCATATTGTAGGCATGGCGGTAGGACCCCACACCACAGCATACATTTAAATGTATGCTTGTTCCATTAAATCTTAACAAACAATAGGGCTCGTAACCCTCGTAGCCCTTAACAAACCTTTATGAACCTGACTCATGCTTTGTGATATTTGCCCCTGGAAAGTATGCATACATGACTCACCCAAGGGTTAACTACACAAAAATAGCTCCCATTTCCAGCTACGCAGTTAGAGTTAGAGTTGGGTTGATGTAAATTAAAAAGCTGTTTGAAGATTACAAAATATATAATTCATATTATTATTGTTTTTTTCAATGGATTTATTTAAAGTGGACACTTTATGGCAGCCAAAAAGTCTCAATCTGCTGGCTCAATCATATTATCTGACGAAGCATCCCCAATTAGCAACGGGTGAGGTCTCTTTTTAAGTTTTTATACCTGTTGCTCATGGTAACATTTTCAGTAAAATTTTGTATAAAATCGACTTATTTTATAAAAATAAGCTTGCTAACGATAAAAGCATTATAAAAGCTTATTTTTATAAAACATTTATGGAATAGGACAGGTTCTATTTCCATAAAACCGTTTTATGCAACAACCAATGACATGATCTGCTCATCGCATTGATAATCTTGTATCCATGGGAAGCCAAACAAGGAAAATACATGGCTGAAGCCAAACATACATGGCTGGAGGTTCATGGAACTATCAATTCGTGGCTATTATTGCTCTTAATGCTTTTGCCTGATCATTCGTACTCTCATATTAAGCACAATAAGAGCATAAATGTTTAAACAAAGCCTTAGTGCCATTGAAGGTTATCAGAAAGAGTGTAAATAAACAATAAACATAATTATTAACCAAACAGTCATCCAATTGAGAGTTCATTTATCACTTCACGTGTTCACAAAGGGTCTCACATATGGCAGATTGGTCAATGTTGTGGTCTTATGAATATTTTTACCGTGAGCAAGCAGGTAGGCAGGTTTTACGTAATTTCATAAGATTTTCAATAAAAATTGTTGTAAAACTCTTTAATAAATAATTTTACTGTGAGCAACAGGCATTTGAAACAGGAAAGTATAGCTATTGTTAACAGTTAATTCCATTAAATCAATCTATTTCCACTTAGCTGATGACTAATACCTGAATAGGATTCCAGTCATTTTTAACATTAGGTATATGATAGATCCTGAGCACATGTTATACTGAGGAAGGTATAATTAATATGCTCCACCCATATGATGACTCCTTGAGTATGTATATGGACTGAGTCTATAGAAGTTATTGCCAGCCAAATTGTTAAGGCCTGGTAATAAATTGTCTAATTAGCATTAGCCAGAATATAATGCAGGATTTATGTTAGCATGATGTTAACCGATAGTTCAGGCTTTTTATATTACATAGTTTTATATTACATATCCATTAGTTTATGTGAGCTTTATTAATGGGAGAAGGTAGTAACTTAATTTTTCATACCAAGATACTATTTAAGCAGAGCTTATGAAACTGAGGCAATGTGTGTTTATGATGTGAATGTAAAAACATTAAAATCCTTGTTGTCATTCAATTTTTTAATATAAAATATTTTAGCATTATTTAACCTAAAATGCCTCGCATGCCTGAAAAACCCCTTTAATTATTTTTGCAGCATTCCATGAATGTCCAAACATCCCGGCTTGGGGAATGCATCCAATTAAATCCAGCTCTAAGTGAGAACACATGGATTTAAATATGGGGGATAAAGGTTAATGTACATCCTAATGAATTCAGTGATCATTTTTTCCATGTATTCCATTTTTTTAAACAACATTCCTTATCACTTGCAATAATTCCTTGGCTTTAAGTTATTGACCTAATTGTTGGTGAAAAGGATTGTATAGTCCCCGAGTAATGCTGAAGTCTTTTATAGTGCCTTCCTTGATACATATGAATAAATTAGGGAAGATGTATGTGAGTGTACAATTTCTATCTGCTTACCATTTCAGCATTATGCATATCAAAGCCACTATTTTTTGTAAAATTGAGTTTTTCTGAGTTTTTACTCATCTAATGTATGACAATAATAAATTATCAACACCATTTGGTATGAGTTCTCTTCTTCAGAGAAGAGGGGAATAAAACAGATTCTCTTAGACTACCTACTTTTCTTCTTAATCTTACCCTTAATGAGCGATTTAAAATAAGTACAGCTCTCTCATGAGTTGGCAATTGCTAAGCCCACAGAGCTGTATCACTGTCAAACCTCAATTTTCCAGCAAATGATTAAAGCACATATAAAATATGCCTTGAGGCATCAGCAAATGGCATAGTGCTTTCATGTTGGCCATTTAAAAGTTCCACTGAATAAGTCTTTCATCCACAATTTGGTTCTGTGTGAAAATTAAAACATGATTATGTTAGGTATAATTAAAATGTTGTTGTTCTCACATAATTTGTGTAGAGTGAAATCTTCCAAACTGCAAAAGTTGTTTGCGAATAGCCAGTTACAATTAAAGCTATTGGAGAGTTATATGGACTAGGGACTTTGCAACTAACAGTGATTTGGGCATCTTGGCAACTCCAAAGACACATAACTCTTTTTTTTAATTCGAGAACCACTGTAGAAGAATAGGGTTTTCACCATGTTACTTCAGGGTAAACAAATTCTTGCTACACACTATACCCGGGATATTTGCCCCTACAACATTCAGGCACAGATGAAAAGATGTACCAAATCTAAATATTAGACTAAACTGTTAAAGCACATTATGGATACTTAATAAAATATAATTTACTCTACATGTAAAATTAACCAAGATCATATCAACCGTGAAATGTTGTCCAAGTTTCTTTTCATTCCACTTGTGGGCTAGCACTATGCGTATCAGATTTACCAAGACTAAATTATTGGTTCAGGGTTTTTGAAACATTGCGTCTACTTTGTCGAAGTTTTGTTAGATTTTAAAAAGATGAAAATTAATGAAACATTCTTCCAAGGCTCAACGCGGTTTTCATACTTTTGGCGCCCTCCGCCGCTCGCAATAGTGCGTGAGGCAGAGGGAAGCTGCGTACAGCGAAGACTGCGGCATCGGTCCACCTGCTGCCATCTCTTGATCGCGCGTGAGCATTACAGAAGAACGTTTGATTCGCGGTTTGTGGCGCGTCGAAATAGCACGAATAGAGCGCTGTGAATATTCAAGCGGATTGAAAATAAGACTTGTGCGCAAACACTAGGGGCAACTCGGCTCTTGCACGCGGTATCATTCAAGAATGAGCATTCAACTACGGAATACTGGTTCAATGACGTTAGATTACTATGGATCGAAGGCATTCCAAAACAAAAATTGGCTTCATCTGAATTGCACTCGCGCCTATACGGTGCGGCACCCTATAAACATAACAAAAGTTCATTTCAAGCATATTTTTAAAATTTATTCGTGACTTTATCAATTGATATCGTTCCCTTTAAAAAAAAAACACAGAAGAGTCTCTGGAAGTCATAGAAACTTAAGCAATTCCATTGATTCTACTAAAGTTAGATAAAAAGATAAAAAAGCATGGAGGAAATAAAAAGATTGTGCGGATTGAAAAAAGTCCAGTTCATTACGAATATTTTATTTACAGTCAAGGAGCTTATTTTGAAATAAGTCACGAAACTCATTAAACTTATACGCAATATGAACAAGTATTATACGAAAAACGAGATCTAATATAAATTTTAGACAGCTGTATTAAGGTTAAGATAAAATTACTCTATTCGATGGAGACTTGCATTGTGCCACGGTATTCTAAACGGTAGAGTTGCGAACAGCGTCAAATATTTAGATACCGATAGACTCAAATTTTTTTCTTTTGTATTCCAGCTACAAATGACACTTAAACTACGAACATTCACCTTTGTTCCATAGCTATTTTTATTCTTGCACCATATTACAAATTGAAATGATAAATATTGAAAGGAAGGTACAATTCATGTAAAACCAAGAGTAAAAACGAAGTATCTTCGTTATTTAGATGATGTATTTAACATAAAGTATTTATTAGAGTGGGTAAGATGGGTGAAAAAGGCTTCTGGAGAAAATTAAAATACAGTGAATCTCACGGAAAGAGTCGAAGGACGATAAGTTTGGGAGAGTACTCGGACGGACTTTTACGACCGAAGAAATGGAAAGGCGGCTGGGTCTGTCCTTCCTTCACTTCCTCAGATAGGACTTTCAAGGCTAAATGATGGGAACAAGTACCTTCCTGCTACCGAGTGAGGGCCTAGAAAACGGGTGGAAGTATGAGCTCTCGTAAAGTTTCTCCGGCGAGAACCGAGTTGACGCACTTGCTAGGAGAGTCACGGTGATGTGGGTCGAATCTCCGTATTACCCCGGTGGCACGGTGAACGGCCGTAACTGAACTTCATTTTCAGAGGAGGCTGGAGGGAGTGAAATGATCTTACTCCAATCAGTGTAACTCTAATAGAAACAATGCTCAAACTGGAGGAACACTACGAAAAAACGGTATTTTCAAATTTTGAAATAATTTTTAAAAGGGATATTTTTTCACCTTAATTTCCCAAGGTTTTTGTAAAGATATAATTAAAGAGTAGGAATGAATATTATACATATAACTAGCTATTTTAATGTAAGATATTGAACGCTTTTCCACCAGAGTAATTCCTTGTTATCGAGGAAATGCAAAGTTTCTTAATTAGGAGCGGATAAAAATAGCCAGCACATTCAATTGTGAGAGTAATGACTTTGTAATGACAAGGCATCGGATCACATTAGAAATAACATCGGATAACCAAAATAAAGCAGTCCAGACAATCATTTCCGAGTAAGTGTGATTTATAGGGTGATTGCAACCTGGTATTGGTGGAGAAGAGGTCCAGGAGGGTGTTTGTCTCCCTTCTATGGCGTTTGTAAACATAACATATCTTTGTAAAATTTTGACCTTTTTCAGGGTAATAACGATTAAGAAAAAGCTTGGTCTTACATTATTTTCTCATCTGCTTAGCACACGAGGAAGAGCACTTAAAGCTCCTTAGTAATCATCGATTGTTATTGCTCGTCCGAACCTATGAACATGTATTACGCAGTGTAACAGTAACTCTTATATTTCTGCGATTTGACTGGGGCACTGACTAAACACCAGTTCTTTTTACGAGATGAAGACTCTTTAAGTGCGATATCAAGCAACGGATTTTTCTCCTGAGAACATGATTACAAATAATTAAAATATTAATTTCTTTTACTGAAAATCCTATATAAACTATTTGACTATTTAGAGTGGTTTGGTTAGATTGGATACATTTCAAAATCACTGGAATTAACTTAATACACCTCCTAGCTCTAGAAATTTGCTAAGTCTCTTTTTAAATACATAAGCAAAACTAAAAATGTATCCTTGTAAAATGGATTTCTGCATCAAATACAGTTTGGGTCATGTTTCCCTTAAGTTTAAAAATTCTACATCGGCAGGCGTTTCTCCTCGACCTCTTCTTTGAGTGTTGACATTATTAGCTGGCGCCCGCAGTGCTGTCGTGTATAAAATCATCTATCTACGAGGCAGCCTTTGCGGGAAATATGGCTCCCAGTATCGAGAACTCGCGGCTGCGTTACTGCCCGATGATGATTACGTTACCGGTTCTACTATATATGTATTACAGCAATATATTTCCATTGAAATTTTAAAATAAAAGATGTATTTTCACCATTCTTGATTATTTGAAACTGTATTTTAGGGATTTATTTATGAAATAGCTGTTTTTTGTGGATCCGTAACTACTACTATCCGTACGTACTTCGAGAAAAATATAAAAGATATACAACACCGTGTTCTTACAGCAGTGATTCAAGCATTATAAAACGGAATATAGGTATTCATTAACACCCCGAATTTCAGTTCTTTTTATTTCAAGCTTGTCAATCACTTTTGCAAGAGAGATATTATGATGATATTTGCTGTGAGGAGGAAAGAGTAGGCCACCATTAAAGAGCTATGGATATATATATATTCACTACATCTATGATGTAAAACACGCGTTTATAACATCGAACAGTTTTCCAACCCCAAGTTACTAAGTGGATATATTGTTATAAACAAAAAGAGGATGGAGTGTGTCAATAATAATATTAGCCACAAATACGTGTTTAGGTGTCGGAGAATAGAAAGCTAGAAATAAGTAAAGAAGGAAAATATTTTGAGGCTGCGGTTCGGCGGCTGGTTGTCACTGGCGGGTGAGGAAAGTAATCGGTGGGTAGGCAATGGAAAGTAGGACATGAATATTCTGAAGGAGCGGAGAATGCTATTGGAATATGCATAAAATATCGGAAGTATACAGGCTCTTGCATGGACTTTGATTGTATCCATTAAAGCTTAGGTCAAATGTTGCCGAGTCATTCATCAAATGGAATAAGGGGGAGGGGCCGATCTTCAGAGTTTTGAATGTTAACATCAAGAGATGATGCTCTCTCTCTGACAATGACTAAACGAGAGAGTAAGAGAAAACCCTTGACCCTTGGTTTTGCCTATTAAACTCGATAGAAAAATGGCACAGTGAAGATAAATAGGTATGAGTGAAACTTAATTTGGTATTACCATTGATTGAGAGTAGATATTTATATAATAAATATATATTTTATACTATAAATAATAACGATATAGGATAATTTAGAACTTTCTGGAGCCATGGCAGGGTAATAAAATATGAATTATTCTGCTTTTGTGTGGTGTGGTAGTTGGAAAAAAATTGATTAGAATTATGATTTAAAAAAAGTAATTTCCGTCTTTGCATTCGCTAAGAGCCCATGTAAGGGAAAGAACTTTGAAAAGTTTTTCTTTTCGCTGAGGCCGAATTAAAGTTATCATAGGTTTCGTGTTTTTGCATTTAAGGAATTTTTATCAAAGTCTGGTAAACACTAACACTTTGGAGTTAATTTCCATTCATTAAACGCCGAAAGTAAATGAAAAACGATTGCAAGTGAGCTGAGAGGACAAGGATGTAGCGATTTCCGACCAGAAGCCGCAAACAAGTCTCTCAGTCAGCCTGAAGTAATCGAAAAATAATACTTGTTTCATTAAAGAGTTGTGATAGATTTACTTCTGTTCATGAAACAAAAAATAACTGATATAATCTAATTCTTTCGGCCAAACATACGTTATTTTTGTATCTAAAGGTTATGGGAGAGAGGTTATTAGCCACCATCTATTTGTCCTTGTTCAATGTTAATTCTGATCATTCTGAAATTTTTCATTCCTTTATCACTTAAATTTATCTAAGCTTGTTTTATTAGTTCTTTTCATGATAACTAACTTTACTTTTTCATTTTTAAATTAATTTACTAAACCCTAGTTATCTTAAAATCTATGAAATTCATACGATCTCCTTATATTACGATGTACCATTCAGAATTTCAAAGCTCTCCCTTGTCACTTGATTATCTTTATTACCCCTCACAAAACCAAACCCAATTCCAAGCTCCGAAGACAATTTTTCTCTGGCCTCTTTCTTTGGGTTATTCTATTATTCATTAGGTTTTCTCGCTTACCTCGAATAGTTTTACACTCCCGTTTCTGATCTCGTACATGATTTGTTTTGAGTGCAAGAGTATAAAGGCAGGGAGATAAACTATTCCAGACCTAGATATTGATACACCAGAATATTTGATACTTGGTGTGTAATACTCATGCTGAGTTAGTATGCTCACGGAGCTCGTGTTTGTCTCCTCTTTGATATCCTATCTTGCAGTCTAAAAACCTTTAGTTTCTCTATAGCACATTATAGGAAGTTGGTTTTCTATCGTTTGAATTTCATGCTATGCCCTAAAATTTAAATACGATTGCTCCATCGCATTCAAGAGAGCCAGTACATTTACCCATTTCACTACTAAGAATTTAAATTTCCTCTGTACAAATATGCTTGCCAATGCCTTTCATTTATTAAATATATATTCTCATTTTTCCTCTTTGCTTTCCCGTTAATGCCCCTTCCTGACAATTATAGAAAGGAAGTCGTGAAGTGTTACCGATGAGACTACTCCATTACCATAATAGGTTTTCTTTATTATCTGCAATATATTTTTAACAATATGTTGACAAGGCTTACGTTACATTAGCATATTATTACGCCGTTTATTTACATTCCATGATTTATCACTCTTTTGGACAACACGTTCCACTTGATTTTATCTAAAGAATCCTCCAAGACGTGAATAGGTACAGCGTACAGATTTAAAGACAGATAGGTAAAGCGTTTGGTTAACGCCTCCAAATTTCAGCAAGTATTATGTGGCTAATCTTGAGGTCCATCGTTATTTTGTTTTCGAAGGTTATTTTTAAAAATATTTTTTCTCAAACACTCATTCAAATTTGCCATCAATTTTTGCACCAGTTCATATAGTACTCACGTTTCTTTAAGTTGGAAACGAGTTTTGCCTCACTAACTCCAAAAGGAATTTAAGAGTTCAAATGCAATCCCTGGGCTAGAATAATGCACTAGATGAGGAAAATCCCCGCAGGTCATACTAATTTATTTTTAAATCGACGATATCGCGAAATATTGCCGGAACATGGACACTCGGGGTGGTAGGACGCCAGTGCTGCTAGAAATGAATGTGCAAGGTTTAATTAAATAGTAAAGACAAGCATAATGAAACGTTATAGGCATTCCGTAACGAAATAGGCACCGTCTATTCGACATTTGCAGCAACGAAGTTATTGTTCATCGTCTTGATTTTCTAGAAGTTAAATTATGATGTTTACGTGAAAAAAGTGCTTGAGTGAATGAGTACTTTTTCTAATGCTCATTGGCTAAAACTTGTATTATTTCTCAAAATTTATGATACTTCTTAATCTTTCTTCCCAGAACTTTAATTTTGAGTCTCCTTTCAAGCCATTCATATCCATTCAGGTTGCAATTTTTTTGCCAGGTTCTTTAATTTAACCCTTCCTGATAAATTCAAAGTAAATGTGCAGAGCTAAAGTGAAGAGTCTTTAAAAAGAGAAAAAGGAGAAGCCTTGAGCAAGTGATAGTGTAAATCTAGTCTGGTAAACGGATTGCTATCATTTACACAAATTATTAATTCAATAAATGCTAAGACTCGTGAATTAAGCTTTAAGGTAACAATCGGATAACGAATTTAACAGACTATGAGATAATTCATATCAATTAATGCAATTACTAAATATTTATCGCCATATGTTCGTTTTACGTGGGGCAGTGGGTTAACATACAAATACTTAACATTCCACCTCAGACTACCAATTTGGGCAGACGGGTGTTAAGTGCCTCTCCATCCTTCCACATACATATGTATCCGGTAGAAAACATCTTCTGGCAACCAGCAAACCGAAAAATTGATACATGGACGACTGGGCGTAACAAGATTCCATGCATGCAACAGGGACACAAAAATTTCGCCTCCGAACCATTATTAAACCACAGATGTAGAAAATGACAAACAGAGAAAGCAGCGTATATGTAAGACATGACAAATCAATGCACCATGAAGACAGAATTGCAAGTCACTCTGAGTACTGGAGGCAAGAAGCATGATTTTATTGGGTTATCTTGTCAGCCAGGATGAAAGGCGGTGTCGGCTGCAGGAAATATTGATTGATGCAGAGTATATAAGTACGTGGAAATAAGATATTTTTTTATCGGAGAAGAAATCGTGCAATATTGTAGAATTAACTCCGTTTGCCACATTATGCCATTATTTGTTAAGAATAAGCAAATTATTTCTACTTTGGGGTTGGTGAGTGCGATCCATACCGACATAACTGATTGAAGCGAAAATATAATTGTTTTTTTACGGAAACTGTAAACAGGAAAATAAAATATACATTGTTGTAGTCATTGTAGTATGTCTTAGGATGAGTAGTGAACTGAGTATACATTTTTAAATCAATGGTAGGTTTCTAAATAGTATTCATAAAATATTCCTAGAAAGATGTATTGTTTGGCTGAGAAGGTTTTCCTCAAACGAAATGAAATATATACGGAATTATTTTCTTCCAAGTTAAACGGTAGAAAAACCTTAGATGAAACGATGAAAACACTATGATCCAACTCGAGAAAATCAGAGGGAGAAAGCAATTATTTTTTGCCTTTATTAAATCCTTTTTACGAAAGAATTATTAAAAATAATTTTCAAATGATCTATTCATCTAATCTAGGACCTGGTTATACCCTAGCGATGTGAAATATTTAATTTACCGGAATAACAAGTACATTATCATTTTAGGACTTTGGCATCTGCGAGTAAATCATGGTTTAATAAAGCTACAACACATTTCGGTAAAAAATATTCATATTCGGCAGTCTTTCAAGGACAACATCCCTTGTGAGGTGAAATTAATATTGCAGATCCGAGGAGAAACCTATGAACCTTGTGATCTTATATATGATAGCAACACTTTTGTATGTTGATTAGAAATTCTTGACGTCAGTAAAGAGGAAAGCTCTTTCAGGAAAATTGTTAGACGCCAGCAATTACTTGATAATCAATTTTGCTGCCATACAGATGGAAATTTAATTTACACGACCAAATTATTCTCAGTTGTGTGAACACATAAAAGTGGTGTTCCTTTGATTGTCATTTAATTTCATGGAGGAGAACTCTCTCTTCACATTTCTTCATTAGGCGTGGAAATTGAGGAAATATGGTTTGAAAAAGAAAGGCAAGATATAATAACCACAAAAAATACGACTTATACACGCTTCTGGCATAGGTAAGTGAATGAGAGAGACGCGGATTCAAATTTTACTAGACGACGCACGACAGAAGAAGGATAATGGAAAATTATAAAACATCCTACATTACAACTGGTCAAATTATTGGAATTTTTTCAAATAGAGTAGCATTCCTGGGATTTGCTTTGATATACAGTGATAGAAAGAAAAGAGGTTTTGAGAGATAAATACTTCGGGTGTGCATTTATCCACCAATGCTGTGGTGAAAAGCACACGAAATAAACCAAATATAATTGAATATTAAAGATTAAGCGACTTAGTGGCCATTCAAAGCGTAATCTCTCTGGTGAGCCATTAAATATTCACCGCTTCATCATAGGCTCAACAAAAATAATATTAAAAAAAGTCGTTTAAAACTATATGTGGCATAAATGCATAGCTACTGAAGCGGATCTCATGAATATCGAAAAAATAAATTCCCTTAGTGCTGGTCTTGTTCTGTAATTGAGGTGAAAATGAATTAACCCTCCGCGTTGATTAATAATTCACATCCAAGAGTGTACTCGTCAACCAAAAATCTGGCCTATTCGGGTGTAACTAGCAAGCATTTCAATGGACATTCCTGTTTTCAAATAATTTGCTATTTTTTTCATTGTCATGAGCTTTTAGTTTTATGGAAAACGAGCGGAAGGTACCCGTTGAAATTCAACGGGTGTGAAAAATGTTAAACTTATTTTATGAGAAAACCACGAAGTCCGAAGAAAAACTGTGTGCGTGGCCATTCGAGGAGTTCGTAACCTATCTTGTATGTTGTGCTCGTTGTAGTAGACACGCATGACCGTTTTCCAGATGCACGGAGAGATGAGTGACTATTGGTCCACTTTCATGCACAGGAAACGCAAAAATCGGCCATGCACACTCATTAGTACTTAAATAGCTAAGGTTGATAGATGGTCACCTCGTCCCTACGGTTCTCTTGAGCCGTCTTCTGCGTGATTAACAGCTTGATCGCTTCCCTTGTGTACATACATATATTTGCATTCAATGACTTAATTCAGTTGCACTATTCAACGTTGATATGTGCGTTGAGTATCTTAATCAGGATTGGACAGAAGGGTACAATCCAGCGGTTGACAACGTCAAGAGGAGTAATGGCAGCAGAAGCCATGTTTATTTGACATTTGTTGATTTTGATGTTTGGGTCTGTATTTGAACCAGATTTAGAGCTGGTTACCCGTCCGTATGATGAGTAAGGATGAAATATGTGCCTATCTTAGCGTAACCCGAGAAACACCACGGGGAGAATCTCATGAGATCGCTGGTGGGCATATATTTGACCATCCAGGTCTAACATTTGTCGTTTTTCTTTCAAGGGCTAAATTTCTCGCAAATAAGACATTCACTTTCCTTTAGAAGATTTTTTCGAAAGGTTACTCTTTTTTCTATTAGGCATGTTGATGGATATATTTATAAGTCCAAGGAATAGAAACACAGCGGCAAGTGAGAGTCTAGAATAGGCAACTCGATGATTGAGTGAATGTACCTAATTTAAATGTACTTGAAAACTTTTAATAATATATAAATGACTCGTGAAGTTTATGTGTTCTCTCATATACATGGGATGCCCCTTTGAGAGCTACTTTGAGAAAGACGTTGAAGAGTATACTTGTTGTAAATATGCATTGAATTTATCGATTAACCCCTGAAGCAATCTATCATGGGGCCCTTGGGACTCTGGGCCCTTCTTATACGAATTTGCTTTCTACGTACTATCATGGTCCTGCAGGAAAACGTGACATTTCAATGCTAGAGGCGGGTATATCCTTTGCAATCAAATCTATGGTTGTCAAGGAAATATGTTATTGTTGATTTAAGATAAAAATGTGAGATTTTTCAGCTGAAAAGATGAATTTCAGAAAAATACGGAGCGTAGAAGAAAATCGATTGATAAAATTAGAAATTATATTGATTCAGCCATCCGATAAAAAAAATTCCAGCCCTATATCTTGAGTGAATGTACTTTTAAAAAGCAAAAAATGAAACCACTGCACCGAACACAATGCATAGCATGGACCACCAGGGGGCACCTTCGGGGGCCTTTGGGGGCCCTTAGATCTTTTTAATATAGCATATGATACAACCAGATATTTATTCTATCTACATGCCAAATTTCAGCTCAATCGGTCCAGTAGTTTTTGCGTGATGGAGCAACAGACAGAAAGGGACCATTACATTTTTATACATATTAGTAAGGATCACACCCTTAACCCTGAAAAAATAGGGATTCGGTTAATTGAACCCTACAGTGTTTGTTGTCTATCAGTGACAAACTCGTGTTCCAAATTTCATCAAAATCGGTCCTGTGGTTTAGGAGGAGATGTGGAACATACATACATACATACATACATTAACTTTTATATATATAAAGATAAAGATTCTGACGAAAGAAAGTTTCATAATTATTATCAACCTGATTAAATTTCAACTTAGTGTATTTTCGGCATGAAATGGCTGTTGAACTTCAACCAGAACCAACCACCACTGAGTTAGTACCAACTAAAAATGGTTTTCTAAAACAATGTTGGCCTACATCTCAAGTAAAATAGATCGTACATCTGTCTTTCAATTTGTCATGGAATATATAGTTTTGACTAGATAATTATGGACGCTTAGTTATTTGATTTTTATCTTTTCTCGGTAAAATATTTCGTGCTCGCTTTGCCAAAACCACGATGATTTTTACTCGGATAATGTATGTTTTAATTAATGAATAAATGTTCCACTTTAGGAGAACATTGTCTGGCATGATAATCCATGAATTCAACACAAAAATAACTACAGTTATTTGAAGTTTTTCGTTACCTGGTTATTTATCACATCTATTTAAAGCTTGTAAGCCCACATTATAATTGATGACATGATATGCCCTGTCCAAAAGAATCGGCGTTTAACGTTTGATATATATTTTTCTTAATGTAAGAAATAATTCTTTCCCGGTGAATGTTGAATGTTAATTCTATTTGGGTTAAACACCAGGTCAGGTTCCGCATCTCCGCCAACGTTTTGATGTACGACTTGCTCATCGTCTTCATACCCCTAAAGACAATGATCACATTGAAATGTCGGCAAAGATGGTGAAACTGACCTGGTGTTTAATCCGAGAAGAATTCAATAACTTTGTTTACGAGTAATATGACAATATCACAAATGGTAAAAGTAACCGATTGCTTCACGCTTCAAGTAAGTAGATAGATTCATGGAAGGGAAAGTTTTTGTCACTTCGTTCTTCGTCTATTCGTTATAATCGGCAACATACAATTTTACCTTGATAATGACGCATAGATGTTGTAATTGACCGGGTATAACGAACCTGAGTTAAATATTGCCTAGTGATTACTTTTCACCATGCTTATCAATATACTTTTTCTAATAGTAGGAAAATTATACAATATTAACACCAGTAAATGATGCACACGTTGGAACTTCCTCATTTCAAATTAAATCACTTTGGAGCCCCAAGTCGTGCCGTGTACCCAGGAAAATGGCTACCATATTTTGACAAATATCTAAAAAAATAGTGCATAAGTGCCTTATATTTAGTAACCATTAGAAATTTGACATATATTTCCATAAAATAAGGCCAAATACCTTCAATTTAATGAGATGTAGATAACCCCGCTGGAACTATCTTAAAGTAGTTAAACTGACGAACAAATTCTTCCCCCTGCGTGAAATTTTCACGTTGTAATTTCGTGGTGCAAAGGTGAGATTCAAATCATGCTCTTCACGTTTATCAGAGCCTTCTCTAATTCTAATCCAACATTCCGGTAATCTCGAAAGAGATCCTGATCCGCAAGTGGGATCGCACGCTAATCCCATGCACCTTTCTCTCTCTCAGTTGATTAAATAACCGAAGAGAGCGTGGGAGGGCTCAAGACAAATGCTTCACCCACTCGAAGTCGGTCTAAATAAGGCAAACCACGCCAAGTGAAAGGTGGGGGTGGTGGAGAGGGGGTGGGTGGTCGGGAGAGGGGGAGGAGGGGATTTAGGCGGTGGGGGGAGGGTTACGGATTAGCGGGGGCAGAAGGTAGGTATTTAGTTCAAATCTAGACCGGCTGCTCCGAGCCACCATTGCTCATAAGAGAGACGGGGAAGTGAGCGATGGAATTTCATTTCCTCTCAGGCCGAGAAACTACAGCCTCCCCTCCTCTACCACCATAGACATACTCGGATCCTACACACACACATACATATATATATAAGGGTCTTCCGGCCATAATTGGGGGCAGACGGTTCATTGTGAGTGAAGAACCACTAGTAGACTTAGACGAGGGCCTAAACGACGAGAATCCGGATAATGCTATTCTCGATGACAAGGGGAGTTCCCTGGGAACACATAGGTTTTACACCAATTAGAACTTTTTGCCCAAAAACTCGTACCTCATAACTCGAATGACGATGTCATCAACATAGCGTACAAGTCAAAATAGAGTGAACTATTGTGGATCCGATGTCTCCAGTCCACAACTATCGAAAATATGAAATATTTTTGAATCGGATATATTTAATACACTGTAATTAATCTGGTGACATTATTGTAATTTCCCTTTGTTGCCCAAACAATAGAGTAACATTCGATATATTTCTCTCGGAAACTGCCATGTTGGACGAATTTACAACTTTCATGTAAGCTTTCAAATAGGGAATTGATGAATTTAATAAAATTTAGGTGCATTACTTATCATGCGAGCTATATAAATTCTATGTCAATAAAAAATGTTTAAGTGTTCCCGTTATTAGCTATTTTATGACTATCACATCTGAGGATGAGATCATTCATTGCATGGAATTTGATGGCCTCTTTTGATCTTCGAGAGGGGGGAGGGAAACCATAATGTCAGTATTTTTCTACTTTTGCTGCAAAGTGCAGAGAGATTTTTAGTTAAACATCCGATCCGGTGGACGAAGTACAGCACCTAAAGTGGTTCCCCTCGTTACAAATAATTAAATATTGGTAATCCACAGCACCTAGTTTAAACACCATAAAAGAGTCATTGGCCTTCAGTTGAATTACACTCATTTGCAAGAGATGTGCTGGACTGGCAAAGTAAGCAGTGCTTTTTCATTGGATTCCACTATACCAGGAACTTGCCTATCGACCGAGGAATGAAAGCGACTCCATTTTCTCGACCGTAAAGAATGATCTATTAGGGTCATTGTAAACGTGGATAGTCAATGTTTGTAATGAAGGCACGCTCGGCATATTGGTAACGGGTAAAAAAATAAATGAAGGCTAATAATATAATACAACATGGAAATGGAGTCAACTCTTTTGTGCAGAAAGCATAAAATAAATTTATCAAACGAAAGTATCTCCAATTTCATTAAAAAACAAAGATTTAAGGTTAATTTCTTCCTTCCTTAATTAAAGACCTCCAACATAGCTGCAATTTCGCGTTTTTTTTCAACGTACATAAAGTAAAATATTGGGATTCACTGCACTTTAGTGAGGTATTTATTCCTAGCACAATATCTAAACGTTCATTTTAATTCAAGAATATGAGATCGTTCTCGAGTGACTCGGAATATGGCCCCAAGATGAAAAAATACGAATAAAATTGACATAATTTGTAATAGAGATGAAGATTTATTTGATGAAGAATACATTCGATTAATAGAAATGAATTGAAGTCGTTAAAAGCGCAAATTAAAATTATATTCCTAAAAAAAAGTAAAAATAAAAGATTCGTGATTTTTCTACCATCCACCAATCTCTTCCAGAACTAAGCCGCAAAGAAATTCACTTCAGTAGCTTAGATAGAACGATTCGTATAGTAAAAAAATTGGAAAGTTGATGGAAAGTCAGCGAGAGTGAAAGGTAAAATAATTAAAGGTTACTTTTAATGAATGGGAAATGAGGAAATGAGAGTAAATCCAAAGAAATCGACCAAAACTTGTTCAAGAGATTGTAAATGATATGATATTGGTATTTTTTCCACCACTTATGCATACAAAAAAATACAAGTTTACAATAAATTAGTGGAGCAACAGACATCCCCTGAGGTAAAAGAAAACCTGTGTTGAGGTTGTCACCATTTAAATTTATCAAAAATAATTGCCTGGTACGAGGCCACAACATAAAAATATTACAATTCATTTTGTAGTAGAGTCAGCATGTTACACATGAAATTACATTTTAATGTGTGTGCACACAACCCTACACCAGGAAACTATGGGAAATTAACATATGTACTATTTTGAACAATATTAATTGATAAAATACATTGGAATTGTGGAACAATATTAATTGATCAAATGATAAGTATAACTTAGTTTTTCTACAATTTCTCAAAAGAGGTTATCTGAGGGGAGGCGGGCATGAAGAATTAGTGGAGCAAAGATAGGATCAATAGGTCAAAGAGTAAGTGGAAAGAGAGATGGAGAGAAAAAGCAAACGTCAACCGAAGAATTTACTTAAGGCCACGATGGGGAGATCCAACGATTCGGAAAGATGTCGAGGTCACACGAATCTGGGTTGCAGGATTGCAAATTGCGACGAAATCATTTGTGAAAGTGAGGGATTTCGGTAGGTGCGGTATTTCGGCGAAGATCAGAATGCAGCGGCAAGGGTCTTTGATAAAAAGTCCTATATATATGTACATGAAAATGCATATATGTAAGTTGAAATTCACACACCGATTTCCCTCAGACCGCAACGTTGATTCCAGGCGCAATGATTCCGCAGGCCGTGCTTGAATGCTTTTGACCTCGCAAGACTTTTACTTCGTGAATTTCAAACGTCAAATTATGGTCGCTGCCGGTAATGGCTTTTGCTGGGAATTCAGCTGCCGGATCTCGTGCTTCTAAGCACAGTGTATGGCGTCAGTTATTTCGGTGACCTGGCCAGCCAAACTTCCAAACAGGCTTATTACTTAAATTGCTGAAATTATAGATTCCTCATCCAATTACTGATAGATTGGATGAAAGATATGTAATGGAGAGAATAATTATAATTAGAAATCATAAGATAATCTATTACCTTACTTGGCAGAAAAAAAGAATTTCATTGGATTTTACACAATGAATGGCATTTAAAATAGCATTAATATTGTGAAATTAATTTTTAATTTATAATTCATTACGTTTTAAATATTTACTGCATTTATATGAGGTTCTACTATTGTATTACAGTTTTATTGAAATAAAGTTTTCTAGTCCACTGATTTTTCGGTACCTATGAACTGATATAGTGAGCAACTGTAGATTACTGTGTATTGGCTATTTACATTACAAATTAAACCATGTATTAGGTAAAATGCAGCTACTGGCATTTAAATTAATAAAAAAACAAACGAGTGACAGAATGACGACCGACATTCTCATAGTTCTCTGAAATCGGACACGTAGCTTCCCGACATAACACTATCCGAATACATGTAATCCTGTACAAGGCGATGAAGGAGCACGGGAAGATGGCTGGTATTGATCTACTATTACACTTTAAGATAGATCTAATGCTTTAAACCAAAGTAAATACATTGACAGATAATGTGTAAAAAATATGATACGTTGCGAATGTTCTTGATTTCAGTGATAATTTCTAATCATTTGTGATATTAGCAAGACATGCGTTTTATGAATGAATTTATGGGCAAATCCAAGCGATGATAGAGATCTTTTAGAGGATATTCTGCATATTGCAGAATTATCGTTTTTGAGAAGCATGACGGGAAAGAGAAAATTTTACAGAGAAAGGAATGCTGACATCTCAACTAAAATTGGAGGTATTAGCTTACGAAATAAGGTAAAATGCAATTTATTGGGATGGCTAGGGCACTTAAAAAGAATGAAAGATAGTAGAATCCCCAGAATTTTGAAAGAAGAGTCAGAGAGTGGAAAGAGACCTTGGGGAAGACCACTTAAAAAAATGGACAGATGGCGTGCTAAGATAGATAAAGGAGAGAGACATATTACGGGAAGATGATTGCAAAGAGGAAATATGGAATTACAGAAAAAGATGGAGAGGTTTCATGGTGGAACACGAACGGCTATGGAATGATTAAGCTATTTCTTGTATGAGTACTGAGAGGAGAGTCCCATTCGTCATATGAGACGTTAAAATGTGCCCCCTTTGGCGCCTTTCGTTAAGTTCTGGCTAATTCCGACGCTGGGCTACTCTCCACCCATAGGCTTCAGATTCGACTCACGTATCCCAAAGGCAAAAATGACCATTGTTTTCAGTTGTCTCCCCAAAGAACGAACCAATAAAACATGAGCCCAATCATCTTCTTCATTTATATCATCTATTATTTCAACTGTTTCCATCACGCATCTGTTCTCGCCAGCTCATTATGAAACTTCTTCATTGGTGATTCTCTTCAGCAATTTGGTCTCCATCATTTCTCGACATTCCTCTCCAACTTTCTGAGGCTAATAATTAAAGTTTCACTGAAATTAAAGAGATGTGCCCAAACATAAGCCTTGATTAAGTGTTTCCCTACCACCAAGATTGCCCTGCAATCTGTTCGTAGATTTTTCTTCCGATAGAATGCCTTCATGGATTCATCACTCTATTAAAAATGTATTTCTCGCTTCTCCCATTACTTATGATCATACTTCTACGATACAAAAATTGTTGGACTTGCACCAGTTATTCAGGCCTGCCTATAGCTTCCTAATCATGCTTTCTAGTGGTAGTGGAGGAATACTTACTTAAGATGTAATTGCTAATGCAGCCATTTTTACTGAAAACTATGCGTTTTAAGTTTTGTTATTGACCAAACGTAATCTGGACTTGGCATTCTTGGCCCTGATAATTTTACCGGATTTACGGGGTAATGCATGGACCATTTCAGTTAAAAGCACAGGACAGTTGAGACTATGTCATGTTGTACCGCTGGCACTTCCTACAAACAACAGCGTTAGATATGTGCTATTTTTTCAACGCGGCTGTTTATTGCGGGACGTTGACGCCTTCATTGTAATTATTATCGCATACGAATTCCGTTATGTAGATAGTTATATACCTTGGAAATCCAATTTTGCTTCAGGAGAAACATTACTGATGGATTCCAATGGCTCCTGATATCCAGTTGCAAGAGATCCTCCGATAATTGACCTACGAATTACTGTGGTGGTATTTGGATTTGCACGGCAGACTATGGTATTTTGTAGAACTTAATATGACAATGTTCAATTCAGATGATCCGAAAAGCAATTTTTCCAAATATGTTTTACACCTTGAGGCAGAATGAAAAGATTGAATATTGGAACGCGTTCTCAAGTTTTTCATGTTAGTATTATAAGCGTCAACTAAGTGGAGAGCTGAAGTTATCTACATAAATATCTTGAGCTCTAACTTTAGTATAACTAAAATTATCTTAAAATTCTAGGTACACCTTTGCTCACATATGAGTTGCTGCTCTTTGTTATGACATGAAATGGCCCCAGATGAGGAGGATGAATGCAAACTTCTGCCCAATGGCACGAATATAAGAAACACGACTAATGAGGAGAAATTTCGGGGAATAGATTGGAATCAAACGATTGTGATCGCCAAATAATAAAGAATTAATTTGATCAAATAGGCAATTTTTAACATGCGGTATATTAGAATAAAAAGCCAAGTATACTTTAGATTCATCCGGGAAATTTCCCAAGAATATACATTACATTATTATAAAAGAACACCAATATTATTAAGTTTACTTTTTTCAATAGTTAAAACGTTTCATGGTCGGATGAAACTCCCTTTCTTTTTTTAATGCGTTTAATCTGATGTAAGTGCTCATCGTGGTGCCCGTCACATTTCAGTGTACATTACTTATTTTGACTTTTCTAAAAGCATCAAAAATACACATATAATTAATGCAAGCCTACAGTACCGCTCCTAGCGATGCAACTCACCATTTATTTAGCAATCAAATGCTTTCCCAGGGCTAATATTTTATATTGCAGTAATTCATTTTGAATATCTAACTAGTTTATGGCCCTTATTAATGCATGAAATGTTTCAAATAATTATGAACGCGATGAGGTAACGCTTTTCGATAAACTCTTGAGCTATGTTATTTGGAAAGCCTTGCTAGGTACAGATCATTTATATTATAACGCAACATATAGGTTTAATTTTTACACAAAGCACATATATAAGGAAGTTAAAAACGAAGAAATCCTCATTTTAAGAAATTACCGTTAGTCATTAGAATCTGAATGCCTTACCTATAGAAATAAGTTCTTAAAACGTTTTCAGAAAGGTTGAAGCAAGATTATTTAATGCGAGGTAATAATTTCCCTGCACTCTTCAGCCTTTTAAGTTTGTTTTCTAAGTGGATTGGGGAGCGATTTGTTTTAAAATATGAAGTGCAGGGGGTGAATACATTTTAACAGTGAGGACTTTTGAACTTCGAATTATATAAAAAAACAAATAGTTTTGATTGAAATAAAAAGTCATTATTGCGAATTCATATAGAAAAGTTTGACCTGAATGAGATAGTTATGTCATTAGTAAAAATGTAGTTACAGGAGAACATTTTTCGAGCTACTAGAAAGGTTTGTTGATGTAAATAAGGGTGAACAGCCAGGGGGTGGTAACCAATTTTGAGAATACCAGGGCTAGCCATGGTATTTACCTTTACGGAGTCACCCGCAAGTGCACATAAGTGCGTAATTCCACAGAGGAAAAATCATTCGCCTTGACCGGGGTGTGGTAATTTTGTTGGTGGTAATTTTGTGTCAAGATGATTAGGAAGATATTTAGCAAATTATTAGGCAAAAAAAGTAACGATTTGTGAAAACGATTCACGAAAAATATACGGAAATGCTTCAAATATAACATTTTTAGAAGTTATTTGAGGTGACTACATGGCACAAATCCTAAGAGAGAAAATATCTCATCTACCGTAAATAATACGGTGACAAAAAGACAAACGTTATTTTTTTGTAATCTAAAGAATTTCTTCTGGCTCTTAATGATTATAGATACTAGAGATCGGGTTAGAGAGATTAGTATTATTGAAAATCTAGCCAAAGCTAATCTTTCCCCTTTATTTTCTCTCCAAATATCCCTATTCGTGTATTTTTTGTGCCGTTTTTCTAGTGACGCTGCTTGCAGAAAATAGTTGGGTCACTGACAGAAAATTTCACGTGGAACTCAAAATTAAGATCTACATATCAAATAAACCCTGCATATATCTACTTTTTGTTGACTCTAAAGGAAATATTCAAGTTGACGATTATGGCCATAGTTTATTTTGAAAAAGGGCAATTGTGAGAAAAAGGGAAAAAAGGAAATGGAAAATATGGTGTGTATGCCATTGTAATTTTTCAGCTAAAATAATACATATTTTTGACCAACTAAAGAATTCATAGACCCTGGGGAAGCGCATGCCAATGCCATGCTCTTCCAACTTAGGAAATATTTCCCAACGTTAAACGCGTTGATGTATGGAAAATAAAGTTAGTGAAATATGCTCTTCGTAGTGAAAATAGGTGAGATTCACGTTCGCCTAAGCTACTTTTTCAGCAGAAATTCCATCTTTGCGAAAACCGTAGAAATGCTCTGATTTATTACATCCTCTGAAGAGACAAAAATGGAATAGTAAGTTTAAAGCCTAATCCACGTAAAAAATTGAGCCAAGAAGAACTGTTGAGGAGAAAGTGTTGGCACAGATCAAACATTAAAAAGAGAAAGTTAACACAAAAAGTAAATTAATTTATCGAATTGACATACTCGTCAAAAAAACCGGTCTAAAGCAAAAATTCATCCATATAAAATCATTTGAAAAACCTTATCGGCGAACATACGATTTCCAAAATGAACGATTGGTAGTCGAATGAAAGCCATAGACGCTGCCCGAGGTGCTCTTTCCTAGGCTTGTAGGAAAGGACTAAGCGAGCAAGGTTAATGTATGAGATCCGTTAAGCAGTGAATGGCCGTCCTCATTCTTTGTTCCATCTCAAAATACATTGAATTCCTGAAGAAGTCTTTAAACCATGCCCACATTGTTCTCTTTGTATCTCATGATATCTCATGTTCGTGCTTTATTCTCATACGTCTTGAGACTTTCGCTTTTGAATATGCTAGCCCTGAATGTCTACCTTTTCCTCGGCTTTTTCGCATCTTTGCGTGAAATGAAACCTATCTGATAATTTTATGAGAATCTTCAAAAAATATTTAACACATATCGATCAATTATAGGTATTGGCAGTTGATACTGCTTGTTTTCCTAATCCTATAATACAACTACTGCGTCCCAAGAATACATTCAGGTATATATGAAAATAAAAAATACACATTATATTGTAAATAATGAGTATATTTACTAACCGAAGCAATTAAAATATCAGAAAAATGTGGTAAGAATTCTGCAAAAGCATTTCAGTGAAGCATATCATTTGAAATATACGACGGAATAGGGAAAAAGAGTTGGAAATCTTTCAATGCCAGGATAATGAGAAAGGTTAAAAATAGCAATGGTCGTTTTACCGTGCTATTTTCATCGTAATATTTATATAAAATTCAAGGTAAAGGTATCGAAGCAGTGCATTAAGAAAGGCATGAAATTATTTTTCTGCCTTAGTAATTACTACAGAGTACATGCTGTTTTATCTGACAAGGATATTGAAAAAAAACTGCTGGTCAACATGGTCTAATTGAGATATATGAACAGGAGGGCATAGGTAATGACAAATAAATGACAATTGCAGAATGCAGGTAACAAAAATAAGTGTTTCTCTATTTTATATTTGACAAAGTTGATTATATAATTCAAAATTGATAAAGGGTTGGCCAAAATATTTAGTAATGACCAAATTGTGCGTTGGGAAAGGAAGAGTGTTCAATGTTCAATGATTTTGGGTCATAAGGCCACGTATAAATGTCAAATTCACTAGACAAGCAAAACATGTCCTTTTTTGTTTAAACATGCTGCAGCATAGTCACGTATACTGCCCCCGACAAATTTACATAGCTACATATATACCCATCACGCCGCTCCCTTTCGGGGTAGGCACAGTAAAAAGTTTAATTCACTCGGCTTTGCACTAGGCAATTATTAATATTTATTAATAAGCCTCTAAAGCTGATACTTTTTTTGAATAATTTCCTCCCTACAGCTTATTAATTTTGCTTCAGCTGGCCTCATACACACCCTCCGGTTCTTAAGCCTCCAAATATTTGTCCTCTTAATAGTCCCTTCCGCTACATTCACTTCTGAATTTCTTAGCCTACCCCGGTCTCTCACACCATTTATTTACTCTCGTACGCCTATTCCCTTATTAGACACTGATCCATTTTCTCAGCTTTGGCATAACAACAAAGCATTCTATGTCTTACTAGTCTATTAATGGACCATGCAGCCCACATAATTGCATCACTCACTCATGCCTAACCCTATCCATCCTACTTTTTCTTCAAGTACGTCTAAGGTAACCCATTCTCAATGCGTTTAGCATACTCATATGGTTGCACTTACGCTCCCAGGTTTCACTGCCATATACTAATCTCAACATTAAAGGAACATTATGCACTGTGATTTTCGGATTTCAGAATTTAGATTTTTAAGGCAAACACTCTTTCCTTAAAATTCTCCTCGTGCTACTTTTGACATCCCTCGGGCATCTGCAATCCTCTTTCTCTCCTCATCTATCCTTCCATCTTTCTCAAACATCCGGCCTTTGAGCACACAGTTATCCACTCATTTAATTATTGAATTACTTTGCCATTCACCATCATTATTCACATATTATTCCTATTCCCCTTTCCAAATACCACTCACTCTGTTCCATTATATTTGTTGATTCACAAAAGTTATCCAGGAGCCTCTGTAATCCCTTCGGTTCTCTGAAAGAAATGCAGTATTATCTGCTTACAGTAAGACTCACATATTTGCGTCTCCAACCATTGCACCGACATTATCCCTACATGAATATGTAACATATTTCTCCATTAAAATATTAATTGGTGGCATTACACATCCTTAGTTTACCTCGTCTAATTTCAAACTAATCCCTGTAGACCTATTAATTATCACTTTTATGACACTCAATAATTGCTCGTTCATCGCATGGTCACTCAAACTTTTTTAACACCTAATTTCCATTTATCTTATCATATGTCTTCTCTAAATCCACAAATTCACATTAGCCTTTCTTTCAGACACCCATCATTTTTATAGCATCTGATAAATTGCGAACAGCTTTGCAGGCATGAACTCACGCAGTACACCTCATGTTCCGTCAGCAATCAATCTTCCTCACTCTTTTGATTAATCTTCTCCTGAAAACATTATCTAGTGTACTCAGTAAACCACTTGCGCAATAATTTTTATATTCGGTCTTCCCCACTTCCAATTTACAATGGCATCACTGTATTTATTCATTTTCCCTCCCTCACCTTGATTTGCCCTTTTTTACCAATCTCCGAAATAGCTTTTTACTATAGGTACTAACTTTAAAAACACTCTGCATTTTGCTACTTTGAATACGTTTTCTTTATGTCCCTCTATTACAAGAATTTTAAATTAACCCATTCTTCATCTTCCTGTTCATATCATGTGCCTGGGTTCTCTCTTCGTCAGGTTTGGCTGAATTCAATTTCTTAAACACCACTTAATTTTCCATTATTGCATTTCACCTTAGTTCTTATGAATTGGCTTTCGTTTTAAATTTTCCACAAATACTATCAGAACATTCAACAATAACTCCTTTTGAACTCACCCAAGCATCACTTAAATTCCCGTCTCCAATATATTTCTCCCATGGTCTCTGCTTCAAAGCTAGAGGATACACAAGCATGCATCCATAATAAACTCTTACCTCACTGTATACGACAAATTTGATTCCTCGATTTTCCAATTTGCTCCTTGCGATAATACTTGAGTTCTTAGATCAAGATATAAGTGTATAGATTTGTTTATAAACAACACCACATTTACATTTATGAACTTTCTATCAATCTTAAAACAAGGTGTAACTTATTAAAAATCGACTCACAGCAATAGATAAAAACTAGCGAACTACAAACGGTAGTATTAATAAAATGAGAGAAAGTCGGATTATTTGGGGAATTTCTAAAAGTATTTAAACAGAATAAAAACCTTTTTATACTTGATGGGGTAATAGTATGCTAAGGATATGTGTGAAATACATAAGTTGCTAAGGTGGGTAAGAAGTTCAAGGGTAAGATCTACCTTATAACAGCTAGAAAGCGCAAAATACATTCTAATTAAAGTAAAAATAAAAAGGACGGGTTAGGACGATTATTAATCCTCAAGAGGAATGACAGGGGTTTGTTGACTTATTTAAAACATAACGTTAGCATTGACGTGGCATGCATAACACACAAAAGATAGGTACACTTTTAAATGAAGAGTATCAATGGTTGAGATGCCAGTGAAGAATCCGTTCTTATTTGAGGAGAAAAAATAAGATACAGAAGGTAAAATGATAACCCCCAAGTGAAATGGGATGGACAAAAGTTTCTGAGGCTCGGCGTACAAAAAGATAAAAGGCCTTAGGGAGAGCTGAGTAACGACCTCTTTTCCCCTCTTAAAGAAAAAAGTGAGGAAATTACAGGGGTGGGATATGAAAGCACCGGGACGAAGACATTGCAGGGGACGCCATGGAATGAGACCTTGGTTGAAGAAAGTGAAAGGGCAAAAAGGGAAAGAAAACGGTGAAATTCTCGGAGGGAGATAATGCACGTTGTGTAAATCTCAGGCTCAACGAAATTTTCCTCAAAAGACGGATATAAATATACTCGGCTGTATACATACCGTTTATAAGTTCTAAGCTTGTAATTTATAAAAGAGAGGTGACTAAGCCAAATTCTTTTGCTTGTAGAATACGTCGTGAGACTTGTAGGTGTACGATGGGATTTAGGTATGAAAAATTGCATATGACTCGTTTTCAGCGTCTTGAGAGTTTTCGTGCTTATCTATTATCAATGGCTTGAAGGCAGCAGTCAACATCATTGACTGTGGATCATGGCGGATTTCTTACGCTGATAATAATAATAATAACCTTTATTTCTCTAGGAGTAGCTCTCCTTTTGAGCAGAAAAAAATAATACAATATAATATAGATTTAATGAAAAAGGAAATCAGGTATAACACAATTTGCAAAACAAACTGTAAATACATCTAAAAAAATATAACTTAAAATGGATTGTATGCAATAATATGAGTTGAGGGTGGTGTGTACAAATATTACAATTTTGCAATATATAGTATGAAACTTTGCAATTTGCCATGTAATGAATACAACAGTTACTTATAATATACTTATGCAATGGTTGAAATATATTAAATACTTACACAATAATTACTTAAGCAATATATAGTTATACAATATGTACAACGAGTCTAACTTATGTAAGTCACGAACTTGTTGGGCTAGTATAATTACTCATACATCATATGTTCTCTTTCTGGTACGATTGAGCCTTATTTATATGTAAAAGTCATCAAATTTCGACAATTTTCACAATTATTATTCGAAGATTTTTTCTTTTTCAAGTTCAGATATCGAAAAAACTAGCAATTGGGCCGTTTGATACGTGCTCTTATGTCATAGTCCTTCGTTGTTCTAATATCATCGTACGACCCGAGCGCTGAAATCTTCATAACGGGTTGGCATCGCTATTTGCCCGCTATAAAATTTGACCTGTAATATGACCTTTTGGTTGAATTATAAGTCATTAACTCTTCAACACAAACATATATTGCACTTTCCAAACTTAGAAGATAGAAGTCTGGCGTAAACCTTTTTTTAAGAATAATGGATTATTACCAGATGATCCGGAGATCCAATGACACTATATACGTCTTCCACACAAAAAAAAATAAAACATTAAAAAACACGACTGCAAAAAATAGAACGCCAAAGATAAAACCATGATTGGCTTTTGCTTTGTTGAATAAATATTCATTTATATCTGTTAATATTTTTTTATTAGGAATAGGTGATGGTGGTAATCTGCAACCACATCTGTCACCTGGTATGCCTTTTAACAGTTGGGAAAATTTGAGCTCCGGTTTAAATATTCAATGTAGTCGGGGGCTCATTAGAAAGTGTAACATAACAAATGTATACATATATAGAGACAGCTCCCGACTGCATTGAAAATTTTAATCGAAGGTCAAAATTTCCCAATTGATGAAAGGCATACCAGGTGACTCATGTGGTTTCAGATTACCACCAACACCTATTCATAATAGAAAAATATTAACAATTACTAATGAATATTTATTCAACGAAGCGAAAATCAATCTTGTTTTTATCTTTTTCGTTACATTTTTTGCAGTCGTGAATTTTAATTTTTTAATATATTTTTTTAATTATTTTTTGTCAAACATTACGTAGCCTATGGCACTCCCAGTAACGTAGTGGTTCTAATTAGTGTCTGTGCATCAAAATCGGTGCAGTCGTTAAGTTGCTACGGTGGAACAAACATACTTACATAGCCATCCGCTGAAAACATAACACTCCGTTTTTTTGGCAGTCGTGTAATAACGCTCGCTCACTCAAAAGAAAGAAAGTAGAAATGTGATGTGACCTGGAGAGAATAAATGTACATAAATAAACTAAACATTAATAAATCCAATTTTGTCAAACCGCTCCCTTAAATTTTCCGCCGATGATTTCTCACCAACGGCAGCGAGGCAACAAATCCGAGGAGCAGGTGAAGGCCGATGAGAAAGTATTGCGTCGAAGGAGATTCCTGGGGAGGTGGAGGGATAAGACACTCTCTATGGGTGAGGACTTGAGCCTCGGGAGATGCAATACGACGGAGCAAGTAATTAGGGGGCGCTGACCGTGGCCCTTATCTCAGGAGGAAGGTTTCTTCGGGTGAGATGAAAAGAAAATGGGAGGCTTAAGCGCGATGAAGGTCGGCAGGGGAAAGGCGAGAACACCAGCCTTGGACGAGCGTACGCATGAGATGTGAAGGCGATAGCCCTGAAAAGGGGAGATGCTTTCAAATCCATTGTGAATTCAAGCACAGGACTTGTAGATATATAATTCCAAGCAAAAATAATAAAGTGTATCTACCAAATATATACGAAAAACATGTCTCTGATATGCGAATGCTATAAGTAAAGAGTTATTCCAGAATCTGAAATGTTAACAACTTGACGGTTTAATTTTTTTAACAAACGGAATGTAAAATACATTGTTATATTTCCAGAAAATACATGGCAAAATATTTGCACCTCTGAGAAGTTGAGGTAAAAAATAAAGACACACCGTGTATAATACAGAAATTAACAAAATAGCGTAAATTTCAGTTAAGTAATAATATTAGTGATAAGAATATTACTATGCTGAAAAGGTCTTAAAGTTACTTATTCCAGAATCTGAAATGTCAAGAATTTGACTGTTTGATATTTTCGACGAACGGAATGTAAAATACACTGTTTTCTTTCCTGAAAATACTCTGAAAAGCATTTGCAGCGCTGACAATTTTGAGGAAAGGAGTTAAGATAGACCGGTTTAAATACCGCAATTACCAATTGAACGCAAATTTTTTTCAAGTAATCATATGGTGTTTGCAATATTATTATGATCGTGGCATATATACATATTTGTAATGCATCTAATATATTATAATGCATGGTTCATTATCAGTCAGGATATCAGGATTGTGGTTTTATTAAATTTTCACTGATAACACTGCCACAATTTTTCAGGTTGAAATAATACAAGCATGCAATAAATACTATTTTTTCTCCGAGATATGATAAATACAGGCATACGCATTGATAAATAACCAAATAGTCGTGATTAAACAACCTTAAGTACAATGGGAAGAACTTGCGAAATTCTACAATTCCCACGTATTATATATATGGGAGGACTTGAGCCAGAAATATACCTCCCAGCGTTGAAAATGAAACGCTCATATTTATGACATTCGGTGGGAGAGACTTTCGGCCCCACAACATTTTTCGGCGCCAGAAGGCGGGTAGTGGCGTCAAAATCCCATCCCAGTTCCAATATTGGACAATTTCAACGCTGGGGAAATCATATTCAGCGTTCAGAAAGGCATTCTGAGTACCAGTTAACTGCTATAACGATTCTTCCATTCCATGATGGAAAACTCTTATATGGAATTTTGACAAGTGCGTGCTTGAGTTCAGATGCATTTTAAGGATACTATAGCCTACTTCGCACTAGACCAACTCTATTATGTGGCATGAGCAAAAAACATGATTTTAGGCCTATTTATTACCCGAGGAGGTTAATACTGCCAAAGAACGCAGATGTGTTTTTCAAAATATATCCTAGGAACAACACGACTAAAATGCTCTATTTGCGTAATTTTAGTGCGAAATGAAATAGGAAAATGTTTTACTGAATATGCAGTTTTTGGCAAGGCCTTTCTATTTTTTCAATTAAAATTATTATAACAAAAAATAACCTTTGTTTTAATGTACCTGACCAAATTCTTATGATGCTACGCAAAAGTGAGCATTTTTCCGGTTCATGAAGAATTGATACAATTCGCCATTTGTCACTTTTATGCCAAATGATATGACAAAATTTGTACCTAGATGTTAAAACACAGCATTATAAATGCTCTTCCCCATTTTGAACTGTTGCATCTAAATTGCTGAGAATGTCACCATACATAGCGCAAGTGACGTCTGCAGGAATTATTATTAGAATAATAGTGTGAAGATTTATGACGCTAAATATTATGCAAAACATTATTCCGGCATAATTTCCATTTCAGAGAAAAATTGACATTTCAGCTAGCCGGTCCTATAACCAGGAATCGTTTGCCTAAGATAATTACAGGGAATCTTTGGAGTATATATTTCATCTATTACTACCGCTTCCCTGCCTACATTAAATACATAGCCACTGCTACTGATTTCACTTTGACATAGTCGGTATTCCCGTGATTTGTGACTCAAGATAAATTTAATGTTTTTAATGGAAATTCATTTATCTTCTAACAGCTCAAAAGGAATAAACACGTGTGCCCTCGGGAATGATTTATTTTTCTTTTCACCAACCAACAATGCAAAAATAAGAAATATTTTCGCGGGTTGCTCCCAGCTCTCTCGCCGTTGTAAATTATTCCGTACCACACAATCGCGGTTCGGTGGAAAATATTTTCCGTTTTGATTCCATTTCCTTGCATTCACAATTTGTGCTCCATCGGATCCTTTTTACCATATCCGTCACCCGCCTTGCATTCTTTTGTTCCGATGTTTCGATTATCGTTTCGACACACTGCAGTGGTATTCCCTAAGGATTCCTGCAACTGTTTCCACCGAGGTCTAGATTTCTATGTCTCTCACTCTGTCGGAGCTTGAAAGCTGCGGCTAACAGAAAAAAGTATAAAAAAGTTCTCTATGAAATCGTTTCCTGGTTCCACGTCCCATTCCCTCGATTCCGAAAAGGAAAGAGGGATACAAAGAGTATTCAGACATCGGGAATACATACACACAAATCAAGAGACGCAAAAGGTAGAATTCAAAATAGGAGATCGAGTTTTTCCCTGTTAACGGAAATATCCGGATTGAATAATTCTCGGGTTTAAATGGAACTGCAAAAATGTTTTTTTTTTCTACAGATTCAATGCAATTAATCAGATGATATTTCAACGCAAATATATGTTAGAAAATTTAATTTCCCGGAACTAAGTTTTAATTAAATAAATTAAAAATTTAAAAAACAATAACTAAAGATTGGTAATCTATTTGGAATTTTGTTATAAAAAATACAAACTGGAAACTGTTGGGAAGAATATTCCATCTTTTCTTGTATCTTTAGTGATTGTAAAAAAAGGCATGACAGATAGCACATATTAACAGAACAGAGGTGAAATATTTATTTCACCTCTGTCATCTCCCCCGTCCTTTTCCCATTCCCTCCTCTTTTATTACTGGTGTCATTCACTCAAAAAAATATATTCTTAATTCAATGGGAACTCTCCTCATTATTGTTTTTCTTCCGTAATATTTTTACTAAAAGATGAAAATTATTATTGAAGATGAATTTCTTCTCTTATTTCAAGAATAATTTTAACGAAAGAATGACCCATATTACTACATTGTGTTTTTACTGCTCTATACGTGATCAAAACATTCATTTTTTACAACCAAGAGTATAATTATTTGGACTTTCATACATGTGTTCAAGTCATACCGTACTTTTAAAATTTATTCCTAAGATTACAATATGCCTTGAATATTTGTGACATTCCATTTACATTATTTCAAGAACATTGGTGTGGCCTAAATCCTTGATTAGGGTTTAGGGTATTTAATCTGTGATAGGTCAAGAGTAGATTTAAACTAAAAAGCAAGATGAACACAGCAAACATCTAGAAGACAATTCGGAAAAAAATCCACTTACACAATTGAGAAAAAGGAACATAGACTGCCAATTTTTTCAATAAGGAGGAATGGAGGCTATTCGCTGATAGAAAGCATTGTAATATTTTTGGATAATGAGCTTAGTGATGTTCAATCGGAACGTTGATGAATAATTATTGCTCATTTACCATTGAGTAACTAAGAATTTTTAGTGTTACAAAGTTCGTGTGAAATTTTAATTATTTCGTTCCTTTTAGAGATTATCAACAACTGAAAGAAACTAAAAAATAATTGCATTTTGTTTTTCTGGTTTCCATTCAATTTGTCTATATACCCAAAAGTTACTATAATTTTCCGTCACAAATATAAGCGTTCAATAGAGCTCAGTGTTTCCCAATCTTTTTGGAGACCCCATGGTTCCACACAACTATACCCAATGCCCCAAACCGTAAGATTTAAAACCACGGACAGCAGAATCAAATCAAGAAGAAAAGAAAAATTAAGTTATTAACAATTATGATCAGATTAATGTTAATTTAAAATCTAATTGACAGTTTATTCATTCTAGGGCATGCGTGCATGTACCGTTCGATCAGGACCCCACCTTCAGTGCCCCCCCGGCCGCACACGTGCACCATTTTGACCCCCTTGTAGCACCCATTTTTGGAACCAGATGTAGCTGAATGGCATTTGCATTGGAAGAGAAATATATCGCAGATGAATGTACAACGACAAACCCATATTTACCCAGTCATTCAAGGTTAGAATTGACTATTTTCTTTACTAGCTTATAGCACGCAGCTTTAAGAATTTTCATGGTCTATAAAAGGATACTACCATGGATTTCTTGTTTGTAAATGAATTATGATACATATTCCACCCTCCCGTAGGCAAACTAAAAGCTTCCATTTCCTAGTTTGTATATATAACGCTTCATCTGGCTTTAAATTTACTTACGGACGTATAGCACTTCCAGTACACTTAGGGATTTTACATTTGGTGGATTGATGTCCCAAAACCGCATACAAAATCGTAAATTTCTAGAAAAGTAGACCGACTTTCAGTCAGGTAAATATACTTTGTCCCAAAACCGAAAGAGCATGGGTATCAGTAGGAAATACAACGAAAAATATTACATTTTACGACCTAAAAAAGTAATATAATACTGTAAAGTTGAGACATGGACTGATTTATGCGTAAATAACCAACGTTTTATTTTTCACAGAACCATTTCCATGTTACAGTCAATAAAATACGGAATTTTAGCGTTGCAGCATGATTTCAGTGCTATATTCCTCAACTCAAAGTTATTATTATGGAATTCTTTAATTATGATAATTGAACAAAATGATTCATTAAAACATGAATATTTCTCATTTACTATTGATTAATTGTGAATCGTACGCGCAGTACCGCGTTCGATTTAAACTTTATTCACAATAATACTATTGGCAATCTAAATACCAGCAGTAAGATAACTGGGATGCACTGCATAGGGTTTGATTGGTGCTCATAGAAATTATCTGTCTAATTATAAAAAAGGGAGTATATTTTGTGTTAAATACACTTAGTATGGCTGCATTGTAATCCGAGAGAAAAATGACTTTCCGAGTTTAGACACTGCTTATGTTTTCATTTTACAAAATAGTTAGTTGGATTTTTGGTGCAAATTGGAAGTTTTTAGTATTTCTCTCCTATGCCCATATACGTGTACTGCAACGTTTAGTTTCAGTGATTTTCTACCTGATAGGGTAGACCTTCGAGAATTAGAAATATGGCAAAATGCAATGAAGTTAGTCTGATTATCCGTAGTGGATAAACATGTTGGATTACATACGTTTTGTAAGAGGGAAAATATGTTAATTTTTATCCTCGGCTAAGAATGACTTGAAAACTGTTTCATTCATTCCAGAATTCATTCAACCGAGAATTCATACAACATGTGAAGTCTTTGGTTGGACAAAATCACCATCGCCGGTCTCGGTCATCATTAGTCAATCAGTGGTCTAGTTAAACCAGTGACCAAGAAATAAATTGAATTTCTCCAAAGAACGAAAATTTGGAATTTTAAACACGAGTCCGAATTCATTATTTGGTAAGTGTTTAATTCTTCGATTGATAAAATATTCCCCATATTTTGAAGTGCTGTTTCATAGTAATTTTTTTCATTTTGAACGGTTTCCACCGATGATTTGGTGTGACTTTAACCTTTTCTTCGACTCAAGTGAATGAACTTCATCTTTTAATTCGCATAGGCTTATTATTATACTGGCCATAAAAAATATGTACATTGTTTTAATTACATTTTAACTGAGCCGAATTTATTTTTATCTAAATGCGGATCACTGAGTTTAGGTAGGCATTGCTAAAACTTGTATGAAGTAAAAACATAAACTAACTGATAATTATTTACATTTACCGGAAAATAGTGAATTTTATAAACAAAATCAATTTATTTTAAATCGCACTTGCATTATAAAAAAGTATAAATATATCAGAAAATAGTTGGTACCCTTAACAAACTTACACTTCAGCTGTTACTATTAGAAAAAAAGGCCAATTATGAGCTGAAAAATACTTGCGGTCATAAATCGGAATGCCATGGAAATCAATGAGAAATAAATCCAGCAAATAATATTTCATGACTTTAAAATGAAAAATAAATAGATCAACAACGAGTCCTGTTGAATAAAGTGGATAAAGAATCAATTCTTATTTTTTTCGACCTTTCTTCATGTGATGATGGCATTGCGAAGCTTCAGTTTGAATTTAAGAATATTTTTCCTTTTCATGATCAAAATTATGGCAGTGAATATTAATGATGGAGAATATAGGAGTAAATTTGTCAACTAATCTCATATAGCAATTCGTATTGGATGCATTTAATGCTATTAAATTCTTTGTTTAGGATTTTGATGAATGAATCACAATCACGTTCCCCAAATGAATGCTATTGGGAGATAATTAGAGTAGATTATTTGCCCCTTATCATTATAGTAAGAATACCAAAGTGAGTAACTTTCCAATCATTGCATTTGTACAAATGATATACAGTATATGGTACTCAGTCGGGTTTATTCTCCGAGACTGTGGCTTATCATATACGACCACGTCTCCTGCGCTACAATGTAGACTGGGGACGAGAACAACTTGTTCGTATAAACCCCCGCTGAAATTCGTGATGAATCAAGATGGCTTAGTGGTGTAACTGGCTACCATACCTGACCGGCAATTCGGAGATCCGGGTTCGAATCCCGGTCAAGTAAAATTATTTTTTCATGGCGAATTTCACCGTCTTTGGTGTGGTTAACTTTGTTTGCTATATGCAAGCATCTTTTACCAGTTGTATATTGGCAGCACTTACAAGGGGTTCAAACCAATGAAAATCTGGTGAACGGTATTTTACTCCGATCCTCTGGCACTTATTTCAGCACATCTGTTACAAGGCTTCTTGCTCCCCACATTCTCAAAACGCGCGATTCTAATCATACAAAATGGGAGGGCATGTCTCATTCAATTGCATGTTTTGACAATCCTGCAGGAAATATATTACTGCCACATGAATGGAAAAGTCATGAAATTCATTGGATTATACGTGGAAATATAGCATTGCATTTTAGAAAAATAATTATTTTAACAATTCCAAATCATGACCAAGAAAGTTTTCGGTAATGTTACATATCAGAATCAACTAGCCCAGGTCTAACAGGAAGTCGTATCCTTAGCGCTATAAAATTCACTCATCAAAGCCTGTGTGTTGTCTGGAATACAGGATGAGTATGAGTTCGGAGCAAGGCATATCTTAATTAGATCTATTTTATGATACCTGAGTACTTTCAAACGCGATGTTTGGATTATTTGAAAAATTATTATTAAAGTGATTTAGGGATTAATGAGAAATATTTCAACCCCCAAATAAGGGAAAAGAGTTTACAAACGCGCGAAAATCTTTATCAAGCATCAAATTTATGGTTACGGACATGATGATAATGTTCAAACCTAAGGTGCATTTCTCGGGCGGGATTTTCCTATGCTAATTACAGTTTCGAAATCATGTCTGTTTTATGTTACACAAACCTACAAGCTACGTGCAACTCACCTGGGCATAATTTTCGGTCAAAAACTATTCAAGCGACGTATTACCCCGCTGCGCTGTATTACAATCTTACAGATTGCTATGAAACACAAAACGAGTAAAAATCATAGGAATATTCCAAAAACTAATGATCAATTATCAAGTAAGATCTATTACTTTCATTTTTATCAAAACTACCTTCTTTTGAAATATATGAAACTGGTGATAGACCAGTTTTTAGTAAATATAATACATTGTAAATATAAAATAGCAAGTTAAATTTTCCTTTTGCATATTGTAATAAAACTATATACACACAGGAATCTTTATGTACGGAATTCGTATATAAATTGGGTTTCTCAGATGGAAGAGCAGCATATTGTGAGTTGACCATAGAAATGACTTAAAAGACTCAACTGGCACTCTCGTCCCTTGAGTAGCAAGGTATATGTGTGTAATTATCTAAATGCTGCAGCAAATGTATTAATTTTTATTTGCAAAAACTATAACTCATTATTAATGCATCTTAAGAACTAAAGTAATGAGTAGCCATTTCATTTTCACTTTATACCCAAATAAGCGCTTAATGATGAGGAGAGATTTTACATTGAAAGGATACAGCCTGCAGAAAGTTGCTATGATAGAGATGGAATACAATTCCTATTCACCTCAGAAGACTCTTCATGTCCGAGCTATCCGCGTCTAAATATAATTGTTTCAAAATCCGACTCTCCCTCATTTTGTCTCCCTGTCCCCTGATAGTCAAACCACCTTCCTATTCTCTCTTAATTCCTATTGTGCTCTCCACCTCCTCACCCAATCACTAGCAACCCATAAGGGGAAAGCATCTCGGATCCCTCTGATCTCATAGCGCCTGATTCGCGATCCACTTGAGGATATCTTCACTCTCCTCCCCTGTTCTCCTTCACCGTTAGCTTCGCAGTCCACTAACCTAACACATCCTCAACCGTCCCACTCAGACCTCTTCCAACCCACTCTCCCTCTTGTGCATCCCCACCTGGCTATATCCATTCCCTCTCCGACTCTGTGCATCCAAGGGAAAATCCCTTTCGCGTTTCATCCTAGCCCTCTCCCCACGAGATGATCACCCTTCTAGAGGAGCCTCTTCCCTACCTTCCCTCATTGGCCCACAGCGCCACTCTCACCAGCAACAGCATTATCTCCGCATTATCTCATCCGCCGAGGCGAAATGGATGTTCCCGAAGAAGGCTCTTCCCACGAGGGTTAGAGCAGGGGGAAAATCTACCAACCAACTTCCAGGAAGGAGTAACTTTTCGGAAACTCAGCCAACGTCTCACTTCGTTTCTTGTAAGCTTGACCACCTCAACTGAGCCAATTTCGCAGCAAATACTTCCAGTTTTTAACACAAATTCAGACGTTGTACAACGCTAGAATGTCTAAAAATGTATTCAAAGAATATAAATGCAAAGATTAACTTGATTATATCAATGAGAAACTTAACACCACACGATTTCCACCCAGGATTCCAGCAATAAAACCGCATATATCAATTAAAATTCCATAATAATTTCAAATTTGCTCAAACATTGAGCTGAAATAATAAATTTTCATCAAATTAACTTCACCATGCACAAAGTTTTCCCTATAATATCCTTATCTGGTATAAGCGATGACAGTAAGTTATGTCATGAGATGTCAAGTAGTGTCAAAAGTAGAAAAAAAGTTTTTCACTGTAGTTCATGCCAATTGTCATTTGGACAACAATTATTTATTTAAGATCGAATTAAAAGTTCTCTTTATAGATTGAATATGATAAGGTAACGAGCTTAATGCTAAAATTAGCAATAATATCCCTGATATCATTAGAGAAAATTAAAGTTTAACAGCCAAAATTTTAAAACGCAATTATTTAATTTAGATTTAAATGCCACAAAAAGAGGGAAAATCCGGAAAAAATGATGCTGACAGGTTCAGTGAGCTGGTTGGCCAAGGCTGCTGGTAACAAAGTAATTCAATTACTCTGCGCCAGAATGTCTACTGACGGCAACAGTAAATAGCGGTAAAAATAAAAAAGAGCCCTGTGAAATATTACTTAGGATTGGGAAACTAGGTAATTTTTTCATTTATGGAGTATTAACTCACTTTCAAAGGAGTTAAATAAAAAATACTGTACTCATAGTTTAATAATGTTTCTGAAAGATCTGATATTTCACTTGCAAATTTATACATGATAAAAGAAATCATATGAAATGATTACGTAAGAGTAAGATAAAAATCATTAGCCGAAGGCTGAGTGAAGTGTAAGAATAATTCTTATTTAACCACTTTTTAAATTATTTAAAATTATATTTCATTTCTAAAGCATGTTAGAAATAAATAAACAACTACTATCACGAACACTCATATATCAATCTTTCTCATATAAAAAAGTTTTGTCTCATATCCATTCTCTTTTTCAACTAGAGCATTATTCGGAAAAATCTTAATTGTCTCATTTAAATTATCCACGTAAAATTGACACATATTAAAATAAGTATTAGGGCATTCTAACTTATTTTCTGACCCTTAAGTGACACATTTTTCAAAAACATACTCGACACATTCCCAATTATATAATCTCCAGCAAAAGAAAAATTGCAAATATCCTGTAAATCAACTCATGCAACATGAAAGTATGTACGACTGTGTTTTTCAATCTTCTAGCATAAAATAACAACTGATTGAGATTTATATATCAAATTTCATTAATTCTGTTTAGTTAGAGATGATTTATTTTATTTATTTTCATTTATAATTTTGAACGATGTATTCATCGTTTAACTTGCAAATACTCTTAATAAAGATGAATTCCTTTTATTTATTAAATTGTTAGTAACCTCACAATTGGTAAGTACTAGTACACAAATAGAGTCTTTACGCAAACATTTATTCCATTTTGGTTAAAATTTTTTATCTATGTTATCGTAGGACAAAAAATTTATTTCTAAAAACGTTAAAATAGGTACTTATTACTTGATCGTTTATTGGAAAGTTTATAGTGAAAGGTTTATTAAACTCACCACAGATTTCAATTATGAGTAATGAATTGCATTTAAATAGGGAAATCACTTGCACGGTTAACCATATTTTTCGGCAGAATTTTCCATCACATTTAACTTCACAGAAATTTGAGTTTATGTTATCCAACTCCGGGGTATCCTCTCGAAATTCGATTCATCAGGTCTCACAGCTTCTCCACTCCTCAAACCTTCGGTCCGTCGTTCGTTACTCAAAATTCTTTCGTCTAACATGCAATGCTCCGTGGCCACTATCGTTTGGCTCCTGCCCGTCTTGCCTCTCTCCTGCTACACCGAGAGGAAGTGATTAAGAGCGCCGGCAGCAATTCAGTGTAACCCTTCGACAAGGAACAAACAAGCCCACTCAAGTCATCAGTCAACTTATTTATTTCTGTTGATAGGACTATGATGCTTTCACCATCGTTTATTGAATATTTCTCGTCTACCTATTTCAAATTTAGAGATTAACCACTCTCATTGTCAATACGATCAAGTTGTTAATGATCTGTTGATATTAAGTTCTCAAAATACTAACCAAAATTATTGGTTTTAAAATGGAAAATTGAACAACTAGAAAAGATTGAAAATATGATGTGTAATATAAAAAGGAGAATAATCTACGTTCAAGGGACAGTATTAACAAGAGATATACGCTTTTATGAATAAATGTGTACCATTCGGTCAACAAAGCATCAAGTTAATCAATAACTAATATTTGCCAGAAGTAAAAAATAATTGACAAATACAAAGAATTTACCTGTTAATAACCATATATTTTATAAATAAAACACACATTATCTTGAATGAAAATGAAAACTATTACAACCGAAAACTACTACATCTTTTAACAAATGTTCTAATCATTACCGAAGAAATATAAATAACGAAGTTGTCGAAATTGGTAATGATCACTCCGTGGAAATGTATAAATAGGTATTTAACCTATTATTTTGAAGTAATTGGCAGCATATTTTACAAATAATTATATACTTTGATACTTCAATTTTACCTCTGACTGACTACATCTATATTTTCCTGAAGTCCTAAAGTATCTTTCATCATAAATCCACATCATCATAAATATCTATAAGCCTATTCACCTCTGGTCAATTTTATTGCATTTATTTATGCTCCATTGTTAGTTATCGGTCGATTCTTCTATCCCTTCCGTAATAGGCCATTGTCGAATTTTAATATTGCGAAACATGACACATGCAAGCGGATTTCAGAACAAAATAACCATGTACTATATTAAAAGACATGTCTAGCATTGAAAATATAATGGCGTTTGAAGATGTATGTCTTCCGGGTATCTTACAACGTAGTTCCATTTTGTTGGGACTACAGCGTATACTAATTTCAATTGCTTGCTTATTTAAATTGATTATTCTGGAAAGCGCATCAGAGAACAACAACGAGCATACAACTACGTATCTCTGCAATAGCGGAGTACGCATGGATGGGTCCTACGGAAAACATTAACTTTGTGGAGGCGAAGTCAATCGCCAAAGTTAAACGTTATTTCCAGCGTATTATATGGGAAGCAATTTAAATTAGCAAGATTCATAACAACTTTAATAGAGATGACAGTTTATTGCTGTCCAACGCAAGGAAGCGCGTGTTGCGTTGTTAAACATAAACAAAATTACAAAAACCAACATTACGGACCTAAACAAAACGGATGATATTTATAAAACGGTCAAACTGCATTTCCACTTCACCTCACTGACCTGAATAAACCGAATACAATGCCGGCGAAACAGTAGTCCCAGTCCAATGGACCTACGTGGGAAGAAATCCGGAAGATATGCATCTTCATTAAGCCGCGGAAACGTTCACACGGAACTCTTACATGTATACCTGAGTCACGAATAGACATTGCTATATATTTTTTTTAATTATTCATGTCCATTTATCCATGACTGAGGCGCCCAAATTTGAGGCAAATTTATGCAGTTTCGACTGAAAGATAATCCTGTAAGCTGGATGGTTAATAATATTATTTTGGAATCCAGTAGATTAAAAGAGGAGAAGAGCGTAAAAATAAATGGAAGTGCAAGGTACTCGAAGACGCTGAGGTATCTCATGACATCGAAATACTCTGTATTCCCATATATATTAAGTTTAAGTTTCCCACTAAGTTTATGGTGGAAGATCTTGAAATCTCCAAAACAGAGGCATACGGCGAGGAAATAACGGATTTATTTCTATGGGAAATACCTACAAAGGTAATGTTTCAAACTTTTGGTGCGTTATGCATTGTTTTGTGAGACCAAAGATCATATAATAATATTCTTAAACAAGCGTAGTATAGTGAAGTCTATTCAAGTTCTCCACTGAGTCACACTTTGTATTTCCACCGTAGCTTCAATGTACGAGTCATCCATCGCCCTAAGAGAATCATGACGCCCTGGCACGATGCCCTGATGACGATGGACGACTCGTACACCAAAACGACGGCAGAAATGCAAGAGTGTGACCTGGTGGAGAGCCGAAATACACTTCAGTAACATCATACGTCGGGAAAGCATTAGATCATTCTTCAAGCTCATTATATTCTCCTCTATAGATGCACTCACGCCGTTAATGGAAAGAGGGAGAATTTGGATTTCAGACATTTGCGCTATTTAACGTTGAATCATTGAGTTATCCATGGTCATAGTTATAGGAAACACTATCACATCTTTTAATTTTTGAGATAAATTATCTAGGATTAAAATATCTACAAAATATCTACTAAAAAATGCAAGATATATAATGGTCAAACTTTAAAAAATTGCATAAATCATAATTTCATGTGCTTAAACCTCACTATTTATGATTCGATGTCAAAATTGCCGAATTTGTAGCATTAGACTTCATGCAAATTTATATTATCATTGACCCTTAAAAGCTTACTACGCAAATGTGCTAAACATAGGCCACGGAAAATAAATACTTTTATAGTTCCTATAGCCGGAAAAAGGATCGGCCTGTGGACATTGATTGAGTGGTGCACTTCAAACGATGGCGTGCCTACATTGTCGATGAGATTTTTATGCCACAAATCACCCGCGTACTTCCGTCCGTGTCCGAAGACTTATATGGCACAGTAAGAGGGCAGCAACATCGGGAAACGAGTGTCGTAATTTTCCCCCAGTCACTCCAGACGACTCCCGATGCTCACTTTGCTGCTGCTGCCCTCCGGTGAGATTTAAATTAGCTCGATCCGTCCTCTAACCGTCTCTCTGGCCTCACCCACACCGTGGTCCGTCATTCTGTACCGCTCGTTCTTCTGTCTCGCTGTTCCTCTCTCCCCCCTTCGGCGCGAGATTTTTGTAACTTCCCAAAGGAGGGTTCGCATTGTCTGTCCACCAGCCACGGGCGACGCATTAAACTTGTATTTATTTCGAAGCGGAGCGACGCATCCTCTCGCCCATGTCGTACAACACCGCCCGCTCTGCGGCATAGCCACTAAAATGCCTAGAGAAGATGTATGCGACTTCATTCTACGGTTCGGACAATCGAGAGGCAAACTGCAAGAGTTTCCGAACACGATTGTGTTGTCTTATTTTTCAGTGGGAACGTCATGAAGAAATTGCATCCATAAGAAATCTGTAAAGCAAATTGTGGAGCAAGTTATCATTTCCCTGGTCGATTGACCCATTTTCGGCTTAGCAGAATGGATAAGCCGCCCATTTTTTAAATGTAATAATTAAAGGATATTTAAATAAGCCTATAAGAAATATACGAAGAGAAGCCGTAGTAATAAAGATTGGAGATCTACCCTTATGCGTTGCATAAGGGTAGATCTCCAATCAATCTGCAATTTTCAGACTTATGTACTTATATTATTAGCCTTTAGTATGAAAAGTTACAATATAATTTACTTGACTGAAAGGTAAGTAATGAGAGTAAATAATAATTGATTACAAATCTATCCGTAGAGGGTTGGCGTGCTAACGCAATAAAATGATCAATAAACGACACACAAATCAGGAGGTATAATGTAACCCTTCGAAAACTATTTAAAATGAAATTTTTTCGTGGTTAAAACAAAAAGTAAACAATTCTAATTCCAACAATGAAGTAGGAAAATGTAATTTATAAGTTTTTCTCAATGAAAAGTAACCAATGATATATAGCACATACCAGAAGAAAATTTCATGCTACATATCAGGATCCTAAATTTATAGCGACATAAAATACTATTAAAATTTACGGGACTTTCCAGTTGATATTAGGAATAGCAATGATATTTTTATTTTCTTCAAAAATACGCATGTCACCTTAATTTAATTTATTAATTTTTTGCTGTCTCGGACGTACCATAATCCCTAAAGTGATGTTACAACTGGTAAAATAGGATAGAGGTTACGTGATGATTAAAAATTAAAAAAAAAGATTTATAACTTTCATACAAAGGTTTCAAAACTTAGAACCTTGAATTACCAATTATTTATTTTCAATACGTACAAAGTATATTTCTCGCTTTTTAAGTAAATTTTATTAAGAGTAATAAAATGCTAATGGTGCGTGATGGTTTAATGACCCGTCAAATTACTCATCTCAATACAAGCCCCCACATCTATATCTATTAATCTTCCTGCAAAAATCAATATGATTATAACTAGTTTATAGCCATTTATTTGTTATGGTTACCATTCTTACGACTTAGGTGTGTCGATATCAGGAGAAGATAAGGTATCAAATCAGTTATGTGTAGCGTAAAGCTACATCTATCAATGAGTGCTCGCATCAATACATTTCGCTTACTATAAGGGAAAAACACCCAGAGTGCTATGCTGTATAAAGTTACCCAAAGTTGCTGGTCTAAACTGGGGTAGGTCTTTCACCCGGAAAATTCGGAAATATTCCGTAAACTATAGATTTATGTCACACACTATATATCTTGGTTCTCTTATTTCTATTTATAATCTACAATTGTGACTTTTGGGTTCATCATAACACTTTACAAGCAAGAATCACTTTACAACCAAGTTCAACTTACAGTTGTGGATAAACGAGTATTTCATCAAGGGAATTGCGCTCTATTGGACGGTTTTATTAGATCGAACCAAATTTTTTATCTGGTTTCCCTTTTCCCTGACCTCAATTCGTCCCTTTGTTTGGTTTAATATCGCCTTTTTATATATGCATCGCCTTCTCACTTCCTTGCCTTATTACTTCTTCCTTCAGCGAGGAACCCACATTTCTTTTTCCACTTCAAGTTTTTTTCTCTTTATTCGACTCGAAAATTCCATTTCTCCGAAATTTCCTCACGGCTCGCCCTATATTTGCTTCAATCATCGCACTTTAATTTTCGGCCTTCAACCTTGAATTGCTTTGCCAGTTTCCCACCAAGTGTAATCCGACCGGAAAAAGTTGATTTTGATCTCTCCGTCTGTGCAAATAAATATTTTTCATTCTACAAGCCACTCTCTTTAGAACTTGCTACGAACTACACGCTTCGGACGGTAATTGGCCCAAACATTTGACAAAATTCGCCGTTTAGACTCGCCGACTGGCTTTGTGGAACGACAAGCTATGTTTTTTTTAAGAGCTCTTTAAAGTGACAAAAATTTTCCTGAATTCTGTATTGCTCTAGAGCTGGCTCATGGTGAAAATTTTGAAGTTCAAAGGTATGAAATAAGTTATATTTGACTGCTAGAATTTTTATATTCATGCTAATCAACACTAAAAAATGCTTCTCACTTCCTTTAATAGAAAATTTGCCAAAATAAACTTATATTTAGATTTTAATTTATAAATATTTCAAAATGACTTCATTCAACAAAATGGTTTTATAAAATTATGTTTATTATTAATTGATAGCTTGCATTATAGCTTATGTATCAATTAGAGGCTTCAAAATATATTAGGGAAAACATAAAATTGCTTTCGCATTATACTCATAACACGCCCAATAATCCAGGTGATTGATAAAAAAGGCCATTCAAAGACTATGCTAAATATTACTGATTAAATTTATACGAACCATTTATGCAAACCATTTATCTGTAATATTTCTACATGTTGGTGAAGTTTGGATGGATGGTAGCAACAGCGGTGAAGTGAAGATTGAAAACTGTGGTAATGTGTTTTTAGAGTCTGCCTATGAAGATCAAACGGACGAAGAAAATTAGCTACATTCTCCGAAATTGAGAGAAAATGTGTTTGTGATTGAAACTCCGCTAAGTTAAATGCAAATACATTTTAGACACAGCGTAAGGCATGATTTTCTACTAATAAAGAATGTGTAAGGACTATAAAAATCACCGAGGAAGGAAAAAAAGTGATTGTATCAACCAAGTTACAGATGATGTTGAAAGCAAGGCCTATGAAGGAATAATCCTTCACACGTCTTCAATTAAACGATTAATTTGAATGTATGATTAACTAAAATGAGACTGAAGTGGGGAGAAATATTCAATCAATAGGCTGAATGAATGCTGATCAGTACAATTTTTGAAATAACAACCTGGAAGCATGTTCAATATGAAGAAGTTGCAAATTTTAGAGAGCAGTCATGCCTCTTCCATCTGGTTCGGTGTAAAACACAAAATATTTCGGAATATATATTTATTTTAAATGGCTGTTATGCCATGTTTCCACCATAATACATTTTTCGACTCTCTATCTCTGCATACAGGATTTCCGGAATCACCTCCAGCACTCTCTTTCCTTCTGCTACCCTCCGACCAGACCTCTTTTCCACTCGCGCCAAAAATCCCCCCATTTCCTTTGCATCTCCCGAGAGGAGCCGAGATAAGGCAGTCAACCAGGGCCTCCCAATTACCCGCCTCGCAGAATTACATTTCTCGGCCCCTTTAAGCCCCTTTCCCCCCTCCCTTCCCATTTGCCTTGTCCGCTCCTTCCTCCCTTTCACCCCCACACCGCCTGGCCGTCCACACCCTTCCTAAAATTCCCACTCGCACAACCAACCATTCAAACCGCCTCGACCACTCCCACGCCATCTCTCGCCACAAACAAAAAGTACTATCCTGATACTTTCTCCCTTAGCAACCTCGCTCGCCTCTTGGACCTGCTGTACCCTCCACCTCCGCTTTATTAGTCTACTCCATCTCCCCCATGCTCCGATCCGTGCTCCGCCATGCACATACAACGTTTCCTACTTCCTTCACCGTGCCTTCAACAAGCTCTCTCCGCCGTCACGGCCACTTCCGAACCATTTGGAACCGTCGCGTGAAATGGCACGATACAGCCCTGCCCGGCCCTACAGACTTTCACGTCGCGGGGAATGAAATTTTGGCTTAACGGTTAGTGGTATGCTTGGTAAGAGTTCGCGGATGGAGAGGTGGGCGGGGGGGGGGAGGGGATGATCATGAGTACGCTGGAAAGCGGGGTTAGAAACACACTAAATCGTATGCGCCATGCGTCGGACAGCTCCATTTCTGTTTGCAACACTAAATCTTTCGCCTCTCGCGTAAACAGGAGGTACCTACTTCGGGATTGGGTGAACTTCAGTTACGTTCACCATGGTATTCTACACGCTACGTCCCAGATTGATATCAACGTAATATTTTTCGTTGGACTCGAAGTTTCCCAAAACTAAGCCACGAAGCGATGCAATCCATTTCACCTTTACAAGAGCAAAAAGATACAGGTTAATTCATTGGTTCTTTCTAATATCCACCCAGAATAAAACGATTATTTTAAATTCAAAGTGTACACTATTTCTTTGTTGATTTGTAGCTAAGTCCAAGAAGTAAGGAGAGTCTCACTTCTTACTGTGGTCTAATATAAAAGTTATGGACGACATTGATCCAATCATTAGTCCCTTCAAAACTAAAAAAGCATAGCTTAAAAAATTCAAATAGTTGGTTTATATCACATAAAATATAGAGATTTGCTAACTTACACATAGGTTTCCAGATTTGATGCTATAAATTAACAAAGCGTTTCTATTATATACATACAATAGATTATATATTAGTATAATTTTGCATAATACTGCTGCATGGTGTTTCACAAAGACTTGTGTATGATAATACTTTATACCTGTAACTCTAAAGCTGGCTGCGTAGAACTCTAAAACCACATCATCTGACTAATAATGCTCATTTAAGTTGTATATTCAAAATGATTATGCTACAAAAATAGAATCACAAAAAAGAAAAAAAAACTTTTAATTTATAAAATACTCATTGTCCGTTCATTTAAAAAATATTAAATTATTTTTTTATAAAATAATTTAATATTCAAGTTGCGGTCAAGTTATATGCGACAAAAATTAGACCATGATTCGCAAATTTGTAAACCAAGATTTCCAATATTTCCCTTTATTTAAATAGAATTTTGTGCTCAAAATAAGGAAGTCTATATAGTTCATCCCCTGATTATGACATGAATTATGCAAAACTGAAAATATATATATATTGAGAAATTACGCTAAATTAATTTAGTGTTTTTTCAACGGTTTTAACAGGAAAAGTCTATGGAGAAAAGGATAAATTTACTACTGAAGTGGGACATATTTCGGTGCCTACTCAGAGGAATCTAAGAATCAATTATACCGTAACTTTTAAACTCCTTTGGGTGTATTTCCACCCGTGGCTATACTATGTGCGAGATAAATCATCTGATATCAATGGATGGCATCCAAGGATAGCGTTATCAGAAGTGTACAAATTAGACATAGTTATGAAAGGCTCACTCAAAGTAATTATTATTTCTCGTTCGTCATTCTCTCAGAGTTAGTTTCTTAGAAAGCGCACTCATTCGTTGGAAAAAGCCACCAGTATCAATTTAATCATTACCAGCAAAGTTCACCGGCTTAGAAGGCAATTTAAACTTCTTTTAGGTACTTACATGTACAACGGGGTTTATAGATATATCATTTTGCAGAGAGCCACTATTTTACTTTTTCATGCTTAGAGTGAATCTTTTTTATTTTAACAATCTTTTTCATACGTTCAGAAAAAAAAATCAAGATAGACTCTGAATTACTCAGTTACACATATAGCCATTAGAACCACTAAAAAAATAAAGTGAAAATTGTGTACTTTTCAACCAATTTGAGAAGTTTAAAACAATGGAAAGTACGAAATTCTCTCTTCGTTTTCATTATGAACTTCCACAATTTAACACCATAATCTGTGAGTTATATAAGAAGATTCAAATTAGAAAGCATATTGCAAAAGAAAAATGTGGATATGCTATTGGTCCCTGTGCTTTGGAAGACATGAGTGGCAAAAACGCCTTGGGAAGGGAGAGGCTGCGTTATCGTATACAACCTAAATTATTTTTCGACATTTATTTCTGGTAATTGTTTCTTTCCTTAATGCTCCGTATTTCTTTGGTTTTGCCGGAGAAATAACGTCCAAAGTATAAATTATTGATTGGCTTTATAGAATTGAACAACATTTTAACAGATAATTTGAAGAACTGTCGAGGTAATTCATAATTTATCAGGGGGACATTCAGTTTTGACTTTTTATCCCAGTAAACACTCATGGTATATAAAGACAATGGGATTGCAAATGCTCAGCATCCGTGAAATTTACCATACAGAGGCTAGAATTTTACCAGCAGTGAAAAAAATGTAAATTGTAATTTATAAAAATAATTTAAAAAATAAATCTTTTGACTTCTTTGTATCATGATTAAGATTTATTAGACAATTTAATCACATGCACGCCACTTGCCGCCACTTATTTTACAAAGTGACGCAGGTCACCTCTTCTTTCCTCAATATCTTCAGGGAAGATGCCTTCCGAACTGATTAATGAGTTAATACCTTCAACTGGTTTTCGGTCGAGAGGAATAGGGAGAAGAGGAGCAACATGTTTTATAGTGCGCGAGGTGGTGGGGAGAGGCGAGTGATGTAGACAGACTAGATGAAATTTGCGGCAGCTTCTGCGGTCCAAACTCCCCCTCACCCCTTTACCCACTCCACGACGCTTAGTAAACCCCTGCAACACACTCACCAACACACTCACACGCAGTGCACAGACTGACTTTGCGGAAGAGAGACGAGTGAAGCAGTTCCCCGCCGGAATTTCGGTGGCCTCTCCATCCGGCCGATTCAGTCCTTTTCGCCCCGTGCCCTTCAGGGCACTCCTCGTGTCGGTGCTTTTGATTTGGCCGCAAGAGGGCGTTACACTCGTCTTCCCCCAATCCTCTTTGGCGGTGGAGGTCCTTGTTGGGGTGGGTTGAGATTGGCCCGGGGGCCGTAATGAGCAGAGGGGGCAAGAGGGAGATGAGCAAAGTGCTAATAGCAGCATCGCACGCAACCGCCCCTGGGTGGGTGCCCACTGGGTCAGAGTCTCTCGACCAAAGGCTGCATCGTAGAGTGAAATGGACTCTTCATTGCGGACGAGGTCATTACACAGTGATTGGGAAGTGATCGAAGATGGGGAGATTTTTCACCCAAAGTGGGACCTCTCTCTCTCAAAACTGTTTCGTTTTTCACCATTTTAGAGCAGAGAAGGAAAGTATGACCCACGGTATTTAGTGGGAAAATAAAGTTGCAATAATATTTAAGAAAATACTTTTTTTTAAATCCACGCTTATACTCAAGTGTCAAAAATAATTTTGTCGTCACGTTTTTTAGACATTAATATATTATTATTATTAATGTCTATTCCACAAGCGCCCACCTTGTGGAATAGATATTTTTATATTCAAAACGGGATCACATGACGCGACACGCAACACAAAATGGAGTCATATGACGCAACCCGCAACACAAAATGTAGAAAACTATTTAATTGTAGAAGAGTAACTTAGAAATTTAGAATTTGATTTGATTCTTGTATTATAATTAATAGTAAGCACGCGTGCTAATTGTTAACTTGATTGAACATTGGGAATTGGGTTAGATTTTGATTACAAGATTCCATCCAGACAAACAGCAAACATGCAAACAGGGCAAGTAAACATTTATGCGTGGTAAAAGCAAAAAGAGGACTGAGAAATATGGGAAATAGGAAACCATTATGTCAACAAAAAGTGCATGATGATTTCCATGGCTTTAATGAGAATGCGCACGGAAATAATGGCATGGACAAAACTTGAAATTAATGAAAATCATGTGAATATTAATGTTTACAGAAGCTATACAAGTAAATAGGTAACATCTTTCCATGACAACAACTTTCTGTTAAAACCGATAATACTAGATAAAATACCGTGGAATTAAATATGGAGTAAAATTACCATCCTAAATTACGCATATTAAAAGATAACTAGGACTTTCAGACTTTATCATTCAGACGAGGGAAAATTAGCATTATGACTTGTTACATGAAGTGTGTCTTCATTATTAATTTAACTCAGATTTGGAACTATTTCGAACGACTTTTAGAAGATCCGAGGGAGTTGAATGTTACATTATAAACAAGGACAGTTGTAGACGAAGAAATGGACGTTGAAAATCTCCAACTGCATTTCACGGAAAGCTGCGGAGAAAAGCTATTACTATAACATCTCTGCATTTACCAGAGACAATATAATTGGACACTCTATGAGAGATGACGGCATCCTTAAAAGTGTCATAGATGGATAAAAAACTGAGGTAGGTATCATAAATAAATTTGTGTAATTATCTGTAAGGCAATGGGAATAAAAAAAGCTGTTAGCTGTAAACTGGATAAAGAAGTAAGCTCAGAGAGAAGAGATCGAAAATAAATTATTTTCCGAATGAATAACTGCTTATGATCATGGAATTACAATGAATAATTTTATTTAAAGAGAGTTTGATAACTTTCGAACTGCAATATCATTCGTAAGGCAACTTGGATCATAGGTTACACATTGACTCATGAAAGTCGTATTTAAAAACTATTTTCTTCTCGGTTTTGTTTCCAAACCCATGGAAACCTGTAAGTACCTGAACATGTACTTAACTTGGTATCCATGGCTACTTGTCATCTTTGACCAAGGTCTCAACATTGGACCTTTAACTTATGATGCAAATGGAAAGTTCGATACCAGAAGCTGGATTAATTGCGTAACTATCGGCACCAAATTCAAGGAAGTAAGCTATGAATTTTTTATAATATCAACACTTTCATTAAATGAGGATTTTGTAACTTTCACACTTTTAATACTTAAGTTTCTTATATAGCCATAATATTTACTTAAACTATAGCTACACCATGGAATTACATAAATAAATGGCATATAAAACTGGTAGCGAAATCTTTTCTGGCTTTCTTTCACGTACATCCATTGTCGTTGACGACAGCTTCAACATCATTGAAGCTATCTTCAATATGCAAATATAGCTACAATATGCAAATATGATAGCTGAAATGCTGTTGAAGCTGTAGTCAACAACAATGGAAGTACGCGGAAAGAAGCCCAAAAAGCCATCACTGCCATCTCAACGACTCCGCGGAAGCCTACAATGGCATATAAAACTCCCTACCCAGTTATTTTTTTAAATGTCCACGTGTTGCTCTGATTTTATCAAAAAGGAGGAAAAAGCAGGACATCCTGAGGAATGAGCGTTTCTATCAAACCGCATATTATATATTTCACCTATATTTGAAGGAAATTGCATATTTTTTTATTTCAACTGCTTCCATGTATTAACTGTGAAATAGTTTTCGAATTCTCAACTTTTAAAGACATTTAACGAATAAAATTAGTCTTGATCGTTTTAGTACAACTAGTATCATATCAGTGAGTAATAGTTTTGGTTTATAAGGTAGGTAAGCAAGATAAAATTAATAACACAGAAATAATAGCAACCAAGATTTTGGATCTAATATAGTCGACCAATCAAAGAAAATCAATACGAAAATCACTACAAGACTGCAGCGAAAAAATAGAAGAATTGTGGTAAAGTTCCATTTTATGTCTTTTCTGAGGACAAATATATTATTTTTTATACTTGAGGCTGAAATATTATTTTCACTGAGGACTGACGAAGACGCTATTCGACAATAACATACTAATGGGACCAGCTTATTACGAGATGCCGTTCATAAATTATAATTACTAGTGTCCCACGCAAGTACCTGCGGTACTCTGCCCTCCTGGAGTATCGCTCTGTTGCATCAAAGAGCCAAGACTCTGTGCGCCAACTAGTGAACTTGAGTGCATTCATGTTTGCCAACTACTTCAAAAGCTAGGCCTGTTCGATGCTAATACCTTTGGATATCTCTTCATTCCTCGTTTGCGTGCCATATTTGTGTTGATAAGCCATACTCACCTAAGTGTTACCTCCTTGGAGATGAGAATGAACTGAAATAAGACCATAATGAAGGTTTGATACGGAAAAACAGTACCTTTGATGGAAGTGTTGGAGGAATCTATTCCACGGGGAAGTTAAAATTGCATATAACAAAAGAATGACTTCAGTAGGAATGCATTGAAAAAACAATCGCATTTGTCCTAATGAAAAAAATACTTTTTTGACCAAGAAAAAATGCTAAGATGGTTGATAATATGATTCTCAGAAATGTTTGGTAGACTTTTAATTAGGTATAATAATTTAATAGTTAATATTTTGGACAAGGAATATTAGATTGAGTTTGAAACACTCCCTATACAATAGTATTAACCAAAATTTTTATCGTTCATAACTTAAGCGTGAATAAAAATATTATAAAACGTGCATAGATTTACATTAAAAAATATAACATACTTTGAATCTGTATTATGCACCGAGGAATCGAAGTAGCCTTGGTTAAAGAAGTATCTGTTTTAAATCACAATATCTTCAAAAATTTAATCTCGCACCCAAACCTGAAAAAACTCTAGCAGTTAAGACAAAAAATGCCGAATTAAACGAGGGTATGGCACATCACAATGTGTACTCGTAATAAAATGCTCAAAACCACTCGAGGGAAACTCTAATTAATATCGTGAGGTTACGGAAAGCAATCCGACAAGAGAACCACAAGTTAAACCACAAAACTGGAAAGGAAATATTAATAACCAATTTTCCCTCCCGGAAACCGCTAGGAATACGCTGGTTGGGGGCGAAGTGTGAACGAGAAAAAAGCGAACAGATGAAAAACCGCATTTTAATGAATGCGGTGAATGCGGACGAGGAAGGTCTTGAGGAAAGAATTTCCAGTTGAGGTCGGTGAATGAACCCGAGAGGAAAAAACGAGCCCCTGAGACAGACTCCCCGGTAACACCCGGAAACGTCTTTCTTCCCCTTTTCTCCGGCTTACTTTCCGCGGACCTCGTGGAGGAAATCCACACCACCCCCCTCTAACAACCACAACCCTTCCTCGAAAGCTCTCCGCCCAACCATTTTGCTTCTTCCTTCTGGCGAAACCTTCGAATCCGCCCCCTTTTCCTCGGCACCCAACACACCCTCCACTTTCTTCTCCTTCCGGTTTCCCCTTCATCCCCATCCCCTGCTCCTTGGCCTTAAAAACCTTCCCATTCCGCTCTCTCCAAGCCGTTGGACCCTTTCAACCTCCATTCATCTTCTTCCTCTTGGCCTCCGCCACACCCACCTCTACACCCTCACACAGAAAACACATACGTACACACGCCGACACACAAAAGGGTTATCCTCGTAGGCGTGGGAAGGGAAGACTCAAAGCTTTTCTGTTTACGTTTGGGCGTGGTGCAGAGATACAATAGCGATCCTCTCCCTCCCTTTTTTTCCAGCTCAAAAGATAGCGGAAGAATCTCTCGGAATAATGCCTTCAAAGATCTCCAGTTAACGCTGTTGTGTTCTGGATCTTCTCCAACAAAGAAGAGTTTTTTCTTTAAGGAGCCGGGTTTCCATCTCCGCCTCCTTTCACTCGGGGACCGATATGCCATTGGGCGTCAGTGATGCACGTTCTCCTCTCCACCCCACAGAATGATCTTCTTTTCAGAAATGTCTCCATCTTCTCATTCCCACGTCCCTTCTGGTCTCCCCATATACAGTCATATCCCTTTCTTTTTGAGACCGAGAGTATCACCTAAGCCAAACATGGGTTGATATATTTGCTTCTAGAAGTTAAGGCATTGCACCATTCTATTGCTACCCTGTTCACCAGAAGCTCTATTGTTTTCATGGAGAACAAATAGTATACTGAACGATTTAGGAACAAAAAAAGCTGGTGACATATATACACACAGCTTGGAGCTCAAGTTAACGGTGTTTGGTTCAAGTTTACTTGCGGAGCCGAGAATTTGTTGTCATCTTTTATCGGATTAATTCAAAATAATCTAGCAATATCCTGAGCCCTGGAGCAAATGCCCAGCGTCTCCAACATTATCATAACCTTTATGTGGGTTATAAACTTTTCCGTTTTCTTCATTTATCTGTTATCCTACCAATTTGGTTTAACTTGAACATCATTTTGAGTAAAACACATTTCAGATGCCAAGCTGGATTCGTGTCGCCAGAATTTGAGCCAGACCAAAGATATAAATAGGCATTAAAACAGGTAAAAATGTACAGCGCTGTCAACTAATGTAACTAATCCTATTGATTACTAGCGTAATCATTGTTCTTTTCAAGTTTCAATAATGCATTTGAGCTTGAGAAATGAGAAAATAGACCGATGAGGGAGGGCTTAGGTAAACAGATTTAACATCAAAGTCATAATATGCATGCGTAAATACAGCAAAAGTAAAATTATTGTAAGATAATTTGATTGAGGATATGATTAGTTGAATCTGGATAATTATTTGTGGCAAAAATATCAAAATGTGTAGCAATAAAATAAAAACGTCATTAACGGTTTTATTGTAATTTAAATCGAAATTTAGACAGGGAATTTACGAGCGGTTAACAAGCTATGGACCCAAGAAATTCATTCAGAGACAAGTAAACCTTAATAAAACTTTTTTTATATTATCATTATTTATTATAATTGCTCAATGTTATATTTCTTTATTGTGACATTCATAGATATCTGCATAAAAATGCGTGTCAGTTTTTCAATTGTGAGTTGTGCTGAATAAGTCATTATTGGTTGTATTACGTTTGGAAACGACTTTGAAAAAGAAAGCTTGAGATTAATTTCTGTCACATTCCATGAAAAATAAAAAAAATGATTACAGTGACTGAGTAATTACTTAATCATCATTGTTGAATAGAATTAAAGAATGCCAAATATTTTTCACTACCCTCGCACAATTCACGACTTCAGAAAGCAATAGCCAATACAGATCCACCAAAATGTGTCACACACCTCCCTTCCCAATCTGTTCGTCATTCTCTCCCTCCATTATGCAATCTGTTCTACTGCCCTCTCCAACTCACCATTGTGACAGCTCATAGAGTGTAGCAAGAAGATATAGATGCATTACGAATTTTAAACTATAGGTACTTTACGCAAATTAGTCAATAGCCGAAGGATAGCCACGAAAACCCCAGGAAAAACATATATTCCGGCCAAAGAAAGAGCCACATTTAGGTACTTACTCACAATAAAAGAATTTTCCAGTAAAAACTCATTGGCTACACGTACTGTACCGTCCCAAAGAAGGAGTAGAAGAATCAATGGCAACCACTAGGCTGTTAGGCATTTAAGGAGTTAATGCAGGCTAGTTAGAACCAAGAGCTATCAAGTGAGTATTGTTAGGTGAACCTCGGGAAATGTTGGAGCAATGAAATGGCTATCACAAGGGGAATGAACAGGTCAGCGGCTTAGCAGTCACGTGTACCGTGCGTGCAGACGAGGGAATGCAGGAGCAGAAGGGGACTTGGAGCGAGTCCAATGACTGGTTTGGAGGTAATTGAATCGCTTTGATGTCACGAAGATCCAAATGAAGAGAACATAGAGCTATCGAGAGAGCCATGTCGCTTACCGCATTCCTTCCGCTACTAGGAAACAACTGACCAAAATACCCAAGCTATACTCTTTTCTCAATGTGAATTATGCAAAAAAGAGCAGATTAACTCCAATTTAAACATTTATCTAGAAATTGTATGCATAAATTAAGTAGTTTACATTTTTTTATTGTGTTCACAGATATACACTAACGTAAATAAGAAATACAATAGTCCTCCTAGAAATAAGACAACTCTTGCCATAGCACTGAAATTATTGCCATTACCGCCATTGGGTATCAACATTAGTGTGGTAAAACATAAAGCACAGCATTTCAGGGGAGGTTAGTGTGTAACACAGGCCCATTATCTGAACGTTCTCAGGTCTGGTCAACGTTATGCTTTAATAAGGCCATTATACACCAGGTCAGACAAAAAACCATACACTCGTAGCTCGACAATCTTAGGATCACAATTTTTGGCAAAATGATTCTAGCACAAAAGTTAGTGAAAGCCAAAGGTGCTAAGTATGCTCTTAGTATTGTTAAATGCCCAATTTTTGATGCTTTGAATATCTGAAGTCGCCGAAAAATGGTGGACTGCAGATCCGAACTGGAACACCAATAAATGCCATTTAAATAGCTCGGATCACAAATACAATGATATATTTGTGAAAGAAGACGATGATTTGAATGTTTTTTTACTATTTGCTATAAAACATTTATCCTTTACTTTTATAGGACTTTGATTTTCCAGTTTTTAAAAAGTTGATCCATGATCAGGGCCTAATAACTCCTTTTTTGATTAATCGCCAATGACCATGCTTATAACCACAGCACGATAAAGCAACGGAAACGGCAATGTGAACATTTTTCAGCTTTGGTGGAGTAAAAAAAATTATTTTCAAGGCGTAAAAGGAAAAAAAATATACCTTTCTGCATTTAAAAACTTTGATTTCATGAACAAACTAAATTTTTAGGTCCATGAGTAAGACAAAAATTATAAAACGGCGTGTTGTGAAATATTCTCGGTGGTCAATGTATGCGCCTCGCACCGAACTATTTAGTGAAATGTTACGCTTCTAATACCTCCCGTTTGTTAGTTATTTTTACTAATTATTAGTTTCACAAGTTACCTATAATTAATTGTTACAGAAGATATACTTCGCTTTTCCTGGTAATATAAATGATTTGTCTTCAAAATCAGAACATTTAGGAAATTCCCGCCTCATTAATTAAGCAAATTAGGCATAAATTAAGAAATTATTTATTACATTATTATATATAGACCACCATTTCATCTTAGAGGGCTAATAAAGACATATTGCAGAAGAAAAACGCATAACATATCTCTGTTCATAGTTCATGGTAATTCAGCGTGTGTGTAAGTATTTTTGTGCTTTTGAATATCATGCTTCACCTAGAGGAACGGCAATAGCTCTTGTGAACTATCGCAGTAAGATACACTAAATTACAAGTTGCATTGATCGATGATTAACTGCTTATTTAACAACCTATGATACGGTGGGTAAATGTAATTTAAAGGTTAACATTGGAGTCTTGCTTGAAAGGCCTTGAAAGTTACGGTTAATCGACGTGACGTGGATCGGTAAAATTAAGCATGTGTGGATACATAAAATAAACAATTTATTTTCTTTCACTTTGAGAGTGAAAATATTCCACACTGTTAAGTTTGAAGGTATTTGTTTTATTTTGCGAATTAATTCTACATAATACCCATTACTTTTACACGTACCCACGTTAATAAAGCTCATCTCATGATTGATTTTTGCTTTTCTAGGGATTATTTGCAAAAATTGTTATTAAGACATATTAAATAAATTAACACTTAAAAATTGATTTATTAAAGATTTTTATTTGGATATTGATATTCACTAATTTTCCTCTGTACTTTTATTCTCCATATCAAACTGTTTTGAACTTTTTGTTTCATTTTTGTTGAAACTCATTGTTTTAGTTTTTAAACTATGTAAAATTTTCCCAAAGGACCGTTTGCAGACTGACTCTGAGATCCAAGTGGCAATTGATAGTTCAACTTAAATCTCATTTAAATTTGATCATCATTACCATCTGAGTAACCTACCAGTTAGAGGTAGGTTATCCTGAAGGTCAGAGAAAATGCAACAGACACACGTGCAATGCTCAATCTGCCTCAATTATTTCTTTCTTCATATCAGCTTAAGTCCTACCTTTCTTCATCCTGTCCATAAAACCTATTCTCTTTCATACCCTTCACCGCATGCCCAACATCCTTCCCTCTATCACGGCCTTCAGCAAACCATCGCCCCTCATTACCGCTTCCAGCCACCTACCCTGCCTTCCCCTAATCTCATCCAGAAGTTTCCTTTCCTCACTAACTAGGTCATAAACTTCCTCATATACTTTCCCTTCCCCATTAAAATGTAAACATTCTTATATTTTATATACACATTGGGAAACCAAACTTCACACACTTAGTGGTGGAGGAATGCATTATATGATCATTAGAGGAGCACTCATTGTGTAACGCTCATGAAAATGCGACACATGCGATACATACCTGTGAATCCTTCCTGCATTCCTGGTGCCATTCAAAAGCGGCTATGCAATGCAGCTTTTTCTTCATTTTGGCGAAATGCCGACTCTAGCTCCCTTCAAGCTAATTCCGAAATATTTAGTTCTGCATACCTCAGTGCAAGCCCTGCAAAATGGAAGGAAAACCTTTAGCCAAGAATGAAATAAAAAATTACTATTTTGATTGACTATGCCTCTTGCATTTTCATCACTCATTCACAATATTCATGATACATTCAGCGATCGGACCTTACATTTCCCATAACATGTTTCACATTTGATATGTAATAAGCCACAGTTATTTTCCATATTTATCACCATATGAAACCGATTTTTGGGATTCGGCCTATTTGTCTACAACTCAGTAAGAGCAAAATTATATATAGTCATTTAATTAATAGATGAAAGGGTAAAGAGTTATTCATAATAGGGAAAAATGATTGTTTAATTAGGAACCCTGGGAAAATTCAAGGCGAATGAAACTAGATATATGACTGGAAAATGACATAATACTGTTATCCATTAAAAATCCGGTAAAGTGCTCATTACCTAAGCATCTACGTTTTACGCAAGAAGGAAGCATTCAAACCATGACAAACATGTTTACAGTATTGAAACGTATTTTACTTGCATATAGAATGTATATGGATTTGCAAAATTATATTGATTCATGATACAATTAGCATTATTAACATTTTCCATCCAATTATTTCAGCTAGGTAATTGCGATGCGAATTAATCTTGATGCTATTATATCTTATTAGCAGTTTCAAACTCCCCATAAAAAATAAATTCATGAGTGTACACAAATAAGTAGTAGATACATATTTTTAGATTCAACCACAATTTTGCGAAACCCAGAATACAACCACACTATCATGTGAAACCCAGAATACAACGCGAAAAAAACATCAAACAATTCATAAAAAAGAAAATACATGTGCGAAAGGATTTAAGCCTGTTAGCTTTAAACAATCTTTTTGGTACACTATGCATATCGTTAATCACTCATCAATTTTTTTCAAAGATTAACATATGAAAAAGAAAGGTCCATTTTGACAGGAGTAGCTTTTAAATCCCATGTGCTATATAAAGCCAGGTTCATACCACTGTGAAGGCATATTGCTCTTGCCTAAATACGGCATGTCTGCTCCAAATAAGTTCATGCAAGTGGATTTTTCGTCAGTATCCACGTTATTATTCTACTTCAACTACACATTCCAAAAACCAATACTGGACAGATAAAACATTTTGAACTCGTCACAGCAAAAAGACACTCGAGGACCACTGAAAGCAAAGAGCTTAGAGGAACATTACCGTAAAATGGACGAACTTGCATGATTTGGCACCAACGAGATTTTTGCTAACGCATCAAAATTAATTTCTTTATAAACCTGCGTGACATGACTGCCCATTACTACAAACAGTTGGTACATATCCCATGCATCATCTCACTTCCTAACATTTGCCAAAAGGAAATTACAGTGCCTACACAAGTGTCCGATAGGTTATTTAATCAATTGATAAATTAACGATTGGTCATCAAAGCACTCAACAGCTATTTAAACTAGTTTCAGCTAATTTCTTCACCAACTTCATGTAAAACATCTAAGATATTGGGATACTGTGGTGGCTAGAGTACTGGCTTCTGATCCTGAAATTCCCGAGATTGAACGATTGCAAGAACAAAATTTCTAGTAATGTCAGAAGGAACTTTCATTGCACGGCTGCGATGACCGCTTTCCACTGAAGATTAGAAGCCCAATATGAAACAAGAGATAATAGGGGGACAACATATGAGATCTTCTCGACCCGGAGATTTAGGGCCGAATTCTCAGTCGCCCCTACATTATGGCAGCTGTAGGGGCGGAAAAGCCCTGCAACGATATTCTCAGTCAGACTTACAACGGTTTCTCGGGAGTGGTCGGGGTGGTTATGTTGTCTGATGTCCTGTAATGACGTATACGATGAGGTTTGCTTACGTAGCGCCATTTTTATCCTCTGATGGAGGGATCGGAGTGAACTAGAGCTGACAAATGAAATCCGAATTGCTATACGCAATCTCGTCAGCAGGTTTGTTGACAGCATTAAATTCCCTCTAAACATTCCCCCCTGCAACACACCCCTGAGGTGGCTTGCAGGGTATTTTTTAGACAGATGTAGATGTACTATACGCATTCAAAATGTAAATTTACGTGAGAGTGGAATAGGTGCCCTCAGCAGGTCCGTTAACAACTTTAATTTCCCTCTAAACATTCATTTATCGGACATAGAGTGGTGCCATACTAGTTCAAATAGAATTTAGCAAATAAAGCAAAAGTTACCTTGATGTTATCTATCACTATACGCAATAAAAAAGTAAATTAACGTAAGAGTAGAAGAGGTGCCGTCAGCAGGTTCGTTCACAACATTAATTCCCCTCTAAACATTCATTTATTGGGAACAGAGTAGTGCCATAATAGTTCTTATAGGTTTAAGCAAATAAAAAAAAGTTATCTCGACGTTATCTATTACTATACGCAATAAAAAAAGTTAATTTATGTGAGAGGGGAATTGGTGCCGTCAACAGGTTCGATGACAGCATTAATTTGCCTCAAAACACTCATTTATCGGGCACATAAAGGTATCATAATATTTATAATAGGGTTTTGTACACTAAGCAAAAGATACTTTGTTGGTGGATACTGCAATACGCAATAACAAAGTAAATTTGTGAGAGAGGAATTGGGGCCGACAACAGGTTTGTTTATAGTATTCACTTTTCTTTCATCATTCAATATTGGACATACATCACTATGAGAAACTTTTTCCATGTTTTAATAAATAATATAAAGCTTTTTAATAGCGTACTTAATGTCACACACAGATTAATATAAAATATATAAGGGAGGCGAACAGGTACAAGTACTCCGTAATGGTGACAGTATTTGAATTTCCTAAAAAATTAATTTATTTGGTACAAAGTAGTAATAAATGCATATTTACTACGTTTTTATAAGTTACGTAATGCTTCATGAGCTTAGTTCACATCATAGGTATTCTAACAACCATTATTTCATCCATGTGTTCAGCAGATTGAATCTGGCAGCCATATTTATGTAGGGTGTAGCCGTGTCCGAGGTACCCTACAGGAAACCCTACATAAGTAGGGGCTGTTTGTTTGATAAATGGCCGCTCTGATGACGTATGTAGGGTAGTTTACATCCGTTTATTACGTCAGTAGGGCAGAATCAGGTATACAGGTTTGGCAAGCCCTACAGGGACGACTGCAAATACGGCCCTTATGTCTCTACCCAGGAGAGTTTGAATGGGCAGCCATTTTTCCCCATTGGAACGAAGAATATGCTTTCATATTTCTGAGAATGCATGCATTTTAGTCTTAAATCTAAGTTGATTCACGCACTAAGTTTCCCAATTATTTTGATAACCATACGCTAAGTTTTATACATCTACGTCTAATATCTCCTGAGCTCCTCATACTAAAAACGACGAAATATGTAGTCGCATATTTTATTATTCATTAAAAAGATGCCGGCCCCGGTGGCAGTGGGGTGAAGATCTTGCCTGCCAATAAATAGGAAGTAATTGTCGTAAGCTGTAGGCCATAGAGACATTGCTATAAGAGGGCTGTTTCTACTTGTTGACTGAAGTCTTACTGATTGATTCATCGCCTATAGTCTATAGAACTGCATATTTCAAGGGAGCGTGTATACTATTTTTAAGACATTCATAACAAATAAATTAAAGTACCGTGAAATCAATTCAGCACAATAGATTGTGGCTGCGAATTTATATTGCTAAATTGTGTTTCATACATTTGAGAATTTTTAGGTAGTTTGATAACAAAACTCCAAGATATGAGTAGCTCTTCTGAACATCCAAACGAAGAAATTGCGTAATTTTTTCGTGGATAATCAACAATAAGCAGAATTTCACTGCCTTAAATCGGCAGATATTTTATGCAGTTTAAGGAGATAAATTAATTTAATGGGGGGTACTCTAATTAAAACAGCACTATTTCTCGTTTCATATCAAATAAATCTTAAATTTTATACATAAAAAAAGCAAATCTTTGATCAGAAAATGAACGCTGAAAAAGATTCCTGGAAGTCTAGGGAAGTTACGTTAAGCCAAATTGTAGCTGGTAATTTTGTCTACCATTTGTTCTATCGTGACGTATCCATGCAATATTTTCCCCAAGTATTCAAATTTACGATTGTACTTACGAATCTCACCATTTAAATGTGAAGTGAATGAATGAGCAATAAAAATTTACGGAGAAAGAAATCCGGATTGATGTATGGGTAACGTTCGGCAAACCCTGGAGAAGAAGAGATCTCTTCTTGAAAATACTCGCTGTGGAGAGTTTGGATAAAAAAACGTTCTGAAGCTAGGAGGGCGATGATTCTGTGGGACGTGATTAAAGGAGGCAATAAAAAAGGAATCGGGAAAAGAGAAAAAAATAAATCCTGAGAAACGTGAAAGCCTTTTGGGGAGACAGGAAAAAATCAATGCTAACGCCGGGCAAAGTAATTATTTCTCGTCTGATAGAGCAGAACACCTAATTTTCTGCAGCAGCCGGGTAAGAGAAAAGTATTTTAAAGATATCTTAAAACAAGAACAAAATTTTACAGCAAATTAATCAATTCCTTAAGCATCACTTAATTCTCACTGCTAATTAAGGTGGATTGGTGAATCACGAGATAAGCAAACTTAAAAAAGGATGGTATTGTTAGGTTTTAACTCTCTCTTGGCGAAAAGAAACAAATGAATTCCACAATGTATCGAACACTGCAGTGTACAGTGAGTGACTGCCTCAAGATTACTTAGTAGTATGCATATAAAGCAAGAAAAAAATGATTATCTCATTTCAGATGGTGTTTTAAGATTCGTTAAATCATAAATCAAGTCCAGTATCTAATGGAAACATTGACGTTTACATTAAAAAATGCAGTTCATGAGAGAAAGCGAAAAATATATACAAATGAAATTAGTCAGAGATGAGATTTGAAGATAAGAACAGAGGGTTGAATCTCATCGGGTACTAAGTCATCGTCTGATGAATCAGCAAAACTTTCATATTCAGACTGGTCTTGTCTGTGCAATATTGAAATAATGTCTCCAGGTCTAAGATCTTTCCTTAGTGTCATAGTTAACAAAGAGATCCATACTTCTACTCAGTATGTAGTATATTCCGAGGACGGACAACAAGCGTGGCCAACAGCCATTCAAGTGATGTGGAACTGCGTCTCGCGACAGAATCCTCCAGACAACATCAACGTACTCGCTCAACTTTTCCCTAACATAACCTCGGCAAAGACCGAAGAGATAACTTTTTCATTTGTGACCAGAAAAATCAAAACAATGTCGCCAGAAAATCACCACGCAAAAAGTTACCGACTCAGTCAATGAAGGACAGAGCGATGTAAAGGACCTAAAGCAGCAGACAATAAGATGAAGGGATAAAGGATTGAGGATGTGGATGAGGGGACAGAGATGTTCTTATGTATATTTGAGTGTTTATAATGCGTACTTTGGACCACCTAAGTGTAACTACAATAGCAAAATTACAGCTTGAGTGAAATTTTATAAAATAATTGATATATCAAAACAGGCCTACATTAGCTGAAATATTTTACTGAAAAGTCGGTATCTAAGCCATATATATGCAAGTAGAACAATAATGACTGACAACATGAAAAATATATTCAAATTTCAAAGAAGGGGACGATAATAAACCTTAAAGACAAATGTAGTCAAAATGACTACCTTGGGCATTTAAGGTAAAATTTAAAAAAATGTGTTAAAAATAAAAGTCATTTAAACCTCGACCACTTTTTCTTTAAGTGATTAAAAAATTATTAAAAGTAACGAAAGTATATTTTCATGGAGCAATTATAGTACACGTAAGAGAAAAAACAAAATCAAAAGTAGAGTTAAAGACTACCTCGGGCATTCTAGTGTTAAGGAATAAAAATCGTACGTACGTTTAAGTTTTACAAAGCCATACAAAGATATGCTAAAGCAAAATTACTATAGTTTGACATTGCTATCAACGGGTGAAGGCCTCAAAGTATTCTTTTAACGATATTCTTACATTCTTACTATACGCGGATGCACTTATCCTACGTTGTGGCATGACGGTTTACTGCTAAAGAAATTGGCCCTTTCACACTATGATGATACCTAACAAAATAAACGTGACAATCGAATATATCTTGGGCGTGGATGGCGTTTCCACTCTGGGAAATTTTCAAAAAATATTATTGGGTGGAATTACATAATTCAAAATTAGAAAAGGATAAGCGAGTGGCAGTTTTAAGTACCAAATATTTGTCAGTTTTCATGTCCTTCCCCGAGGCCATTTAATTTAAGTCAGAGCGAATTGGTGGAAAGGAAATTTTACTTCACTAAAATGACGTATAACTAACTGGTAAATCGCAGTTTACAGCCAAGGAAGTACGTGGCTTGCAGTGTTTTATATAAGCATTCATTCGGAAGTTGGTTGATTTTAAGTTGATATTTAATTACTTCAGAATCATTTCTTTGCATATTTAGTTCAATGTTCTTATGACACCGTAAAATGATTCTCATTTCATGACCTAAATTTAAATGAAATATTAGCCGCGATGATTGTAGGTGCATGAATGCCGACAATCTATTACCTAAGCCTAACCAAAATACTGTTGTGAAAGAATATGGATGATATTTTCTAGCCTAATTGACATTACAGTTTCACTCAGAAATATTGAATCTAGTTCTGGAATAATTGCGTCCCGAAACAAAATATACATTGAAGAATGTCTCAGGAGAAGTTCGTATAATAATGTTGCTTCATACCAAGTGTTGGGAGTTGTACGTATGTAACCACGGAGTTATTGGAAATGAAAATTGCGCTTGTTTATATTAATTCACAAATGGAGAGCTTTTCATTGATCTGATTATATCTTATATGAAGAAATTACACGCATATGAAGAAATATACCCTAATACTTCATAAAATTAATTTATTTTTTGAGCAAGTGAGACGTATGGCCTTTAAAACTTCACCATTGATCTGATTATGGTAGGTGAATTTTGTCATTTTTATCTCATTCTTAAAAATTTAATTGTAACAGTTAGCAAAAATATTAAATATACTAACGTGAAAACCGTGAGTGAAACACAAATTATTATCACAATATAGCTAATGATGACACAGCGATAAACGCAAATTTTAAATGCATTAAAAGTACAAAAATTTTACAGCAAAATATAGACCCTATCATGGCAGCATAGCATAGTTTTAATCAATTAATGCGTATACATTTCGTATTAAAGGGACTTTTATAAGTCCCTATATGGCATTTGAAAATTGAAGCGCCATATTTCAGAAAGACATTGAAAAGGTACAAATCTTTTTATCAATTTCGTTTTTCCGATTGTACTAAAAAAACCTAGCATACCTAGTTTACCTAGCAAAAAACCTAGTTTATGTATCACCACTATTGTATTTATTGTACTACGTGTCTAAAATGCGCAATCCTGAAGCAGGTGAAACTTCACTCGTCTCAAGTTCTGAACTCATAATATGCCGTTGGCTAAAGTATATGCCTTCCGACAAAAAGTCAGCCCACCGGAAATATTGACTAAAAAAAATAAACTCATAAAAACAATGTTTTTATTACACTCCCTTTATTTTCATATGCATTACGTCACGTTTTAATGTCTCATATTCTCAGTGCTTTTTATTATATATTTTTCATTGTTTTATGGTATCTTTGCCATTAATTATTGTATTATCACATTGCTAATAAATTTAATTGGTGAAAGGAAATCATTCTATCTTCACTGATATGTCAAATTATTCGGACTTTCGACAACCATTAGTCACATGAATAATTCGGTATGACACTTATATTCATTGTTGAACATTCAATAGCGATAATCACAGTTGTTGGCTCACCACGGTCCATCTCCCACAACGTCCAAGGGCTTTGATCGCCGTCATTAATGAATGATTAGCGAGTAAAATATTGAAAAAAATGTTTAGAGGGTAATGCGATGATGAAAACAAAATTTATAAAGATGCATGAGAAAAAGGCTAGGAAAAAATGAAGAAAAATAATTTCCTCCGGGAATCGAACACCAGACCTTCCTCTCCACAGTCCACTACCTTACCTTGCTTGCAAGGATAGGCAGATAACGGGCTTTAAATTCTCTTTCATTTTCATACAAATACATTTTAACATAATTAAGTATGTGTGTATTTGTGTGTGTGTGTGTGGGTTTGTTAAAATTAATCTTTGGTCACAAGGAGTCTATGGATCAAATTTCAGATCGATTGGATGAGGGGAAATGGGTTTTTACGTACACAGACAAGCAGACGGACAGTGTGAGCTAATATAAATGGAGTGAAAAGAATTATTTTAAATGTAGCATATCCAATGATCGGCCATCATCACGTTAGGGTGCATTAAAATGAATTTAATATGATGAACTGAGAGATCGTCATCGGCTGCAGATGAGAAAACTAAAAATTTCAAAACGAGAAAATACAAAGAATTGAATTGATCGATGTAATGCTGATCCAACCTAGCATTCACATTTTATAGGTATACGTATGCCTGTTATAACTCAAATGTTATAACGCAGTATGCATGCATACGTCAGTTGAGAAAATGGATTTTGGTTTAAAAAAATAATATAAGGGCTTGAGAACTATTTAAATTTGTTGTCAGAAATCATATCAGAAATTGTATAAATAAATAAAACTTTATTTTTTTTTTTTTCTTTCTTCCTTGTTTTATTAAAGCTCACTGCCAATTTTATCATGCCAAAATAACACTTACATTGCATGCCCATTGAGAGTCGAAGAAATCATGTCACACCCAAAGTGCCTCTGGAAAGATTTCTTTAAATTGAACCGATTAACAGTTGAGAAAAGTTAAAATAGGCTGCTGTATATGAGCATCATTATTCTGCACTAACGATACCGATTGAAGAAACACCCTTCAGATACCATCTCCTCCAATTCGTTTCTGTTCAAGTCTTATTGATTCCTAATACACATTGAGAACTGTGGAGTAGACTTAGTTTTAAGTGCACAAATTTTTAATAATATTTTGGGGTAAAAATGTATTTTATAGTGTGGTATTTGAACGGTTAATCTCAGGTTTTCATAACTGATTTGACCAATTTGGCAGTTGTAAAGGGGTTAATTTCTCAAGTGTTCACTATAGCATCCATAATATGTCGATTTTTATAATAAAAAGCTAATTAATTGAATTAACAGACAATTATTCTTACATCGCGTTTCATCAGCTTTTCAATTCACTCCAAAATTTGTCATAAGTTACAGATTTCAACACTTCCTTCAGCTAGCGGAGGATCCACAGCATTTAATCTTGTTAAAGCAAGAGCCACGCAGGAGCATTTTATGCATCCATTATTCTTAAGTGGCGATACTTGACCAGTTTCACGAGAGTGTCGCCTGGGGTAGAGGGTTTTAATGCTCGCGACCGGACGTTGTCGCAATACAAGAGTTGCCCGGCTTGGCGGCAGGGGGAGGGGTGAATGGGTGAGGGTGGGGAGGGGAGGACCGATGGTCACTCGGGAGACGAAACGGTCACGCAAGATTTCGCGTCGGGCAAAGGGAAGGGCGTATAGAGGGAACCGCGTCGCGGAGAATCATGGGAAAAAGGGAAGAGGTAATGGCGATTGTAAATAAAGGCCGACTCATATTGAACATTAAGAACACTAAAGTAGGTTTTCGCGGCGTTCAGGTTTGCAGTTAGGCAGGTTTCCGTGATTCTTCCGCGTTGCCATCTTTGGTGGTGACGTTTCAACTACTGTGCTCTAGGCGTCTTCGCCTGAGGACGCCTACAACACAGTAGGTCGAATCCCGGAAACCTGCCGAACTGCATTAGGATCACTACTTAGAAACATAACTTAATGTGGTCTAACTTGATCATGCGAATAAAATACCAATAAATGGAAATAAAAGCTATGGCTACATTTAATGTTCCACATAATAGTGGTTGTAATATGCATAGTAATTAAAATTATTATAATTGTCATACCACTAAGAGCAATTACAGACAATCAATTCATGGTTGATGGTAAGGTAATGCAATAAAATAGTTATTTTAGGTCAGTAAATAATATTGTTGTTATCATAATATACGGCAATTCTTTATGACATTCTCCATTACTTAGATTTAACAAAAAAAGTTTTACATGGAGTATCAACAATTTCACATAACATTATATTTGAATCACTGTGTGTAAACATGCATATATTATCATTTGAACAATATCAAGAATGGATTTATAAGGAAAAAAGGTCCATTTTATGATAAAAACTTTATGGTTCAATTTTTAATTAGATATGCCTAATATTTTATTCAAAACATTGGCATGGAACGGGTAAAAATTACACTTTACATATGACTTTGGTATCGACGCTGTAAATTCATATCGGATTATTACGTCCTTCGTAAAAGATGGCACTCCTTCATTACTTTACTTATCTTTCTAAGTTTTCCAATCAGGTCGAATTATTATTATGTTGATCAATTAGAAGATACCTCAGCGGGTAGACATGCAATATCAGTGACGAGATAGTGAAATGAAGAGGTTTTTAGGAGTCAGGTTGGGATGTTTTACGACAAACTACAATCATACAGCCAAATAAATCGCTAACTTGAAAAAAAATCGAATGAGTGTCGAAGAATGGCATAAAACTAAATATATCTTTGATTTTGTCCAATATTTGAACCATATCTGTTTGACCAATATTTACGAAAAAAGAAAAAAGTTTAATCATGTATTTAAAAGCCCGGGCGATAGTAGCCAAACTTTTAGTCTTATGTTATGTTCTTATATTTAATTTGAAGCTGCCGGAAGAAATGGTCAGAACAGGGCACGAGCATTTCACGAAGGTCTAGAGCACCGTTTGAGAATAAATTCGTATAGATAATTTGACGAATTTGACATAATCATTATGAAAAATGCCCCATATTTCTAGTTATATGAAATGAAAAATATCACACAACAGATACTGCATTTTATCGAGATAATTACCAAAAATATCGAATGCAACTCCCGATGGGGTTTGACAAGGTTGGGCGCTATAAAGAAAAATTAGTTTAAAAATTGAGAAATCCCTCACCGACAAAACTCGTCAGAAAAATAGCGGCTTGTAGTAAACATTTTATCGCAGTTATTTATTTGGAAAATTTATCAACGAAAATTTAATTAGATACATTTTATAAAGTAAAGCACCGTAAAGATTTTAGTAAAATTGCTTTAAAACATTTTTTTAATTGCTCTAAAAAATTGTTTTGAATGCCTTTTACAGGGCGCGGCCTGAGGTGAGTAAGTCAAGTTAAAGCTTCGAATGTGTGTAATTAGTTAATTACTGAGAAGATAAGTAAGATAACTTAGTTTATGCATCAGCTTTATCATTATGTGGCTCTTTTCATGCTTCTTAAGGAGCCTTAATGTTGAAATAAAACTAGAATATGGCCTCTATGATGACAAGAGGAAAATCTCGCTCAAACAACCTTGACAAGGGTAGGGGTGGGAGAAGAGACGATCTGGAGGCAAAAAAGGGGCAGTGGGCAAAAAGAATTGACAGGGAGAGAGAGAGCAATGGGACATGAGGTTGTATGATTTCCCGCTGGTGGTGAGCGGGCAGCACAGTGACGCTTCCTATTTAGTTCGCACGAGGGACGAATGGAGAGGAAAAATAACCTTCAAATGGAATTCATTAACGTTCGCAGTTCTTGCGCGAGCTATCATGGAAGCGTTTCTACGTACTCCACTTTTGCTTAAGGTTAAAATTCACTAAAGAGTGAGACATCCGCCGATTACCATACCATTAAGCTGTCTTTATAAGGTAATTGAATAGCAAGAATGATGATTAATGGGAAAATAATTTTCAAGAAGGCAGTTGAATTGCATCATGGAATTCGATTCAGGGGCAGTAGGGCACTGCAAGTATCACAGAATGGAGCCAAATATTGTATTTAGGACTAATTTGAAATCAAGTTCTATATTCCTGGCCAAATGCAATGAGATAAATAATAAAAAATGAAGAAATGTATGTTGTGTATTTTTTCAGAACATGCAAAATATTCGTTGAAGATAATTCTTTGAGCACTATACATTATGATTAGTACATTGCCTAAGAAGAGTGTCAATTTTCTGTATGACGAACTGTTGGCAGAATTTAATTACACATGTTAAGATTTTATGAATCAATAATTAATCTCCTCCCATATAATCAATACTTTATAAATAGTTCCGCGTATTGCGTGAACGGTATGATTCTATCTGCTTTAAAGCATTTCTTTAATTTTGCCTCTTATACCAAGTGATGCGACTGATACATAAATTTATTATTCTGAAGATATTGTATCAATTTGATTACGCCAATATGTGCTAAATTTATTTTCAAAATATTATCAGGTAGCACCAATCAATACATAGGAATTCATCCCTTCTAAAACAACGCATGATTTTAAAATGCTCTCTCCAATTAATACGAGTAGAAATGAGACACTGTTAAGCATCTGGGCTCTATCAAATTATAAGAAATGATTTCAGATAACCTAGAGAAGAAACTCAGATGTATTTTAATGCTTATCAACTATGCTCAGCATGACAGAATTCAGGAACAGTGAAGCCTTCTATGAGCAGGAGAGTTAAATTGACGCTGTTTTTATTTGTAAATCCTATCTCATCTAGCATTTTAAAAATTAAGGCAGGAATATTTAAACACTATTAGGACCTCATATGCCTCTGACTTGCTTTCAAATTCGAATAAGCTAATAAACCACCCGTAAAAGGTTTTTTCCCCTTTATTTAATAGGTTACGTCTAACGTGATTATTGTAATGATGCTAGTTACAAGAAATCTAGTCCGTCGTACCGTTTTCGCAAAAACATCAATAAGTTCCACATATTTCTTTCAAGACACTTGAGACGTTTAAAATGCATTAAGAGGGTAATCTGAAACAGCAATGACGTCACTCGAAGGCAGGAAGGTTAGCAGACAGGATAAATTGGGTCATTCGGTTTGCGATCGCACTGGGCGCAAAGTGAGCATGCCAGATGCATTTCCTCAGTTTACGGCGTTCTCCTCGTCACATGAATACTTCATTCTCGATTTCACCTCCTCCTGACTATTCCGTTTTATTGAGCACCTTTTGCTTCCCAAGGATAAGAGGTCCCAGAAAAAATGCTCTGCTAAGCGTTTAAAGCAAAAGTACTAACATCATGTGAGTCATTTCCATTCAGCAGCATATATATTTTACATTCACCTAAAAATGAGCAAATAATAGGCATTGTTTCTGTAATTAGTGAAGATGTTATTGCTTACTCTAAATCAGGTTAAAGACTTGTCTCAATCAAGGTGACTCCTCATTTTATTGAGCGTTAAATCATATTTAATGAGCCTTTCTAATGACGCTTTAAAAATAAGGTTTTTCGAGGGTATCTGTACGAATTTAATTTAATGTTCTATTTTTCCCCTCCAAAAACTGTGGTTACCAGAAAATTTTGATGAAAACCCATTCATGGTATTTATCTAATTGACTTTCTGATTGTTTAATATTTTTCACTTTAATTAAGATTACAACTGATTTCCCAACATTGATGTCATTCTAACAAGATGATTTGCTAATTATAACGGAAGTTACCATTCCTTCAACACAAGTAAAATACAAATACATTTAGCAAAATGCAATTAAAACTATTGTTAATTGCTTTTACCATATATTTGTCCCAAATGAACCTATGTATTATAAGTTAAATAAAGATAACAATTGACTAAACCTTTGCAATGTGTGACCATTAGAAAAAAAAAGCAGGATATGGGGCATTTTACTCAGAATAAGGCAGGTTGACCAGGCCATTAACTAAGATTATCCAAATCAATATTTTCTTTCAGTGATACTTCAGGCCAGGGTAATTAGTTCATATATTCCTTGCTGTAGTGACGAATTATATCGAACGAAGACTTATTTGTCTTCGAAAAAAACAGTTTCGTGAAAATAAATACTACCGTAAAGTACATAAAGAGAACTTTTAAAGAGGTAAACACTATGGAGACATTCAGTCCAGCTTAGTTCCATATTCGGATTTAGCATTAAACTTATTTTTATCACGGTATAGGTGTTATATCAATTGGATGCTTTCGGTAATCAATGTTTGTATTTTTATATCAAACCTTACGCTTTTAATGGTATTTGATTTATTTATAAAAGGAATGGTCAGAAATAAAATATTATACGACTGCGATGTAGTGTTATATCTATCGGCTGCTTTCGGTGAACAAAGATTACATTTAATATCATTTCACAAGCTTGGTATTTGTTGTATGTTCAAACAGAACCGTCAGAAATGAACTAGGTCGTAGTAATCGAAAGAAATAAACTACGATTTACAATTCATCACCCGCGTAAACTCTTTCTAATGTAAAGTGTCGTCCAAGGTCTGGGGGTATCATCACGAACACTTAATGTAGGCAGGCGTGACAGAAGTGCGCACATTTCCACCCGAATTGTAAATTCAGTACAAATTTACAGCCACGAGAGGCGGCCGGATTCGTCGTAAATTTGGAGCGAAGGCAGGTCGGCGGCTGCTTATTTAACGTCTCATTTCCTGGCTTGATCATACGCTCGTCGAGGGCGATCTTTGGCCAGCCGTTCGCGATGTGGCTGACGATGCGGTCAAGAGAGGGGCGCTCCAGAGGAGATGAGGGAGAGAGGTAGGGGACGGCGAATTTTTTCCCGCCGTCTTTAGTCGCGATGGCACTGCTGGACCACTGCTCTCTATCGCCCTTCCCTCCCCCCGCCCCCTGCACGCTCCTAGTGCTGATCACACTGTGCGCTTCGCCGCTGCCGCTCGTTCACTTGCCGAGGGCAGCCAGAGTATTCGCCGCTCCGGACTCCGAAGATGCCTCGCTTCGCCGACGCAGGTTGGCCGTTGCCTCAGACCGGGAGGATACGGCGAGGACGTCCTCAGAGACCAAAGTCTACGTCTCCAAGGGAACAGGTGCGTCACGTAGGGACTGAACAAGTGCGCAAAGCGACCCAAAATTCAAATGCGTAATTTTAACCCGCAAATAATGAGACGTATTCAAATATGTAGTGTGAGATCTGGAGCTAGACCATGACGATGAATGAACGGAATATATCTTGGAACAGTCCCAAGGAACATTTTAAAAATAAACACGTTTCAACGCATCAGTCTAATCATCAGGTTCAACGACATCGCTGAAGATTGGAAACGCGTTGTACAATTAAAAGGTTTTATGGGACAGGATCACGTTCTCTTTCATTTATTCATAAACGTGTTTTCCCCCAGCGCTTCTCCGTGAGATGCGCCTAGCGTGCTTCCATTTGAAGTTCAGTGTGTTTCATCACTAGAACTCTTGCGTGTTACATGGTGAAATTGGTGCGGGTTTTCTTTACGTGGAAAAAGTGTGGTCCAATTGAAACATCAAGGACCAATCGAAGAAGTGTGACCCAATCAGGAACATTTTTTATCGGAAAAAGTTCTTGTCGCGTGATTTTGGAATTACAGGTTGCAGTAGTCGTATATTTTTTATGGCATTACCGGAGTTAGCATATAATAGCTTAAAATTACTTAAAAATGGGGTGTGATTGCTGATGAGTGAGTTTAGCCGACCAGGTGGTATCACCCACCTTTATCTCCAATTCTGACTGTGGTACTTGACTGCGAAGTTTGGCCCTATCAGGAACATATATAATGAGGAACAGTTCTTGTTGCGTGATTTGGAAATGACAGATTGCAGGTGTCGTATGTTTTGCATGGCATGACATTTGTTAGCAAATAATAGTTTAGCAGGACTTGAAAGCGGGGTTTGGGTGCTGTACTCGAGTGTTCAACTAAAATGTGGAACCTAGGTACGAAGGACGTGAGTTTTGCCAACCCGGTGCCATCACCCAGTGGAATACCTTTTACTCCAATTCTGACTGTGGTACTTAATTGCGAAATCGATATGACAGGCCTCATTTTGGGTGTTCCTGCTTGCAATCATTCTTGACGGCTTGGGAACAAGACGAACTCGATATAAATACCCAATACCGACGGGTTTTGTCAAACTTGATCAATCATCCATATTTTCACCGTCCTTACGGTTATCTCTTCCATTTTAATCATTTGGAATGGTATGAAAACGCACTTCACTACGGTGCATACCTTTAAACATACACAATTTCATTCTTCTTAAATGCATAACTAAGCAAATTTTATAATTTCGGATCATATTCTTGACATTCCCTACCAATGAATTTCACAAGCCTACACTAGGTAGAACCCAATCGAAATCAACGTGGAACTGCATTATAGATAATAATAGATTTTGGTAAGCGATAGGTATAGAGATCCAAAAGCGGGAAGCAAAGGCAAAGTAAAATCAGAACAAGGAGATGCTACTGTAGCCCTCATCACAAGTAACCTTCTAGCATTGAGGGCCCTGCGTTCACCGGACGTGTAGATGAACTGATCGTCAATTGGGAGGGTTGAAGAACAAGCGGCGCGCTACGGTAAAATCTGGCACGGCTGGAGAGGAAATCTAAAATGGAAAAGAGATAAACTGGGGTCGCCTGATATTTGAAAATTTTACTTCATAATAAGGGTGTAGGATAGATCCCTTTAAGCACCTATGCAGGCTCTTATTCTGAACATAATTGCGGGTAAATACTGAGAGATAATCCATTTTAGTATTATCCGAAATTTTAGACAAATAATGGTACTAGTAGGCTTTCAAATATTTGATAAATATTTATGAATCCTTATAATCTATTCATGCACAATAAGATAAAGCTTGCTAATAAGTGAAACTAAATTTATCGCTTTCTGCATCGGTTTAAAACTTACTTAAATTACAACAGAAAAACCGTTCCATACTTGATTTAGTGATTAAATCAGTTAATATAGTAATATTTTATGTATAATTCTCACTGAGAATTTACTCTAATAACGCGTTAAAAATGAATCATGTTCTTTGTTTCGGTCTAAAAAAAATGCTGAAAACAATCCACGTTCAACATGATTAATACTATATGTGACTAGTTGTCTACTAATATAATCAACAGATAAGGAATGAAGCTGTGCATATGGTTCGGGTATTTCCTGTACGGTGATACAAACTGAAGCATCAAGCAACGAAAGTATGGTATTATTAACCAAATTTATCCAATTTATTTATACGCATTTTGAAGGTTCCATAGCTATGTATCCATGTATTTAAAGATCATATATTCAATTCCGGGTACACATTACTGCAAAAATTTTTAATTTGATTTGATTAGACTGTCTTACCATAGGCATACAATTGTGTTCAGAGCGGCGTTTTAAATGTAGGCCAACAAACCAATCGAACACTCATAAGGTAGAAGGCAAACTTATATCTCCTCAGTTTTTACTCGGATGATATTATTGCACTTGCATTTTAAATCTGTATCGTAGACAAAAGCAATTAAGTTAGAAAGAATGCAGTAGAAAATGTACATCCGACTTCCATTGAAACGAGCAAGAGTGAGTCTCTAAGCTAGCTCATCTTTATTCCCTTCCCTCACATTATCCCACTCTCTCCTTACGACTTGTGCCCCATCATCCCCAGCCTCACGCACCCTTACAATTGCTCATCGGGTAACTTTTGCTGCAAAACGATTATTTGAAGTAATAAAATATCCTTGTTATCATTGGATATCGTTCAGAGTTTGTGACAGTCCCTGTCCTTCTATCATCATTTCGAACCTCCCTGTCCATATAAAGGGGTATCATGATTTCAAAGCGTATGATTCCAATTAAGTCTTCTTGGAATTTAGGCAGCGTGATATGATTTCTTAATAAGTCTACCATCTTCCTCAGGCCTACTTCGGATTAAAATCCATCAGCTTCAAATCCTTGAGCACAATGTATTACATAAAGCGTTTCAAATGTTTTCAAGTAATTATCTCATTTTGTGGAACCACCGATAGTCTTATTCTTTAACCTGTTTATCTTCTTGGTTCAGGAATATTAAACACATACAAAATACCTATTCTCTCCCTCCATCCTGCTTGTTTTGATATCATTCTTAATTCCAACGTTTCCCAGCTCTTATTTGTTTAACTACATACTACTCCATACTTGAATCTCGAAATTGGAAATAAGTATGATGAAAACAAAGGTGAGAAAATGTTTCCTGTCACTGAACTATAATACCAATTTTCAATTACTATGGTTTAATTTGCAGAAAACACTCTCGAGACGAGATTAGGTTTTTTGCCGCACCTGAAGAAGCACATATTTAAACTGACAAGTAGAAAGCAGAAAGGTCGAAAAGCGCGCGGATCACTGGCAAACGTAATCAATGAGACATCAACATTTGGTAGAATAAGAAATAGTGCCACTGAAATCTATTTCATAATCTACTTCATCTAATCTATTTCATAATATCTACTTATATTAAATATAACTTCTGAACGGAACATGCTGAAAACTCAGTTTGCTGAAAAGATAGATAGCTGGATAAGCTGAATAGAGTGCTTCTCACTTACTCTCGCATAAAATTACAACCATACCTTAAACGAGGTTGTTTTCAGCGTAACTCGGTAGACGATATTCATTATTAAATGAAAGACAGAAAAATTCCACCATTTATGAAACTTGTGAAATTATCTAATTACAAGAAAATTTAAACGGTGCAAATATCATGAGTTTTTAGGTAAAATAATATTTTTTCAAATTTCTGCCAAAGTTTCGGATATTTATTTATCCATCATTAGCGCTATAAATAAATGATAGTGAAAAATGTATTTTACAATCCTTTTTTTATTACAAAATTGTTAAATATAAATGGTTAAATAATTTACAGTCATAAAAAAGAAAAATACATATTCAAGATTGTTACCTTCCATGTTTGTTGATGTTTTTATATTTACAATTTAAATTTGGTTACTTGGATTTATTTGTTTGTTGAAAAATTATATTTCAGTTATTAAATTAAAACCATATATAATTATAAATAAATACATCAACAAACTTGAAAGGTAACAATCTTGAAAATGTCCATGTATTTTTCGTTTTTAGACTATAAATTATCTATCTTAACCATTTTGTAATAAAAAATGGATTGTAAATAACATTTTTCATTTTCATGTACCATTTATTTATAGCCCTGAAGATTGATAAATAAAGATCCGAAACATTACCAGAAGTCTGAAAAAAATATATTATTTGACTTAAAAAAATCCTGATATTTGCACCGTACAATAAAAGAGATCGAGAAAAAAATATCATTAGAAAATGTAAATGAGGAGTTTAAAATATTTTTTAGATCAATTTTACCTTGTGATACAGTCGTAGAGTTTAAGTACTTCACTACTTATTCCAACTGTATCAAAATGGGAAACTATAAACCTAGTCCCGTCCGCTAAGCTTGGTAGAGGAAAATAATAACAAGACAAGGCCCATATTTTTTATATTTCAAAATATAATCTATCAGAAGAAAATACTTTAATCTAATAAAGACGAGATTGTATTATAAGTTACTTTGATGTATTTGAAGTAAGAAAAATAGTAAACTGGTGGAAATTGCTTTAATTTTTCTTATGCTTTGATTTAAAACAAAACAGGAATGAGATTGGCGTTAAAAAAAGTTAATGTAACCATGCAATGCGTAATCGGTAGCACATATCTTTTCAACCCAAGTCTTGTTCCTTTAAGGGAAGACATTTATACCGAGGGAAAACATGAGATATCTCAAAAAGGAAGAGAAGAGATCCTTGAATTAAGGAAAGATATTTGCGGTGGGATACGGTGGAAAGGAAAATTCCCTCCGTGTTTTACGAGAAAGGAAATGACAGCTCGACATGAAACCGTGAATACAATGGATTCGGGACTTTCTCAGTCTAGGAAAAGATTTTGGAATGATTTACATAGCAAAATGTAACCTCCTCTGAGTGAGGCTATAAATTCCAAAATTTCGTTTCCCGATTGTACAATGTGAACAACTTGTGAGCAATATGTAGGTTATATCTTTTTTTTCCCGAGATATTTTTCCTCGATAGCGACAAAGAGGTACCTATTTTTATACAATGACATGATAATAAGAAAGCTATCTATTTTAGCTAGGCTAAGCTCTAATCTATTACGCTAACATCTAATATAATAATAATTGGAAGTAAAGTGAAGCATAATTCACTAGTTGCAGACACAAATAATTCCACTATGATAACGAAGTTTCACCCAAGGATGATGAGAATGCATTCAGCATTAATTACCTATATTCCCTCATCAGGAAAGGGAAAGTTTTCATTTATCAGATACAGAACCTGTGCCTGATGGAAGCTCATTCAGCAAAAAGAATGTACACGCATGATAAAAAATTCGGCAAAAAATTAAGGTTTTGACAGATAAAGTCGATGTATTATAGATACATTCTGGACCATGTTAGAGATAAAATGGTCCTCTCTAATGATAAAGCAAATAAATCAGTCATTTTTAATGGCAATGTGGCTTTGAAAAAAGGTACTAACGCACAGATGATTTCACATTTAGATATAAAGTATTTCCCAGACATATTATCCTAAGCCTTTCCCTAGATAGGATGCTCTGATTAAGCACTGGTATTTTTAAAAAGTTTCAACCATCCTTTAAAATCTTGAATATTAAACTGTATGTTGAAAGCTTTGTTACTGAATAAAATAATGATAAAAATAGTGAACAAGTAATATTTCTTCAGCATGAGCGTTTACTTAATGTGACTATATGCGTATCGTAAAGGAATACTTTCTTTCTGGGTTGATGGACCTTCAAAATATAGGAATATTTTAGACTAAATGAGAAGTAGGTGACTCAAAAAATTCCCAAGTGAGCCCAATTGAAGTGTAACAATTCCCGCATTCCTTCACATTATTCATACCGAAGTAGAAATTAAAGTCACTCTTCTGATGAGGTCTGCTTCGATCAGAGTTCAACTCTCTTAAACTCCTCCCTGCAGTACTTGACATAACCTTCTCGTTTTTATAACCCACTTGCTTTCATGCCAGCCGAATCACACGACCTCTTCCACTGATTTGCTCACATTCGCAATTTACACCCGTGCTATTTCTGGGGGGGGATGGAGTAGACGCGGATATTAGCTGGCGGTGATCTCCGTTACTTCCGACGTCCTAATTCCCTCCGCGGGCTTTACTCAGCGTATCACCGCGCGCGGGCTCTGCTGAACTCACGGGCGCACCTGGAGATAACCCGGTGAACGAGGAGCGGAAGTAGGTAGTGGGGGCAATTTCGGGATGGAAACGGGTAAACTCCACAGAGGCATGTTTGCGTAACGTATCTTCTCCCACATATTTCACTTGCCATCCCATAATTGGTCCTTCGGTACCAAACTTTTCATGTGAGAGGTTGGTAATATTATTGTTGACTGCAGAGTTTTCACTTAGTTAGAGACACATGATAGACTCTCGATTATGTCTGTAGCCTTGCGGTAGAATGTCAGAGTAACACAATTTTCCACATATAAATAGCTGTAGAAGAAACTCACACCCATTCATTCGCTTCCTCTTTACAATTTACGTGCAATGTATTTGACAAAGCTATACATTTTGATAATAACTTACGTAGGTACGAGGGGGTACCCAAAAGAAACCGAACTTTTTTTTTTAATTTGTTAAATTTAATTTTTTAAACAAAATACCTTCAATCCCCTTCAAAGTGCTCTCCACTGGCACTAATACACTTGTCCAATCTTTTATTCCATTGTTCCATACAATTAATAAATTCATTTTCTTGGATGCCCGACAGAGCCTCCGTCGTTTTTTTCTTCACCTCAGAAACGTCGGTAAAACGCTTTACTTTCATGTCTCTTTTTATTCGGGGAAATAAAAAAAAGTCTCAGGAGGCAAGATCAGGTGAATAGGGGGGGGTGATGCACAGGGGTCATGCCATTTTTACTCAAAAATTGGCGCACAGACAGAGCTGTGTGAGCAGGGGCGTTATCGTGGTGGAAAAACCAGTCGCCCGACCGCCACAGATCAGGTCTCTTCCGCCGTAAACTGTTTTGCAATCTTTTCAAAACTTCCAGGTAGAAATCCTGGTTAACTGTCTGGCCCTGCGGAACAAACTCTGAATGGTCGACTCCTCTCACATCTAAAAAACAAATCAGCATTGTTTTCACATTTGATTTCTCTTGACGAGCTTTTTTGGGGCGAGGTGAACTTGAAGACATCCACTAGCTTGATTGCTGTTTCGTTTCAGGATCGTAGCCGTAGCACCATGATTCATCACCTGTGATAACCTTGGAAAAACAGTGTGGATCATTTCGAAACTCTTCTTTCAAAGCACAGCATGCTTCCACACGACCTTGTTTTTGTTCAGCAGTCAACAGTCGGGGCACGAATTTGGCAGCCACCCTTTTAATCTTCAAATCTTCCGTTAAAATTCGCTGTACTGAACTCCAAGTTACTCCAGACAGCGCCACAATTTCTTCAATTGTCCTTCGTCGATCTTACAGGACGATTTCGAGAATTTTTTCCAAATTTTCATCATTTCGGGCCGTGGAAGGACGACCCGAGCGAGGTTTGTCTTCAATTGATATTTCACCTCTTTTGAAACGAGAAAACCATTCAAAAACTTGAGTTTTACCAATTGCATCATCTTTGTAGGCCGTGTTTATCATTTCAAGTGTTTCTGTGCCAGTTTTTCCGAGCAAGAAGCAAAACTTTACGGCCGCCCGCTGTTCACGATAATCGGCCATTGTAAAAACGACGACCACACAAAACAATTGTTGCTAACATATGCTTATAAACAAAACAGAACCTTCCTTAGCAACGACGCTTGCCTTGCTGACTCAGAAATGGTAGCTCTATATGACCCTAGCGGCAGAACAGGGTACTTCAAAAATTCCGCCCACCACAACATCAGTTCGGTTTGTTTTGGGTACCCCCTCGTACGTCACAATTTCTTCAATTTTAATTACCAACTGAAAATAGTACGAGTGATCAGTAACTTCAAAAAGCGAGGTTTAGTAACAGATAGTAGCATCTACCTAATTCTTAAGCCTGCAAGTAAACTTTCTGAAGGGTCTAGTCTTATGGCTAGTTTAGTTGATTTTTTTTCTTTTTCAATTCCAATTCATTTTAGATTTACCATTATCAAATGACAATGACACTTTTTCCCACCTTTAAATATAGTTAAGTTATTGGATTTTCTGTTTTTGTCGTAAATAAATGTCATTGTAGCCTGTAGATATTTCTTTTGTCTTACACTAACACGCTATCGCTGAAACAAGTCTTTCATAGCTATTCCTTAATATAGGACAACCAATCAGATATGGACTCAGATTGTGGTGGATAGCATTTTCTGCAAGATATCTATCAAAATTTGGGTTCATTAAATATCTGAATTAATTAGATAGAGTGCTTTTTCATTTGGCCAAAATTGTTCGAACTCAGATCATGACTAGTAATTTGTTCGACAAAGTTTTCCAGTAGCTCTTTCATTCACTCTCCTTAACTCTTTCTCCATAAACCCCGTGTACCCATCCTATGTTAATTTGTAATAATATATTTGTGCAAATACATTCTTTTGGGAATAGATAAAATGTACACACAATATTTCCCTTCCCCATGAGAGAACTTTTGGGGCCATATTAGGTTGGATTAAGTTACAACGCCTTTACTAAGTTGAATTATCCACGTTTAGCATGCTATAAATTATTCGTTACACTCTAATTACATGTCCAATATGTTCACTGCCTATCAGCCCTGTGCCCGCCCACTGGTGCCTCACCAGCAGCCTCCTCTGCCGCTCCTCCCGCGCCACCTCTCAAGCCGGAACAGTTCACCCGCACCACGGCGCGGACCTCCCCCGCGTTCACGCCGCTTCTCCCGGGCCTCATCGCCGGAGGCATCGGCATCACGCTCGTGCCGCAGAGGCCGTGGATCCCACAAGTGCCGCAGCCGTTCCGGGACCGGCATTCCTCCGCGACCACAACTGCAGAAACGTACATCGAGGAAGCGGACTTCGGGAGCAACGTCACTGGTCGCGCTGGTTCCACCGCGTATTTGGACTGCAGAGTGGAGATGCAGAAGGATTTGGCGGTGAGTAATTGCTACGTGAATGCGACATCTCTAATCCCTTCCACTTTTAAGGAGGGTTTAAGGACATTATTTTTTCGTTCACTATATTATGTTACAAGGCATAAAATTCTCCAATGGCCGTAATTAACTGACATCACTCGTCAAAAATATGCCACAATTGCTGCTTTGGTTTGCGGGAAAAAATGGGGCCCATTTTTTTCCGCAAACCAACACAGCAATTGTGGCGTATTTTTGATGAGTGGTGCCAATTTATTACGGTCATTGGAGAATTTTATACCTTGTAACTTTAAGAGGCCGTAGAGCTCACGTTCCCTAGTTTTAACTATATTATGTGATCACAATGTGTGTTTATGATGCTGATAGATTTTGAAAAAAAATAATGCTGTTTTTTTACTTTTGACTCAAAAGGTAAAATAAATAAGAAGGGAGCTGACGGAAATCCGTCACCTCCCTTCCCTTAATACCTTTACTAGATGAAGCAGATCGCAGAAATCGGTTTTAAAAAGGATACAATGGGTCATTAAATTGAGTATCATTGAAATCAATCTGTCATTTTCTGCAGTCGCTATAGTGGTTTGAATTGCAAAATGAATTGAATACATTCCTTTACCGTCGTTTAATAGAAATAATAGTTTACATTAAATTTATGATACACAACTTTCATGAGGTACTGTTTTCGATCTCATGCCTTTTTTTGAAACCGATATGCCTTTTTAAAACCCTCTTTAAAAACTTTGGTGAATGATACAGAAGGATATCGAAGTGAGAAGTAAAATTTTCTAACTTAGGAAAAAATAGAGAATCGATATCAACATGGAAGAAATCCAGAAATACCTTAGTCAGTGGAAAACTTGGGTAATAATAAAGTTTTTGGGTGCCTTTAGAAAATTTGCCGTCCCATACATTACACATATGAATTTATTCATCTTTGTACTCGGGATATGAAAATTTTCACCTAGCCAAGTTGGATTGTCAAAGTTAATTAAAAAATTCTAGCTCTTAAAATCTGGATATGACTACGCTACTATAAGCCCTATTTCTTTTTCATTGAATGACGTTAATACTATGAATAGATTCCAAAGGCTTATATTAGGCTTTTAGCTTTCCTTTTTTATTGGTAAAATATTTGTTGAACGCTAACCTTATGTCAGATTAGAATGCAATTTTTTTCTGTTTACCTCTGGGCATAATCGTACGTGATTTTTCCCTAAATGCAATGAGAATTTTATGCGGGAGACTTGTTTTATTTACGTGCTCTTTTTCGACTGCAAGCACTTTGGTAGGACACGGAGAAAATACCTATTTTCAAAACAGGTTAAAAAATTCAGCTTCGAAGCCCTGATCCCATTTGTTTTAAAGAAATTAAGGCTGCCGTGAATTTACATTTTTGTTCTTTCTCCGTCTCCCGTCATTTTCATGCAGGAACACCATATCGCCGCGCATGTTAATGTTCGCATCCGCTCCCGGATTTGAAACCCCGTGCAGCATTGATTACCCTCACGAATCCACGCAGGATTTCCATGGTGCAATTAAAAATGAATGCAAATACGTGTCCTTATCAGTGGGGCAAGGGAGATTCTCCGCGGGTATTCCCACCGCGCGCCATAAAAATACGTCCCTGGGACTCGATATGCGGTTCCCAGTGGTCTTTTGAGAGGCCCGCATTGCGGACTCTGCGTGGGTGAGTCTCTTTTCATTTCCATCCGCTCATAATGTCTGCCCTTTTCATTTCTTTCCTTGTCACATCCTCGCTCTCTATTCCTTCCCACGCGAATGATTATTAGGTGACATGGCTCCATCGGAAAGAGGACTCAATCCAACTGCTGACGGTCGGACGACAACCTTACAGTGGAGAATCCCGCTTTTTCCCCTCCCACGAGGATCCGAATAACTGGCGACTGCAGATATTCCCCGTAATGAAGAGCGATGAGGGTTTATACGAGTGCCAAATAGCTACGCACCCGATCAAAGTGAGGAGGGTCTACTTTCAGGTGACCGGTGAGTAGAATATTGTAAAGAATAATATGAATGGAGGGAATTGACTTCTTGTCAGAAGATTACTTACTCCTGACGCAGCATCAGTGCCAAAATTTCACCAGACCTCAGAGACTAGATCACCCAAATTCCTCGCGGAAAGATAAATTTCTGCAACCTTCTCCAATTTATTTGCAGGTGAATTTATATTTGCAAAAATCAACCGATCTTATCTTCTTGTAATATAACACTGAGATAGAAAGGTACAACCTTAAATTTTTTTAAGTAAACCTGAAACTGGATTTCATTTTTGATTTTTGTTGTTTGCGTTACTTCACGAAATGAAGTACTTGTAAAATACACTAATTTAACAGACAAAATTATAGGGAAAAATACAATAAGTGCCTGTAATATGACGTTTAAAATGATGACGTATATAATATGATGACGTATGTAATTTCATGTGCCATGAAAACTGCCACGTAGATGAACGTGCAAAAATTACCTTTTTCCAGCCAGTTGTTTAAAAAAATGCAGTAATCCAGCTTTTTATTTCAGTGAGCTCAATTCATATAACGATACAACCTGAATCTTAATTTACACCTATGATTGAGGATGGACGCACCGTTAATTTTATTGACAAAACAAATATGATGAAAGAAATAGCTTCAAGTTTTACTATGTGAACTTTAAAAATAAACTTTCTACTTTGCCAAGACCTGATTTTTCCAAAACAATAAGGTAAACTTCTTCAAAACATGATGATATTAGCATGGTTTCATAACGCTTTCCAACAGAAATGTTTTTACCAAGTAAAATAATTTGAATCCCTTTGGATACAAATGATAAATCTCAAATATATAATCTCTTAGTCTCTTTTCATTCAACACTTGGTACTAATGTTCACTAATTATGGCGACAACGGATTTCTATGAATAGCATTTTTTTTCTTATTTCCCCTCAAGCTTTCATACACAGACAAAAGTGAAGTTGCCATAGTAAAGTAACTCTTTTCAAGTATCTCCTCAACGTGTCTTTGTCCGAGCACATGAACGTCTACATAAACTCACTTGTAATGACGTAGACAAGTATAAAAACGACGAATGTTATGAGATGAAAGGAGAGGAAAGAGTAAATAAAAGAAAAAGCCAGTTCGCAATATGAAACAATATTCTCTGCCGCGATAGAGAAAAAATGGACTATTTCCCCGTAGTCAGAAGCTCTTCCTGATTGCTATCAAATACACCATTCATTAGCAGAGTGGGTACTACATTCTAAAATTCTCCTTTCTCCATGAGCACCCGAGTTGAAGATAGTGGACGAGGATCGTAATGAGTTGCTGGAGAGGCATTACAAAGCTGGTAGCGAAGTGAAACTGACGTGCCTCGTGACTCAGCTGCAAGAGGAAGACGTGCTGGGTGCAGCGGAGGAAGAGGGCATTGGTGGAGAGGACGAGTACAAAGAACTGAATGGGGTGGGCAATTCAACATCTACCCTTCTTCAAGGAGCCGTCAGCAGAGTCTTCTGGAGGCACGGTGACTCGACCATCACTCGGAGCACGGCGGAGAGAACCTTAAGGTCAATGACAAATGCGTCCTCCATTTCTTTTCTTTCAAGATCCCATTTCTCCTTTATCTTAGATAAATAAAATATTTGTCAAGCTTTTTCTCATTAAGGTGCTTGAAGTATGAGAAGCATAACAAAACAATAAACAATGTAGTTCCATTTAATTATCATTTCATAATGTTTTATATCGATAATAAGTTTACAACTACCCCTAGGCGACCAATTATTTTTATAAGCACAAGCCATTTGTAAAGGGATGGATTGCGAGATAAAATAAATTCTTCCTGTTACAGGGTTAGATCCAGCGCTGATGGCAGGAACGCGTCAGTGGTTCTAACAATACATGGCATCAAAGCAGAGGACGAAGGGAATTACACATGCTCTCTGGGAGTGGTTTCCTCGGAATCTGTGCACATTCAAGTTTTCAATGGTAGGTCATTTTCAATGGCTTTCTTTTTTTAAGTAGAAAATCATTTTTCTGTTTTCCTCATGAACATTTTCGCTCATCGAAATTTAATTTCAAGAATATTTTAATAAAATAAATCCAATGGCTCACTTTTTGCCAGTTAAAATAAATAGTGTTTTCTGCATGTTTAATAAAGAAAATGAAACATTTATATAAAAAGTGCCGAAATAATTTAGAAATTGCCGTACTTGATAAAGGCTAATTATGGGCATAATGCTTCATTTAACGAAGCATATGCCAAGAGGAAAAAACAATATTCCTCATAAATACCATGAATTTTAGCTCAGGACTGTTCGTGTATTCGACTTATCTGTTCAACGTCCATTAAGGCCGCCACACACCGAATGCTATTATGCTAAGCGAGAGGACTGTTCTCGCAACGGACGTCCACTATGTGCGCGCACACACCAGAAACTAACCATGCCGTGCTATGTAGCAAGATGGCGGACAGCGTAAAACGCACTTCTCAGGTTTGACACTTGACTATTCCGTTAATATTGACGTAATCGCAATGATTGTTTTTACAATGCGGATAGTGTGCAGAACTAATGTAAGAATTTTAGTTGAAATTGCTCTGTTGTAAGTAGGTTAAAATTAATTTGGACTGGCGGGACGAAAGCGGTAGTTTACCGCAAAATATACTCCACAAGCGCCATGAAAGCTAAGCGAAGAGGAAGATACCGGCCGAGCGATGCCCTGCGACATAGCGTTCGTGAAGTTATCATCGGTTCGCATAGCTCGCATGGCTCACATTTGGTGTGAACGGGCAGTGGAAAATCGCTATACGGGATCTTAAGACACGTGGCGAAAGCTGGTAGCACCCTTAGCATAGCATTTGGGGTGTGGTGGTCTTAAATATCTTAATTTTGTCATTATTGGTTGACCTTGGTAAAAATATTGTATAACTAAATAGTACAGACAGTGCTATAAATAAAAACTTCAAAATTAGGTCCACTAGTGAGGATATAGTTTACCAGACACTCCATTCCGTTTAACAAGTCTGTTTAACTCACACATTAACTGCTGGAGGGCCGTTTAATCTTCCCACTACTCGCGCTGAACTTGGCCTCTCCAATTTCATGATTTCATTGCGGTTGTCCAAAGTGTCATTCAGGGTAATTCCCGTAAAATTCTTCTCAGAGGCTCTTTTCTACTTGTTCTCACCCTTAAAAAACACCTTTACTTACGGCACTCACTCCCGATGGGTCATTTTGTTTCATTGCTATCGTATCGTATGAGTATCGCTTGTGATTTAAGTGAAGGAGGTTAATCTGAAACAATGATGCTAGTCGATAAGCAAACATGTTGGCTAACTGCGTAATAAAAAAGTTGAAAAGTAATGCTATTTCCTTGAATGGCGTGGTCACTATATACCCAGCTGGCAAAGAGTATGCTCCTTACTCTTTTCTTACGAGATACTTACGCAAGAAACGGGTAAGTAGCTTACCAGGAGGCAAGGCGCTTCCGTAAGAAACTGCTCAAACACAGGTAAGACAGTGGTAAGGAACGGCGTCAAATAGCCTCATACTAGGTAAGCTACTTACATACAGTAGCGCAGCGCGCGGCGGAACGCTGTGTTACCACCTAAACCAGCATATATAATTACCTACCGTGAGATATATTATTAAATCATTTCCACTATTTCTCCATCACCTACCGTGAGATATATTGGGCAGCTTTAAATTATTTCCACCATTTCTCCAGGCACACACAGCGGCACTCAAATAAAGGAACATTATTGCTAATGACATCAAGTCGAGAAAATGAAAAAATAACTTTTGAAGAGGTAAAATTTACTGAATGAAGCATAATGAAACAAGATACATTGCAAAAGTAGAAAATAATCATCCTTCTTTCAATTGGGCGTAAACAACCACACAATTTGAAACTCTCAAATAACACAATAATCCCGGCCAACGACAATATCCTACAGCTAATCGCTAATGAATCATTACCTGCCTAAAGAATAGACGGACTAATTTATTTCAACAAATTCACATTGGACACAGCAATGCAATGAAATAAAAGGATGACACTAGGAGTGGCAAAATTCACTGAATAATGATAAAACACTACACTATTTATCCTTTCGCTGGGACGTAAACAACCACAATTACAAGACAAGAACAATCTACAGTCACCAAACTTCACTTTAATTCACATCAAACTTCAATTCACATAGATTCCACATCTTAATGTAGTCAATACTAGAAACTACGAAATAATTGCTGTGAAGTCTTCTCCAACATATGAAATTACATAGACAAGAAAAGCTGCGAAAGCCTTCAAACAAAACATATTTGTTACACTTTAAATATAACTCCTGTCATGACGTTATTTAAAGAGATAAATCATTGCTAATGTACGTAAAGATATCAACACTTAGACGCATGCAATCCAGCTCAGCAAATAAATAACACTTGTAATCACTGGCATGTAACAATGGACGCCATCAACGCATTCAAAACACACGATAAACCTTTGTTTACATATTATCACAAAAAATGACTCGGTTATTTCTTGAAAATTGAAACTTATAAGTGATGCCAAACTTATTTAAATTTGAAAATAAATGTTCCACTGGGGTAATTCGCTACAAATCGTCACAGATAAATACCAAGTTATCGTTCTCGTGGTTTCCGTTTCCTCCGAAAAAGGGAACGGTATTGGAGACCATTAGTCCGTTCCTCAACTATCCTTAAGTACCTGTTTCGCCCGCAAGGAGTCATGCCATACGTGTGTAAGAAATAAGTAAGTTCCCCTTCTGTTTGCCCTATATATTGATGACATCACCCAATCCCTTTCTTCACGAGACTGTGACATTCTTCTGTATGCTGATGACTGCAAGGTATTCAGGAGAGTTGACAGCCACGCCGATAGCTCTGCCCTTCAGGATGCCCTTACTTCCATTTCAGATTGGAGCTCTACCTGGAAGCTTAAGGTAAATCCCATAAAATCCAAATCTCTGACCTTTACATTGCGCACCAATCCTGTTAATTCCTCCTATAGTTTCTCTGACCAACAAATTCCAAAATTTATATCCTGTAATGATCTTGGAGTACTTTTTGACTCCAAGTTGACTTTCGCCCCTCACATTAAAAATATCTCTTCAAAAGCCATGTCTCTAGTTGGACTTCTTTACAAATTCACAGAAATATAAAGTCCCCTGGCTCTAAAATCCATCTTTTCCGGCTGTATTCTTCCAATTATAGAATATTGTTCACCTATATGGTCCTCAGCTTGCCCCACAAATCTCAAAATTCTTAATAGGCCTCTTAACTTCTTCATCAGCATTGTGAAAAACCGCAACCCCTCTCTTCGTAGTCTTACCAAGCATGATCTGCTCTCAAAACTTGATATCGCTCCCTTGCAACGTCGCCGCACACTTAGTGACCTCAAGTTTTTCCATAGAATCATGAACGGCCGCTTCAGGTCTAACGACCTTCTATCAATGTTCTCCCTCCGGGTCCCCTCACGTAAAACAAGGAACTCTTCCCTATTTCATCTACCTCACTCCCGTTTATCAGTGACTCAGAGATCCCTTACCTACCGGCTACCTCTTACCTACAATTCCCTGAATACCCCATCTATTGACATTACATCCTCTTTTCCAACTTTCACAACCGCTATTAACAGACTTCCTATCTAAATTCCCCTTCCTATCTTCTTTTCACATAAATGTCACAACGGATGAGTTGTTTACGAGATGATGTTTCGATAACTTATTGGTTTTTATTTTTGTTGTTCTGGTTAAAGTCATTTTATGTTAATAATCCGATGTAAAGGTCATCTTGACTGTTTTTGGATTTACTATTAAATAAATAAATAAATAAAAGTAAGTGACTTACATTGTAAGCTACTTACCTATTTCTTCGTTAAAACTTGCCTCAATGACTTACATTGTGCCAGCTGGGTAGTTACTACACTACGTTATGGCGTAGACCAAGATATAAGGAGCAAAAATGGCTCAGGTGCACGGAGATGGGATCCGGCCTCGTTACCAGCAATGAATGTGCGATTCCACTTACCGCAGGTGCCAAAGCGAATGACACTCTAACGTACACCATAAATGCTGTACCATCAGATGGGGTGTTTTCGAGCTCCTAGAATGGATCTCCTTCTGATTTTTCGCCTTAGGAGGCTCTCAGCAGTGGTGGTGGTTTAATGTTTGGTTAACAATTGTAACTAAATGCTGTACATTCAAGGTGATGACAGCATCATGTTTGGAGCCTGCGCTACACTCGAGAAACAAGAGATCGACTTAAATATCAGAACAAATTGATTGGCTAAGACCTCAAGTCTGAGATCAACCCATTCCAAAGTTGTGAATTGTAGTAATTTGGGCAAAAAATCCCTGTCTTGCCACGCAGACATTACATTTTAACGCACCATGTAGATGCATACATGGATGAAAAACATGCAAGTGACATCTATGATTTCAAAACAAAGCAGCACAAAAACACCTTTTTGGTACTGCTTTGTTGCTCCTAAGAGCACCAAAATACCTTTTCGGCGCAGAATGTAATTAAACGATTGAGTTAATGATGTAAGTCCACAACAATTTCCCCTGGGGGGTTATTTTGTAATGTCACCTTTTTAATAATTCTCTGTGGGAAGTCGGGAGATACGGATCAAGAGTCGAAAGAGCGGACGAATCAAATAAATAGACCGGCGGTTCACCACTTGAGAGCCGAAGATAGTCACGCCGCCTGGGTGGCGGAGTAGAACTTCGAAAAATTACGTAATTTTCCACATTTTATGACGCATTCTCACTTAAGTGAGATTACAAAGTAACACCCCTGATTGGGTATAATTTGAGTTTGCGGGTACAACACACGAGTGCAGTATACCATAATCCCCCAGAATGTCGAGCAAATAAAACAATAGCCACTTTCAATAATCATTTTTAGAACAATACGGTGACCTCTGTCAGTGAGGACTAATTTTTTAGTTCAATAGTGAATTATTACACGGAATTCCGCAACAATAGAATAGATGAATTGAAATATTACTTTGTAGATACCATGCATGTGTTTATTTAATTATCGATCAGTTTCATTGAATATTTCAAATAGTTAGTTCTAATCAGTTAAAGAAAAATATGAAAACCACCAAATGTTTTTCACTTTAGATTTACCACAAGTTTGATCTAAAAATTTGGATTTGAAGGAAAAAAGTCCAGGGCGTGATTACTGTCAAGGACTTACAGCATAAAAATAATAGTAATTGACTCTAAAATGGAAAATAAAACGCTCGTTATAAATTCATGCATAAATTACTATGCAGAAGCAAATAATAACATATGCAGAAATTACCATAAGGAAACGATGAAAGAGGCACATAAAGTGCCGAAGGAACGATGAGGTAAACTCAAGCTTAAAACTTGCTGATGGAATATCATAATTAATAGAAATTGAGCTGAAACATTATAGATGGAGAACCTTAATACATTTATTCTGACAAGTACATTTAGATATTATCAGTTCTACAAACATAATAAGGACATGAATGAACTTAATAACTGATTAGTACATGAAAATCAACAAGTAAATCATTAAACTTCTAGCTAGCGGGATTACCAAAGGGTAGAGGAATCTTGAAGTGGAGAATTATGAGAAATGCGAAATACCTTTGACGTTGCACATCCAAAGTTGGAGAACGTTTGGTCAAAATTTATGAGATAGAAGTAACAATGGCACTTTGGGAGATGTGGTCATAGACAAGGAAGATGAATAAGAATGACTGTGAGTGGATATTGGCACACCAAGGACGAGGAACATGAAAAATGTCTTATTCAGGCCCAAAGGGTTGTTATTTTGTGATAGAGTTGGATGCCGAAGATAAACCAGGCAGATACTAAAGGGAAAGAATAGTTACAAACTAGCGGTCGATGATTTGGATGAGCATGATGATGTTTACTCAAGAGATATACTTTGCATAGCTAACTTTTAACTGCAGCTCATCGATCAAGGAGAGACATCTTAAGAGAGAGAAAAAAATATTTCGAAAATATTGAAGGAATAACAATGATGATGATAGTAGCCATATAACATTTAAAGCGCACATTGCGATAAGCTTTTCCTGATCTCTTCTTTTGTATCACAGATGATCGTTCTTAAAACATAAAAATGCAATCAATAGACTCCTATCTACAACTGAAGTACAGAGATAAAAAGATTTCTGTATCCGAAAATACCTATCAAATAAAATGAAATAAATGGGTAAACCACAACATGTAATGCACACAAAAACATAAGTTTTTGGTCATGTTAATGCCTGTAAATGCTTGTAATTGGGTCTTAAAATTAAGATTATGTTACTTGAATATCCAAATACCTCGTCAGTAATTTGTTCTTTCAAATCCAAATAAACCCTAAGGGTACTAAAATAGTAATTCCCCTTCAAAATCGAAAGCTTATGCCAAATTACATTCCTAACCCACCATGCCATGAAGAAAGGGAAAGAAGTAAATATTAACCCATTTTATTTCAGCCGAGAATAGAAAAAGAAACGTAAATTCGATAAAAGTTATGCCAGCTTGATTGAATGCAGTTAAAACGAGAAAGATTCAGATTGAATGTTTTTTCAAATGAAAAATATTTTGCTTATATAAAAGGGTTATGTATGTACTAATTCAAAGATTCACTTATTAATGCTAAACCAAATTTATTTAAGGTGTAAATGAATAATTTTACGGCATTTATAATTCACATTGTGATTCATAACTAAGGCAGGTATTCGTAGTAATTGCCACTAGTAAAAATTGGACTGGGATTCGAACCATGGAGCTTTGACTTACCGGGCCAATGCGTAGACCACTACGCATTTCCGGCATATTAATTCCACTCGAAATTTAGGAGAAAAGAAAGGAACTGCATGTAAAGCCCTAGCAGTCAATGAAAAATGGCAACGCAAGGGGACAGAGTACTTCAAAGAAACCACAGCCCATGCGGTAAGCCAAAGACTCGTGGTTAGATTCCTTGTCCAGACCGATTATTTCTTGTAGCAATATTTCTTATAGCAATGTTCTTGTAGTAATATATAGTAAATAGTAGAAGCATTTCATCACCGTATTTGCGGTAGTTATGAATACCTTCAAGTCAGGTATGGTTAAACGTAGGTTACTTGCGGGTTGGAACGGCGAAAACGCGATCATATAGTTTTCACCTTATAATTTGAACAATCGATTATCAGCACTATTTTTGACAAACTATGAATTTGTATGTTTCGCGGAAAAGAGAGAATGGAGTTGTGATAACTAGATTTATCGATTCCGAAAATTCCGGATTCAAGTGTATTTTGTAGAAATAGTTCACACTTATATTAATTTGCAGATTTACGATACATATAAATAAAAAGTCTTTCTTTTTCAGAAATGAGTAACCAAAAACGTATACTATGCGATGGTATGTTAAAACGAAAAAAAAAATAACATCTATTCTCTCTCAAAATTCAGTAAAATAAGGAGAACAAATAAAGACAAGGAAATTCATCGAGTAAAACAATATGAGCAACCTGTGTAGTTACAAAAGAAAATTTGTAAACAAACCCGGATGTTTACATTTATACTCCGGATGTTTACAATTACACTCCGGATGTTTACTATTCTTGAAACAGAGTGATATAGATTCTAGGATAGCAAAGAAAAATGTTTTCTATCAAAAACAGTCTTCCATCGCCGTTTCACATTTTTCAATGGCTTTTGCTTGCCCTCGACATAAAAGCTGTTTAAACCTCTTTTACAGAGTTTTATTTTTGACCCATGATGTTTACCTTAAGTTATCCAGGAAATCAATTACTTTGATGTAATTGGAAGAAAATACTGCAAATTGATTTTTGCTTGATTGCTTATGCATGGGTGCGACCTGCATGTGAGAGTTCTCTCATCGGTAGAACTGGTGGAAGGTACAGTAAGAGAAGGATTATACGCGAATCGAAAAGAGAAAGGACAGAGGGGGAAGCGCTCAGAGCTCGGCACGGATGCCAGCACAGCAGCGACTGTCAGCCAAGCGCCCGTGTGGCGCGGCGGCTGGGCCGGTGCGGAGTAATATTACTCCATGATGGCTTCAAGATTCGGAAAAATGGTTAAAATTTTCGCCCCTGCGGAGCTCTACAATCAGCGAACTACTGTAAAGACGTGTTGCTGGCATCGAAATCCGCTTATTCTAGTGCACCTGCACTTTGACCCCTTAGGCACGGCTATGGGTAGTCCCACATCAACCAGCCTGAAATGTATTTTTTTATCACCAAAACAACTATTTTGAAGGGACGAATTCAAATGAAAATCCAATTTTCAAAAATAAGCGTAGGCCTACCGTAAGGTCACTCATTTTTACGATACATGCCCCTCTCCTCCCCCATAAAATAAGGGGGTAACGGGAATTATATCTTTCTTAAAAGACAAACGATCTTTACAAGAGGCCACATACCGATTTTTAACGCAATCCGATCACTATAACTCATAAAGAGAAATTTCCGAAAAAAGTCATGTTTTTTACGATTTTTCGATAATTTGAACGCAATTAGCGACTCCTCCTCCCCCTAAAAGAAGGAGATAAGGGGTGAACCATATTTTTTTAAGACAGAAGTTCTTTAGAAGAGGGCACATACCGATTTTAAATGTAATCAAATCACTGTAACTCATTTTAAAAAATACCTAAAAAAGTCATATTTTTTACGATTTTTCAAAACTTCGAACGAGATGTGCGACCGGAAGACATGGTCCGATTTCGAAAATGTTTCTTTCTTTGTGATCAGGGGGACAAGTAGCAACTTTTCCGTGCTATTACGATTCGATTCGGACACTTTCGTGTTTTTCGGCCCACCCTACTGTGTACAGCACTTGACATTCTCTCTGCAAAGCACCCAAGAAAGGGGATCGAAGTTCTTCTAAAAATATCTACCAGAGCCGGGATTCGAACCCTCGATCCTTTAGATTGGGAGGAGATTGATATCGCCATCGCAATAACACTGAAAACTTTTTAGATCTTATAATAATAATTCACCTTAATTTTTCCTCATTTTACCTTGAATATTCACGTTCAGGCTGTTATTCGTTGATTGAAACAAATTGAAAAGCGCCTTTGTGATTTCATTGATATTTGATGGAATCAAATTTTTCTCTTCTCATCTAACGCAAAATATCAATTAATAGCATCGCGTTGAAGTTAAAAAATATTATTTCGCTACTTTCGCAAAACTCACATCACGTCAGCTGTTTCACTTTCAACCTCATCTTAATTTGAGCATTCAACTTTTGAGTGATCAAAGCTAAATTTCAGTAAACGCAATCACTTAAATCAGGAGACTTCGTGACAATATATACATGATTTTATGGAGGAAAAAAACAGATTATTGCTGGTATCTAGTAGGACAGGTTTCACTACTGGCGAAATAGACGATATTTAAGACCTTACTTAGAGCCTAGTGGCTTTATCTGTAGATGTAGTGGAAGGTAGCAGGTTTTGACCGGTGAAACTCTTTGAACTAGTCTGTTACCTTTATCTCATTCCCTTCTTACAATTTTAAGTGCTACAATATTTTGACTAGCCCGAGCTACCCGAATTTTTAAATTTGTAGCGGAAAAAATTTCTTTTAGACGAATATCTTCTATTCAAAGAAATGTGAAAATTTCCGTGATCCTGGGTGCAATACCTTTCCTCTGCTCTCCCTTTCAAACGGTGATAATGGTACTTAATATTTTTTGGATTGTCATGTAGCCCGTGTGACTCTCATGTTAGGCTTTTTCTTTACTTCATCAGTCTCGCTCTTTCCTTCAGCCACTATTTCTGACTCATCTTTCCTCCACTTCCTCCGCTTACGTCCTAAGCACTAGAAACTAATTCTCCGCTACGAGTCCCATTCTTATGCCATTTGTCCCGCCTCGAACACCGTGCTCATTATACTTTAATCCTCTTTAGTTTGGGGAAGATTGCTTTCTTCTTCTTGCACCAATTTAATGACCCTGCTTTACCTTACTCGAGTGCCGTGGATACAAGGAGCTCTTACGCAAGCCATCTACCAAAGTACTCCCTAGTCGATAGAAATGAGGTCGAAGGAAGCCAGTTAACCATTTTCGCGGTGTTAAAGTTGACTATAAAACCTACTTTACATCGCAGCTGTACACATGGTAAGAGGCAATTGATATCAAAGAGCCTGTGTAAAACTTTCGGGAGAAATAGGGTAATGCCGAAAATGAAGGTAGGTGATAATTTTTGCCAAATGATCAGGCAAAATAACAAATATCACGCAGGCATCACGTTGCGTTCCTCGAAGATCAAACATCAAAACATGCCGCTTCAATTAATCATTTCATTTTTAAAAATTTGAAGAGCATGCAAGTTTCGTAATACTACAAAGCTGAAGATAGAATATGGCTCTAAGCTACCTTATGGTATACCTTTCATTTTAAATTTTCACTTGTTTGCTGTCAGAAGGTACAGATATAAAAGGTTAGCATAGGGATGATATTTGGCTTTATTATTCGAATATATCATCAAGTTTAACTTTTACACTTCAGGACTAATATTATAATAGTATGAATAACACAACAATATACAAAATGTTATTTACAAAATGCATGATGTTGTCACTAGTTACATAGCTCTTTAAGATAAATGTAAATCAATGTTTGAGAAAAAAGCTATTATACTTCCAAATGCGGAACTTAATACGAAAGAACAACTGAGGCAATGCCCTAGTTTTCCGTAGACCCTGAGTTTGATAATACTACGTTCGGGACACAAAAATCATCGATATTCAGATCCATTTTTAATACTATTGCTCTTGTTGAACTTCTAACATTATTGTTACCATGTGTCTAAGTTTATTAGCTCACATAACACATAATAAGGTGTTTTTGTAGCATTACTATACTTCGTATCAATCCGTAGTGTGCATTTATTAACGGTAACACGCAAGGTTGTAAACCTTCAGAAAATATTTTAGTTAAGGGAAGCGAGATGTTCGTGTGGATGTCTGAGGTTTTTTCGGTGAAATATGGAAGAAAATATTTGCAATAACAAACCTTACTTACAGTGGTGGTGTTCCGAATCAGTCTTTATTTGGACCGCGGTCTCCCTCGTGGAATTTTCTCTTCTATTTTAGAATCTAATAGCACAATTTCAGCCAATGTAGTGGCATTACTATACTTCGTATCAATCCATAGTGTGCATTTATTAACGGTAACACGCAAGGCTGTAAACCTTCAGAAAATATTTTAGTTAAGGGAAGCGAGATGTACGTGTGGATGTGTGAGGTATTTTCGGTGAAATATGGAAGAAAATATTTGCAGTAACAAACCTTACTTTCTGCAAGTGGTGGTTTTCCGAATCAGTCTTTATTTGGACCGCGGTCTCCCTCGTGGAATTTTCTCTTCTATTTTAGAATCTAATAGCACAATTTCAGCCAATGTAGTGAATTTAAAATTTGATGTGTTAAAATATTTGAATATTTCGCTATGCTAAATCTGAAGTTTAAATGGCATGAGAAAAACAATTGCACAACAAAAAGAGAAAAATGTAATGGAGAAGTGAGGGGAATATTAAGGTAATAATGAAGTTGAAAGAATATTCAAAGGAATTAAAGGGAAACCTTAAGGAGTAAAAGGAGATAAAATAATAAAAAAGAAGATTAATGAGATTTAAATAAGATATAATAAATGTGACATTATTGCTTTAGCAGAGTTGTTACAAAAAATTTAAAAAAAAAATAAAATAAAAGGTAACTTTTATAATGATAAAGTAAAGTTACAAGAATTTTCCCTCGAATGTGATTTGGACACATGTATCTTGTTTCAAATACACTGGGTTCTTCTTTGCGTCCATATACACTTTTTTGATTAGCTCTTCTGTACATTTATTTCTTCATTTTATCAGTCTATTTAATCTTCAGCACGAAGGCTTACTTAATTCTTTGCTGGTCAGATTTTTCGTTGGTCCAAGTCTCTGGCCCACTCCATTCGGAAGTTTTCTCGTACTGCTTCATTGTTTATATTTGCATCTTCTTTGTGAAGAGTGGTGGTTTCATACATTTACTATCATTTCTCTGGCATACATAACCACGGTAAAATGACCACAAACACGCAAATTGGAAGCCGTCAAGCAGTCTCTGAATATTAGGCAACCTCAGCATAGTGACTGCATATTTGTTTTCCTCTTTAACAATTGCAGGAGAAAGTTATTACAAGAGTTGAGCAACATATCATATAGATGAGTGGCGTATATAAAGTTTAGCTTATGATGATAGAGAAAACATAGTTTCAAAATGGTGGTGTCGTGCAATCGGAAAAACATTCGCGGAATATATGATGAAAAATATTGAAAATATTACGTCCTCGCTTATAATAACGGTAGCTCATGAAAATGATCATTATTATTACTTATCTCACACTAATCCAAGATTACTGAGGGCGCAAACTCAAAAAAGAGGAGTTAATAAAAAATATTTTGCAATTGTTAACGTATCCTAGGAACATTCTCAATTACTGTATAAATATACCACTTTTCTTAAATTATATATTTTCTACTGTCTAGTGAGTAAATGGTAAGCTTGAACTCCTAATCAACAAAAGCAATACTTACATTTTTCTGTATGCAATACCGCTAATTAATGTGTAAAAACTGAGAAATTTTCTACTTATTATGGTAAAATTAATTGATAGCATGGTTAGGATATACTAAACCATGTGAAGTTACTACTTTTTTATAGTTTTTATCTGTCATTACTCCGAGCAAAAACCTGAAAAGGTGCTGGATGTTGTTTTCTACGAGCCTACAACATTAAAAAGAATCTCACTCCGTTTCTTCATAAGCATTCATTGAAGTCATTGCCGTATTTCCTCACTTGCTTCCCATGTTTACTTCTACTTTACGGGCTCAAAGCGAAGAATAAATATCCCCCGTCATTACCCAACCCTTTATGCGTCTATGTATTCTTTGGATTTACCTTTCTACTCCGCACACATACACACCCCAAAGCCTTCCGCTTCACTTCTTTCCTTCTCGTCCACCCGCACGCCGTCTTCCCCTTGAAACCGCATTCGCACGAACCCACCTCCCTCTGCCCTCCCTGCCTTCTGACGCAAAGGAATCCGAGTTGCGGCTGCATTCATTCCCTCCCCCCCTTATCCTCCCACATCTTCCCCCGTCCGCTATGCGAGCTTTCGTTCCCACGCCCTACTCACCAGAAGCAGCAGCCAAGAAGGTTGATAATACTGAAGAGGGCACTGCTTCTCTTGTGGAATAGTGGCGGGAACAAGGAGGCTAAAGATAGGACCATGAACTAAACCAAAAACCGATGAATCCAAAAACGTGACGTCTAAATATTTTCCACTAAAATGCAGAAAACAACTTATATCTTTTGCAGAAATATACCATATTATTTACAAACCATTGCGAAATGCACAAATTGCAATGCGTAGTCTCGCAGGCGGCTGGAAATATACCCAAGGGATGAAAGCCACCGTGAAAAATCATTTGACTGTACCGAGATCGAACCCGGATCTCTCAAATGCCTATCAGGTGATGAACTGCCTGAATAAAATGATCGGCAATTGAAAGATCATGGTTCAACTTCCGGTCAAGTCTCATGATTTTTTCATTACAATTTATACTCTCTTTGTTGTGTATTTTAGACAATTGGTAGATTTTGAATTATCGATTCTCCTACTGACGACTCTTTCATAAGATATTTGGTAGATGCAGGAAAGATGTACTAATCAGAGAAGGAAAGAGAAAAAGTTAATTGAAGAATCGGCAAAGTAGTAGATGGAAACTTATTGGTCCTGAGTAGTGTGAAAAACTGAACCAACTGAAATCAATAATAGAATGAGAAATAAATAGAAAAAAAATCATCGGAGATAAACCATGATTGGGAAACATCAGAAAAGTCATTAGGAACGGTAAAATGTAGACTTCATGGGTAGATAAAATGGTTAACTAATAGGAGGGTAGAATGGATAGCTAAAGTAAACCAATCACTGGTTTGATGAATGCTGATGGCAATGCCAAAACAGTATAAATTTTAAGAATTATCTATATATACATATGGGTCATTCCACCTCAATTCAACAAACCATTTGTCCCTTAGGGTCTCAGATTTTGATAAAAAATTGGTGTATGGGTACAAAATTAACTCAAACTGAATACCCTCAAATCGTTTTGTGAAAAAAAAAATTTTGAGCGAATTATGCATATTTTAATTTTTTCACATTTCTAAAAAAAATCCGAGCCTTAAATCATATTATCACTTATATCTCCGTTTGTAACTGTCATACTGCAATGATTAATATACATTCACACAATCCGCTCACAGGCGTAAATAATAAATAATTTCGTTCAAACAAAGGGTGAAAGAAAGAGGATAGGAAAAACACAATATTGTGAAGTCCACTGGTGGTGTGAAGATGGTATGATGGCCGATTCACAGTAAAATAAATTCGACTAGGCCGGGAATCGTACCACGGACCTTTCGATGTTGCACCAAAAGCTCAGACCACCGAGCTACCTAGTCTCATAAGAATCACTGGAATCAGCGGGGGATTTATATGAAACAAACACCCCAAAAGGTAGCCCGTAAAGTTCACCGAAAGATGGCGAAAGGCCGTTTTCACCCATCTGCAGAGAAGGAATGAACAGAAGAGGAAAAGAAAGAAGACTCAAGCACACTACAGTGGTAAAGGTACAGAGGCGTATCGGGGTACGCAGAGCCCAAGAAGAAATGAGCCATTCCGGCCATACATATGAGACTAGGTTGTTCTTATGAGACTAGGTCGCTCGGTGGTCTGAGCATTCGGCGCGACATCGAAAGGTCCGTGGTTCCATTCCCGGCTTAGTCGAATTTTTTTCACTGTAAATCGGCCATCATACCATATTCATACCACCATTGGACCTCTTTCTTTTACCCACTGTTTGAACGAAATTATATATATATGGCCGAAAAAAATATAGAAACAGACAAAAATGACACTCACAAATTGAAACTTCCGATATTTCGGTGAAGATATTAGCTCCATCTTTCTCTAAAATATAATTCTCTTATAATTCTCTAAAATATAATAAATATTTCGTTCAAATATGTGGTGAAAGAAAGAGGATAGGAAACACATAAAATGTGGTAACACATCGTCCATCGGCCGTGATGTTGGAATCGGCCATCATTCCATCTTCACATCACCATTGTGTTATCACATTTTATGTGTTTCCTATCCTCTTTCTTTCACCACATGTTTGAACGAAATATTTATTATTTACGCCTGTGAGCGGTTTGAGTGAATGAATGAATGGTTATATATATATATATATATATATATATATATATATATATATATATATATATATATAAAAATTCAAACTTACAGGAGGTAGGAGAAAGAGGAAAAGATAAAGAATTCGTTCTTACGGGAACGTTTCGAACCAGTTGGTCCTTCGTCAGCTCTAGAAGTCTATATATATATATATACTACTCTTCTCCTAGAGAAAGGTGGAGCTAATATCTTCACCGAAATATCGGAAGTTTTTATTTGTAAGTGTTCTTTTTTCCGTGTGTATATTTTTATCGGCCACCCTCTTGGCATATTGTATATATATATATATATATATATATATATATAACCATTCATTCATTCACTCAAACCGATATATATATATACTCTTAGATTTTTAGAAAACAATGAAATAAAGCCAAGACAGTTACAAAAATCTCATTGATAGCACTTCCACACTCCCACCTCCTTAGAAGCAGTAGATTATGTGTAGGCCGTTCCTCTTTCCCCTTGGCCTCTGAGAATTCTGCTCCCTCTCTCTTGTGCAAAGGAGAAGAGGAGACAGGATAGTAATAAGGGGGGATTGTGTGGTTGGCGTATCCTTGCGATGGCCTGCGGGCGTATTAGCAGAAGAAGAAGAAAGCTGAGGCGTTGGTACGCGAGGTTGTACGGTTGTAACCATGGTGATGCTGCACGCGCGTTCAGTTTCCGCCTTTTGAGTTCCCATGTGGACGGCGAGGAGGCATTGGTGTATCTGCCGGTATTTCCTTGTTTCTTCGTGGTAGAAGCTAATTTAAAAATTTAGCTAAAAAAAGTTTACACTACTAACGTACCGACCATTGTATACACGAGCGTTCGTGGAAAACGCTGAGGGAACGCTTGACCTTGCCACCATTATTTTTTTTCTTTATTTTCCACCATAAAATGACGCAAAATCATTTCGTTCGTATTCTGGCAACTCTTAGAAGAATGTATCATCTGCTTGATATGAGTAATACAAACCTACCTTTCCATGCTATTTTTACCGCAAATTGAATTTGAAATTACATGGCGCTAATTGGGAGAATTAAGAGATGCATGTGGTAAAATAGTATTTCTCCTAACAATATAAATGCAATTTTCGCGTAAAACTTTTAATAAGAAGGAAAAACTCCTTAAGCATTGGGTAGTAATAAAAGATAGGTATCTGGCCGCCTTATTATTTCAGTTATTAGCTAATCACTGCGAAAGTGATGTTAGAATACGGTACTTCTATAGAAATGGCGCTGCAGTCGGCTCCAATGGCTGGAAAAAATGTTTTATGAAAAATATATTCGTGAAATAATAAGCATATACTGTCACTTATTTTTGGTTTTCAACCTGGTATGACAGGGCATTACATCAGTGAAAATATGGTTTTTAAATCAAATAAATAAAAAGGTGGAATTTAGCATTCGTTTTTGACCCCACAGCTTCGGTGGAACCACCTTAAGTTCGCCAAAATATGCTGGTAAAATGTAAAATCAGATTTAGTTCTTTAATAAGAGGGGTTTATTTTCATTAAAGTAACCGATGTAGTACGTCCACTTTATTTAAAAATACACTACACTTGTTTCAGCTTTATACTAAGCCATCTTCAGGTATGAATTACAATCCAGTTTAGCGATTGTAATCCAGATTGTAATTCATACCTGACGATATCTTAGTATAAAGCTGAAACACGTGTAGTGTATTTTTAAATAAAGTGGACGTACTACATCGGTTACTTTAATTATTACGATATTCCACCAAATCTCGCCTGACACCGTTGATTTCATTCGGGTTTATTTTCGGATATATCTTATGGATCCGGGAAATCTAATTTTGTACGTAAGTCGCTCATTGATTTTCACTTGTTTTTTGTATCTTCATGTGAACATTACAGAGTTATGATGCTTACTCGTGAAGCAGAGTGAAAGGTTGCGTTGGTACTTACGGTGATAGTAGAAGGGAGGATGTAAGGGAGGTTGCTGCAGGCACGTCGAGTTATCGCTTCGGTTTCGATTTGGACGAAGAAGGGGGCGGTTGGATGCCGTCCCCAAACTTCCTTGCTTCCTCTTTCCCACAAAGTAGCTCGGAGGCCAGCGGTCATGAGGGGCGGCTAGTTGGGCAAGAAGGAGTTGGAATGCAAGACGTTAGCAAACGAGGGTTTACAGGAAGAGGCGGAGCGAGGAGAAGGCTCTGAAGGATACGGACGATGCCGAACGATAAGACAGTTAGGAGAGGGACCGCAGAAAGATGGAAGATGGTAAAGAATGCTCCAAATACAGTTGGAGATGAGAGAAGAGGTCGGGTACAGCAGCGATCATAGGATTTACCATGTGAAGCGAATAACCTGATCATGTAAAATAAAATTACTTAAGAAGTTAGCAATTGAAACATATAGATGTTTGAGAAAGTAAAATAGCTAAAGAATATGGTTTTCTGTCTAATGCAGCGCAAAAAGACCAGCAGTCTGTAAAAAGTCATGACATCTTTGAGATTTCAATAGAGCAGTAAAAAATTCCTCATATTTTAGTTGTTTGAGAAAAAGATACAATAATGCATAGATAGTTAGGTAAAAGATTCGGTTTCGTTTTTTAAATATCGCCAACGAATTCCCCTTTCTAAAGAAATAAATTAATAGAAGTGGAAATAGACCAAAAGACTAAAACTCGTATAAAATTATAAAAAAATGTTTGAATTCGAAGTACTTTCATTTATATCCAGCTTTGGAATTTCTATCCATTATGGCAAGCATAAACATTGATTAAAGAAGGCATTGGAAACTGCAAATAAAATTATCAATCTTCATTTTGCACGATTTTTTTAAGCAACTACCTTATTTTTCCAAATTTAATAATTTCTTTGTGGTATTTAATGATGATAATTTCTTAGTTTTAATGTATAATAATAATTTGTTTCGCAAAACTTGAGAGAAATATTTAATTTTCCTTGAAAACATTTAGTGATCAGCCAAACTAGATGACTTCGGCTTGACGTCCTGGTGTTAATAAACGGAACTTCTACTCAAAAGTACAATTTTTCTTGTCTTTTCAGGACAGGTCAACGGTGGCAATGGAATTGGTCAAACGAAGAATAGTGCCATGCCTTTGGGATTTATAGAGCTGTGGCTACTCAAGCATATCGTGTTTATTTCTCTGGCTACTCTCATTAGCCATGCTGTGAATCAGGTGATCTTAAAAAGTTGAATACTCCGTGTCAATAAAGAGCAGATTGGTAATGCTAAAAGAAATATTCGAGCATTTGAGACTGAGCAGTTAGAGATGAAAGGTACCATTAGGAATTCAAGATGCACATGGGTGATCGCATAATACTAGTCAAGTTAATAAGTGCAATGAATAATGTATACAGAATCAGAGAAATATATAACAAGGCGATGCATTTCCCACACACCATAGGTGATTATTTGTGCTCAGCAGAATGAATGCAGACATCTGGTGCTTTGATTTTCGACCATGTAGTGGCCGAGAATTAAACTTGAAATATATGGCAGAATAGTCTAGAAATCATAGAATATTGAAATGAAAAGTTATCCTTGATTACGTACGCAATAAGAAATTGGCGTATTTAGATAATTTTGATTTGACAAATGAATATTGTGCCGTTAAATTATAATTTCATCAATGCTCGTTTCAAAGTATTACAACTTTTTTAAAGCTGATTCAAATATTTTTTTATCCCGTGTGTATAATTTCAAAAGCTATTAGTTGAAAATTATTAAAAGTGTTAAAAACCATGGATCTAGTTTTTTTATATCTATTTTTTGTGATACTTAGCACTTATTCTCCCGTTAATTGTCCCCCATGAAAAATCAACACTGGGTAAAAGTTTAAAAAAAAATGAACGGTGCATAGCAAATTACTACGAATAGCTCAGAAGTAAAAAGTAATTTCTAATAATTTCAACCCTGTAAGGAAGAAAGATATTTGCCCAAGAAATATAGAAAGAATACAAAATGAAAACGAGTCTGCGAAAGTGACGGTTTCTGTCTTTACTTGGTGGAATCCCTTCATGATAAGGGAAAAGAAAACGCTGTGATTTCGCAATTTGTTTATGTAAGTTCCTCCCCCCGCGTTTCCTCATCCATGCACCTTCCTACCCTTTCTTCCTATCTACGTGTCATTGCATGTATGAGGACTTATGTTTTTTGCAATATTACCTGAAGATGATGTATTGCATCGAAATCATCCGGAAACATTTTGGAGAAGCATTGTTTTATATTCAATCATCGAGTCTGCTAGAAACCACCAGCTACATTAAGTTAAGCGTTACTTCATAAAAAAGCTCAAACGTTTACTAATGTCAATTATGAATTAATTTTAAACACTAAAATTTCTAAATGAAATTAAAAAAATAAAAGTAATAATATTACTACGCGTTAACATAAGAAAGTAAACATACGCAAAAAAATATTTGAGATATTTTCTTATGTAGATGCATTTACGTGCAAGGAACTTTAGTGTCACAAATGCATTTTACTATACATTTCAGAATTATATTATTTGCGACAAATGCAGGCTTAATATTGATATATCTTCAGTAGTACTTAATAAAAATATAAAAAAACTATTCTCGATTCCGCAAATAATGTTACTTGCTGTTATCCAACCATATTTAACTTAACTGCAGCATTACTTATCAAGGAATAAATAGAAACTTGTTGCTTAACCAACATTTTTCCTCAAAATTTAAGGATTTGAAGATATTTCCTTAGTATCAAAGTCGATAAACGCAAAACGTGACTCGAATTATTGCTAATGAATTGCCAAGAAAATATTCATTCTATCATGAATTAAATGGATTACACAAAATCACATATTTAATTCTACTCTATGGTTTACTGATCATTTAAAGTGCTATGAATCAATTTCAATTGGTAATGAATGAAAAATACATTAAATTCTAAAAATCTTCCAAAAATCATTCAAATGGATAAATGTTGGTGGAATCAGTCAAATTTACATTAATTTAAGAAATCTCTTACTAAAATATTAGCTAAGAAAATTGGAATAACAATGAATTTCTGGTACCACCATACAGGCGTATACTTTCCCTTTAGAACGGCTATGTTTCCCTGTGGCCTTAAAGCATATTTTGAAAGAATTTGTCATACCTACGATAGCATTGAGAGTAGAATCGGGTCATAACCCGAGGCAGTCTAGAAGAAAAACCCTAGTTATCCCACTCAGGAAATTATTTCTGGAATATTTTCCAGTTGGTGGGAAATGACCATTGTAATTACCAAAAAACATTGCAAAACCAGAAAGCTCATTAAAATGTAGCTGGATGACCTCTACGAGAGGTCTGAAGCAACGATTTAAGCAATTATCCTGAAGCCCTTGTAATTCTAATAGTTCGCTTTGTTCTGGAAAATTTATGCACGAAATAAAACCTCCGAAAATTAAGTATGCAGAACCTCAGAATATAATTTGAAATTAGTAATCACGAAAGAGATATCCTTCCTCAAGCGAAACTATAACAAAATATCATTAGTATTAATCTTCTCAACAGCCAAAAATCCACTGACAATCAAATTGGAGACGTGAGAACATGAATCACTGAGACAAGTAAACAGACTTCTACTCATGGAGAAAATAAAAGTACTGCTGAGCTGGTCTCAGATACAGCAACTATCTACTTGAACCAATTTTACTCATATATTTCGAAAATTGGGCATTTAAATTCCCATAAAATAATACAAATCTAATGTTGGCAATCATTTAAATAAGAATTTTGAAACTTTTAATTTCACAAATAATGCATATATAAATCAATTTAATGATTGAATAGATTCGAATGGCATTAATTTAAATGTTTTTTCCCTTAACTAGGACTTATCTCTCCCGTGAACTTAAGTAAAGCATGCACCTTTTTCATTGATTAAAAACATTGGAAAGTTCATAGGACTGAGAACATTTAGCAAAACCAATATTTTACAAGAAAAAATAAAAACGCTTTCGTTATAGATTCTTGTATTGAAGCATGAAGACGGGCGCAAGACTAAATCTATAAGAATAATGTGGAAATATCGCATGAATCATGTATTTTTTATAGTAATTGACAAGAGTACAATATTTTATGCCTTTCAACGTAGTATATCAGAAGTCCGTTTTGATTTAATCGTTATTTCAAGTGATCGTTGTAATATGTGGAAAATATTAGTGCTTTTTGGAAACTTGCAAGTGAATGAAGGACTCCATGGTGTGAATGTGGGTATAGTTTTTGGACTTTTAGTTTGTTTTTTCTTCTTCTATAAACTTTTGAATGTTTAAAACTTTATAAAGTTCAAACTGTATGTTGAATATCATGACCACGTACTGTTTTGGAACTCATCGTCTAGTTCGAATTTGATTACTCTTTTTGTTTTACTGGCCGGGTTCCTTTTAATGACACTAGAACATTGTCTAAAGAATAAGTACGCAAGTATAATGCCTAAAAAAGGGTTAAAATCCATAAATAAAATTAAGATTTATAGTAATTCTCAATGAGAAATGCGAGCATTAACAATTGCCACCAAACGGTTAGTACTCGAGATTATTATAATTATATTCCTTCATAAATTCGAAATTGAATGCAAATTCAAAATTGACCGATTAAAATCTGGTACTGTTTTATTCTTCAGAGTAAATCAATCGACCTTTTTTTAGATACACCATACGTTTTGAAACAACGAATCATAATGCAAAGCAATATTAAAATCTAGCTTAATATATGCTGTTTGCCAAAATACATCACGAAAAGATAAATCTTATGGTAACTTCATTACTATCTGTTGAATTAACGCATTCCTAAATGACAAAAAAACAAAGAGGTTCGGAAATGCAGATGCAAATACAGCTCAAGAAAATTCTATTCCTACGCAGAATTATGTGATACCCATTTCATTCCGACCAGGTAAGTCTCAGATGTTAGAAGATATGAGAGAAATTGATTGAGATTAAATGGTCTCATGAAGGATCCATTTTATGAAGGGTTATTCTATTTCTATCGATACTGTAGCCAGAGAAGACAAGGAAAGGAAAAGGAAAATTCTATCCAGCCGCATGACAAAATGACGATGAGGAGAAAATATCTTTGGCTCATCGGGGTATCTGTCAAGTTTCTCCGGAGTGATATTCTTCGCCAGGAAGGGAACGAGTTCGTCGAGAACGATAGAATGTCATCAACTATCTCTCACGAGAATGTGAAACGCTTTAGTTTGGGAGTGAGGGGTAGCATCAAAAAGTGCTACCTCGTTATTTTCGGACATTTTTCAAAATGAATGGAAAAGAATTTCCAAATAGATGCGAGAAACGGAAGGAAATGACGTATTTTATGCACACAATTGTGTTACTTTCACATGCATAATGTAGTTAATACATCACTTTTTACTCTAAGGGAAGATGGAGAGGTATTACTTTAAAATCGGGGTGATGCGGTGAAACAAGCGCGTACTAGTGGATACGTGCTTTATTCATGAGTTGTCACATTCTGCATAAATGGGGTGATAAATGAGCATCATAGATCCTTTCACTCCAAAGCAGATTTGGAAAATAAATGTTATGTAATGATATTTCAGTATGTCGAGACCATGAAATTAAAGCTTTCATTTTCTCATAAAGTTCTTTGGGATAGTGTTCTTCATAGTAAGGAATGAATGGTAAACCTTCCCGTCCGTTACGTGAGTCACCAACCTGCCGATCAGCGTCCATCAGTCATGCTGAAATAACGAATAAAAACGTCCTAATTCAGCCTACCTATACCTATAGGTATATGAAGGTATTTCAATATGACTATCTAATACGCAATGAATGATTTTACAAGCTATGCCAAAAGCTTGCCATGTGCAATACGTAGATCATCTTATCAGCAACCCTATCTGGCCTCGGGGGCGGCGCGGCGCGGCGTGGTGACGTCCTCGCCTGCTACTCCGAAGGTCGCGGGTTTGAGTCCTTCCTGAGTGTGTTTTCCTCCACTCAGGACATGGGTGTTAATGTGTGATATGTAAGTTAATTGAGTTTATTGAGAGAGAGAGGTCTTTTAACTCCTAAATTCACTCAAAAAATAAAGACGACATTTTTATTATTATCAAATTTTTCTCTCTGTTCAAATGATCGCGTTACAAATATCATCTAGATTATAATATATATATATATATATATATATATATATATATATATATATATATATACAGTATGCCAAGAGGGTGGCCGATAAAAAATATACACACGGAAAAAAGAACACTTACACATAAAAATTTTCGATATTTCGGTGAAGTCTAGCTCCACCTTTCTCAAGGTTTACCTACCTTAAACCTTGAGAAAGGTGGAGCTAGACTTCACCGAAATATCGAAAATTTTTATGTGTAAGTGTTCTTTTTTCCGTGTGTATATTTTTTATCGGCCACCCTCTTGGCATACTGTATATTTATCACCCGAGTGATTTTCCTGGAAGTTTTATATATATATATATATATATATATATATATATATATATATATATGTGTGTGTGAAAGGACTGCTGTATAGAGGTTCTCACCCGGGAAATCACTCGTTCATATTCAATAAAACACTCGGGTAATGGTAATTACTCTTCCCTTTATTTCACTAGCACACAAAGGGCTACACGATCTACACATCACGAGATTTCAACCTTGGCTGACTCCGCGTGAGCACACCGTCCCTTCTAGTACCTCCCACTCCCTCAAGATAGCAGCAGCTCACGGGCCGTCTGGCCTGTCGGCCACAAGCTGACATATGTCTTTATACTAAGTATAGCTATCTAAGTCATAATCAAAAATCTGGCAGCAGCTATATCACCTTCAATCTCCCATCAGCTTACTTCTTCACTCCCCATAATAACTCCATCAACTAGTTTTTACTTAGACGTCATTCCTAATGTACCAGATAAATTCTATCCCTGGGACGTTCTCGGTAATAATTTCTAGTCATTTATAATTCCATTTTTGTTTTCAAGAGGCTGTTGTAATGAAAGATGTGTCGTAACAGTTTTTCACTTGTTTTCAGAGATTTCATTGTATGTACCTCTGAGATATTTATAAAACGACATTTCTCTCCAACTCTCCTTTAATTGCAATACTCTCCACCATTTGATCATTCTTTCTGAATAACACCTCATTTTCATTGCATTAAATCTTTTTTACCCTGCCACTGTTATCCTCCAAGTTTCCCCAGCACATAAAGCCGTTCTTCGAATATATGTTTTTATTGACGACCTCCCTTATTCTAAGCTAGATTTGCTGACTGTCAGTAGACTCTTCTGGTCTCCGTTGCTTAAGCTATTCTGCTCATAACATCTTTCCTGCCAGTGAGTTTTTAAAGTGAACACTTCAAGATGAAGTCGTGCATAAATACGGGAATGTATATTAATTAAAATTTCAACAGAAAAACGTATGCATGCTTCAAAGAGTACTTTTTTCTAGTGCATTTGTATTCAAGTCTAATATTCGCAACATTCGACAAGCGGTTTCCTATTTTCCAGCAATAGTAGAATTGGCCATTGGCGCCTTAAGATTCATTCGTATTTTTATTCGTATATGTTCATATTAAGATTCATTATACATGAAACTTAATACGAACAATTTTACAAGAATTGCGAAAATATAGTTATTATTCATGAAAGAAGCATTCATTGGTCATATGAATGAGGCATAAAATTGACATTCTTATATCGTCCAAAACACAGTAATATCCCTCCTAACTTTTATTGTATTATTTATAAAATAACAATTTTTCAAATCTTCATACAAAGCATATAAATGATTCAAGCAAACACGTTTATTGCTTTGAGGGATATTTCTTGTAGCTTTTAAAAGATTATCAGTTCATAGCCTGCCGTCTAATTTCCCGCCTGGTTTTGTCCTCATGTCGTCGTAAAAAAGACGCCTATTCTCCACGCTTAGATAAAGGCAATGGAGTTCTCCAGATAGAATGACTAGACTTATCATGTCCTTACGGAGTTGTTCTATGAGTTGCATTCCAGATCTTGTCCTCGCAGCCATTTTACGGGAAATAGCAGAGGGCATATTCAGAATGGACCCACTTCAATGCTTTGAAAAAAATGCGCTGGAACATTTACCACTATAAAACGACTCGTATTTCGTCGCAATGAAATAATCCTTTATAAAATCATTTTTATGACTTTAAATTAAAGCAGCAGAATCCCTCAACAGTATTAGCGTTTCAATCACAAGTCCAGCCTGTTTCCACCTTCCTCGTTAACTCTAAATATCTTCTGCAATTAACATATAAATGCAAATGCAAATATATATATATATATATATATATATATATATATATATATATATATATATATATATATATATATATTTGATTTCGGCTACATAGTCTAACTACATAGCAGCGGGGATACTGTACCTGCAGCATCTCGATGAAAAAAGGCAACAAAAAATTCAAATCCAATGGAGATACAGAAACCTCTCGTGAAGCCATTTGAATAACAGAATATTTAATCAGAGCTGGCTAATCACAAAAGAACGGCAAATATTTAGGAGGGAAAGTAAGAGTGCTAATTCAAATTTATCATTTTGAAGCTAAAAAGTGTGCTTTTTATCTACGTCGCTAATTCTAGAGAACAAAGAACCACATAATTGTAACTACACTGTACAAAATGCATCATAATTCCAGTTTAACATCTCACAATTCAGTAGTATGAACATTGCTCATTGAACATATTACACTAATTTATTAATAATATTCTCTATTTTTATCTGTTGAATATCTCTAGTAAATAGAAAATTAAAAGAGAATATCTTCAATATTTAAAAAACAAATAGCCAAATCGTTGCATTTTTTTAACATTTGCCGTACCAAAATAAACCGATGTGCCGGAAGTAGCTATCCATTTTTATTATTCGGTCCAGGGTTCCTGAAATTTCTAGTGGATAAAGATTTTCTTGTCGCTATCTCATCTTTGCCACTTTTAACGTCTCAGTCCTTTCCCCTTCTCTTGCCCTTTGATCTTTCACTTCTTTCTGCATCCATTACGGCTCCCGATAACTTCCTCCTTTTTCAGAATATTTCCGCCCCCTTTCTTAAAACCTTTTGAATCTCAAATGCTTCTCCCTCTCTCTCTTTCTCTCGGTCTCTCTCTCTCAATCCAGATATATTCATTCGCATTCCCCCTTCATTAAAATTCTGCGCCTTCAACATCCAGAAAAAAGGTACTGCACGTGGTTGGAATATGGATGACTGATTGAACCAGGTTGAAAAAGGGATGGGAAAACATTCGAATTGGATTTCGAAGGGACAGAAATGAATACACATCAAACGTATCGTCCTCTCGTAGCCACTGAATGTAATATTTTCTTTCTCCCTATTAATTCCTTCAACCTTACAATGGAGGACGCATTCCGATGACAAAAGCTCGCTTTACATATCGCCAATAAGGGATTCACGAAAAATCATCAACAATGACGCCTGCAACGAGAATCAATGTCTTGGGACATTAATTTAATCTATTCTGTTGCATATTGATGGGGAAAATAGTGCCCACAGAGACGAAAATATGAATTCTGCAAGGTATATCTCCATCACTATGAGCAAGTATTAGAGAAAATGTCCGCATTGGTTGCGTTTTTGTCTCGCCAGGCGTTGCCGCATAACTTTTTTCCATTAGCACCACGGATAGCCAATCGTAATACCGCATCTTTGTTACCAGGGTGTAAAATCGTCTCCAATTATTCATCTATACATATTGATATAACGAAGGATCATGGGAGCACTGGGTCCGAGGCATTTGAAATAAGTCAAGTGCGACGCTGGAATATTCAATGCTCCGGTGAAGAAGGTTTGAAACATGACTTTGTCGCCATACTCGAGCGCATCGTTCCTAAAGAATGCATTTGGCTCTGCCCCCCTACAATTCCCTGTAGGGGGGCAGAGCCAATCTGTAGTGGATCTGTCATGATAATTTGAATTGAAATATTTTTAAGATGAAAAACATTTTTCCAAGAAACAAAAGAACTATTGTAATTAGTTTTAATCAGTTAGATTAGAACTTTTTAAACAATGTAACGCCTAATTATTTTAGGATCTTCATTTTTCATTAGGGATTCATTAACTATGTTTCAAAATCATATAATAAAACTCCGTTGAGTTTTGCTTGGCTACTTCGGCTTAAAGACATCTCCAAAACAAGAGAGGAAGAAGTCGCTAGCAAGTCGGTGGATGCAAAAGAAGACCCGGCAGAGTGAACCTTTCAGCAATTTTTTTCTTTCTTACAACGAACTTCATTACAACGAATGAAGGTTTGGGTAGAAATATGAGAAGTATACACATATAGAGGAAAAAATACCTAGAGCAAATTATCTTCCTAAGAAGTAGCACGAATGGCTGAAGTAACACGGAAATCAGACGAAAAATAACTAAACGAAGGCCTACGTAATGAAATAATATAAATTATGATCTGAGAAAATATGTCCTGAGAGGGGAATGCTATGTGCTGAAGCATTTGCCGTGTCTATGGAACTTGATAAATAAGAAACTAGGGCATTTGGAAAAGAGTTGCAGTAAAAAATAGCGGATGAGGTGTGCGGTCTATGGAGCAACATATACAACAGAGTAACATGGGGATAGGGCATAATTTGCGGTACAAATAAATCGAAAGAATCATTCTGGAGGAGAATAGAGAAGGGAGAGTCTCACGAGGAAGATGTAAGGAGAAATAACTTGGAACATGCATTAGGAATTTGGAAATGATTGGTTGGTTTTTTTTGTGAAGTGACCAAATGCTAAGGTCATTTGCTACGTTAAGGATTAAAATAAAATAAATAAAAATTAAACTTGTAAGTGCTGATTTTAAGTAGATAAACACTGATGCTAGAATAACACCACTAATGCACAAAACAGCATACAGCTAGACGAATGCTTCTGCGCAACCAACTAAAATGTATCTAAAACTGCCATTACAAGACCGCAGTTAAACGTCCCATCTGTTTGATGGAGAACCACACATGAATTGCTCTTCATAGATTACTCAACTAGTAGTCGGGTTTTCTAACAAAAACCTTTGTCACAGCCAGGATTTGAACTCGGACCTAAAGTATGGGGAAATAATACCCTAGCCACCATACTAACTGAGATCTGGTAAAGATAAGCAACAGGAAGGAGAGAAGATTGCATACGCGAATGGAAAGAATTAAGGGCTACAGCCGTCAGCCGTCTTGGGTAAGAATAACAAGTGAAAATGATAATGAGGGGTATATTTTTCAAGCAAAAAACTTTCTGTGGAGGCATGCTTTCCAAAATAACTTAAAGCGAAAGATTTTTTTCTAACGGATATAAATTAGTTTAATCTTAGAAGTAAAGTTCTGTCTTTCCAAATAAGGAATTTGGTTATTTTATAAATTTTACAAAAAATAACTCATTAACCACGACGGATCATCTTAACATCATGATTCGGGTTCTAAACACTATATTCATAATCTGCAATACACGTTTACACCAGCCCTTTTAAAAAAGGAAATCATTTATTTTGAAAAACATTCTCCTCACTAGGAAATGAGTTCACCACTCTATGTAGAAGCAACACCAGTATACTGCGTAAATTTGATGTTTGGTCATTGCTCCAATATTGATATGCTCCCCCACAGTCGTGTACTTTGAGTAGTTATGGGTAAACCAGCATTCAACTATGGCGCACCGATAAAGGTCTGCTAGCCACCCACCCTTAGGGGAAAGCTGTCATGGGTGCAATCACCGTGAAGTAATAAAACGGTGTGCACGCCTCAGTCTATGATGTTTATGGGCCATCCCATTGCTTCCGGTCGTACCGATTGAGCCTAAGGCGGCAGTCCTGAACACGAAGTCCACACATCAAACATGACAGATACGATCCAAACGACCGGATTGTTTGAGATCCTTTTCTTATGGCTACAAGCTCATCGTAAGTGGGCATTTTTACAACTAAAAGTGCTTAATTCCCGTAATTTGTTGCTGCATCTTTTTTAAAGGCCCAAATACAGCAGAATGATAATATTCCAAAAAAATTCACTGTCTCAATATCCAATTCATCTCCTTAGTCATTTTAATCATACTGCCAGAATACATTTGCTTATGTCCCTAAGATAAGGGTGTACAGAAATAAAATCACTAAAGCTAAGGCAAAGGACGTCGAGGTAATTATATGCTGGGGAAGGTATCAGAATAGATCTTTGATTTAAAAAATTGAGTAGACTCTGTGATGCTTGAATTGGCATTGAAGAATTATATGAAAGGAATACATGCCAATACACTTCTATTAGATTGAAAATAAATGCTATAGTATGCGTCACACCATGAAACATCAACATGCATATTAATTAGTATTACCGAATCTGAAATATCGGCCGCAAAAGGTGCGAATTAACTTTTACGAGCACTCAACATTCGTAACCCACTTCATTGTTTATGGTAAACCATGGATAACTGCACTATGGCTTGGATAAAACTTTGATATAAATGGTAGCCTCAAAGAGTGCATTTTTATTTCACTGCTTTAATGTACAGGGGCTATGCGCGACATATTACATAATTTATATATGAAATCGTATAAATGTGTATGATGAACAATATACGCCTATAAAATACAAACCAATGTACTTTTGCTAAGGTGTAACAGTAATTAATGGCTGAGTGCATATAATGCATTTTCATCAAATTTGTATAATTTTGAAGTTCATGGATGATAGTAAAGTTATAAATAGTAGCTGAGTTATTCTTTTCATTTAGTTAAGTTGTTTCAACAATTTTTTACATGAATACTGTATTAACATTCTTTAATTGCAATTGCTTTATTACAATTTGATGAAGGACTAATAAAGCAGAGGTTTATCAAATAATCTCACAAAAGTAATTCATCAACATATTTCCCCTGACATTAGTATGAAACCATAATACACTGATGTCGATTTCAAGCACCATTTTATGAGTGATTTTCAGGATACATTGCTAGCCATAAGAAGAGCACCAAATGTTCCTGCAGCTTTTCTTTTTTTCCACATTTTCCCCGTCAAACTTGTAGTGAGAAACTCAAGCTCGTCGCCCTAATTAGTTCCACTTAGCCCATTATCCTCGGCCCAAGATCTTACGGCCGTGTTTGCGTGTGTGCATTAGGGAAGTTAATGCGTTAATTTCTTGCAAACTGAAACTACCTACCTAGTACTAGGGTGAATCCCGGAAGGAAACGTTAAACTACTAAGTTTTTGAATAAAATGAGACAATTTATCGTCTTTTACTTGCTAGGTAGATTTCACATATTTGAGTTAAGGGAAGTTTATCTCTCGTGCTAGCCAGTATTTTTTCAGTCATGCTTCCGGATAGCCTAGCCATAAACCTTAGGTATTCAGTAACATAGATGTGAGCGTGGCTACTAAACCACATTAGGTTCAGTGCCTGAAAAGTTTGACGCCATGATAATAGTCTATGCCATGATAATAGAATTGGCTAATCCCGATCCCACGGGTGGATATGTTTCATGGTTTTTCTCTTACGTATTCTTAATTTATAAATGGTTCCACAAGCTGATGACACATGAGCAGGAAAATTCAAGAATTTCGCGCTGTTTTATTTTTAGATGACGTCTATAGTGCATATTTGATCAGAAAAAATTAACAGTGAAGAGTTATCCTCAGGGACTATGTGTCTAAGTATTGGAATTATAATGAAATAACTTTAACCTGAAATACGGACAACATGAATTGCAAAATTAAATATACTGGCACACGATACTGATGATATACCGAAATACCAACGTAGCAGTTCCCAAAAGAGGAAATGATTTATCGATCAAATTACAATAGGTGATTGAATAACAGTTAGGAATGATAAAAATTATGCGAATTTCACAATAGATAGTTTATTCACGACCCGGGATTCAACACATCATGTCATCTTCACGTGTCACCTGAAGATGACATAGTGTGTTGAAACCTGGGTCGTGAATAAACTATCTATTGTGAAATTCGCATACTTTTTATCATTCCTAACATGGAAAAATTTCACGTAATACACCCTGAAACCGCAAGTTTTCTGAATAACAGTTGTATGCAAAAATAGAAAACCTGCAACATCATTCTGCAATACCGTATCAACAATTCACTCAAAGTTTCGATGCTTTTTCATATGACTACTAACCTATACTAACTATTAGATGCTTCTTCAATGATTCTTCCGATTTATTTGTACCGCAAATTATGCCCTATGCCCATGTTACGCTGTTGGATATGTTGCTCCATAGACCACACACCTCATCCGCTATTTTGTACTGCAACTCTTTTCCAAATGCCCTAGTTTCTTATTTATCAAGTGCCATAGACACTGCAAATGTTTCAGCACATAGCTATCCCCTCTCAGGACATATTTTCTCAGATCATAATTTCTATTATTTCATTACGTAGGCCTTTGTTTAGTTATTTTTCGTCTGTTTTCCGTGTTACTTAAGCCATTCGTGCTACTTCTTAGGAAGATAATATGTTCTAGGTATGATTTCCCCTAAATGTGTATACTTCTCATATTTCTACCCAAACCTTCATTCGTTGTAATGAAGTTCGTTGTAAGAAAGAAAAAAAATTGCTGAAAGTTTCACTCTGCCGGGTCTTCTTTTGCATCCACCGACTTGCTAGCGACTTCTTCCTCTCTTGTTTTGGAGATGTCATTAAGCCGAAGTAGCCAAGCAAAACTCAATGGAGTTTTATTAGATGATTTTGAAACATGGTTAATGATTCCCTATGGAAAAATGAAGATCCTAAAAGAATTAGACATTACATTTTTAAAAAGGTTCTAATGTAACTGATTAAAACTAATTACAATAATTCTTTTGTTTCTTGGAAAAATGTTTTTCATCTTAAAAATATTTCAATTCAAATCATCATGACAGATCCACTACAAACTTGGAAATTGTAGGGGGACAGAGCCAAATGCATTCTTTAGGAACGATGCGCTCAAGAATGGCGACAAAGTCATGTTTCAAACCTTCTTCACCGGAGCATTGAATATTCCAGCGTCACACTTGACTTATTTCAAATGCCTTGGACCCAGTGCTCCCATGATCCTTCGTTATATCAATACGTATAGATGAATAATTGAAGACGATTTTACAACCTGGTAACGAAGATGCGGTATTACGATTGCCTTGTTTTTATTTTAGACCGAAATAACTTTCAAATGTTTAAAATTACTGGTAGTCTGCTTTTTGTGGAAAGCTATGTATTTTTCAGCTGAGCATTCGAAATCTACAAGGCAAATTGTATCAACGTTACAGTCTTCAATAAATACACGCGAATTATTCATTGAAATTCATTCGAAATAAATAAATGATCCTGATGTTTTTCAATCCCAATAAAATAATTAAGATTTATATGAGAAAAAAAACATTACTTAGAATAAAATATAAAAAGCCTTATAGCCTACTTCGCCAAATTATTATCGATGAATGTTTCACGGCATGTTATTTTAACCTCGTTACAATAATCCAATAAATGGCTCCAAACAAAAGGAAAGCGGGATGCAGCACATGTTCACTTCTTTTTAATCAAATTAATCTGGTATTATCACTGTTGTGTGAAATTTAACGTTATTTCATATCGTTAAAATCTGCAAGGCTGCTTATAGGCCTCTGATTATATTATAATACACTTCAAATATCTCCATTTTGATTCGATATAAATCTGTATAAAATAATGGTGGACTATATTGAGAAACGATTTTAATATTTACCCGAGAAGAATAAAAGGTAGGAAATATTGAGATGAATAATGTATTTGGTGAAAATAAGGAAAATCCGTCGAATGAGAAAAAATCTAATTTCTTTTCACAGCCAAAATATTGGTGTGACATCGAACAAAAAACTTATTGATAAATTTAGCGTAATGCTTCTCTCTGGCCCCTGAAGTCCTAACTCTGCTGAAACCCATTTCTCATTCGTTACTCATAACCAAGGGAGGCCAAAGCCCATACCGTGCTGCAGCGCCGAGGAAGTAAGTACTCATAACCCTCTCATCCCTGCTTGATTCAGAACCGAAATCGGACGTTACATGAAATGCGGCAACATGCTTGTAATGCGCAACTCAATGAAAATATAAAGGATATGTGAAACTATTTTCCACTTGTCTAATTCATGGTGAGTAAGATGCTTCATACAAAACGTATTCCTGAGATTTTTTGCATTAAGTAAATTATAACAATAATAAAGGAAATAAAAACTAATATACCAACCCCAGCAAATACATTTCTGTAAAAGTGCTTCAACGAAATAGTATATCCGCTTCTTCATAAAATGACATTCGATGCGAAACTAAAACACCCGTGTTGGAATAATATTTCTTAAATATATATTGTAAATACTAATACAATCAATGCCAACAGTTTCGTACTCTCCTATTTTAAATCAATATCAGGGCTATCATTTACAATCTAGGATAGATTAGAAATTTCAAAATTTGCTTTGAAGTAGCATATTATCGACAACTTCACTTAGTGTACAGTGTTTGGCGTAGTTAAGATATTCGTTTGTATGCGCCTATGGCAATGACAAATTTAATTATGAAAGACAGTAATCATCAGAAGAAACTGAAATGAATTCCACCAATTTAATGGAGAGGCCTCATGCATCTCTTATAGAGCGAAGGCGATCAAAAGATACCAAAGCTCGGCCATCAATAGTTAGTTAAACTATTTAGAGTTAAAAACTAAAATCCTTAAATTTTCTTAATATTATTAAAGCCTAAAGTGGTTAATTGGAATGATCCTGGGTTTTTTCTCCCATTTATAAAGCTATATTTAATATATATTGCAATATTTATGTTGATAAATATTGTAAGATTTCTTGTAAGATCTCTAAGATTGCTTCAAATAATTTATTATTTAGCATGATAATGGCATTTAAATACTACTCATTTGTACCAGCATTAGTGTGGAATTATACAATTTATATCAGCCTAAATATTTGAGGGAAGTAGAAATTTGAGTGTAAACTAAATATTAATTTTAATTCTAAATTAAACTTTATAATTTAAAAAAGCAGTTCATTTCATAAAAATGAGTGATAAGAAAGATAAGAAAAATTATAATATCTTTTTTAATTATTAAGTTTCAGCCGGAAAATGTTAATTTTATTAATAACTTGCTTTGCATTTCTCACATATGTTTTTATAGATTTTGTGCTCTTGTAGAGTTGTCACTTTTCAAGGCATAAATTTATGCAAATAGACAAAACAGAACTCGTTTTTTTATCTATGCAGCGTTACCTGACCCTGTTGTGTGCAGTAATCTTTACGAACTAGTTTGTAACAGCCATTTATCGCGAGTTATTTTCGACCTTGATTTTATCTATGAGCACCTCAGATGGGATCACCCCCGAATAAATGGTTAATATTCTTGGTAGAATTAGCATGCCTATTTCCGTGAAAAAGAAAACGAAATAATTTTTATTAACCAAAGGATATTATGAAACGTATGATTCAGCCATTTTCGGGTCCGTAATTTGAAAGTATAAATTCAGGTCATCTAGTGAAATGAATCAACCCGTGATTATTTACAGTACGTTCCACAATTTCAAGAACATATTTTCCTCTGTTCTACATATAAATCTACGATGAAGGATGCTCATTTTGAGAATGCTTCACACAATAATCCTTGGTCCGCATTGGGGAGAACGCTACTGCCGTTCATTAAATGATTTTCGTTAAGTGGAGTACTAGGCATTATAAAGTCTTTTGGAAATTCCTTTCAACCAAAGAGTAGGGAGGAATTCATTGTCGTTTGATACATTCCACCCTTTTCTTACTCATGGTTTCATAAGTGATAACACAGCATACCCAGGCACAGAGTAAGTTCCCTCCACACTTATATCCCTTTTCCCTTGACTGGATGTCAATATACGGACCCTTGTGTTTGCCAAGACAATGCGTAGAATAAAAAACAGCCCAAGTTTCTTTTTCCTAAAAGGACATTTAGATTGCTCTTCCATAACAATTCCGGTACAAAATATACATTTACCTCAGATAATAAAGACATATTTGCAAAGTTTACCTGATAGACGTAAGACTAGAGCTTTACAATCAGTATTTTTATAACGCAAATGTGGAACCTATTTGAAGTAGCCCTATGTATACATGCTTCAATATCTATATCTACATACTACCCCGCAAGCCGCCTCAATAGGCGTGTGGCGGGGGGTGTTAAGACACAAGCCGTTTACATATAAAAAGGAAACGCTTTAATGAAATTTCGCCAAGCATTTATTGAAGTCCCTTATTGTTGGGGGGAAAACGAATTCCCATACCTATCCGTTCGGAAAAATATCTTTCTTAATTTATCGTTTCTGTCGGACCTGGTCGGACCTGTCGGCACCGGATCCCATATGCTCGCTGCATATTCAGGGTGTGGCCGGATGAGTGCGAAATAGCACCTCTCTTTTACTTTTTCAACCGGAAATTTTCCCACAATACGCTTGACGAATCCTAGCTTCTTCAGAGCTCTGCACACATATTTCTTATATGTGTTCCCCACGATAGGTCCGAAGTTATCGTAACTCCTAGATACTTCACTTCATCTGTCGCCTTTATGTTAACACCATCCACAGCATAAACATGGGAATAGTTGGACGACCTCCACAATAAATGTACCGCCGTGCATTTGCTCAGATTAAGTTCGAGTCCCCACTCTCGGCTCCACATATGAACGTTGTTCAAATCCGATGATAGAGTTTCAAAGTCAGAGTGATCACTAATTTCACGATAGATGACAGCGTCGTTGGCAAATAAACGTATTTTACTGCTAATTTGAGAGCATAGATCATTTATGTATATAATGAACAAAAGGGGGCCGATTACGCTTCCTTGTGGGACACCTGATGTCACTTTAATTACATCAGAGCTAATTCCGTCAAGAACTACTTTTTGCTTACGATCACTCAGAAATTCGCGTATCCAGTTTACTACTGTTTTGTTTAGCCCGTATGACTGTAATTTGTATAAAATTTTGTTGTGAGGTACCGTGTCGAAAGCTTTCTTAAATTCTAGAAATAATGCGTCCACTTGTCTTTTCGATTCACCAGATTTGAGAACGTCATGAAGAAAGAGCGCGAGTTGTGTTTCACATGATCTACCTTTCCGGAAGCCGTGCTGACAGCCATGGAGGAACGTCATGATATTGCTAACGATGATATGTTCGAGTATCTTGCCTATAATCGACGTAAATGAAATTGGTCGATAGTTCCCTGGGTCGTGTCTGTTTCCCTTTTTGAATCTCGGTGTAACGTTTGCAATTTTCCAGTCTAATGGTATCTTTCCTTCAGACAATGAGTTCTTGAATATTATGTCTAAGAACGATCTGTGGCGCTAACTCCTTTAGGACACAAGCGGGTATTCCCGTGGGTATTCGCGCGGTATAATATGTTTTACTATAGCATATATTTTTTACATGTTCCTCCAGCATGTACCTTCAACTGGCTACTAAAAACTATGATGACTATGGTCTAAGTAAGCCACATTCGTTGAATTTTTTTGCGGTGTATGCGTAGATGGATGCATTATTGCAAATGCACCCATCCACTATCAATTCTTGAATTATCCACTTTAAATTCACAATTTCAATTCAATCTCAAATTAAGTCGTTCAATGTCATTATGAAAGCTTCATTTCAGGATTAAATGCAGAGGATAATTACTTGAGTAAGGCGCACAAGACAAATGACGCCTGTACATATTTGAGCGCAGACTACACATAACTTGCAATGCCTTTACACTGCTCACTGAATGATCCTTAGAAAGAAAACGTAAATGAAATCAACTCACTTTGCAAAACTTTAATATTGTTACGCTTTTCCACTTTAACACTCTAAACTCTACTCCAATAACATGGCATCATCCAACAGCGTCAACTGGAGATGAGGCCGTTTGGCTTTATCCCCCGTCGTTTCCCCTATTCAAGCACGTGGATTGGTTGGTCCGCAAGACCCTTTGACTCTCTTTGTCAGCTGTATTCAGGCCATACATAGCATTTTCCGTCCAGGCCTCCCAAACCCTCCCTCTTAACCCTTCTCCAACCATCGTGAGAGCTCTCAATTCAGAATCATGCCATGCTTACTTTACTCAATGGAAAGAATGATTCAGAGGAGGCACGTTATGTTAGCATACTGTTACCTCAGGAAGCATGGCAGGTTATGGCTTCACAGCATGAAGAAAATGCATTTTTTTAAACGGATAACCTAGGAGATTAACGGCTATTGTGACATCTGATTGCCATATTTGAAATGATCAATAATTCAAATATAAGATCAAATTTGTGTGGAACTAGTGTAAAGTTTTAATCTAATTTGCTACGCTTATGGGAAATTAAATGGATTACAAGCTGTGCATAACGTTAAAAATAACATTTTATACACTTTCAAGTAATATATTAACCCGTTAATGCCTAGCGGTACCGTATGGTACCAGCCGGTAGTGTCTTATTAAAATTAAATTTTCTTATACTCCTGAATACTTTACTGGATTTTTTATAACGTTATACCAATTTAAATATACTACAGCTTATAATTTTGAAAAGTTTGCATTTTTTCACCCTTAATTAACGCCAATTCTGATGTTTCAAATGGGAGAATATTTACGGATCGCCAAAAAACAGTTTTTTTCTTGTAGACCTTCCTATTTTCTTTTATTTATCTAGTATTGACATTTTCTACAACATTTTTCACGTAGTATTACATCTTAATACATGTAGCTTTCGATATGATCAAAAGTTTTAGTTGCAGGTTTATTCATTTTGAAGTTACAAGGATTGACATTTCTCTGGTACCAAACGGTACTGCTAGGCGCTTCCCAACCTTTTTTTAAGCGGAGAGCTATTACGCGGTAGTTTCTTCGTCTTTGGTATTTCTACCGGATTTATTTTGTTCTATCGTGTTTATGACCAATTTGAGTTTGAATGAAGTATACATTTCATTTATGTACACCCCGGAAATATCTCTAGTTCAGTCGCATTTGTGTTCGCCGTCACTCTGATGACTTAAGCCCCTGGTCGTCTCCGTACCTCCGGATGTATGTACTCTTTTCGGGCTCGCGACGCACACCCCAACCTGGATTTTGGGATATAGGGGTCTGGTGGTGAAAAAGAACCTTTCCTCTGAAGAAGGAGAAGAATGATCCAGTGAATGAGAAGGAGTATAGCCACCGGGAGTGGCTCCCAAAACATTGCCTAGGACTGCTAAATCCTTTGTATTTTCTCGGCCTTTCGTCTCTCCATCGCAATAGGTCGAGCCATATTTCGCACCTTTTTCGTGACTTCTACTCTTGAGTTGCTACGTGCAGTGCCAACGAATTTTGGCATTGATTTCAATGAAATATACATAGAACCACCGGCGGCAACTGCGTTGTCTAATGAAGATTCAGCCGAAGAAGACAGCGGAGGAATGGTGGACAACTTGAGTGGATGGCAATTGCGCGCCAAAGTTGACGTTGTTTTTCGGAACGGTGGACGTGCAATCAGTGATTCGCCCCAAGGAAAGCCGGAGAATATTCAAGCATATAGGGAGCCTGGTCCAAGTGGTAAATCACGTATGAGACCTCAAACACACGAAAAAAAGATCGTTTTGGATGCTAAAGTCATTACTGTACATGAAGTGATTTTTCCTAATCATGATTACTCCTCCTTTCATGACGTGTCCCCTACCAAATTTTCAAATTATTTTTTGACGAAGAAGTAATCTATTATTTAGTAGTGGAATCGGATGAGCATGCACAGTTCTACAATTCTGCAAATCTAAACATCACACCTGAGGAAGTGAAAATGATTGCTGCCATTCTATTCCAAGGAGGGTATAATACGGTTCCTAGTAAAAGACACTATTCGGAGGCAGCACATAGTATGTGAAATGAACTCGTGCATAATTCAATAAGGCAAGACAGGTTCTTGCAAATAAATAGATTCATTTTCTGCTGTGACAACATTACCGTTGATGCCACAGATAAAATGTGGAAAATGCACCCTCTTACGGATATTAAGATAATATGATAATATTCCATATATTGCTTTTGAATGCTGTGAGCCGATTTTTTTTCAGGGTTTCTGATGATATAATGTATGATGTGTACGACCACCTCGTAAAATCAACCACCTGGTGGTGTAGGTGTGAACATGAAAATTGAACCAGTAGGGCACGAACGGAGTGTTTGATATGTAATATAGGGTTGTCCATTGACTGTTTCACACCATTTCATGTACGGTAGTGATAAAATAATGCCTCGAAAGGCAACTCTTTTTTTATTTTTGATTTTTGAGAAGAGAGATTTTTTAAAATATTTGTTTGTAATTAGTAAAATATTAAAATAAAAAAATTATAAAGATATGGCAAATAAAAATACCTACAAACTGTCTTCTAAGGAATAGGCTAAGTTTAAGTGAGGACAATTTGAAGCCAAATGATTCTTGAAAGACAACATGCTCCTAGTGAAGTGGGTGAACAATGCAGTAATTTCATCATGTCACGGAATTAATCCCATATCAGTTGTAGGCAGGTTCTTTAAAAGTGAGAAAAAGAAAGTCCTTGTGCCACGACCCGATGTTTTTGGGAAATACAATTCAATTACATACTAATCGAATGGACTGGAATATATCCCTTTATCGTATCGGTGTTAGAGGAAAGAAATGGCGGTGGCCTATTTTCAAGTGTATGCTTGATGCCATGATGCACAATGCATGGCTGCTGATGAGGAAGTCGGGAAAAGGTATAACCCACCTGGAGTTCCGACAGGCAAATGCGTAGACTTACTTGAAGAGATTCAAGGATCCACCTAAATATGCAGGACGTGCACCTGCATCCAGAGGTAGTGAGCGTGGAGTGACATAAGTGAACTCATCATAAGATAATATGATAATATTCCATATATTGCTTTTGAATGCTGTGAGACGTTTTTTTTTTCAGTGTTTCTGATGATATAATGTATGATGTGTACGACCACCTCGTAAAATCAACCACCTGGTGGTGTAGGTGTGAACATGAAAATTGAACCAGTAGGGCACGAACGGAGTGTGTGATATGTAATATAGGGTTGTCCATTGACTGTTTCACACCATTTCATGTACGGTAGTGATAAAATAATGCCTCGAAAGGCAACTCTTTTATTATTTTTGATTTTTGAGAAGAGAGATTTTTTAAAATATTTGTTTGTAATTAGTAAAATAATTTGTTTGATTTTTTTTAAGAATTTTAATGCCATTTACTGTTTAAAATGTATAATAAAGTGTAAAACTATGAAATACTAAATATTTTGAACAGCTACACATAAACTACAGAAAATTGCAGAAAACCTTAATTTTATACTCCTAAGCGCCTAGTGGTACCGTTTGGTACCATGCCGTATCTCCATAACTATCAATGTTAAAAGTCAAACGGTTGGATACTCAGAAAACAAACCATATTAAAATATTAGTTTATCACAGGATTCCAAGAAAATGTTTTTTTCCAGTCGTTACCGAGTTAATATATTGTGATCACATAAGCTGAATATAGCGAATGATTTTAAATCCAAATGATACTTTATATATATATATATATATATATATAATAAAAAATACACTGGGCAGGGGGTGGGGAAAGAAAAGTAAAAAGAGACGACTTACTAGGAACGTTTCGAGCCTGTAAGCTCTTCGTCAGCTGTAGAAAAAGTCAGCTTTTTCTACAACTGACGAAGAGCTTACAGGCTCGAAACGTTCCTAGTAAGTCGTCTCTTTTTACTTTTCTTTCCCCACCCCCTGCCCAGTGTATTTTTTATTGTTGTAGCCTATTGGCGAAACTTTCCCTGTGTGTATATATATATATATTTCCCAGTTGGATGAAATGGTAAAGGTTTTCCACAAAATGTAATTCATCAAGTGTACATGGAAATTAGTTTTATTTACTTGGACGCCAATTATTCCTAAAATGCTGTAACAAAAACAGTTATGTTTTAATATATTTGGTCTTTAAATAAGGCTAAGGATTTGATTACAAATATTAATTTTGAAATGCATGGTAAAATCAGATCCTTGAAATATCTCGCAGTGACAATAAAATACCTTTCTATGTTTGGATTAAGGATACATATGATGCAGGTCATGCAGCACCACAAGCCTTCCTTCACCTGTGTTTCTTCACAAAACTAACCTAGAGCTACTTCAGAATGCATTGCAGCTACGCATTTGACAAATAAACTCCCATGCTTGTCTGAATTTTATTACTCTCAACAATTAATGAATGGTCCGTGGGTAGTAGCTCGTCTTTTATGCCCAGTAAAATTCGGTAAATGATCGTAACTGATTGCTTTGTGACTGAATGAAAGATTCTGTCATTTTTGAAACTAGAGCTATCGGTATTTTGATGTGCGTGGATAATTAATATCTCACGTTAAATACAAGAGATAACCCCACTAGAGTTCACCACTCTATGCTTAGGCCACTACTCTTCGAAGGCCGAGTTAACCCTATCACAGCGTTGGTCTTTTATTGACCTACGCCAGTGTTCTTCATACTTTTTCGGTTCATTCAACCTTTAGGAGAATAAAAATATACCATGGAAATATTCCTCAAAATAATTATACACAAGAATTTTAGAGTAAATGTGAATAAAGATCATATCTTTATATTTGTAAGACCATAAACTTAAAAAAAATACAAAATGATAAAAACAGCAATTCTCGTAAACTTTGAAATGGTTGTGTGGAACCCCAGGGCCCGTCTAACAGAATACGGCTGGCTTACACGATCCGTTTTAATAAAAATCTGCCAAATCAAATGATAATAAATAAATATGTTTCCAGTTGATTAAATATGATCCAGAAAATGCAATAGAACTGCAATATCATATGCAACAGTGTTCATCATGGTGTCAATCAATTACTGCACGCGAAGAGATCAACAAAACGAATTAAAACTATGACGTGATGTATGTATGCTCGTCATACGCATGGTAAGAGAGGCAACCCACGACGCAAAGTAAAACGGACATTAAAGCACAATGCAATCTTTCTTTGTCCTGGTTAAGCATTTTAATTTTAATGAGGAGATTTTTTTAGAAAAAAATAATGCATAATGTCGCGTAAAGCCCCTTCGGCCGACAAATATCAGGCCGACAGAACACTCTTTACGTATACGAAGTAGCGAGCAAGCCACCTCCAGCGTGCGAGGCCTGGGGTGATTCCACACCACGGATTTAATACTCTTCCTAGTTCAAGGTCAATTCATGCACGTTCCCTTGCTCTTTAGGAGCAGAACAATTAGCATTCAGGTGTACAATGCGCTGCCAAACCAGAAACTAGGATTGTACTTCACTGGTGAACCTGCTAACATGCAGTGCACGGGTTTAGATGCCGTTACTGATATTAGAAAAACATACAAAACATATTTCTGCCTTTGATCAGATAGATTCCCACACTAGTTAGAACTAGCAGTGGAAGAGATCATGAATGCAAAAGCAATGTTGGCAAAAAGGGCAGGGAGAGAGTGAGAGAGGAAAATTTTTTTCCATACTTATACGTGGTTGGTGAGGGAGGGCCTGAAATCGTGGGAGTGAGACACGAATGTTGACTTTGGATCCGTGTTTCGGCCACGGGGAGAAAGGGAGAGGATGGGAACCGGACATGTACGTGCTCGTGGTGGAGGAATTGGTTAGGACGGGCAAAAGGATGGGAAAGGTGTGGGGAAAAGTGGTCGGTCCAGCTCGGGAAGCAGGATTTGGGGCTCATTTCATCCAATCGCGGGCGACGCGGGAGTTGACGGCGTGATTGCGTCCAAATGACGCGTCGCTGCGATGGGAAATGCTCGAATCCAGCGCGGGTGACCATTGGAAATCGCATTCCAATTCCGCGCTCGAGTGCTTCGATTCCGTGCGAAACGAAGTGCCGCGCGATTGAAATAAATATAAATCAGCCTCACGGGCCATCACGAATTCCCAAAACCATTGCAACTAAAACGGAATTCTCAGTACTCCACCACATAGTGAATTTCCAGAGGTGTTTGTACATTTGTCAAAGAACGATATCTGAGGAAAAACTATCATTTAATTATTATTCAACCCCATGCTCATCCCGTTTGTGCTAAGCAATTCAATTTTATCAGCGCCACACAGAAAAAGAAGGCAATATAATCCTTAGCTAACGGGGTATATGCACTAAGTTTAATCCTCATATTTGAGCAGTGAACATAACATATACTTATCATATAATCTCAAATACCTACGTAATAGACATCCATATAGGACCACCGTAATTTTCAGTAATTGCATTTTAAAATTTCATAAATATACTTCTTAGTCATGCAATCCTAAACGGCACCTTAATAGGGTTGTTTACTTATATGTTTATTCTTGATAATGAAAGACCATGAAAGACAAAAGAAAATTACTGAATTTAATGAGCCTCAGTGCCATTGGTTAGTAATAAAACACTTTATAGGGACGTATTTTGACGTTGCGCTGAAAAATTCACTTCAACATGTTATATTTGATTTTAGCGTCACTAGAGGGAAAAAATAGCACCTTATAGCTTAAATGAGACATTTGATTTATATTACTAGACTAAAGTAACTAATAATTTCCAAAAAGAATACTCTCGCTCCTTTAATCTCGGCAAATTTCAATATTTCGTCTTGTTTTTGGAACTCTGTTACCAAAAGTGCGAAATTCTACTGAGAATAAATCATTCGCCTTGACCGGGACTCGACCTCGGATCTCTCGATATCACGCCGAGTGTTTTATCCAGATTTGCTAAGTTTCGATATGCTAATTTCCATTAGATAATAGTTTATATCTTTTTTTAATACATAATTTTACATTTATCTTCATCATTAGTCATCTATCCGAACATTGGTTTACTAAAGTTCTCCATTCTACTCTCCTCTCTGCCATCTGCTTCATTCTTAAATAATTATTTATTTTGACATCCTTCATGATTTGTTAAGAGTATTCCATTCTCGGTCTTTCACAATAATTCTTCCCATTATTTCTCTTTTCAATATTGTTTTAATTAGACTATTGTGTCGCAAAATGTTTCCAGTAAGTTTGCCTCCCTTTCTTCGCAGAGAGTTCATTGTGCTCCTTTTCTCTCCAGCTCTTCGTTGAACTTCTTCGTTAGTGAATCTGTCCGTCAATTTAATCTTCATCATTCTATGGTTACAGCACATATCCCTTACAACCAATCTCTGCTACTGTTAGTGTCAAGACTTCACTGCAATATAAGATCATGCACCAACTATGAATATTTTTAATAAAGTGCTTCCTAACTTCCAGGCTTGTGTTACCAGCTATCAGCAGACCTCTCTTCTGGAAGAATTATTTTTTTTTCATCCGCTTTTCTGCTCACAATGCTTTCTGGATTCTTTCATCGATAGTGATCCTGCTTCCCAAATAACAAATTCTTCCACTTCCACGAGCTTTTGCTGCTCAAGTCTGACATTAACATTTATCTTCAAGTGGATATTTCTACAGAGTATTGCCCATACAGTTCGAAATCCTCGTCAGATCTTCTTTCTTCTCAGCAAAAATAGGTGTGCCATCAACAAAGCGTAGCATGCTGATTTTTTTCATGAACTTGTATCCCTGTTTTTAATTTGCCGTTATTTCATTTATATATTTTCATATAATTTATTGGTGACAACGCGCATCCTTGTCGCACTCCTTTCATCACTTCTGCTTCCTATGTATTTCGGACACATTTAATCACTGCCAGCTGTTCCTCATACAGCCTGCATATAGCTCTTCTGTCATTAAATGACACTCCTATGCTCGTTCAGTGTGGTCAGCATTCTGTTACAGTCCTCATTGTCAAATGCAAACAAAATTCTTCCACTTGGGCGAGTTTTTGTTTCCCAAGATTATCGGTGATTCTGTCTCCTTGATTTCTTCTACACAACATAACCTTACTTTTTGAATGGCATTTTGCACATTTTTGTTTTTATTTTACAATAAACGAATATTTCTCCCAAGGATGTGCGAATGAAATGTTTGTAGTTCGGGAAAAAAAGTTCTGTTTCAGGAGGTCAGTGCACTCAATCACCCCCTCCGATTGCGTCAAACTTAAAAAAAATAAACTTTATAGCGTTTCCCATCTTTTAATCTTGCCGTCGCAGTCTATTACGGAATGAACGACCGATTCAACATTCCCACACAACCCACAATGAGCGTTGTCCGGTAATACCAACTTCGTTTTAACTTTGTTCGTGAGTAACACGCCCGCGATTGTTTCGAAGACGGTATTTTTTTGTTTTCCTCATGCATTTGGCCCAATTGCTCCCGTAATATCTCCAAGTTGCTTTTCCAGTCCCCCTCTTACCTTCATGGCCTTTATATCTAATTTCTTTTTCCATCCTAGAGGAGTTGGGCTATTTCCTAAATATTGCCAATGGCATTTAGTAATCCTTTTCTAGAAGTCGCATCATGGCATGCGGATTTAAGTAATGTCATGCACCGTTCCCTAGCACTTCCGAGAAAACTGAGGCTCTACTTTGCGAAAAGAATTTTGTCTTTCAATTCTCTGTCAGTTCTTTTAGCTTGGGTGGCGGGATGTGGGTGGTTTCTATGTTGTGCCATGCCAATATCCTTGAAATATTCTCAGATAACAAGGAGATGTAACGCGAGCATGCACAGGGAGGAGGCTTTTCCCGTTCCACATCGACCTTACCCTCTCAAGGGTAAAAGGTCCTTACAAGGGTCAAAGACACCTGACGTCGACTATACCCATTCTGAATGAAGATCATCTTGAAGCGCTCCATTTATAGGTGAATTTTTATAAATTCTTGGGGGAAAGTTTATTCCACCGAGCAAAGGTCATCGCCGATAGAGAAGAACTTGTCAGTTTCCAGTATTTATTACGATCTCGAAGCTTGTATGCTCGAGAAGCGTCTCCTCTCCGACCTCTTGGATTAAAATCACTTTTTTGTGCATTTAGAAACCACAATGCTGTTAATTTTTAGGACATTGTATGATCCTCCAATATTACAAATTATTATTTTCATAAATTAATTAAGATTGTTTGAGAATATAAATTCGTAAAATAGACTCTTTTGGTTGAAAATGCATACAAGTGGAGACACTTACCGTCTTAATTTCCGGAAGAGGAGGATCCGCAGCTACTGGTCGCTGGATCTTCGGACTCGTTCCTTGTCCGCCTTGATTTGTTCCGCCTTACTCCGTTCCATGCTTGGCTTCTTGTCACCAGGAACCTCGATGAATGCCTATCCATGCCTATTTATTTCAAGAGGTGGCTCCACTTGCTTCTTCTTTGCTTTCTCTGAAGACGTCTGTGAATGGCTGTCACGTCAATACTCCCAGGCGCCGGCCACTGCATTGGAGCATCGTCAAAGCTGGAAATTTGGTCCAATCCTGCAAAATAAGAGTTCGTTGTTTGGAACTCCTACTCCCACTTCTCCACCGACCCCTTCATCAAAATTTTATTCTCTATTTCACTCAGAGAAGTACCCTTCACTCCTCCTCCCCGATTTGAAGATTTTCCTTTCCATTCGACGCTAAAGGACGCGGCTCGAAAATGCAATAATAAATAAGCGATCTGTGGAATTTGGCAATCCGTGAGTACCATACGAGCTTCGGCTTGGGAACCATATATGATACCCACTCTAGGCTTGAGAACCAAGGATATAATGCACAACATTTTCCTCGGGATTCAGATAGATACCCACTCAAGGATTTGGAACCATGTCGAAGAAACCAAATCGCAGGTTTGGGATCCTCAACCAAGAAACCCAACCATGGCTGGTATTTCACGGCTATCGGGCGTGATCCCTAAGGCGATATGGTTACTGGTTCAAATGCCTGAACCGGTAGTGACAATTTCACCAAGGACCATCGCAGTATACTAAAATTATCTACATAAAGCAAACAGGACGATACACAACAGAATATACGTGGCGCCACCGTAGCAATGTTCTCAACGTTGTTTATATTGTTAGGGCCGTATGTTCTCGCGATGAAAAACCAAGTCAACTTCATAAAGAGGTTTGAAACATGCTCTTTGAAATGAAAATGATTCAAAATAGTATACAGAAGGTCTTTCCTTTGTTAGAGCGGGCAGAAGATAAACTATTTTTGTCGTTTTTTCAAATGTCATCCTCTAAGTTGTCCCTATTTTTAGGGCCTTATATGCCCGCGATGAAAAACCAGATATATATTTTTAGAGGGTTGAAACCATTCTCTTTCTAATGAAAACAATCCAAAAGAAATTCCAGAGAATTTTTTTTTGAAAAGCGGAGTGAAAATACCATATTTTTGACGTTTTTAAAAAATTGTCAAATTTTGACTCAATTTTTAAACGAATGGAAATCACTAGGAAATAAAATTTTATATTTATAAACCATGTGCTGATATGTTATAATGCGCAATGTTTCACGTTGAATTTGTTTTTCGATCCGCAATTTTTAGGGGCAGTTGCGCCCTGAATTTTCAGCAAGGAGGTCGCTCATATAGTTGTTTTAATTATTTTGTTTAATAGCAGGCAAAATGTTGTTCATGATAGCCGATTTTTGTTTCTCTCATCAACATATCCCCTGAGATAGTATGCCTCAAAGTTACCGAAATCTCATAGTCATACTGAAGAAGGCTGCGGCACGGGGTCAAAGAATTTACTTTATCTCAGCAAGTATACATTCAGCGAACGTAAAAATTTACAAATGTTTATTGTGGATATATGTAAATGTCCATATAAAATTTCATTGAAATCCGTTATGGACGAGCGGGGGCCACCAGACCACTTGGCATGGAATGACCCTAATGCTTCCTAGACTCCAGTTTCCTTCCGCAGAACGGCAGGAATTTGACACTCTCTTCCTCCATTCTTATCGCTGCGCTCGCCAGGGTTCCTTTTAACACCAGTCTCTCACCCTTCGCTTTCTCCTCTTACCTGTTGGTGTCATCACTTTCCTCCCTTATATTCCTAATTTCTCGTTTGGAGCCCCTTTCGACTGCTAATGTGCGGCCTTCAGCTTTCCTTTTCTTCGTCTCCTCGTTTTTGACGGGGCTTCTTTCTTCCCTCTTCTTTCCTTCGGGTTGCAAGGAAGGCCATTTCACCTCCACGTCTCTCTCACCCCCGGCGGACTCCTTCCTCTGTTTTGCACCCGTGAGCCCCGTCTCCAGCTCAAGGAGCCCTCTGCCCCTCACCAGACGGTCCCCCTCAATGTCGTAAACAGGCATATCTTTCCCTTGCGTCATGTCTGCGTAGCTCACCAACTTTCAATTTCTCGGGTTATCACGTCTTACAAAGAATGGAAGTGGAATAATGAACTGGTAAAACAAGTAACTGAAGGAAAACACTCCCATTCTGCTGACTTTACCTGCGGCAGCAAACAAGATGTTTGAAAAAGCAATAGCGTATAAGTGTCAATTCTTCGCAGTCCATACATCCAAAGTATGGAAAAGGGACGAAAAGTAGATCAGGGCTTCTTTGTCCTAGGTGGTCAAGTCTCCCAGAAACTAAACAAGCTCGGCTGCCACCCTATTAAGGTAGTTTGAGTGAGATATGTCCATAGTGATAATGGCGACCGTATTCAAATTTTATTTTTTAATTTCAGCGTATGTAATATTGTAACATTGGTGCAACAATACAGTTTTTTGACCAAAAATCTCCGTGATTCAATAAATATATCTACATAAGTTTCTAGCTTGGCCAATTTCTTCACGCCGTACGGCTAAAAAGCCTTCAAAACGGCAGTTATTTTATTCTGTTAGAATTACTGCGGTAACAGATTAATTTTTATAAATAGTTGAGAAAACATACACACATTGTTAGTTTGTTGACCAAATCTAGGTTTTAGAAGTTCAAATTTTTTCAATATTCTCCCTCTGGAGCGCACAGTCGTAATCTATCCCATGTAAAACCGCTTGTATTTTCATGCAAATCGGTCGAAAAGTAGTTCAGCAAGTTAAATTATTCCCTTGCCGAATATATTGCCCCGAGGGGATAATAATAATTTTCATATCATTGGACATATGAGAGTTTTTTAGTTAAAATGAGGTAAAATTTATCAAATTCAAGGAGAGGTAATTTTTCGCTCGAACTACCTTAAGAAATCGGGAATTAGTCAATAGATATGACCGGTAATCGAGGCTTCGCTCGCCGGGGAAGCGTTCCACCACTGTAAGGTGCAGTTTTCAATAAAACTTCCGACCTCTACGAGCTACCTATTCCTCAATTCTGAATTATTTTGGGCTTTAAAGGAATAAGATGTTCAAGACTGCCCAGCACAAAATGTTAAATAGCAGTCCAATGCGTGCGCATAGCGCCACGGTCCACGAGATTAACGCCTAACTTGATCATCAACCAAACTTAAGGACGTCTCAGTATATTTTCTGGCTAACCCACTTGGCGCGATAAAGAGGGGTCCGGGTTCCAGTCCCGGTCAAGGCGAATGATTTTTCCTCTGTGGAATTTCGCACTTACGTGCACGAGCGGTTGACTCCATAAAGATATTACCGTGGCAGTCCGGGTATAATCATTCAATGTCTCTGTTACCATGCTTCAATTGTTTAGCTGATACAAGAATTAGCGTCTTTTCAACCTCAGTTTACTTTTCATAAAGGCTTTGCATGATATTTTTCTTCAATTCCTTCCCTATTGCGCGTGTTCGGAATTGCCGGTAGCCCCGTTGTCTCAGTAGCAAATTCAATGTAAATAAAAGGATACTGTAAAATGACGTCACCACACAAGGCAACGTAGTTTTTTGAACACAGAAATTCTGGTATTTTCTGCTATTTTTATTATATTAATTTTTTTCATGCATTTAAAGATGCGCTTAACTGTGTAGTTAGACGCTAAATTTCGCTGCAAAATAATCATCTCTAGCTAATTAATAACTGACATACAACCTTGTTTGACAGCACCACTTCTCTGATTCTTTTTTATTTCAATTGGGAATATCAACTTTACTGGTAAACTGATTTCTATTTGAACTAAAAATATGATTTCAAAATTTTCATTCAAATTAGGACTAGCTAACTGACTTTCACATGAAAACGCGTTATATTACTGCCAGCTTCTAGTCATCTACTGGGTTAACCTAGATGTAGTATTTTAATGCAATCGAGGGAGAATAATTTCAAGCACTATATTTAAAAAGATATATTTTAACCTTTTTTGTTTTACTGTATATTTAAAAATAAGAATATAAAGAGGCAGTTAAAAATAGGTATGTTTCAAAAGGTTTCAAGGTTTTTTTTCTGTCGAATTTGAGTCATTGGATCATATTATACACATTATTATGCAAAGCCAGAAAATTCACTTTTTTCTTCTTGAGCGAGCGGTGAAAAAAACGAGAGGATTGTGCTTTATTATTAATCGTAAGGATATGGAACTAAGAAAGGGAAATTAAAAGTAATTTATGAAACATTGGAGTAGAAGAACGCCTAATTGCACTTAAGAGTGGACAATCAAATACTTTTTTTACAAATGACAATCACTTAGGAAATGTAGCACAGTATTCTTATGGTTTTATTTGGAAATGGTTGCAAGAGAGCAGTCGTTACTGCTCGTTATTGCCCGATACAAATGTAATTAGAAAACAATTAATGATTCTTTAAGACGATTTTATTGCGAAAATGTGTTAGAAGCGACGATAGAAAAGGCCTCTAATCTCGAGATTCAAAAACTATTTTCCATGTCATTGTTGTATTTAAACAAAAAAATCGAAAAAGTAGTTTTTACAAAATATTGGAATAACTATCGGTCGTAGAGAAAAATGAAGCCCATGAGATTTGTGGGTATTAAATATTCGTGCAATTCAAGACTTGTTAAATGAAAACCGGTCAGCAAACCAAAACGTTATTCCAAAAAAAACATGAAAAATAGCCATTTTTGTTATTGTTATAACTTTGCATAACTTCACTTAAAATCAATCTTTATTCGTCTCTATTTTTGACAAAAACGACTTTGACCGTATCGTACAATCAACTAGACAAAAAAAATGTCCAAATTGGAGCATGATGAACAAATGTCTAAAATATAAAATGCATGGCTTGAGAATACTGCATCTGGCTTTTGAAAGAGCGTATACAAGCAAATTAAATACCGACAAGTGAGGATCGAGCAAAAATATCGGCCAATTTTTGTTTAAAGTGATGATTTCTCAAAAAGAATCAAATTACGACATAATGAACTTTAAACTGTAATTTCCAAGCTATATTGATTACTGAAAATTTAAAAATTCAAATAGAAACATTGGATCTATTAAATTTGATTAAAAATGCTTCATGCTGAGAGGAGTGTATAGTTGTGGGACATGTTGCACTGCTAAATATTTCATTAAAAATCACATACCCACTGGGTCAGAATAGTTGATAAGTTAAAGAAAGGGCGAGGTAACCTACTTAGTAGCCTATTTTCACGTTTTCGTAGAATTAGTCGTACGTAAGGTAGCAATACTCCCCTCGCTTTTTCTACCTTTTATTAGATTTACTGCTAATGACCATCTTAGGTAATTTCATGCATGTATATTAAAAATCATCACTGATGGACAGTATTTTTTGACACCTCCCGGAGATAAATTAAATCTGTCAGTAAACATTGACGAAATGCATATAACCTTGGTTAACATTCAAATTTCGGAAATACTAGTTCGAATAATAGAATTTCGGAAAAATAGTCAAATCTCCTCCGGTAAAGAAATCTCATTTAAAAAAATTCTAGTTTTTTTACCATTTGAAAAGTAATTTAACTGCAAATATTATTAAGTATTAACTAACTAATGACCTAGATCGTAAGTAGGGGGCATCATCTTTGCCAGAGACGGGTTTCTGAACCGCGACTTTTACGCCAAAACTCTATCCACCTCACTATCTCGGCTAACCATTCACTGCCTTACTTTTATGCATTAGTTACGTAAATACATTATAGCCAAGTCGCCAGTAGAAGCAAATAAGGACAGACCTCCCATTAATAACTTTCTGAGCTCTTAAAATTACATGAAAGCCTACAGAGTTTAAAGCGTTATCGCAATAGTCCCTTGATTAATTAGCGAAACTGCCAAATGGAAGCGATCCACGTCCATGAACCCAAAAACTAACAAAATCCACGATACCTGCAGATGGTGATCTTAGCAAGCGAGAGGGAGACAATAAAAAATAATGTTATCGGGAAATGGGAGAGCATTTCCTCGCTGGGTGGAACACGGCCGTAAGATGGAATTACCTCGCAAACTAGAGCAACGGACGCACAAGCGCTCGCCATCTGTTTTGGAATCCGCACACCGTGCTGAAGGCCCACGCCGGCACTCGCAGCGGTTTGGACAAACCTTGAAAATTCCCCTCCGTTTAAAATGTTCGCACGCACACAGGTTCACACCCTCCGAGGAGGCTCTGTGTTCGCAAAACAGCCTTCCCTGTCCCCCCTGGGGTATGAGCTGGAAGCACCTTCCATGTCGCGGGACGGGGTGGGTGTTACGAGGAGACAGGGGGTCTTACCCTGTTTTTTTTAACCCTGAATGCTATCGTCGTCCCCATTGTCCCGCCCCCGCCGAAGCCGTATCACTCGTCTCAACGCCTCCGACCACTCTTGAAACAGCGCCAGCTCGCGGCCACCGACCCCAACTACATACTCCCCCATCAAATGTTACCCCCTCACCATAATGCCAGTCCCCTCCATTCTTCCTCCCTCCTTTCATCCCCATCTGGGTGCCCATTTCTCTCTCCCCTTCGAGTCCATCTTCTTCTCTTCCACATTCGTCCCTTTTTCATCGCCTATTTCCGCCTCGATGCCCACAGTGTCAGGGACGAATGCACAAGGGAGAGGGATCTTTTGGATCAATCGCACCCTTTGAGCCTCGGTTATTTTCACCTGCTTGGCAGGAGTGACCGGGACTAATCTTCACTCACTCAGTGATTCAACCCGAAGGTTGGTTTGGATGGTTGAGGTCTACCCTCAATCATCCAAACCAACCTTCAGGTTGAATCACCGAGTGAGTGAAGAGAAAATGTAATTGTTCTTTGGTTTCAATTTGCTCTAGGCGTGGAAGGATAAAATTTTAAATTCACAAGTTACCTAATTTGCAGGTGCAGCATATCCCGCGTTCTTTCCCTAAAGGGACTGAAAGCATGCTTCGAGTGTTCATTCTTATTTATGCTTATCATTGAAACTCACGCGAGTACAATATGAGAAGCTACTATCAGGCCGTTACCGTCCCCGTCATTACAAAGACGACAAGCTACATCCAAAGGAACAGCGAGATCCCATGAACACGTCCCCTCTCTCCCTCGCCCCCTGTTTCTTGCCTCTCGTTTGCTTCATTTGTCCCGTGAGAGATTTCCTCTTCCCTGCGATTGGCCCTTTTCCCTCTTTTGCAGTCCTGCGGCCTCTTACACATACAGTTTTTGCAGCTCTCGCGATTATCAGTGGCCTAATGGAGGGAAAGTTCAGCTCTCGACTTGTGAGTCCCGGGAATGAAAATTTAGCCAGGGACGCGCTCATAGAAGTTCAAGATGTGCGATTATCTCGCTGCGGTGTGTACATATATATCTCCAAAAATATAGAAATGCGCAGAGGGTAAAGAAAGGACCTTTCGCCCCTGCGACAGAGCGCAGGGTTCTACAGACCCACTGTCCACTGGGAGGTGACCTTTGGCCTCACCTTTATTGACTGAATTATCCTTAATTCTTTGTTTCATTGGTTATTTGCCATATGCCATACGGATTAAGAATTCCTGTAAAAATAAAAAGCATAGTAAGTAGGTTTTTTATAAAAGAATGTGAACTGGCCATGACTTCAATGATAATTCCGCTTGCATTTCCTCATTTTTCATCTCCTTGTAGAAACAAAGAAAAAAATGAGCAAATTATGAACAAGTGCATTTATAAAATCAATGGTCTGCGAGTTTACTTCGTAGAATGAATGCATTTTAGGCAAAATGAAAACTTGGTTATATTGTAACACTTGAGAATGACCTGAAAAGGTCGAAACCGGTCGTGTTCTTAATAAAATTGTGTAGAATATAACCAAGTTTTCATTTTGCCTAAAAAGTGCATTTATGTTCATCTCATTACCATTCCGCAATAATTCCGTAGAAGTACTTTTATCACTTTCACAGCATCAACAGTGGAACTGCTGTACTGCAAACACAGATAAGCGTTTCAGCATTTACACTCTGATTTATATTATCCAAAGGCTTCACCTGGATTTAAACCCAGGACCCTTCGATCAGTAGCCAAGTGCTCTACCCACTAGGCCACCACGCTCCCCCCTAATCTTGTTGATGCTATTTTATGAAAGGAATCGAGTTTTACATTCTCGTACTGTCCGGAAACAGCCACTAGGGTGTGCGTTACTTGGAGTTTTGAGACAAATACTTATTCAAGAAGGATATGGAAATATTGAGAGTGAAATGATCTTAGTGACTCCCATAGTTTATTTCAGAATTCACAATCAGTTTTGGCGAGTACACCAGCTTTAGGTACCATCTGCAGCTGTCCCATCTCCATGTAGATGAAGATGGCTTAGCTGCTGAAACCGGTGGTAAATTCTGAAATAAACTGTGTAAGTGACAAAGTTCGTTTCACTATCAATATGACGACCTTCTACCAAGTAAAGCTTTCAACTTTTGAGAATATGAACTGAAGAAATTTAGGCTCGTAAATGAGGATTAGTTAGGCGTTCAGCGGTAAAACTTGTTTTTCGAACTGCTCTTTTTGTAGCCTAGTGTTGAGCGCGTGGAGGAAGTGTCCTAAAGCACATGAATCATGGTGAATTACTTTTATTCTGTTGCTTTTGCCTGTCCTTTAGATTATATGATGGCTTCCAAATGCAAGGGATCATGTTCATGTCCTGCGAGTGGAAGATACTTTTGCAGTTATTTCTCAATTCTAAATTGATACCCAGTTAGTGAGCAATTCAAGCGCACCACGCCGTTTGTTGGATAGGATGTTAAGGTTATGACCCCTTGGTGACTTACTTAACGTAGGATTTGGGTAATGCCAATGCCGAATTTCTCTCCTCTCTTTCTCCACCATATTCCAGATATACATGTATTTCCAAATTCCGTAACTGGTCTGCCCTTCTATCCCCAATGCCACCAGTGACCTCGAAAGTCAGAGGTCAAAATAACTTATGCAACATACAAGGGTAGTGAACTAAAAATATTCCCAAAATGTCTTTTGCTTTTTGGAATGATGTTAAATATTCCTACGCAACGTACCTATTCAACTTCGAAAGTCGTCCAACTGTGGACATTTTATATTCTGAAGTGGTGGGTAATGAATCTGCCATTGCCTGTACAAAAACCATTGATGCTAATATTGGGCTAGCCACGGCATTAATTTTGATTTATTCTGTTAGTTAACATATACTTTTTTCCGCTGCAAATTTCTCGTACATATCTGGGATATTAGGATTTTTGAATGCAGGCACTAGGAATGATTTAGTATTGTCAGCAGAGGTAAGGCAGCAGATGTAAACTCATTTAAAATCTATAAACCCTATAGTTTTGGCCAACATAAAACACATATATGACTAAACGTTATTCTGTACTAATGTACTTCGGTGCTTTAGGCGCAAATACATACACTTCGTGGCTCTAAATGCAATGTAATTCTGTTTAACATCTAGTTTCTCAAAGTTTTCAATGAAACTCGCTATGTAAGCGGACACTAATGCATCTAATTTGGTTTATTTATTTGTAAATTACGAAAAGCATTACGAACCCCTATTATTATTACTGACTTAGTAGTTAAAAAGGTAAAACATTACCAATCAAATACAACTAAATTAATAAACAATCCCAAGTATAAGAACCAAAATATTAATGGTTAACAGCAAAAACGGTTTTACATGAAGGAGTCAGGAAGATTGAGGAAAATGGATAAAAGATACTTAGCTGCAAGGGAATTAAATGTAAAGTAAAGGTATATGAAAAAAAAAGGGATTTCGAAACTTGCATGGTCCATGTTACGGATCGAGGAGGTACTCAATAATCAATGAAACTAATCTTAGGAGAACATTAGTTTGAAAAGCTGCACTAAAACTGCCCATTAGCTATTTTACATCAGTTTTTTTCATTCAAGCACTCTGTGTTCACTCATAAGATCTCTCTTCGAGTAGCGTGTCAGTTTATTGATTTTGTATGTCGGTAGTAAATCTATTTTACATCCGCTGCCACCAACTCCTTCCTTCTCTCCCCCAAACGACGCTTCTCCGAACTCTTCCCATCCCTTCATCCTACCTTGTCTACGGAAGCGTCCGTTGTACCTCAAGGTCTCGCTCTGCGTCCACATAATTTTCCCGTTGTTTTCCCCATCGCGTTTACGATGAATCCTCGCTGCCTCCATTTTCATTCATTGCGGGGCGGAGAATTCGATAGGAGTCCATGGGAAACGGAGCAGGGCAGGTATTAATCAGCCATTATTCCCGGTTGACAACAACGCGAAAGGGGTAGTGGAGCGGTCTCGTGGAGGGAGGAGATATACCCACCGGTCGAACTTCAACAATCGATGCGGAACGCGAGAGGTTTTTGTTTCTTGCCATACATACAAGCACATACGTGGAAGGCCGCCGCCAGGTGGCGGGTTCCCGGTCCCTCGCGAATGGTCCGCGGTACTCCTTCCCAGTTTTTTTAGCGCTTATCCATTCCCCCAACCCGAGGACCCGTATCATTTTTTCCTCAAACTTTTCCGACAGTAGAAGAAGACATTTCATTCAATTTAGCGTCATGAATACATTACAAGGCTAGTTGACTTCGGAAAAACGAAGATGTTCTTGAATTTAAGAGTGTAAAACTCCTCCAGTGCTCCCCTTTAAAAATCATATTTTACAAGTCGAATTTCAACTGTATTTCTGTTCTATAATACTCAGGCAGGGTCACAAAAGAGGTTGAGATTGTTGGAGAAAACTATTTTTAGCTACATATGTATGGTTAAAATAACAAGTTATTATTCCTACCGATGTTATTTTTATTCAGAGCTGACGAATGATTTTGAAGTAAATTAAGCTATTGATGGCAGATAAAATAGTTTAAAATGTGAAATATTGATATTTCATGGAAAGCGAATTAGGTCACGAGGCACGCCCTTTGAACACGGAAAATTCTGATTTCATCAGATAAACAGATAATCGACAAAGCAAAAGTTGTCAATTTACTTGCATTAAAATAAAAATTCTTTGCCTTCTACGCCTGATATGAAAATTCTCCAAAATATAAGAGATATTTCTTTCTATGTAGCATTTAATTTTCATTAAACATTTCCGATTTATCATAAAACTATACGAGGGAATATTTTGGTATTTTAAAATAAATTTATCATAAATAAGTTACCCTAGCAGTTAATAGAATTACAACTCTTATGTGATAACCCAGTGAACATATTAATGCGATAATCATTCGAAAAATGAGTATAGATTAAGCTAGTATTCATGACAGTAGGATTAAAAAAAGAGGGTACAGGATAAGACACTGATGGCAAATCGGTACGGTAATAAATCGGTAATAAATTAGAAGTCTGCTACACTATGCCATATTATTTTAATTAGGGATCATTAACTACATTTGTGTCCCACTCAGTTATCATATACCCTAAATAAACTAATTTAAATGCTCTAATCTATTAATTTTAATCGAAATACTAAATATTTTTCACACGATTACGTTGCAGGAAAAATAATTTGCTTTAATGCCTAGGCGCTCAGTTCTCTCAGACCAGACGAGAGACCTAAACGAAGGAGTTCCACTCCCTTGAACAGCTCCGAAACGACTGTCCTCCACCGACCAGAAGCCACTGGCACATTTGTATCCAGGGAGAAGGAAATGTACACAGGAAACGCGTGTGGTGGCGATTGCATTCCATAAAAACCATATTACACCAAAGTGGAGGCACTCACTAAACGCTCTGGCTGGAGAGTTGAGCATTCCAGTCCTTATTTTGTCCGTGGTTGGACGATTAGTTAAAAGGAAATCCGGTTTCTGCGTCAGAGAGGGCGCGAGCGTCCATTCTCCACTTAGTGTCTCCCGCGTCCACCTCAAAATCCTTTCCACTTTCCCTCGCGACCAAACTCCCACCTCCCTTCTCAGCCCGTGGGAGTTCAGCCGACAACCTCATAACCGCACTCCCCCACCTCCTCCCCAATTCTCCCCCACCATTGGTCTACGCCCATTAGTTCAATTTCAGGATCTCCGGAGACGTGGGCCTGCCATGTGCCTGCGGCCACGGACGCAGGGCTCAACCGCCCCTTCCCGCCGTGCCTTCGAGAACACCGCTTGCATTCCGTTGATCTCCACCTCGTTCCTCTCTCTTCTTCTATTCCCACCTCCTGTCTTTCTCCCCCCATTATCTCTCTACGTTCCGCCTTTTCCTTCAGTTTGCTCGGCACACCCGGAGTTTCCCTCTTACGCCCGCTTCCCAGCTCGTGGCGGCACCCTTGTCGCTCAGCGCGGGAACGATTCTGCGTGAAACTTGATGTGGAAGTGGGTAGTGGGAAGAAGGAGTGGGCAGGAGAAGTTCCTTCCATGAAGAGTGATAGAGCATTAATGAGGGAATTATTCTTCTCCGCGGGATGCCTGTCCCGGAGGAGGAAAAGAAAATTGCACCCGAGTTATAATCTAAACGTCACGCGGACTTGGACACCAAATTAATTTGACGATGACAACCCTTGGTGGTTATACTGGAATTAGTTGCTGGTAACAAATTATATTTTGGCGGAAGTTTAAAAGAATCTTATTCAGGAAATGCGAAACCATATGCTATGCTCGTAAAAGCAACTGGATGGTAATTTTTGAATGTGAATTAAAAGGGAATTGTGTGGGTTGTAGTTATTGTATTCTATAGAATTTCCTCATCCGCCTCCTTTATCTTCCCGGTTCTAAATGAGAAATCTAAAATAAATAAATTTGGTTATTTTTTTTCTCCGATAATGTACTTAAACATATTGCATAATATGTCAACATTTTATGATTTTTGGAGTTTTCACTTGCATTTTCTGGAAAACTATCGAAACTATTCTTACGTTTTCTATCTGCAAACACAAACGTTCCACTTAATTAATAATACTGAAACTTTCCCATTCTGCTATAAAGCAGAGGAAATTTTTGTACTGTAAGCTTACAGATTTTGAGGTAATTTATAAATAATAAATGTTCATATTCATTCAATATTGTCCTAAGTAATGAATATTTTAACTAAATATTCTGATTTCAATACTTTTCTAGTTTTAAAATGACCATGAGGTACTTTAAGATCACACGCTGTCAGCAACCGGCTGCGACCTATATGAGTGAGACAAAGCCAGGAAGGACTCTACTAGAATCAATATTTTGGAATGTTTATAATTAGGAATTGTTGCAATAAAACTCAGGAGCAAATCAGAAGATCCTTTTATAGTGACTGATACATGATGATGTAGTAGAAGGTTACCAAGATGGAATTTACAGTAGTCAAATGCAGGATATTGTGAATATTTGGATGTGACTTGGATAAGCTATCCTTGGAACTAATTCCGCGATGCCAGTCAAATTTCGCCAAATAGTCTCATTGCACAGTAAACAAATCTGCAATGCTTTGTTTCCAAGCCACGAGATCCAGAAAAAATGCGAATGAAGCGATTCAAATAATTAACGAAACATGTCACTTACGCTCGTCACAACTGTAAGTTAATATAGACTAATTTCCGTTGTGCTTAACATTACGAGGCCAAAAGAGGAAATATTACGCGGTGTATTAATGGAAATAGGCATGCAAGTTTAAAAAAAAATTAAAACAGGACTTAAAAGTGCACGGCGTGTCTTCATGAAATGAAGTGGTACCAATTCTGTAAAGGAAAATGCGCCGAATAAAGCTCCAAAGATTAATATTCACGTAAGTGTACGGTGGGATATAGATGAAAAATGACCAACATTGGTATTGTGGAGGTGAAATATTTGCCCAAAGGGACCCAAACCTACAACAGTCATTTTAAATGCTGAAGACCGCGATCCCCAGTCTGGAGATGCGTATTCAACTCCTGCCTTAACCCAGGGAACCTCCAGAGGTCATCCCCCGTTTATCTCCGCCCTGGCCTCCTATTTTTCACACCCTACAGAGAAGGACCCCACTCATTTGTCCCACTACACCGTCCATACGGTTCTCTCTCGTGCTGCCGGGGACTGCGTGAACAAAAACCAACGAAATGAAACCATTAATCTATCACAAGCTCCTGTTCTCCAACCACTAATTTTCTAATTGAATTCCTTTGTGCACGTGTTGAAGCTTTTTGCTCCTATCTTGCTAATGCGTGTCACGGTGAGGTAGGTATAACACAGAATGTAAGTATTTTTTAGCGAATTCCGCTTCTATGGTAGGGTGTTCTGTAAATTGCTCCTTTGTTATCGTTACGAAATAAGAGCTCCTCCTGACATGCTTAATTTCCCTAAAGAGCTAAGCTTCGCTAGTTGAAAAACACAAAACCATCGGATACCTAAACTTAACATTAATAATTATACACATAGATACAGGATATTTTATTAAGCTTTAGGCCTTAATAAAATATTTATCAATATCTTTTCACTACAGGTTTCATTTGTAATTTTATTTTAAATATGAGGTGCCTAAATGCTAATTATATGCAAGAAAAAGAAACGAGGTGAGAGAATTAATAACCAAGCCCCGTTTTGATATTTCAAAGTATCATAAAGCCAGATTTGCCAGCTTCCACAAGCTTTGGCTTACAAAGGAGAACTAACAGCATTGTTAGTCATTCAATTCTTCATATAATATTTATATCCAAATATTGGTTAGACTGCAGGATTATGTTCCACCATTTCCTGTGCTAACTCTTTTATATTTTTATAGGTATTTAAAAGTGTCATTTTCAATTGGCATATGTATTTGCCCCTTGGTTCTCCATATGCGGCGATCGTTTCTAAATTTAATTCTTAATTACTCCTTACAAAATCACTGTGACTCAAAGTGTAGCATTTACGTAAAAAGGTAGTTCATTAAGTATAAAAAATTCTCCGATTAAAGTTAAATAATTGACTTTCAAAGTAGGAACATTAAGCCAGTTACTTGAGAGACAAATAGTCAGCAAGCCAACTTCACTGCATAGTTTTCTCTACTTCCACTGACCCTTAAGGGTCATTCAATAGCCAAAAGAGAACCAAAAGCTATCGGAATTCTAGTAATTCCATTTAATCCGTTACGATTGACTTTGTTCCCACATTGCGGGGTAAGTTTTCGCAGGTTGGAATTCACCGTGGAGGACGTTTCGCGAGCAAATGGGCCAAGAACTGGAAAAGTAAACTAGGTCGACAGGGGACCCCAAACAATGCAACCACATCTGCTTTGGTATATGATACCCTGTCGTTCAGAAATATAGGATACTTAGAGCTAATTTATATTTGGTGCACATTCGGTAGTGTAAAAGAATTTATCAATACAAAAAAGAGTTAATCCTAACCACAAATCAAACTATCTGCTCTAATTCATTTAGTTTTTCTATGCAATGCTGATTTTTTAAGTTTTTGCAAAACTTAACCTTTTTCCTAGACAATATGCACTGTAAATTTTAATTTTAATTTTAATTAATGTAATTGTCTTTCGGAAATTAGAAATAGAATAATTATTTGGGAAATATATGCTTCACAGAGACAATTTAGTGGGGAAAACCGGATATTAAACACACTGGCATACAATGAATCGTATTATTGGAATGGAAAAGCGTTCAACTGGCACATTTTGCAAATAATTACACTCGGGGTACAGTATAAGTTGCTAGTAAATCATATAATATTTACCTTGGAATAAGGTGGCTTGGTGATGTGACTGTTCGAACGATTTTTTCAGGGAGAATTTCAACCTCTTTGGTTTAAATCAAATATTTTATGGTGTACGAAATCTCTTGGCGGAAGGAAAAATATTCACATACATGGAGGGTCAGGAAGATTGATTGTTAAAATTGATAGCTAAGCAACTACCAATTACTGTAAATAGGTAAGCAATGAATTTGTTTTTTTCATGATTAAATTTTCATTTCACCCCATAAAAATCTGCTTTTGATAGGTGCGATATGTAAGTGAATTTTAACCATTTATAGTTTTCGTTTAATTAGTGCTAAGGCCATACATAATTATAATAATTACATTGTGGTCCAGTAAAGACAGAAGAGGTATTTTTTTGACTGAAATAATAAAGTGTTGTGTTCCTTGTACAATACATCAATTTGAATACAGACATTTTGTGAATATACAGTTTTAGTATCACATCGCATTTTTTTTATTTCGGTAGTTAGATAAAGTAAAGTAGGATATTGAAAACAATTGCTCATCATGATCATCAGAGTACATTAAAGTGTATAAAATGCAATCAACATAGTAGTAATTGATATTTAAGCGGTCAAACGTTGACGGTTCTGCCTCATTTTTGGTGACTCGAAGGTATCTAAAAAGTATGTTTTATGAGACTACTCTTCATTTTCTTAATCATGATACTTTAAAATGCGTAACCATCCTCATGTTCTGTGCTCACTTAAATATTTTTAATTTAGAGCACTCACAATCATTGCACAGCCTCGGTAATTCTCATTTCCATGACAGCAAACTTCTTGAGACTTCTGACGGGCTTCCATCGACCGTTCATTTCTGTTGGTGTTTCAAAAATTTTAACTGTGGTAAGTAGGGTTAAGCGACTGGAATGAGAACATTTTCGGGTGGAGAATTATAAAGAGCAAAGAAGCATAAGGAAGAAAGTGTGCGGGTAGAAAAGCATAAAAAACGATCTCAAAATGAAACTTTGTTCTTGGTTTTTCTGTTTTTTTTTTTCAAACTCTCCAACTCCGTTTTTGCCATTTTCTTTCCCTGGAGCTGTGTTATTATATGTCTGGCCATAACCTTTGCTTTTATTTAGAAAAATGGAACTTTAAGGGTGTACTGACATAAATTACTGAACCTACGAAATGATATAGTGAATAAAAAATTGGGATAGTGATCTAATTTATAATCATAACATTTTCGCACCTATACTTCTCTCGTAAATGTAGAATTGAGCTCAGTGAGCAAGTTTTATAATTAAATCATAATTGTGTGCAACATATATACAGAAATGTATGTTAAATATAATCAGATAATTGCATTTTATAACGATCTTTACCTCGAGTAGCCTACCTGTTGAAACGAAGTTTTACATAAATACTTTTGAGCATGCTATTTCCTTAAGTCAATTTTTCCTAACTCATACGTATGCGCTGATTCTGTATACTTTAGAGGAAGCCTTCAAAATACATCTCCTTCGAAGGTTATACACGATTACACGATAAAGTTTAATTTAAAAAATTAAATACAGATATGTCTTTTAAACCCAGGACGCGTGGCGAACACAAAATTATATTCACTTTAAACGTATAGCTTTTAGCTGCTATCAGAAAAATAAAGTTCACACTCTTCAACAAAATTTTCATTCAACACATTCATGTTAAATAATTTACGGGAAGAGTTTTAATGCGCAATAAAAAGCACCTCGGCAGTAACTTTTAGAGATAGAAGACGTTTCACGTAGAATGAAATTATTATCCTTTAAATGAATTAAAAAAGCTTCAGATAGTTAAGCTGATACCCTTCTGTTAAAGAATTCTATCGACCATTAATGAAAATCCTCCAAATTGAAAATTGATCATCCTGAGGTCTCTGTTTGAATTTTTACTTTTTCGGTATTTTAAGCATTTTTATACCTTACATTCTTTAAAACACATTGGAATCATAACCGAAATACAGCCTAAGGTAGTAAATAAAATTGAAAATGTAGTGATTCACTTTCAAATGATCCCGTCTGGATAACTTGGTGAATATTAAATTGATATTAATTAACACAAAGACAGGGAATAAGCCCTTTTTGAACATCGATCGATTTTATCTATAATAAATTTTAAGAGTAAATTACAATTTCACATTATGAACCAAACGGCCCCGAGTGGCCCATATATCAAAAACATGTCCCAGTACATTTTATGAATTCTTAACATTAATAAAACTCTTATGCCATAATAATGAGAGAATATAATTGCGGTACAGCTCCCGGGTAAGTCACCATATAATTCGTTTTTCTCTCTTCTAGCGATCTCTCTTTTTCAGCAACCTACATTTCTAATTACAGTAAAAACATAATACTTAAATGCCCTTAGTATATAAAATCCCGTCCTCATACTCTACACACCCTGCCATATATTCTACAAGAACCTTATTGGAACAAGTACCATATTATTCCCCTCTATCCTATGCTGTTTCTGTATTATCGTAGACAGTGTCTAATTTTCTATTTATTGTTGGTCAGTAAGTTCTACTTGTTAGCTGTTTTATTGCAATTTATTGACTAAGAACCATCCTTGCTATTTTTAAATGTAAAAAAGAAAAAAATCATAGTTCGCTCTGTGGTGCTGCATTCCTTTACATAAAGGAGAACAGATATTCATGCAGAGAAGAGAAAGCATGAATAGGAAGAGACTAAAGGAAAAAATAAATAAATGTACCTATTTGAATATTTGAAGGTGGAATCAGCCTATATTTTTGCGAGTTTCCCGTCGCCACACATTCAAACGATCCTATTTTTGGATCCACGGCTCTCTCCTAAAGAATCCAAAAAAAAATTACATAGAGGGAACAGCGGCGTTGGAGTAAAGGGGCCCTACTGTTCCCAACAGGGGGGGAGGGAGAGTTGGATTAGGTTGGTAAGTGGAGGACGAAGTAGGACTGTCTGACTGAGGCAGAGGTTCTCGTGCAGAAGGGGAGGGAACTCCGAGGGAGATAGGCAAACGCTCGAATGAACATGGAGGAGAGACGTAAGGGATTCGAAGGTTGGCAATTTGACAGGGATAGCGGGGCCCGGAGAGGAAGGAGCCAATGACACTGAATGGGATGAAAGGGGGAGGGAGAGATGCGAGAAAGCACAAAAGCAGCACGGGGAGGAGGCGAAAGTAATCAAGATACGCTTCGAAAGGACTGCATCTAAACAGAAGCCTTGGGAGAGGGGGAGAATAAAGGAATGAATGAACTTCGAATAACGCTGGATCACGACCTAATTGGGTGGATATTGTATGCCATGCCAGCAAACGGCTATCATGTTGTGGCCGTGTCTATTCACGAGGGGCTCCAGGGATAGTTGGAGCTTTTCTAAAGATTGCTTTGCCATTTTCCTCTGTGAAGGGTGACTTGAACTCTACATGTTTACCATTTTCAGAGAGATCGCACCCAAAAAAATGCGTAAATATTTGTTTCAGAAGATTATAGCTATAACGTGTTTTCAACATTATAATTCAATTAGGATTAGACTGAAAATGTATGAAAATGAATATTATTTGAATTATAACCTTGGTTTCAATGTAAATTCGTCATATTCAGGTTTGAAGAGGATGTAGTGACATCAGAACCTAGCTTTGAATACAAATTGTATTTGCTTGCGGAAAATTGCATTTTTTTAAATTATAGTTTAAATAATTGAGAAATAGTATTCGTTATTCATTCACTATATATTATTTTAAGCCGAATAGTACTCGTATTATATTTATACTTTCTATTCTGTTCAGCCGTAGTATTTACGTTAGCTAGGTGTATTAAGATTGTGGGATTCACATATTGCATAAGAGTGTTGATTAGCTGACATGACGGCATTATTGACGAGAGATAATATTATTATTGGTTATCATGCAGAAGAATTATTACCAAGTATCATTGAACCGGGCTGAGTAGTTGTATGTATACATATTAAACCACATAAAATGTATCCAACAGCCAAATTAAAATTAAACATACTAGTTTGAATACTCAATGGTGAGCGTAAAAAAGTACAGAATTTAAAAAAACTTGTCTATTTTTTCTCTGCAACAACGTAACATCCTGTTTGCAGTAGGGACACATAGTTATCCGGGTCAAAATATCGAGCGATTGCTGCGAGCACTAGCAAACATGTTAATCACACATCTCCCAGCGAGGGACATTAAAGGAGATGGCTGGCCTTGACGCTTTCCGCTCGGAGATACGTTGTACAGACGTCACAGACAATGCTTCTCTGAAAACAAAATTACATAATGATGTAACAGATTCATTTCACAACATTCAGACAAGTTTTTTTGCCCGTGCGAGAAAGTCTTTTCACTCATTCTCTGGAAAATGTTTATGCAGCTTTTGCACAATGATTAGCGAACATGCTTTGTCACGGGCTCGAAAACATAAGCTTGTACGTCATTCGTAACCCATAAAATAATTTTATATTTTTCTAAATAAAGTCTATTCAATTAACTCAAGAAAATTTCCAAATAACACGTAATAATTTTTATTCGAATTGTTTTCAAAGTATATACGAGCAGGAGTAATTTATTTTGTGGCAATGCGGACGATAAAGACACTCATGACCACAGGGTTAGCCATTTATATTGCCATTTTCAGAACTTAGCGTATCGTAGGAACTCACAATTGTTAGTTAATATGATAAGAAGAAGTTGGTATATATTATCCTATAAGTGGAAATGGAAAATGAAAAAAAAACTTTGCTAATGTTGGGTTGTGGTAATGAAATATTTTCTTATAAAGTTAGTTCCCAGCAACGTATTCTATTCAAAAGCACATATGATTCACTATAATTTATAGTTATATATATAAGCTCGTGCAGAACATTAAAGTAAATTATGAAAAATAATGCAACTATGCTTAACAGCAATGAAGGATCAGTGATATTGCCAAAATACTTTCTTCAAAAATCAAGCCCTTCTCAACTCTTTCAACAGCTTTCATAAATTTTAAGAATATGCATTATTTGCGGGCTCCTAAAAATTTATAGGACAGAATAAGTGGTTCAAAAGAATTCTCTAAGTTTCCAAGCAGTGTGTTGATAAATATTGTTCCATTACTTTTATATCCCGAATAAATAGCGATTACATATCATGTTTTCCAGTGAAAGATTTCGATTAGTTTTAATGGTCCCAAATATAAACCGAGGTATTGGAAGAACTTACGAAGACGAAAAGGAGTTCGTATCAGCTAAGGTATAAATTTAAAGTTTTGGATGAGATAAACATCAATTTAGGGATCATAGTTAGGTGGCTTTTGTCGATTCTTAAATATAAAATGGATTAGCATCTAATCTTGTAACTGCCTTGCACCAAAAGCCCGGAAACGTACTTCAGCAGCGCGAATAATTAGGAGACGTGAGAGAGCAAGCGTCCGTCCATGGGTGCCTCCGTGGTTTCATCTTATGAGGCAGACTGGGAATGAAAGATGCTCGAGGAAGAAGGGCACGGCGCTGAGTTGGGATTAGTTGCTGGTTAATAAAAGGTAAGGTGCCGAGGAAAATGAAATCCAAGCAGCGGCAGTTTGACTTCTTAATTAAAAAGATGAAAACTTCCATGGCCTCCTCGGTGCTTCCAATGATGCGAGACCACCACAGCTCCCCCTTTGAGATATAGTTCCTTTATTTATCCAATTAAATATGATGCTCTCTAAAAATATTTAAAGAAAATTTCACCACTCAGCCGTCCGCCATAATCAATATATGAATGCATTCCTCAAACTTATCAAAATTCGGCAAGAAAATGTAGCCAAACAGAAAGTACGGTACGCAAGGAAAATTATTCATAGTGAAGAAATTGTTTTTATAATTATTAACTTCTCACTAAGTTATAGTAGAGTTCATACTAGATATGGACTTATTTAGCAAGTTTTAATAACAGCATTCAAAGGCAGAATTCAAAAATTTTATGAAATGTGAATTTAAGCAATTTGGTTATGAAAATATGCAGAAAATTAATTTTAGAGTTATAAACTAAAACTTACTCCATTTAATATTCTAATGCTATAAAATTCTTTGCCATTTATTAAAAACACATGCTGGGAGATCATATAATTAATATTATATTTTTATAAACCATTATATCTACCAAAAAACACAGCTTTTCACTAATTATATTGATATCAAATCTCAATAATGAACCTTATCACAAGATTAATTATTATATACCTCAAATATATTTTTTAAATGCTCATGAACTCTGGAGTGCAGAGATATGGCAAGGAATAAATGACTAATCAAAGACTTTCTTTAATATTGTATTCAAGAAATCCGAGAGGAGATCAACTATGAGGTTTCTGTGAATGCAGCCATTACAAAAGAAACAAGAGGCTTTAAGATTTTGTAATATACTTAGAGCCTAAAAAAAATAACTCAGTAATTCCAACGCCAACTTAGAAATTGCTTTAGATGGATCTTAAGCCGAATATTGCATCAAATAACATATAAAATTTTATTTAATTTTGGAGACAAACGTTTATAGTATCAGATATCGCACAACAGTCTCAAAAATATATTGCGTTCTTATAATCAACAGTAATACTGGAAAAACATCTAATGTATTTAGCTTAACTTTAAAAATGTATCATGTTTCATATAAAACTTTTGCTCTTCATCCACTCAAATAACAATATAGTGAAATATTATAGATAAGTAATCATCAATTAAGGCAATCCTGTTGCTTGATGACCAGATTCGACGCATGTTCATTTTCTCTCCGAAGGTAATCATTACTTTTGTGGAAATTGGGTTAAAGGGTTTCCTTAGACCAAAATCTGTGTAATAATTGGAAAGCTACGGAGAATTCTGAACGCATCAAGTTGATTCAATATACAATTTTTCGCAAGCTAATAATGCTCTTGTCAACTCCGCAAAAATACGGCTATACACTGATTTACATTAAAATCTAGATGTTTTTTATTGATTTAATAACATTACCACTAAAACCGTAAGGTGCGAGTGTTTGTTACCATGAAAATTCCCCTAACAACGTTTTTGATTAGGTCTCTCTCTATGGTTAGTACTATTTTTTAACAAATAGAATAAAAAAATGCAAAGCAATGGCTAAAAAATCTATTAAAGCGAAAACGGGATATTTGTGTTGTAATTAAATAAATGCATGCTCTGATTAAGGCTTCCATACATGGTCAACAATGATTTACTAGTACTAGTACCACTAGATGGTAGTACTTTTTTTCTAATATTGGCTTCTCACAGTCCACTTATATGGTCACTGTAAAATCTCTGAGTAAATAAAAATAATAAACCCAACACCCGAAAATTACATCTCCTGAAAATAGTACATCCTTACTTCAAAACTATCGTTGCTTCAGAAACTGACTATGCTGTTTTCTATAATGTGTTTTTTACTTCCCCATATACCCATATATATATTTCATTGTGCAAAGTAAGTACGGAAGGTTCTCCAGAGGTACGTGAAAATTTGACGCATCAATGCGTATAATGTCACCAAGGTAAATTCAATGACGGGCAAATGAATTTTGGATTTCATACTGCAGTGGAGTACTTTATGAGGGAAAGCGTAGAAAAATACAGAGGTAGTCAGAAACCTATTGGCGTCAGAAAAGATAGGGAAAAGGTAGAGGTGGTCAGAAAAGGTAGGGATATAAGACTTTGTTCAACTCAGGAACTCAAGATATAAAGAGGTCATTCGGTAAGGCATATAGATCCTTCTGAGCAGTGGTCTGACTATCATAAAATTAATCTAAATATCTCGCGTGTTTACAAAGAATTAGGGGTACACTCCTCACTGCAAAGTGCATTTGAGAGCCTCGCCTTTCTATTACTTCTGAGAGGTCTTCAATGTAGTCTTTTTAGACGGAGTCTCATGTCAGAAATTACACACCCGGACCATGAACAACGATTATAGACACGCGACGAATGACCGTTAAGTAAGTCAGTTAACTTGCACGCAACGTGGGTTGAGTGTACGTCATTACTGATCACTTGATTTCAGTTTTGAGCTTAATATTTGGTTTTGTAGCTACGCATAGGAAGTTTTCTTCCATCCAATGACTCTTAAATATGGTTAGGTAAATGATTTATGCAGCACATGTACTTTTAGCATGCAACATTAACCGGAGGAAGATAAGTTTATGTTGATATGATGAATTAGTATGAATAGATGAAGGATTGACGCGGTTGGCTGGTAGGAGAACGGAGTGGAGAGCATGTTTCTGAATGCATCATGAGAGCAACTAATCTGGATAAATTATTGCCTTAGAATGAGCTGCCTCAATCTTGTGCATTCTACTGAGACCAAGTTTGAATAATGACAGAAAATCATTTTACATTAAAAATAACAAGTTCGCGGTGCAATTTTGTTAACCAGGACATTTGCTTCGAAATATTAGGCACGTTTAAATTGGTCATCATTTCATGCAATTTCATATTAAATTTAATATTGGGAGTAAACTTTGACGTGGAATACCCAAGAAGAATTTCATGAGGGATCTAAAAATAATGAACAGCATGGAAGGATTCAGCATGGGATAGGTAAGGGAATATCAAGAATTTAAAATAATATACTGCATTGAGACTAGTCGTGAAATATAGGTTTATTGCATTGGAAAACTGCTCACATTTTATTATTCAAATAAGGTGTGAAGGTAAGATTATATATGGATAGCTAGGATGGCTAGGATAAGACCCAATTTCAAATTGCATGAATGAGCCTATAATGTCTAACGCCTAAAAAAGCAATTGGTTTCGATTACTATAAATTGCTGGTAAGTGCTAAAACATTAAAGAATTCCTCAAAATATCTTTCAAAATGTGACCTTAGTATACTACACATGGCAGTTTTATAAATAACTTTAAAATTTTTTATCATTGAACATTTACATACCAAAAATACTTTAATTTCAAGGTGATCGTGATGTTTTCATTGACTAGGATCCCAATTACAGGTAAAGCTTTACAGCAATAATAACGCACATTTCATCTATTCAGAGGGCGACATCTGAAAATCTTGGCTTAGCATTGGCCTTGGAAATAATTAATCACACGGAAAATTCCATAAAATAGAAAGATTAATGATGAATTGAAATACAACTAACCATAGAAATACAACCAACTACAAAAACTAAGCTCCAACATGACGAGTCAAGTTCGTCGTTTTAGTTTGGTAAATATATCTCGAAAAACAATGGATTCATAGTTTATGTGGGACACATTAACTGTGCAAGAAGGTGATTTCGCATATAAATATATTTCAAACCAATTAAATTTATAATTATATAATATTCAGTTCAAGCCATGACTGTTAATTATACGGTAACAGGCGTCTTAAAGTGAAATATAGCGCGGATTTTGTCAAGAATCAGGTTTCCTCGAGTCACGACGTTATCAGTCATAACAAAACTGCTTTCAAATATTTATGCTACAGTAGGACACAAATGAAGAAAAGCCATCGTAAAACTATTTTATAAAAAATAGGCATCAATCTGAGGCAGTTAGCAGCTGTTATCTGGATCAATTTTTGTAATGGAATATTTAGAGGCTTATCTATATTTTTATGGAAGACACTTTAAGGCGTAGCGTAGTATGGTAGACATTATTTGCTTCAAAATCAGTGTTTGCTACTCTCTTATAAACCGCAAATAGTTGAAATTGAACATGCATTCATTTTCTTAAACTTATTCTGCTATACTGATGTATTGACACACTTCTTGTCTCAACATAACCCATAGGAGCTTACAAACACATAAAGAAACTTACTCAAGGATTAGTACACTTGGGTCAACGAAATCAAAAAGGTACGTATTCAACGGTTTGCGTCAGTTTGAATGTGATTCATCAATCTCGTGGTAGTTTGATAGCGTTGTGAGAAAATTATACATGTACAGTTAGTAACAATGGGTGTGAAAGATGGAACCACAAATTACCGTGTCTTGGAACGAAGATGTAATTGAAGGTAAAATAACTTGGATAGTACAGCCATAAACGTGCCTGATGATCCGCATGCAAAGGAACATGAACTAATCACTGAGTTGAGATATCTCGTATGAACAGATGCGTTGTCGCTCCGGGGAATCTGAAACGAAGAAACGAAAACATTATGTTTAATTTCCGCGTCATTTCGTTGATTTTCCTTTCCTCATTGCCAGAGTTGAATATTTGTAATGAATAAAACATTCCTTTCCGATGGAATTAGAGAGGTATCCGCTTAACGAGCAGCCATCTGATAATGTAAAAGAGACGTAATAATTAATCCCTTTGTTGTCATTTGCCTCCCTCACACCTTTCTCGATTTGAATAATGCACGTGCTTGGGACATCGTTGCAAGGGAACGACACCATCTTAACTCCCATGCCTGTTTCTCATGAAAATGTCATCATTTTCCGTACAAGGCGGAGAGGCGGGGAATACTTTGCAAAATGATTGATGACAAGGACGAAAAAAATATTAATTTCGAGAGCTCTTTGAATTCGCTGGCAATCAGGAAAAATAACATTAGAGATGGGAAAGAGGAGAGGGGGATAAGGGGGAGTTGAAAAGTGGACGTAGGAAGGATGGGTAAAAGATCCCTGAAAATAAGACCCCTTTTTTCCAGGAAGGAGGCTCGCCGAAGGAGGCAGAGGAGGGTTGGAGTTTTCTGGAGGGAAAGGGTGGGAGACGTGGGGTCAGGATTTGCAGAGGAAAGCGGAAAAAGAAGTGGAAGGCCGGCCCTGCAATGGGAACCGGTGCGTGAGGTTCCGTCCATCGGGGGATTCGGAGCCGGGAGGTATGGCCGAAGAGGGAAATAAGTCCAGATGACGTTGATTGATGACTGCGCGGAGCCGGAGAACTCTTGCGGTCACCACTGGAATTATCTCTCGCTGCTCCGAACCCCCTCTACCATCATCCTCCCACACTACGTCCTTTCGCTTCACTCCATCCCCCACCATTATACAAACCCTTCCATTCTATTTTTTTCTCCCTCTCTCCAGTCCACGTGGAAAGGGAAAGGGGTAGAAAGGAAGCTTGTGGGTTACGAGGAGGGGAAGTGTGGGATGGGTTCAGACGAGGAAGGGGGTCCGGACAAGGAAAAAATAAGGTGAGCGGACACGGGTCCCCTGAATGCCCTGGGGACGTGAGTGGGAGTTGAGTTCATATGTATAAATGCAAAGAAAGATGGCAGCAGGAGAGGCAGTGGGTGAGTCTATGGGGAGGCAGGGGGGATGGGGTGAAGCGGGGCGTGTTAAGGGGGGTCTCGGTGCAGGGGGGAGGCAGAGAATGGAGGCACGCCCGGCTGGAGTGCGAGATTTTTCTTCGGGACAGGAAATGTCGCCGTCTCCGGGGATAATGCAGTGGAGAGAGTGGTGGGCCCGGTGAGGACGAATGGCCGTGCAGATTAAATTTGTAGGGCGGGCCATGGTTAGGAATTGGAAGTGTATGTGTGAATGCTGGTGTGCCAGGAATCAGCAGGAGGCGGCTGCACGTAAGATATTTCCATGCCTCCATTTTTAAAAACACATTTATGGAATAAAGTTCATAAATCAAAGGTGAGGACTCCAGAGAGCTGTTTCAGTGGTCATTTTGTTCCCAGGAAATTTTCATCCCATGGGCAGATTGGCATAAGTACGACATTTATGTATAATTTTATAATATATTCTTCCACAAACAAATGGATTACTACATTCGTTTCCAAATGAGAAGATAGGTACCTAACCTACTAGGCAATAGGCCTGGTTTTAGGGTACTTTCAATTCAAATTTCCCATGCATTGCTGTGTTAGCATGAAAAGATATGATATATACTTATATTAGCAATCATGATGAATGAGCGTATATGAGAAAATAAAATCAAATTTTTGAACAGAAAAGCAATGTTTTTACAGACAAAACAACTTTGAATCTGGTAGCAAATAATGAATATCAACTATACACAATTTAAATATTATTATAAGACAATTTTTAAACAGAAAAGAAACTTTTTTTTAAAGACTAAACAACATTGACTCTGGTAGCAAAAAATAACTATGCATTTTGTGATTTCTTTTCTCACTTTCAAGAATATCGCGAAGTAAAGAGCTGCCCTAAGTATGATAACGATTTTTTCTTCTGAATCTGAAGCCCGTTTTGCACGAGGCACTTTATTGCACAGTCTGATGTATATATGGATGTGCATTGAAAATTGCGACATATAAAGCGGTGAATTGCAAGAATGCATGCGCCAATGCATAAACGACAGATGGGAAAATAGCCCCAGCTCTAATTCCGTGCTCGCGTTCTCACAATGTCTGTACATCAAATTTTGCAATTAAGTGCCTCAAGTTAATCGTCCTTTAGAGCAAGTCTTCTTTTATCTCATCTCAGATAAATAGTACAGAACCACAAAATCCCGCGAGGACAGAGGATGTTAATATTAATGTCATTGACGGTATGCTGGAGAGAATGAGTGTTTTAATTGGTGCCAGATGGGAAACACGTTGAGGAATAGGTAAAAAAATTCTAATTATTCAGAAAAACTGGTTTATTTGAGTGAATATTTCAGTCAAAATTTTAATGTTAAACGGACCTTTCAACGACTCAGTCAGTAATGGTACCAGTTATGAAGTGTAACGTGTATGTTCGTAGCATACTGTTATAGAGTAAATAAACCTGTTTTTTGGCGTCTCCTTGATAAATGAAATTAGAGCCCACTGGAATCATCGCGTATCACAGAAATAGAAAGTTAGCATTTTCCACTATTACCACTGAAGTTTTACATTTCAGGCATCTTGCACCAAAATAATAAACACATAGAGTTCATGTGAATATGTCCAAAGTGATAACACTTAGTTGTGTACACGGTGGCTCTACCCAATGGGCTACCGTATTTTATTTGCCAGAAGAACCTACGTTAATTTTACGAGTAGAAGCTTTCCACGGGTATTCCAAATACCCGCTGCGAGAAATTTATGAATAGAATTATTGTTTTGCGCGTCCAGGGAAAACGTATGTAAACCACTTTTTAAGTCTTTCTTTTAAAATTTGGTATCATTAAACATAACTCCAACACAGTCCATTCCGATTTGAGACATTATTGTTTCTTGTCATTTTTAAACGATATTAATATAGAGTGGAACACTTTAAGTTATAATAAAGAACAAGTTCCGTAGAGAGCATCAAAGCTATCCGTTCAAAATCCAAAAAATTGAAGCATATGACGAATGATTTAGAAAAAAAAAACGTTTCAAGGGAGTTTATAGATACTACGTTTGACCGTTTGATGTAGAAGTAATAAAGAGTATGTATATGGCTATATGTGAGTTACGCTATCACTCTGACTGCATCTTCGCTAGTGAAAAATCTATGAATGGAAGTTGTTTACGCGTCGAATGAGTAGATTGGTATTGTAGTGGTTTAATTAGTCTGAGGATTAGCTATAACCTCCTGCTTGCCGCACGTCATTCATACGCGGATGGACAAGATGACGTAATATGTAGTTAACATACCTCGGCATGGCATAGTTCGGTGCACTCCTCGGATGAGGCAATCACAACGCATTTCCATCCCTCCTCTCGAATTGATTTGCTGCTAAATCATCAGTACCTCAATCGACTCCTACTTGTGTAAATCCCAACAGACATCAAAGTGCCTGATTTACGTGACGGATTAGGAAAAATAAGACGCGATATTTATATCTATTTTATGAATGAATACCATAATATTCAACTGTTTAGTGTGACCTAATTAGTTCAGCATTTGAGATTTGTTGTAATTGATGAACTCGATATTTGATATTAGTGGACCACAAGTGGCAGGAATGTCTCCTGCCACGTCGGCGGCGTTCGGCGGCGGCTGCCACAACGTCAACAATCATGGAAAGCCTAACCCGGTGGGAAATCCGAGAAGAACTCATCAGCATAAGAAAACACATTAAATCGGCAAATATATACATTTTCAAGCTTTAGACATAAAGCGTCTTAAATGATTTAATTATGATCATCTTAAAAATAAACTCAATGGAGGAACCTAATATTTTTGTCAGCAAGGGCCACAGATTTAATATTTGATTTAGGAAGAAACCTCTTATGGATATTAAAACATGAAAAATTATGTGCTCATTATGCCACTCAGTACAAAGGCAAATTTTTTCACATATTTTTATGCACGATAAAAACAGTTTTGTTTTTTTCGCGGTCGGCCATTCTTGAATTTCATATAATATGTATATTATATGATGTTAATACTTAACCAATTTTGCAATAAAGTGTAAGTATTAAATTCACCAATGCCCACTAAAGCTATGAAACTTTGCCAGCATGGTATTTGGCACTTAGTGGAATTTAAAACTGAGTATTTGTTTAGCTTTAGCTTGTGTAGGAAGATCTGATGATCGAACAGTTCACTAGGATGATGTGTAAGGTATGCATTCAATGGGGAAAAATAAATAAAAGCATAGGAAATTTCTCACTTCGCAAAGAAATTAGCTTTAAATTTTTAGAATTGATGAATAGGATATGCTAGTGCTATAAGACCGTTTTGTTTCAACTTGAGAACGTACATATGGCTAAGCTAATGCAACCAATAACTTATGCTTTAATGACATACGGTATCGACATTTTTTAGTAATTAACATTATTTAAGCAAATGGTACTTTCCCTAACCAGGAACCCAATATATTGTCTAGTGAGGCTATTTGTCACGGAGTTGCAACTCGGTAGGTACACAGTGAAGACACTTATTGAAATTTTACGGAAAGAAAGAAGTTTTAAAACGATTGGGAAACGTACCTCATTCACTCTAATTTCAATTGAGGGTTTGCTGTCATCAAGAATTCAGAAATAAAAATCATTTCGCCATAGAAATTGCCTTGGGAAAAAATCCACCTGGACCGGGGATCAAACCACGGACCTTCAACTTTCAGGGCCACTGCAAAGACCACAACGCTACCTAAACTTCCTAACACCGGAGGTTTTTCTGGAAGGTTATAAGGTAAGTTACCTTAGGAAACCAGATGTTCAGAAAATCGTACGTTGTCAGGGGTAAGAATGTGAAATTTCTCCATCATGGAAAGGAACAAACTTTGCGAATTTCACTGTAAGTTTTTAATTTTTGACCAGGGTTTCAACAGTTTATGTCATCTACAGTCGATCAAGGATCGCACTCGTAAAGTAATATGGACTTCAAAGAAGCCACTATCCGTGAGGATAACTCCTGTAACGTAGCTTCATCGTTTACTCACCTACCGCAGCAACCATTACTCCCTTCAACGCATTGTAGGTAATAGAAATCATTGATTGAAAAACCGTGATGAACATTTTAGTTTACGAAAGTTTGTAGAGCAGGAAATATAAAAAATAAAGAGGATGTAAAAATATTCCTGTGTGATATATGTCATGCAAATTAGGAGACGATAACACATGTTTAAGCAAATCTTGGGTTTACGGACAAATTATCCTAGGAATGACATTCATGATCGCTGTTCCGTAAATTTAAAAAGTACTTATAAAAATATCTGAGAGTCAATAAATAGACCATAGAAGTAAAAGCGAGCAAAACTAAATCATTATTTTTAAAAACAAGACTATGAAAAAAGTATCGTCTTACACTAAGTCATCAGTTACCCTCTTTCCAGTTAGAGTTCTAGAGTTCTAGTGTGGAGAATGACAATGAAGCCCAAAGTTTGGTCTCTTCAGCCAAATGAATTTCAAGCTGTTTCAATTATTCAACTAAATAATAACATTGGAGGGGTATCCACTTAAATATATGACTATAACAATTTTGAGAGAATATAAAGGGAATTAGTGAATTTTGTTGAAAAAGGCTATGAACTGCAATTTCACTATCAGATTATTAATGGTTTAGAACAAATATGGGATACAAAGGGCTAAAAGTATTATGTAATGTCAAAAAATCTGTTTATAGATAAATATAACACGTTTGTTAGAACATGTAATAGTTAGGCATTAAAGCTGAGATTTACCTATTTTATAAAACTGTACATATTTTCATGCAGGGTATTCGCTTTCTTCCAAATTTATTAGGGATAATTTCTTTAACTGAAAGATTTCCCCGTCGGGTAAAAGGAATCAAATATTCCACATATGAGAGAACTCTTCAACTCTCAGACATTAATATGAACTGAGCCATGCGATTTTGAAAAAGACCGTCAATAAAACATCACCACACATGACACAGTCAATGCTCTCCTGGAATATGAGATGACTGGCGACGGTAAGAATACTGAAGAAAGCTCATGGAAAGGTTTTCACTGCCATTCACAGTAAGAGCATCGGTCATTTCTCACATAAGATCTAACGGCGCAAGTTCAGGAAGTAATGCCTGGATATTTTATGGCGTTTGAGCGGGAAGACAAAGCAGGAAAGCTAGCGGAGCAGATGGGATGAGAAGGGGAGAGACAAAATGTTTTTCCCCGAAAACTCCGCCCGGCCGCAGTACGTGCTGGATGGTTTGAGGGCACTGTGGCGATGATTTGATCAATGCATCACCCGCAAAGAGAGGTGCTCTCGCACACGCGGTTCAATTTCACGAGAGCAAAGCTTCTCCCGTGGCCTAATCCCAGAGCCGAATGCCTTCTCTCTGTCTTTTTCCACTCCGCTCTGATCCAAACACTTATCTCTCCACCGTTCTCTTCTGATCCCTTATCATTCAAAACGCACGGGCGGGATTCTATCCAAACAGTATCGCAAACGCCGAGTATAACAATCGGTTGTTGCTGATCGCTATAGCGGATCACATAAGGTACTGGGTACATTCTCTCATGCGGTAAAAGAATTGTATTTCATTGCCAAAGCCTTTCATATTTATTTGCTTATTATAGGTCTTCAAAAACTTACTAACTGCTTATTTTTGTGAAAAAGTATTCATAAAACTTTTCTAGGTAATACGTTCAAAACGAAAGTAAACTCGTCACTTGATGGCTCTTTGTTAATGGTAGATAACCGTCTAAATGTGCTCGTAAATCTATGCATAATTTATCCGTGAAAATTCCCGTAAAACGTAAAGTAGAGGTTTCATACGTCCATACTGAAAAGAACAGGCTGGGTGTTATGACAGTACTCATAAAAGAAAAGAAAATTTACTAGACTTTGTCGACAAATTTTGTTAATCAACATGGATACACAGGTACACAAAAATTGCTTAAGCATAATAGCTATGCCACTTGGTTTTATTTAAACTACCCATTTTAACAGTATCACGTCATCATAAGTCAATGAAAACCAATTATAGTTCTAATATACAAAAATAGGAAGAAACTTGCCGTGGAAAAATCATTTCACTTGACCGGGGTACGAATCCTGATCTTCAAATTGCCGATAAAATGCGTTAGCCAACACTACCAAGACTGCTAAACATGAGGCGAATTCCGACGGGGATTTAGACGAACAAGGTGTTCTATTATTTCAAGTCAACATTTTTTCATGGCAAATTTAATCCTATTGGTGTATATGTATGCACTCGTGTGCGTGACTGCAAAATATATCATTTATTAAATTCAATGATTGGAAATTTGAAGTTTTACTTTTAAAATCACTATGTTTTAAATAAATAGAAAGGGGAATTTCACGACTGTCCTCAGTAACTTATCATGGATTACCACGACGTATCGCCAGAAACCGTTAATTTCAATGGATACACTATGTTGGCACCAAGATATTCCGGATCCCATCACCTTTTATGTACTCCTTTTGCATTCCTGATAATTTCGAGCTCCAATCAATCTTGGTAGGTGCTCTGAAATAAGTTTAAAAGACGATTCTTGATTGAATTTACGCCTCTTTTTTTGTGATCCATAGGCAAAATATAAAATCTGAGGCTATAAACATCCTATTGTGCTCACTGAAAGGGATTTAATATTACAAAAATATCATCTATTTAGTACAGAAATTATTAAAGCCAAATCTTTATATATATAAAAGTCAATGTATGTATGTATGTATGTATGTATGTATGTTCCACATCTCCTCCTAAACCACAGGGCCGATTTTGATGAAATTTGGAACACATGTTTGTTACTGGTAGACAACAAACACTGTAGGGTTCAATTAACCGAAACCCTATTTTTTCAGGGTTAAGGGTGTGATCCTTACTAATATGTATAAAAATGTAATGGTCCCTGTCTGTCTGTTGCTCCATCACGCAAAAACTACTGGACCGATTGAGCTAAAATTTGGCATGCAGATTGAAGACATATCTGGTTGTAACATATGCTATATCAAAAAGCCCTCAGGGCCCCCAAAGACCCCCTGAAGGTCCCCCCTGGTGGTCAATGGCAAGCATTGGGTTCGGTGCAGTGGTTTAATGTTTTACTTTTTAAAAGTACTTTCACTCAAGATATAGGGCTGGAATTTTTTTATCGGATGGCTGAATAAATATAATTTCTAATTTTATCAATCGATTTTCTTCTACGCTCCGTATTTTTCTGCTATTCATGTTTTCAGTTGAAAAATATCACATTTTATCTGAAATTAACAATAACATATTTCCTCGACAACCATAGATTTGATTTTCAAAGGATATACACGCCTCTTAACTATTAAATATCACGTTTTCCTACAGGCCCATGATAGCATGTAGAAAGCAAATCTGAATAAAGACGGCCCAGAGTCCCATGGACCCCATGATAGATTGATTCGGGAGGTAATCGATACGATTCAATACGTATTTACAACAAGTATACTCTTCAACGTCTGTTCTCAAAGTGGCTCTCATAGGAGACCTGCATGTATATGAGAGAGCACTTACGTAGTAAACGTTACACAAAGGAATTAATAGGATACACACTTAATTAAATGTGCAAGAATATTTACGTGCAGCGAATATCAATGGTAATAATGCCTCTGTTGCTACAACAAACACGGCGTTGTTTATTATCGTTTAATACTCAGATGTATTAAACGTAGTGAAACCGTCTGCCTCCCATTACGATTTCGAACAGTTTTTAGACCAATTCCCACATCATTAACATCACGAGTTATTTATATGTTTAAAAGTGTTAAAGTGCAGTTAACTTAGGTACATTCACTCAATCATCGAGTTGCCTATTCTAGACTCTCACTTGCCGCTGTGTTTCCGTTCCTTGGACTTAAAAATATATCCATCAACATGCCTAATAGAAAAGAGTAACCTTTCGAAAAAATCTTCTAATGCAAAATTAATGTCTTATTTGCGAGAAAATGAGCCCTTGAAATAAAAACGACAAAGGTTAGACTTGGATGGTCAAAGGCATGCCCACCAGCGATCTCATGAGAATCTCCCCGTGGTGTTTCTCGGGTTACGCTAATATCCGCACAAATTTCATCCTCACCCAACGTACGGACGGGTAACCAGCTATAAACCTGGTTCAAATACAGACCCATCTGTTTCGAACCTTCAATCTGTTTTAAGATGGCGGGAATTATAATATAATTAATAAATCTCAAGTAAATTAATAACTAAACGCACATATCAACGTTGAATAGTGCAACTGAAATAATTCATTGAATGCAAATATATGTATGTACACAAGGGAATCGATTAAGCTGTTAATCACTCAGAAGACTGCTCAAGAGAACTGTAGGGACGAGGTGACCATCTATCAACCTTTGCTATTTAAGTAGTAATGAGTCTGAATGGCCGATTTTTGGGTTTCCTTTGCATGAAAGTGGACCAATAGTCACACATCTCTCCGTGCACCTGGAAAACGGTCAGCGTGTCTACTACAACGAACACAACATACAAGATAGGTTACGAACTCCTCGAATGTCCACGCATACAGTTTTTCTTCAGGGTTTGCAGTTTTCTTATAAAATAAGTTTAACGTTTTTCACACCCGTTGAATTTCAACGGGTACCTTCCGCTCGTACGCAATAAACCATGGAATGAGATGAAACGTGACTTGGGCAAATGTCATATCACATAGGAGAATATACGGCAATTAACGTATCCAATTTCGTAAATCCTCTGAAATTTCTGATCCTACCTCCGACATTGAGCTTATTCCCAATCAGGGCCCTACTCTATTCAGCCTTTTCATTTCTTCCCGCAGAACGTGATTCCTTGCGCTGCTCGTCTTCGTGCACTATGTTCCCACGCAACATCCAAACCATTCCCCTCGCCCTGCTCCCTATCCCTACTCCTTCCCCCGTCCTAATATGACCTCCTACACCCCTCTCTCCCTATATCCTTCCAACTCCTCATTTGATGGATATTCTCGCGAAATACGAGACTATCCCACTCTCACCCAACCGTTTTATTTCAGTCATATACGCGTCTCGAAATTACTAGAAAGGGCGAAGAATTGGGAGGGAGCATGAGAATGAAAACGGCTGGACAGACGGATAGTGTGACAAAAAGAGAAGGTGTAATACGTGACCAGGAAACTAAAACGTGCGACCCCAGGGGGAAAAACCGTGAATGTAAGGAATAAAAAAGAAATATACGGGTAGAGGAAACTATGACGGAAGGATCGAGACAGGAATCAAAGCGAGGTGGTAGGGATGAGGTGTCGGAGATGGATAGGGGGACAGGGTGCGATTCAAGGGTTGGCGCCATAAAGTGTTGGTCATTAATAGGCGCCCTGGGTAGGATTTGGTGAGACGAAAAGGTGAGGGAAAGATTGGAACAAGGCATCTTTCCCAGAGGGCGTGAAATGGATTCGCATGTTCGTCACGCGAGAGAATAAATTGAAATGGAGACGTCTCCTGCACATTTTCCGAAATGAATTAGACGAAGTATTCTCCGGAGCACAGTTTGAATGGTTACGAAATTATCAAATTCAGGATTACACCACCTGAGCAATTGTAAGGGTTGAAAGTGCAGCGGTAGATGTAAAGAAACGAAAAAGCTTCGTTGTGATATCAATCAGCAAACCCATCCCTTGAACCCATATTGAACAATCTTAAGTAAGTTCCAGGCCGGTTTAGTTTTCATGACGTCAGCGCATTTAGCAAAACTTGATAATTTAATATTCTTCACATTGAAATAAGTAGCACGTTATGATTACACACTATATTGCTCCAACCAACCCAAGGGGGCTATTCTGTATGTTTATGGAATTTATGAGCCTTGAAATTGACGAAATTTTGGCGTCACAGCGTATAAAATGTCAAATAGGGCAATTAAAAAGTTGAGATGTATCGGGGACTTTGACGTCACATCCACGGACTTTCCGCGATTTGACCGTATTGAGTCCTTACTGAATAAGGCCCCAGGCTTTGGCATATTATGCCATTTTCAAGGTGACAAGTTTTGAGTGGTTTGCTCTTATAAAGTACTAATAACGTAGGGCAGGATAGGGGGGGGGGATTGGGGATTGAAATAACGGTAACTGACTGTGGGAAAAGCGGGAGGAAAATTACCATGGAATGTTTGCGTGAAACCAACGGGGGGGTTGAAGACAGGAGAATCACGGTCAAGTTTGTGACTGATGGGCAAGTGGTGAGTTGATGTATAGAAGTGGTGAATGGGAAAGGAACATATATGTCCCATAAATAGAAAAATATGCCGAAACCTGGGTCATCTAGAGAAATAAAATGTTGAATAATACCGAGGTGCTTATTTCAACATGATTAATGGAAAAAGGCTGCCGAACACGAAATTAAAATTGTTATTATTCCACAAACGATAACATACGTTAATAAAAGCCATTGGGTCTTTGTCATTTGGATTTCCGAAGGTTAGTATAACTAAAAAAAGTTGTTTTTTATTCCAAAACTACAGTATTTACAAGCTATATTGTAGTTAAAACATACTTCCCGTATAAATCTTGTATCTGTCTGATGTCATGTAGCTTCACAGTGCATATATGCTTGTTGAATCTATAACATCTTTAGAATTTAGCGCAGTGCATGTTTATCAAACTTCAGCCCTTAGAAGAAATCTAGGGGTTGTTTGCAAGGTGCTATGTAGATGTACGTTAAGTAATGTAACCGCAGGAATTAGAGTTCCCACAATAAATTGTACGCATGCGTACGTACGTACGCGGTAATCATTTGGTACGCATTATTGATCACATAAATAGAAATGACTTAACGCGGGCAATTTATAGCAAAAAAGGACTGAAAACCACTGATTGGATTAACTTCATTCTTAAGCAAAACGAAGTAACTAGAATAAAAATACCAAATCTTTTGTTTGGAATGCGACCGAAATACTGAATCTAGCTCTTCCGAGCCAGTTAAAGGCAAGACTTAGGGACTCAGGTGTAGGCAATGTGTCAGCTGCTCGTAAAAAAGGATTCACTCTAGGCGAACCACACACCCTGATCGAACGCGTAAACAAAAAGATTTGATGCACTGATTAGACGAGAGAGCTAGAATTTAGGGCGGGTAGAAGAAGACTCGTAGGGTACAGAGAAATACTCTTAAACGCTCGCATTGGCCGCCAGAAAATACGAGGATGAGTATAAAGGGAGCGTAGCTAGATAGGAAGGGAACAAAAGATTAAACTGAAAGACTGGAAAGGATTTTTGAGGAAGATGAATATGAGAGCCTTGGAAGGCTTTATTGGGAGAGGGGGAAGTGTGGAATTCTAGTGGGGCGAGAGAATGAAAGCCAGTTTTAGAGCAAAACACTCGGATATGACAAAGGTGATCCCATTGGATACGGGTGGAGAACATAATTCACAGACGAAGCGCCATTTAAAAACTTGTACGTGAACGGAATATAACGGTGATCTATTTCGAAATGCGCGAGATGTATTTCGGGTGAGAAGCTGTATCCTAGCAGTAGAAGGAAGAAAGAGATATTAATCTTAGATATTTTCAGAAGAAATAGAACTGAATGTAAAAAAATGCGTGTGTTACATTCCTCGTCTCTACCTTTCTTCTGCTGTGGGTGCTGGCTCTCATAAACTCCTGAGTGATGCATTAATACCAAGATGTATCTTCAACCAAGTATAAAAATAGTGAGAAAATGTTTTTAATTATCATTTGGCTCACAGTTTTCAAGCTTTGAAACTTCATATGTACCTAAACAAAATGTTCATCTTTGAATTCTAACGGTATTCATTGAGATGTAGAAAGAATAGTTTAAAATTAATTCAACTCTTAATATATTTATCTGAAGGATTTTGTTTTAATAATAAGAAGAAGTTTGAGAAAGTAAAACCGAATATTTTGTTGTTAAAAAAGAGGAAATGGTGCGGTCAGCGTTGCAAAGGATTATTGAGAATAGCTACTTTTCACTACAGTTAAAGGTAATCCTGGCTACACCTCGTGGTTTTTTTAACAACTAGAAAAGTTTTGTCTTAGTGTGGCCCCAACCTCTACTGTGATTGATAATATAAAGTGTGATGCATCAATATGCCTAAAATTGCAACATCAGGTTTGCAACGTGAAAATTTTCCGTACTTTGTATTCTCTTGTTTATGAGTCAAATAATTGAAAAGGCTGTCCGTTCGGATATGATGCTTTAGATTATCTTCTTTTGTATTGGTCACGTTTAAAGTATATATTTTTATTTTGTTTTAAAAAGTGGCAACAACAGCAAGAATTTGATTTCCCGTTCACAGGACACTACTTAAAAATGTATTATCTTAACCGATGGAAAAAAATATATAAGGCATAGTAATTAAATGAAAGGTGTTTAACCCTTGTACCCAATGTATAAAAGCGATTGAGTGCCATCAATATTTAGAAATATTTTTGTTCTATGACATAAACCCTTGGTTGTGTTATCAAAGAAATGAAATATGCAGCTAACTTCACAACGAGAGAGTGGAGAGTATTGAAATTTAAAGGCCGGTTATGTAATTAAACGACCACTACAAATGCCACTTTGAAGTTAAAGTTGCAGATAGATGTAAAGAGCAATGGAACAAGCAGAGGAAAAAGGCGCGCGGTTAACACTCAATATTTTTGGCACTCAGCCCATGCCTAAAGGAAATTATTTAGTTGTAAAACTTTGATACTATCGACACCTAGTTCGAATGAAGGTATCTGATAGCCAAATCTTGCCACGCGTTTATGAATAGATTTCAATAAAGCTTTCACCACAATAATTCCGAAATAATTCGTTCAAAATTAGTTATTGAGTGATATTTTTTATTTATTTATGTATTTAATTACCACCGAAAACAGCACTTATATTGGCCTTTTCATCGGGGTCTTAACAATCAACAATGGACAAGCACAAACAACTAAGCCTGGGAAGTGAAAAATCCTCCCCCAGGCGGGGTTCGAAACCGCGACCTTTGGGTTAGCAGGCGAGGATGTTACCCCGCCGCCACCGAGGCCGACATATGAAATCATTTATGGAACATGTGAAAAAAATATGCTTACCTAGGAAAAATGTAACAAAAAGGACACATGAAATGAAATTTTTACAATATACATCGCGGCCACCTAACGAAAATGAAATATTCGGAAAGATTGTAATAGTCATAGACGATACCGCTAGGATAAATGAAGAATCTAAGACACATGTGAATACACTCTATGGCCAGGGCTCAATGGATTAAGATAGTAGCATATAAACATCATTAGAAATTTTACTGTTGGTATTATAAACTTGTATCTCCAAGAAATACGTAAAGAAATCATTAATGGGTATTTTTTACGGCGGAAGCGGCATTGTGACCATTGAAAACCTACAGGGGACCGTTTCCCCTTCCGATTTTCGAAGTGGCTTATCTTTACTACCGTCCCTCTCAACTTTATACCAGCGTTTGACTCCTTAATAGCCCTCTTTCGTCTGAGCCCATGCATTGTTTCCTTTTATCTACATTCAGTAGTTTTGCCACTGGAGCGTTTGAATTTTACATCACAGCTAGCACTAAATCTAATGAGCAGCACATTGCTTCGGAATGGCATCGTCAAACGTAACTGAGACAGCAACGGTTGTGTCTGTTGGATATTCGCTTTCAAGGGAAACGCATTCGATTCCTTTACTAATGTTCATCTATGATTTAGAAAGAAAAAACTAGACGACATAAATTTGTCAACTTTGTCCATTTTAGCTGAATACTTTCAGCAGCTTACAATTTTATAAATTAAATTACTGTGAAAATAAAATATAACCGAAAGTAAAACACACCGTAGCACCCTAAATATAGGTTTAAATGATAACAAAGCCAGGGAATAGTTTGAAGAGTATACTTTACCCAGGAAAGCTTTTAGTTAAGAAGATTCATTTCCTTGGACAGTAGTCAATGCATCCCGTAGCCGCACTGCCAAAGAAAATATATCTAACATCCTTATTGAATAAGAATAACGCAAAGGCACTCATTGACAATTTCCATGACATGCGAATTTTCACTGAAAATTTCCATGAGAACACCATAAATAGAAAGGCCAGCAGAAATCATGAAATTCCGAAAGAAATGAGGTACATAATTTTAATGAAAACAAAAACTTAATCCTTGGGTATACGGGGAAATAATGCTATGACTGACTTTAAATTGACAAAAAATATGAAAAAATTGCAGTGCCTAAAATCCGTTGACTCATTCCACCCTTTCTATTCTTTTTTCATTACTTACTTTGAAAAATATCACATAAGGTAACCATACTGAGAGAATGGTTTATAAATTTCCAATTTCGCTTCTTTTTGGCCTAAAAAGAGAACGTCCATAACAAGAAAAATCTCGAGCGGAACGTTATTTCTTAGAAGAAAAACCATCCCGTTTAAAGTACCGATAAAGGAGTATAAAAATATGCCATTGGTAACTGAACTTCCTCTTCCAGGCACAGTTTCTTCATCGGTGACTCAGCCTTGTCACACAGGAACTAATTCTTATCCAGCCATGGTGCATATTAGATCTGAGGAGCATAAATTTGAAAATAAGCATGCCAAACTACTCTCCCCTAAAGTTAGAGGGATAGTTCTCCCGCAATGCCGCAAAATTAATCGAAAATTGAACGGAAATTAAAAGCACGCCACATGGAAAGAATTTAAAGAGCTCTTTCAAGATTTCAAACTAAGGTGGGTTGTGTCACCATCCCCTCCCCCTTCGCTTGCTTTCGGACGAGGCCAAAACCCTATCAAAGGTTTACCTTTTACGACCGTCAGAATCGACCAGTAGCATGACCCGATCGATTTTATATGCCTTCCAAAAAGGAAGCCGTTTATTTCCACCTCATTTCCTCCTTTATACCCATTTAACCTTCCCCTCACGATCTCTCTCCCTCTTCCCACCTCTTTATCTCTTTATCATCGCGCGCCGTCCCTCATTCCCCGCCATGCATCTTAATCCCCGGAGCCCTCCGGCCCTCTATAAAGCTCGTGCGTCGTCATTCTAGCTCCAGTAATCTATGCACAGCTTCGCACTCCATTTCGTTGGTTCCGGGGTGAATCGATCACAGTATCCAATTTTTTTCTCCAGGCATATCGGTCAGGTTGCTGGCGATAGATGCGATAATTTAGGACCACTTTCTAGTAAACTCAAAGCAATGCGTCTAATTTTTCACATTGAATACTAATAAATACTAATAATGCCATGAATGACAAGGAAATATGAGAAGTTAAAAGATATTCTTATGATAAAAACTGAGGTGAGAGTTCATCTTAGAGGGTAATTGTGCATAATTATATAGCAGGTATAAGCGTTGTAAACCAAAACTAATGGTTGACCAAATGAATGATGAGTTTTGTGATTGGTTGGCATTTGAAATGAGATAAGTGAAAATAAACATCATCAGAAAATAATGCTATGTGTATCAGTTGTGAAGAAAAAAAACAGTATCAGACGCGTAAGCCTTTTTTCTTTTTCTACAAAAGTTTTAACTTCCATCCACAAGCATGCATTTTTCCTTCTTCTCCACCATGTACCTAAATTTTTCCTTTTTCCACAGTTTTCCATATTCTGTAACGACAAGGAATATCATTCTTACACTTTTCCTGTCTTCTTCCAGTCCATCCCAAAATTGGTAATCTCCATCTGCAACCGGAAATGTAAAATTCAACTCGAAAATTTAAATTAAATTCTATTTTATTCACAATGCCCTAACAGCATCTTATCATTTAGTGCCCATAGTATTATTATCATATTTCATCGTAAACGTATTCCTTCAAAACTTAAATTGGTACTACAGGCTAAATATTTGTAAAGCGATTTTTCACTTAAGATCAATCATAAAGGACATCAGCTTGTGCCTCATATTTATCATTCGTGCCTCCCAGATAAGTTACCTTCATTTTTGCCACTAAAGAAATATCACAGCCTGCTCGCTGATGATAATTAAGTCCTGTTGTAATGACTCGGCTACACCGAGCCTCTCTTTACTACCCTACCAAGGCCTGTTGATTATTGTAAGTTATATCTAATTTTACAAATTGTTCAAATTAATGCCAAACCGTTAACCCATGCTTTCCCAGTGTAACTGATATTTCCTTTGTCGTTTTTCGAGCACGAGTTACTACCAAATATTCAGAGAACTAGTTTTCCTTTCTAGTCTCCAAATCCGACCAATAAAGCCCATACTAATTCTTCAACCTTTTTTTTTTAACTAAGCCGTCCCGAATAATTCCACACGCGAATGATCGATTCGTATGATCTAGGATATGCACGTTCATTAACTGTTCATTATTAATTATCTTCTCATGTTACCTAAAGTGCAAGGGAAATGTTGTCGATCTAATATTCGTTAAATATATATGTTTGAATGTATAATTGGTATGCGGTCAGTATTGGTGGATATAAACAGCTCATTGCCAACAAGCATCATCTCTAATAATCTTGGAGGTATCGATATGGAAATTTTACAATCTCAGAACCAGGTGACGCTTTCGATAAAAATTTTAAATATAATCATCATTTTATTTTTTTAATGTAACGCTTGAACGATATTAAATATCGTTACCCTTAGATCCTTCAACAGTCATTTAATGGAGAAAATTTGTCCTGCGATTAAATGTGGAGGCTTAATAGCGAGGACATGTTGGTGACATAAGATAAAAATTTTATTCACCTGGTATCAAGTTTATTCAACTTAAAAATCGTCTTTATGATTAGACTTCTATTATTATATTTTCCCTAAAAACTAAATTCATAGATATGCAGATTCAAATAGAATACGTAGAATGAGAAGAGTACTCGAACAATTAATGTGAGAATTCGGGAGTTCTCTTTTAAGTTTTTAGTTCCGTCAAAAATGTGTGCTCCATTTGCTCAATAAACAGTAGCATTAGACGCCCAATAGCATTGGCAGCTTAGTGAAGCGCATTTTAGCCTACGGATACACCTACACGGCTTATAAAGTTAAAAAATATCTAACTTCCTGCTACATAAAAGTTTTTTGAATGAATTGGTTAATATAATTTACACTCGGGCTATGAGAGTTGCTGCTCACGTACCTGTAACTATTACCGTAACTTAATCAAATAAGGCAATGACTAGAGCCCTTTAATTTAAAGTAGTCTGTTACTTACACACTACAATTCAATAAAATGCCACAGTACTACTAGTTTCACTATCCCTGGTGCTACCCGGTATTTCACCAAATCAGGGTATATAAAAAAACTCGAAGTGGAAGCTTAAACTAGAAGATGGGAGTTCTCTCCTTCGGATTAATAATTCCCTGAATGTTTTTGGTCAAATTTATCGGTTTCTCGTCTGCAAGAAATATACATTTTTTATTGTAGATAAACGCAGAATTCACTCGTTTATCACATTAAAGTATACTGTCCGGAAAAATTGTGTATACCCGTTTGGTGCGAGGCCAAAATCTTGTGAAATCCTGAAGCGCTAAAAGATATATTATTCCCACGAAAAGCCGATTTTCTTGATTAATGTGAACCGATTGCTTAAATCTACCTGACTTAATGGTGAGCACTAATTCATACGTTGAGACAAGACAATGGTGCAAAAAAATCCGTTACCATTTTTGGGCTTAATTGAGGCAAGGTTTGAGATTTAATATTAAGGCGAATACTCGCTGGCTAAAACTGGCTCGAATTAATAGTCAGAACTCTAAAAATTAAAAAAAAACTCTTTAAATAAGTGATATGCTTGTTTCATCGTTTCTAAGAATGAAAACTCGCATTTTTTACACTGAAATCACGACTATATGCGGAGACTTCCACTTCAAATAGTTTTTTGAGCACTTTGATCAGTGATAGCTCAATTAACCCTTCTAGTGGACTACGGCCTTGTCGTGGTGGAAGGGTTTGCGTGCTCCGATGACCCCAAGAGCTGTACTGACGGGAGCAATGCTCCTGGTAGGTTCACCCATGCCAGATTGGTCGAAGGTTAGGAGACAGACCGTAATCCAATAGAAGGTAGTCCGCGCAGCGTCTGTATCTCGGAGAGGCGGCTGCAAAAGGCGTCTAACCCCAGTGGGGCGGCCTCTGAAGTGATAGTGTCATGTAAAAAACACTATTGAGTAAGGCCACGGAAGACTATCTCAATTAAAACAAAAACCTTAATATTGTGGACAGTTCTCAAATGATAATGAATCCTGGCAACTGTGGGACTCGGCCCAGAGGGCCGGTCATCGTGCCCGGCAGCGGTGGGAGCAAAGTCCCTGCTGTCCTCATTACACGAAATCCTTGCTCAGACGTAGTAGAAACAGAGTAAAAGAAGATAAAATAGAGGAACGATACTATCAGAATAGGCACGTGGAATGTTAGGACTATGCTGAGGGTGGGGAAGCTAGAGAATATAAAGCAAGAAATGGTGAGGGTGGGTGTAGATATCATGGGTCTGGGTGAAGTACGATGGAAGGATGGCGGGGACTACTGGAGCAACGACTATATAGCAATTTATATTGGAGGGAATGAAAGTCATCGCGGGGTTGCATTCTTAATAAATGGGAAACTAGGTAGTAGTGTATGCAGAACAGGTGAGTGATAGGATTACAGTCGTGGAACTAAATGCAGATACAACGAATTAAGTTATAATCCAGGTTTATATGCCTATCTCTAATCATAAAGAGGAAGTGATAGATGGGGTATAGAATAGCTAGAGGAAATGATTTTTAGGATACCTGGGAGTAAGCACTTAGCAGTAATGGGGGATTGGAACGCAGTGGTGGGCGATGGAAGAGATGGGCGGGAGGTGGTTGATTACGGGCTAGGAAGGAGAAAAAACCGGGGCAAGAAAGCTGTGGAGTTTTGCCGTAGAAATAAACTAGCGATTACAAATACATGGTTCAGACATCGTCCTCGACGTAGATACACTTGGAAGAAGCCGGGAGACACTGATAGGTTCCAGATAGATAATATAATGGTTCGTCACAGATACAGGAATAGTGTTAAAAACTCGCATATTTATTCAGGAGCTGATGCAGACACGGACCACAACTTATTAGTCATGAAATGTCGGGGAAAACTGAAAAAGATAAGAATGGGAAGCAGGGTACGAAAGTGGAATACGGAGGCATTAACTGGGGCAATGAAAGCAAGAGAGGCGTGGTGGAGAAAACAGATCGACGATCTACAGAAATACAAAAAAGAGGGAAGAGCAGATGCATTATATAGGAAAGTAAAGGAACTGACGGGTGGTAATAAGTGAAGGGGAATTACAATGACAACAGACAAGACGGGAAAGGTGATCGTAGAACCGAAAAAGATCCAGGAGAGGTGGAAGGAGTATGTTGAAGAGCTGCATGGTAAATAAATAAGACCCAATAGGTTAGATATAGAAAGGGAAGACGATATCGACAGAGATGGCATCGGACCAAGTATCCTAGATAGATAAATTGAAAGAGCTCTACGAGACATGAAAAGGAATAAGGCGGTTGGAATAGATGACGTCCCTGCAGAGATTTTAAAGTGCATGGGGAAGGACGGAAGAGGAAAACCTTTTGCCCTTATTCGTAGGGTTTATGAGGATGGAGTGTGCCCGGAAGACTTCGCGAAGACAGTACTAATCCCTATAGCAAAAAAAGAGTAAGGCAATAAACGTGCGAAGAGTATAGGACAATAAGCTTAATATTCCACACGGCCAAAGTAGATCTGAGAATTATAAACAGAAGGCTAAGGAAGAAGGCAATTGATTACCTGGGTGACGACCAGTTCGGGTTTAGGAGAGGGACGGGAACGTGAGACGCTATAGCGGAGATGAGGACGCTAGTAGAAAGAAACCTAGAGTATGGGCAGGATTTTCGAGGAAACCGGGACTAGCCACGGTAGTAACCCGTTTACGGAGTCACCCGGAAGTGCACATATGTGCGATATTCCACAGGAGAAAAAACATACGCCTTGACCGGGATCCTGGTTAGGGTAGACGGCTCAGGTTAGGGTAGCCAATGGAGAATCGGGATGGGACACGATTGGACGGGGAGTGCGGCAAGGGTGCCCACTGTCACCGTTGCTTTTCAACGTCTATTCATAAAAAATGGTAAGGGAGGCATAGGGGGAGGAGGTAGGAATAAAGGTAGGATGAAAGCTGATAAAATCAGTGAGATTTGCAGATGATCAAGCATTGGTTAGTCAGTCTTTCAAGGGGTTACAGTCAATGGTTAATGCATTAGAGGTGCAGTGCAAAAGGTATGGGATGATGATCAATCACAAGAAAACGAAGGTAATGAGAATTTCAAGAAGTAAGAAGGCGGGGCTGAATATCAGAGTGGGAGGGAAGAAGATAGAGCAGGTCGAGCAGTTTACGTATCTGGGTAGTATTTTGGAGGAAATAGATTTAGTGGTAAGGACATCAGATACAGAATTGCGCTAGCTAAAGAAGCATTTTCAAAGAGAAGAGAGTTGATAAGGGGGGGTCTGAAAAGAGACGTAAAGAAGAGGCTGGTAGAATCTTTAATATGGAGCGTGGCGCTCTATGGGTCAGAAACTTGGTCGTTGCGAAGGGAGGATGTGCGTATACATGAGGCACTTGAGATGTGGGTTTGGAGAAGGATGGAGAAGGTTAGCTGAATGGCGAGAAACACGAACGAGGAGGAATTGGATATGGTTGGAGAGGAGAGGAAGCTTGTGGCAGAGGTTCGAAGAATGAAGAAGAGATGGATGGAGAAGGTATTGAGAGGAGAGGGCATGTAGAAGAGAGGTATAGAGTTGAGAACACTGGGAAAGCATGGAAGAGGAAGGAAAAGGATAGGAATTCTGGACGAAATAAGAGGAGGTAGAAGATATGAAGACATGAAGAGGGATCTAATAACGGGCCATCCTTAGGAGGGAAAGTGAGACAATGTCTTTGAGGTTGGAATACAGAATGGGGACTGTCGAAGAACCTATCAATCAGCCGGTAGAACTCTTGAATGAAATGAATCTCAAGTAACTTACGTTATCACAATAGAAAATATAAATGTGGGAACAAATCTTTAGGGAATGACTTTTTAAATACTAGGGGTAACCAAATTAGTCTTGCATCTCATCTCTGCAGATTCGTCTCGTTTCTCCAACTCCTGATGGGAGATAAATCTATTTGGAGACATTAGTGTTGTTTTTGCAACAGATCGAGGTGCGTTTCTCCGACGTTATTGCGTTAGAAAATATAAATGTGCGAACAAATATTCCTAAATCTATTTGGAAACATTGGCGTTGGCTTTATAACAGAATGAGGTGCGTTTCTCCCATGAAAGGGTTTGCTTATTTCCGGAGTTCGCTCTAATCCGTCTCGCTCGGAAGGATTGCTCGAGCCAAACATTTGCAGAAAATCAAAATGCTCTGCGGGGAGTAATTAGGAAAAATCTCCGGATAAATGGCTAAAACAAACCGCTCCCCTTAAAGTCTCACCGCTCAGACGGTGGGGCGATGTCACGCACTACCAGTCCTGCCATTTATCTCCTACCCGCGCGCCTCTCGCGTAGACTACGGCACTAATCCAATCCCGCGCGACGCTCGGCACGTCTCAATGGCGAAGAGCGAGCACAGAGAGGCGGAGAGAGCAATCAAATTTCTTCGTCAAAAAGCGTTCACTCAACCACGCCTGCGCCTCTGCTGTCGAGGCCCGAAAGCTCATCCTCCCCCGTCACGTAGGACGACGGCGCCACGAAGGAACGGGACGAGAGTGAAGTGAGGAGAGAGATGAAGAGGTGGAGAGAAGATGGTAGGCGTGGAAAGGTGTGAATGACGCTTTGGGAATGGGGGATGAAGGCAAAAGTGTGGAAAAGAGTCTGTTGACGAGAGGAAAGAAGACTCAAGGACGAAAACTCGAGAAATGGCGATGAATGGTTTCGAAATGTGTCTCTGAAAATGGCAGGGAGGAAACGAAATAATAATCCGTTTATCTTCCACGTTCAACGCATCCAAATCATACAATTCACAAATGCAAGTTTCTGTAATTGTGATTTTGGAATATAACGTTGAAAGCTTTATTTGGATCTCCTAGGCTATAAAAATTTGATTTTAGTCATAAGTAAAACGGCAGATGAATGACATATACCATTTGAACCGCAGTGAAATTAACTTTTATGCTTGTAACATTCGTATCTTCAAAATCGCAAATGAGAAAATATAGTATTCTTCCGCCACTTGCAAATATATTTTTGAAGTATTTTACCCCACTATTAATTTTTAAGGATATTTGTTTTTCATCAGAAGTTTTTATTGCATGTAAACCGGCCGCGGAATTTGACTGTACGTTTCAGTTTCTAAAATAATTAATTGCGTTTTTTATGAAAAAATGTGTATGCCATATCAAAATAATTAGGGACACGTTACTTGCAAAAAATGACGTAGCATAATTGTTCGAACATATAAATAGTAATTGGCTGCATCATACTTTTCGAGACACTGTCAATTATTCTACAATAATAAATAATCACGCACTAAATCATCGATCTTCAATATTTGGCCATTGAGGGGTTTAAAAAAAATAAATGAATCATTGATAGAGAAAAATGTATATCAAAATAACACAATTAGAATTAAAATGAAATATAGGGAGGCAAATGAAGCGTTGGCAATATTCGAGGGTAAAACTGTTCCAGTAAAAGACAAGCTTCCACAAACATCACTTTCGGGGGTGTAGTTAGAATCCCTCGTGGAAATACGATTAGAAATCCGAGAGATTTTCTTTTTAACCTCTCGGAAAGTTTGAGCTTGGGATTTGACGAAGGTAGTTTCTCATAACTTTGACTGCCCCGTGACCTACTTTCTTCAATTTGTAGACTAAAGTCCAAGAATAGGACCCCAACCTCTTGGCGAGAGGGTATAGAGCGTAGCGAAGAAAGCCTTTTGAAGCATGTCCCGATGTGGTGTAGGATCTTCGATTTAATCCTCTCCTACTCTCTTCCATCTAATTTATCGCAGTCGATCACTTACGGCAACGAAGTAACTTCGGAAATTCTCTAAAGACACTATTAATCACCAAACAGTTATGAGACATAAACCACAAACATGGAGCAAGCCTATTAAAGAGTGTATTTTGGAGTTTTTATGTCTTGCTATTTGAATGTACAATAACGTTAAGAGAGCGATTGTAGCCCTGTTAAAATTTCGTTTCTATGGTAAGAATAACATTTACAGCTATACCAACAATGAGGAGCTTCCCCAAATAATACATCTACATCTACAAAATGCCCTGCAAGCCGCCTCAAAGGTGTGTGGCAGGGGGTTAGTAGTCACCAACATGCATAACACTATACCCATAGTGTAGTGTAACTACGAATAATAATGGTGGGATAATCACTCTAACATAAAGCATAGAGGCTTTATATGGAGTATAAAGTAGTGAAGGAAGAGGGCGAGGTAATTATTAGGTTAGTGTCCTGACTATAGTATTAGCTTCCCATCCCAAGGGTCTCGGTTCATATTCCAGACAGTGGCAGAGATTTAACAATTAGAATCCTGATCTCTTATGGGTAACATGTGGATATAACCGAGTTCTATTGGCCGCCTTTCTTTATGAGTAGGCTTACCCTAACACCGGGTTACTCTTCACCCTTCTATCCATTACCTTAACCCTCTACCTACTTATGCTAATTGAGAAAATGAATTAAGTAGTCGGTCGCCTCCTCAAAGAGCCAACCATCCAGAAGATGGAGATAGGAAACTGGAGGCTTTTAGATGTTGATGTTGAGAAGGATGAAGATGGGTGGGCAAATGGGTGGTTATTAGGAGCATGAGATGGCAAGAAAGTAATTTCTTTGAGAAAATCGAACGGAGACATGCTACGGTAGATGGAGAAGTTATAAATGGGGAATGAAACAGGGAGAAAAAATTTGAAATCATGAAAAAAGGTATGGGATGGAAGAGAGAAATCGTGTCAGGAAGCGATGAAACTTCAGCAAGCTTAACCACAGCACAAATGATATATCAACAATTTATGTTAACCAGTTGATAGTAAAACAGGTAACAATAATCAACTTTAAACCACTATGACAGATATCTCAACCATTGGAGACTTCCCCTTTCTGCAAATATTTTTGGGAGTTGATGGTAGGATTGGGAAATGTTCTATATAGTATCTTAAATATGAACATTTTAGTTAAGAGTTGTTTTACTTTATTTTTAGGCGTTTTAAAAAGTTAAATCAAAACCACATTCAACCATTTTATTATTTTAAATGCATCATTTGAGTAAAACTCACTAGTGAATGGGGGAATAATATTTTAAACTATGGTGAAAGGGATGAATTGAGAAAAACAGATTGAGAATTAATGCCATAATATATCATAAGTGGGTGATTTGAAAAAAATATCTTTTGGTTTTCTGCAGTATAATTACTTTTTGAGCAACAGTTTTGCCGTGTTATTCTGCCGGATTCACATTTTCAAACTCAAACCCCAGAAGGTTGAGTCAAAAACTATTTTCTGGGGTTTGGCTTAAACCACAGAAATTGTTTGGTTGTTTTTTTTCCATTGAATCTATTGCGTGGGTGATCGTTTTAAAATTCACTGTCAATAGCAAGAATTTAGTGGGAAATGAGGCAGAAATGAATGGCGGTAGATAGCCGACTGGAAGTCTCGCAAGTTAGGGTAACAGTGGTGGCAAAATAACGTAGAAGGGAGTCAAAGGAAACGAGTGAAAGGACGGGAGCTGACGTGACGGAGGTGTTAAGGGTTCACACTCTCTGAAAGTCTAGTTTCTTCTCTCCCTATCCCTCGCTTCCCGCCAACTTGCCTGACTTTTACCCCGAAGCCATTCGAACGTGAACCCAAATCTCCCTAATAGTATGCAGACAGACCCAAAAAGACTACTCTCGTCGCCTCCACCACCGCTGACTATCTTTGATTTCGCTCTACGTGCTCCTGTCATGCTTTCAAGATTCTTTCTGTCTCTTTTCAACTTTCGGAGAAAGAAAGAAAATCTGTGATCATCAGAAAAGTCTTACATTTCACGATTTTCTCCAGAGTGGAAATAATAATGGGAGTTTGTATTAAGAGTTAACTTAAATTAACTCGATTTGACATATATTAAATGAAAGGAAAACTTTGTTTTATTCCACCAATTTAATAAATTGGTGGAATAAAACAAAGTTTTCCTTTCATTTAATATATAATGAACTTCCACAAAGTTGAGCCTGAGACGATGGAGATGATCGATTTGACATCTCTACATTAAAAATAAGAGTCTGCCACACAGAAAATAAATCTCTTACGTAAGACACTGTCTTAGGCTTGACTTGGTGGAATATTTCCATATAAAATATGTTATTTCACGACCAAGGTTTTTCTGATTTTTGCCTGTAGTTTTAACTGAAGATACTGCATAGTATTGAAACCTGGGTCGTGAAATAAAACATTTTATGTGGAATAGCATTTTTTTTCAGTTTCTACGATGTAATGCTTCCAAAACTCCCAAAGATACATTGGCGTGAATGAGCTAGAGGAAAAATAATAGTTACCATCGACTTTATATCATTCAACCTCATTAACAGAGTAATGTTATGATAGTAAAAAATAATATCCGGAAAATGATAAACGTTATGGGTCTTTTGCATATTATCAGTCTATTTAATATAAGTATTTGGATTTCCATCGAACTATTTGTGATGTTTTATGATTTAAAAAGAGCATGTAAATATTGCAACTAGGTACTTCTTGGAATAAAGTCAAGAAAGGATTCAAAATAGGAGGGTGGAAAGTTAAATGTATAAAATTCATAGATGGCATGATTCCGTTTGTAGAGAGTGAAGATCTCAAGAGAATGTTAGAAAGTTTAAGCCAAATAGATGTAGAGAACAGTTTGAGGATATATAAAGGCAATACGAGGATAATGATAATCGAGGAAAAATAACAGCTTAATATCACTATGGAAGGAATTTATACCTGGAGGCTGGAACAGGTTAAAAGGTATAAATATCTTGGAACTGAGAAGACAGAGGACTGGGAAGGAGTTACTGAAATAAAAAGGAGGATTGTATCGACAAAGAAAGTATTCATAAAGACAAGGATACTACTGAGTAGTAAGTTGGACTTGTATTTGAAGAAAATCTTATGAAATATTTTGAGCGCAGCGTTTTTCTGTACGGCTGTGAGACGTGTACAGTGCAAGAAATTAAAAGGATAAAGATATTAGAATTATAAATGTGGATATGGAGTACCTAATATCAAGTGGCAAGACAGTGTGAGGAATTGAGGAGGTCTTGGAGAGAGTAATAGAGGAAAGAAAGCTTCGGATTTCCGTACAAGGGAGAAAGTGAAATTGAATAGGGGTTGTTTTAAGGCGGGAATGTTTGCCACGGGATGTGCTGGAAGAGAGTGTGTGGGGTAAACCCATAAGAGAAAGAAGGAAAAGGAAGATTTTGAGAACCAAACAGGGAATAGGAGGATACGCGAGAATGAAGAGAGAAGCGGAATACAGAGAGAGGTGACGCCAGAGACCTGCGCAATCAGACAACCTATGATGATGAACTCTGAAAATGAACTTCAAAACTAGGAATTCCACTTCCAAATTGATCAACTAACAAATAAGCTAAGTTTATAAGTGTTTTATAACGTACATATTCTATAGGGAAATAAAAAAACAATATTAATAGACAAAAGTAACTGAGGCAGGCGAGATGCAGTGGAAATAAACCATATTCACAAAGAAACAAGATAGCACTTTTCCTCAAATTTTAATATCGTACTACGCGTTTCAACCTTTAGGTCAACATCAGGTACAAGACATTGAAATAAAGCTCTGGGAGTTCTATATACAGGGTGTTTCAGGAGGAAAGCGCAATACTTCTGGAGGAGGTTGGGAACGTGATTTTAAGCATTTTTTGTCCTATAAACATGGGGTCGTAACTCCTTAGTTACCGAGCTATGGCAGCGCAAACATTTTGCCACAAGCATTCTGCAGTTACCATGAAAACCCCAAAAAGCATTAGCATAAAGCAATACTTACAAAGAAAAACTAGTCTAAATTGTTCTTAAAGTTTGTATCTTTCTTTCTCTGCCAAAATTTACACATATTACTTACATTTTCTAAAATGGTATATGAAATTGTCAACATTTTTCTTCTTAAAAAAATTATTTTTTAAAATAACTTTTTTATTTTGAGATATACGAAAATGTTAATAGAGTTGTAAAAATTTGAAAATTTAATTTAATCTCCATAACTGGTAAAATTATTTTCATATCTTAATTTTTAGCGAAGGTATGACATCTTAAACGGTACCGTTACATGAGCGCATTTTTCGACGGCTCTCTTCCATGCATGGAACTGATATTGATTTACCGATAAAGACAATTACCTTCACCCATCTAAGCTTGAATACTTATTTAAGAAGAACCAACCAATGAAACCGAAATTTAGGTGTTTTTGTGAACCAAATGAAGAAAATAATCAAGCAGCATCAAAGATCTCAAGTGGAGAATATCTCCATGAATTAATTGTCGATCACTGGCGCTGAGATTCATTGTTTTAGAAGCTATTACAACTTATAAGATCTTCTAAGGATATTTAATTAAATGCGTGTCTTATTTATTGGTAAGCTATTGATTTGATATGAGATTAAAACAATAGGCATCACATCAGAATCAATTAGAATATTTTAAGAATAAATAAATGTAAATTAGTACCATATGCCTTACAATTGTTTGGGGAATAAGGGTTTAGAAGAAAAGGAAAAACGTTAGAGAGTAACCTATTGTACATTTGTAATAAAGTTACAACAAAGTTACTCCAACAACATCGATGTAATTTTATATTTGATAGTCGGCTCCTTGCGTTGCTCATCTAGGTTTATTGCGGTTTTCTTTACTGGGATTAGTGCGGTCAGTATGTAAAGTAGATATGCATACCGTGTTTAAACTTTACTCTTGTACCCAAGGCCTTTAATTCAACCGTAGGAATAAAACTCTTAAGGTTTTTAAGTCGGCATAACTCGTAGGCTAGTTATAAACAGATCTAAGACCAATCAAACGCCCAGGTAACCCTTCATTTTGTTACTTGACTCCGACGAGGGAACGATGACTTTCACTTTGCCAGTGCATCTGCTGTCTCCTACCCTTTCAGTAAAGTCAAACTGTTTAAAAAATGGAAGGTACAACTCTTTTGTTAGACATCATCATAAAATAATTGTACAGAGTACCTGCTACCTGAGTATTCCAAATAAAACGTTTATTTAGAACCACTGTTAAAAGCTGCTTTCGTTAGTGCCACAGGGTTTTTTCTATTGACCAGAATAAGATCTGCAAAAATGGCGATTTCCATACGACTATTCACTAAGCGATTCAGCTGCCTGGCAAGATGTCTCAATGGAGGATGTTGGAATCGCTGCATATGAAATGGATGTATGCCTTCAGTAAGCAATATTCTTTATACTTTTGTCCGTGAATCATTAGAAACATGCTTTTTCTTCTTGAACTTGATATAGGACTACGCTATGACTACGGTGATTTCCAATTTCTCACTCTGCTCTAGCGGACCAAATGCTCGTGAGACATTAGAGGGCAGGGAAATGAGCCTGTATCACTACGGTGTTGAAAAGCCAAAAACACACTTGTCTACTCGGGATTTTTCGCGTCGAAAACGATAGTAGGTACTTGGCGATAGCTTTTCAAGCCTAAATAAATGAAGGGTATCTTCATATTCAGTACTAGTAAAATCATGAGTCATTGTGAAAGTCTCGCAGAAACGAGCCGAAATACCATGAACCTGTTCAAAATTGCCCACATTTTCATTCTCATTACATTAACAACATATCAAAGAATTAATGATGCAATTGATTTAGTATCCTTAGAAGATCTTATAAGTTGTAATAGCTTCTTAAACAATGAATCTCAGCGCCAGTGATCGACAATTAATTCATGGAGATAATCTCCACTTGAGATCTTTGATGCCGCTTGATTATTTTCTTCATTTGGTTCACAAAAACACCTAAATTTCAGTTTCATTGGTTGGTTATTTTTTTCACAATGTTTAAAAATAAGTATTCAAGCTTAGATTGGTGAAGGTAATTGTCTTTATCGGTAAATCAATATCAGTTCAATGCATGGAAGAGAGCCGTCGAAAAATGCGCTCATGTAACGGTATCGTTTAAGATGCCATACCTTCGCTAAAAATTAAGATATGAAAATAATTTTACCAGCTATGGAGATTAAATTAAATTTTAAAATGTTTACAACTCTATTAACATTTTCGTAGAAATAAGTATTTCGTATAAATAAAAAAGTTAAAAAAAAAAAAAATTTTTTGAAGAAGAAAAATGTTGACAATTTCATATACCATTTTAGAAAATGTAAGTAATATGCGTAAATTTTGGCACAAAAAGAAAGATACAAACTTTAAGTACAATTTAAACTAGTTTTTCTTTGTAAGTATTGTTTTATGCCAATGCTTTTTGGGGTTTTCAAGGTAACTGCAGAATGCTTGTGACAAAATGATTACGTTGCCATAGCTCGGTAACTAAGGAGTTACGACCCCATGTTTATAGGACAAAAAATGCATAAAATCACAGTCCCCAACCTCCTCCAGATATATTGCGCTTTCCTCCAGAAACACCCTGTATACCAGAAGAGGATTAGGTAGGGGGAAGGAAAAAATAGGGTGGGGGAAGGATGACATCATTATTGCAAAGTACGCTTGGGGAATGGAATGGCGAGGATTGGGGAGTGACATGGAAACGTTTGCTCATTCATTAGGGCAATTCTTCCCTCCTGCACAATTTCTAACCATTCTAACACGTCCAGTCTTTGACCTTTCCTCTCCACGTGGAGTATCTCCGGGTCAAATGTACAAGTGTGGCGCTCTTCAAGGATATGCTTCGCTACGAGGGAGGTGGAATCTCCTTTCTCCCAACATTTTTTGTGCTCCAACATACGAGTTGCGAAGCTTCGCCCCATTAATATATTTTTTCGCTATCACTACACTGAATTTTATACACTCCTGAATGGAGGGACGGATTTAGTTTATCTTTAGTTCGGCACAGTAACCTCTCTATAGTCATTGGGTTGTAAAAAGCCATTCTTATCTTGTCTTTCGGGATCAATTTAGAAATTTTATAAGACAGGTCACCGATAAACTGTAGTTTGCACCACTTATTGGGTTTAGTGGGGGGCACTGAAAGTGTAACCAAATTCCTCATAGCCACGTTCTTGCCAAGTTACTGTGCCGAAGTAAATATAAGCTAAATCCCTTCTCAAAGGAATGTATTAAAGAGCATACATTTTAATGAGCGGTAATGTCCATGCTTTGATTGTAACTCGCCTCCGATACCTTATTATCAATTACGACCTATTTATATTCCTATTCATGATACATCTATCAAAATATGATGGAAAAAGAATTTTATGTTAAACATTGCTATGAGTGAAGGAAGAGTGTACGCAACTCAGTTATTGAAATGTATACATTGAAGATCACTAGAAACTCGAGCCTACTTGCACTGCTAAAGCTGCAAGAAAAATAAACTGAAGTGGTTTCAGATTGACATTCTTTTAAGTCGAAGGATATTATTTTATCCACACACTACAACTCTGAGGCATAGAATATCGAAAACTAAATGTGATACATTGTTCAAATCAGAAGTATAAGGATTATATCTTCCCATACACCATCATGATTTCCATAGCATCATCATCCATCGAGCACGATCCATAGCACGATCATCCATCGAAACACACTTCACTTTTCCTCCCTGAGGTCGATCCATTTTTCAAATCTGGCTCGAGTCCTAGCACACCCTTGCATCTTCTTGCAGGATAGTACGCAGATGTGCATGTGAAGAAGGGTTGGATAGAAGGTGAGCCATGAGGGATGATAGAAGTGAATTGAACGACGTAGTACGGAGCGATAGGACGAGTGGATTTTGAGAGAGGAGGTCGCCTGATGAATTGAGTGGCCCTAGGAGGGGGTAGCGGGAGCGAGAGGTGGTTGAGATCTGAAAAGGATTTGAGTAGATTGTGTAGGGTGCCATAGAGTGGCCGAAGAGCAAGAGGAGGATTTCCGGTGGCGGAGCTGCGATTCAGCACCCTCCACACATAAAAGCCCTCAAACATTTCCGGCGGCATTCAATGGATACTGAGCGTGATAGACAGGCAGCTACGCTCTCCGGAATCATATCCAATGTCAAATTTTTTGAGTTTTCAGAGAATGCACACATTATTTAAATATCCATAAAACAGAAAATCTGTTTGTTTGATAGCCATATACTTCCAAACGGACTCCTAGACATACTCAATAAAAAATTGGCACAGATGTTTCTTAGTTCTGAAATGGATTGGGACTAGATAGAATTGGACTCTAAGGACCCATTTATGGGGCATTTTTAACAATAAAATGGCCGGCTTAGCCATTTTAGCTAAATAAGTTCTTTTAGCTAAATAAATTGAATACCATTTAGGAATAAGCATCCGAATAATATTTTTATTTGGTGACTTTTCATCGCTTTAGATGGTATTTCAGATGGCGTAAGAAACTTTTTTAAGAATTGAATATTTCTCCTTGATTTTGAAATTTTACCAAATTAGCCATTTTGTCTAAATGTCAGTTTGCGCTCAATTACTGACATAAAAACAGCACTCAGGCTTCTAGTGCACTAATATACATGTGGGGTCTATAGAGCATACGCTGCTCCTCCTTCTACCCTCTCTATCCACCCTCCCTCCCCATTATCCCCTTCCTCCTCATCCCCCCTAACCCCACTCTCCTCGCATTCACATTATTTGATTCAATTTAACTTCTCTGTAGTGTTGGCTGAAATATGTCCTCTGCGCTCAAATTCCATACTTCTCTCGGCTCATGGTCACAAAATAACTACACGGGGAGTGACAACAGCGACCAGGTGCAGTATCACGTTAGTACGGCGCTCACCTGGGGATCGCCACCGCCGCCCGCCGCGCTGGCGCTAAATGGTATCGGTGGGTAAGTCTTGACTAGTCAATGTGAGGTGTTTTCGGGATTCTCACCGGATCAGATGTTTGGCTGCTGCCAATGTTTGACGTATGCGACCTACGTCGTCTTTTGAGCGTTAATTCCAAGGCCTCTTCTGTCCTCGCGTATATACCCGTGTCCGCGGGTCAAGTCAGCTCGTTTTGATCGGATGTTGTCATTCCTTCTTCTCACCATTTGTTTTCGGAGTGAGTGTTTCCATGTTTGGCTTAGCACGTCCCTGGAGTCACTATTGAAGGTTTTCTTTTATAGCCGGATTACTATGGGTTCCTTTGTCAATGGTTCCCAATACCCAGAGACCATTACCCTACAAATAACTCGGATTCAGAGCAAAAATAAAAAGCTAAGTCAGTGGGATGTGAAGTGGAAGAGAGCGTTGATGATACTGAAGTTGTAGAAGATGATCCGACTTGTTACTCTGACCTTCTTCCACGTAACTGGTTGCTCCTGATGGAAAAAAGTGGATTTTGCAAGATTTTGGTTCCGAACAACCTGGACGTCGACTACTAGAACGTGCTCCGAGAAACGCCTGGTGTAACTGCCTACACAAAAGGAGAGGTTGATGACACCGCTCTAAAAACCTTACACCTCTTTATTGACGCGCACCATACTGATCCACATCAAGAATTATACAGATAAATAAAAAAACAAAAATTGGTGTTTACATAGGAAAGAGCTACGAGGTTTTATGGCAATTCTGTACGAACGAGTGGTGTTTGGTGCTAGAAAATCCCCATGTACAAGCAATGGTCAGAGACGAGACATCTCAGTTTCTATTCAAATGTGATATCTGGGATACCGGTTAGGGGAATTAACGCGCTACTAGAGATTTGATATGACATCTATTAGATCACAACACCTGAAGAGTGATCGGCTTGTTTTCTAATCCGTTGTATGGAATATATTTATTGGCAACTGTCATTCCAGTCAACTTTCCGGATCCAAACATTGCAGTGCACGAGTGTATCTATCGAAATCAATGGTCCTTTTTTCACAATTTATGGAAACAAGCCCAATAAGTGTGGACCGATATACTGGTTGACGGTCGATGTTGATTCTGATACTTGGGCGATGGGTTTCCATATTTTGGAAAATATATCAGCCATCCATAAACTGATCGTGTCTCCGATTTTGTAGTTCTAAATATAATGGGCCTGTTGTGCGGAAAGGATAGAATATCACCAGCGATAATTATTTTTCCATTGGTTAGATAATGAATTTAAATGATTTAGAGCAAGCATAGGAGATTATATCAATAGAGCAAGGAAATAAATTCCACAGGCCTTGACAAATTTGAAGGAAACCTTGCACACACTGCATATCAAGTAAAAACCAACAGCCGTGTACTTCTGCTAAGGTATATGCATCCTTCCATTCAAATCAAAGACAATGAGAAAAAATCTGAGACAGGTGATTAATATAATGAAAAGAAGAGTGACGTTCAAATAAGTGAGCAAATTGCTCGGCAATCAGTTCTAAATCTGAGTCTAGGAGGTGGCAAGTGTAGTGGAGAAACGATATGACGCCAGCGCAAGATGCCCGCAGGTGATTCATATGAGAGTTCATAGAAAGAGAGTAAAGGTAGGGAAAAGCGCAAAAATTGTCAAGTGTGAGCTAACTGTAAGAATAATCATAATGTAGGCATATGCAAGAGATGCAGTAAAAATATTTGTAGAAAATATGTTAAGTATATTTCTTACATTTGCGAAGGTTGTCATGTGCAGCAGTAGATGGCTAAGCTTACTGACCTCCAAAATATTTGTAAGAAAAATCTTTCCTCATCCCATATGCGTTTATTGGCATTATCATTTTTTTAAAATAAGTATCGCATACTTAGATAATGATTGTGATCGGCAAATTACTCATTATTGCAAAATCTCTTCCCAACAGGAGTGCAAGAAAAGATGCAACAAAACCTAAGATAAGACTTCGTACATAACGCATTGGTTTTTTTAATATAAGTTTAATATATTTATTTATCCATTGAATCAACATGACATGCACATCTTTAGAGATTAATATCTCATATTTATGCAATAGCAAACTCATAATGGCAAAGAAACGACATTATTTGATGACGAAATAGGAATTTAGCCAAAATGGCTAAGTTTGCCTTTCTAGGGGGTAAAAAATTCCGGCCGTTCTAGTGTTAAAATCAAGATTTGCTCTCATAAGAATGGCATTGGATTCGCAGCAGAGGTTATTTTTTTTCTTTTGTAAATCACTCACACTTATGGTATGGTCTTGGAATATTTAGTATCCAATCACTGTTAGAACAAAGGTTTTAATTCTTGCTGACAATTTTTCTTATATTCTTCGATGCTTCCTAATATTTGAGTTTTTGTCTACAAAATAAGGAAATGTTTGCAGCTATAGAATTTCTTATTTACTAGGGAATCGCAGCATAGACGAGGAATGGGAACTTAAGTATGATTGAGGAACTTACGTCCAAATTTAAATAATCAGTATAACAGAAATACAGTGAGATTTTAATAGGGACAGGGAACAGATATTTTTAACACAACCACTCCATTTGTGGTTAATAACTGCTAAATAGTAAATGCAAATTGAATGTCACAGAGGGAGGATCCTGTGCAACAACTTTTTTATTCTTCCCGTTAAAATTCAGTAGGCACCATATTCTACTTATCAACGAAATTGCAGATTATTAACATCGTAGCCAAAATGATCGGATTATGACCGATTGACTCAGGTTATAATAAAGTGTCTTACGCAAAGCCAACTCAACTTATTCTGAACGCATTTTGGTCACAAAAGTAAGAATTTAGAGATTAAATACTCTCTCGCACCCAAGTTTGTAGCGTATACCGATGACTACAGGTAACATATTAATTCAAAGACATTTTGTCAATACCTCAGAGTGGTAAATAAGTTTTCAACTGTTTTTCAGAATAGAAACTATGTTACTATGGCTAATCATACACAGATAAGGACTAAAATACTATTTGCCGTTCAAATGCGCATTCACTTGTTGTCACAAGGAACAGTTGCATTATGGGATAGGAAAAAAATAGTTGATTAACAAATGACTAATTTGCATATCGAAAAATTACTTGGTAAAATCTCCACACTTTAATAATGAAAAAACCGACTAAGGTTTCGGCAACCTTATCAGGTTATCAATGTACCTGATCATGTGGTATATGAACGTTATAGGGTGGAGGGGGGAGGTAAAAGGAGTGGGAGGGGGATGGAGTTGCAAGGCCGGGAGTTGGGGGGGGGGAGGGGCTTAGGGTAATCCTGGGAAATTGAAAAGAAAGAAGCGGGAGGGTTAGGTCAATCTGGGGTTCTTTTGGTGTCTGATGACTAATAGTAACGATGCTCTTAGCAACGGAACTGTCAAGGTGCTTCCAAGTAAAAAAAGCAAAAGAAAATACCTTATTGGACCAATAAATGGTTATATTTAGAGGACCTAATTTCTTGCAACTTTCCCCAGCTCCAATTAATCACAACCCCCCGGTCACCGATTCATCATCAAACCATCGTTTCTTGGTATATTTTAAATTATAATGCAAATTGCTGAAACCGTAGCAAAACATACTCAAACCGCCTCATAATCGCATGTTTTAGACTGAAAGAGGAAAGCGCCATTTATAACTGACTTTCTTCGTGAATGATTCTTCAGTCTATAAGTCAGAAACGTATCTATCCACTTTGATCATATTATATTTGTTTGAATCGTTTTATAGAATGCTGGAATTATTTCCTTTTCTTCAAATTATGGCTGTCATAATATACTGAAACCCATTTGATCAATTTCATTGCTAAATTTCTGACCTAGGGACATTTAGTTTTCCTTTTACTTTGGTAAAAAGGGACTTCGAAAATCATTTATAAATGGAAATACGTATTATGAAATGTGGAAATATTTAGAATAGGTGACCGTGGTTATTATTGAGGTACTCTATAATGCGTTCATCAAATAGAAAATGGACTTGTTTATTATACGGCACCAAATAAACTTTTGGACTTGAAGGAAAGAAAAAGGAACTTAAACATGCCTGAAACAGTTTCTGACAAAAGTAGTTACTGACACATTAATAGCCGAATTTAGGAAATCGCAAATGCAGATTTGATGAAATTACCTATTGATATTAAAAGGCAAATCTTAGGATAGAGTAAACACTGTGTTCCATTAATTGTCGTGTCTGTTACCATCGATCCTCAGACAAAGACCATATGCAAATTGTATACGTATTTCCGGCTAGAAAAAGAACTTGGAACCAATATCTTTTTATTAAGACATTTTATTTACTTAAGTTACTAATATCGTTTTTGTGACCTACCGGTTTAGGTAGTTTTACATGGAAGAGAGTAATAATTTTTTAAATGCCTTTATTCAGCTTGGCATTAATCATACCTCTTCATCCAATGCGTGGTTATTGCCAATTCACTGTCTTCATCTTCTCTGCTTGCCCAATATCACCCTCATTACTACAGCCTTCAGCATCCTCGCGTCTCTGATTACCTGATCTAACCACTGATTCAACCTCCTCCAAAATTTTCCTCTCGCACTCCAAGCACTTCCCCATTCAACCTCTTTTCCGCACCGCATGTCTACCGCACTCTCTCCATTCTTCTACACGCCAACATCTCAAACGCCCACAGCATATTATAGTCCTCTTTTCCCAAATTCCACGTTTCTGTGCCATAAAATAAGCATTCAGTTACCTAAATTTACACTACAATATCGTAAATCTAATGGGAAAATAGCATATGAAGATAAGACAATCTAATAGGAAAATAGCGTATGAAGATAGGCTAATATAATAGGAAAAGTGCATGAAGATAGGGGTTTACTTGCTACACGGCTAACTGAAGATAAATCTTATGACCTGGGAAAACATTTCAAATAAATATGAAACCAGTCGCATAAAAAATAAGAAACCCATGGGAAATTTCAAAGCTGCGTTATTAAAAAGCATATTTGCTTTTAAGTACTCATTTATAACTTAATGTATGGTCAATTTTGATTTTACCGGGACTAGCCACGTTATTTACCTTTACGGAGCCACCTGCAAGTGCACATAAGTGCGATATTCCACATATGAAAAATCATTTGCTTTGACCGGGATGGTATATATGGGTACGTTATAGGAGTTTGGTAACGTGGCAGCCTTGTTACCACAGCAAAAAAATTAAACAATACCACCCTTAATTACATACAAAGTCATTTAGTTAAGATTTAAATAAACATTTCTTGCGAAAGTTTATAAATTTAAGAATACTTCTTTGCAGCGATCGTACGCTACACAATGAATTGAAGGGGGTTCAATATGAGGGTAAGAAGGATGTCCGTCAGGGGAGGAGACTGGACTGGAATAAGTAGATGAGGGGGTGGAAGGGAGTTGGAATGGGATTTAATGAAAAGCGGAAGGATTTGTCGGAAGGAGGGAGGGGGCGGTCCTAGGGCCAGTTCGGGGGAGAGGGTCGGTTGGTCTGGCGAAGGGTATAAGCGGATGCAAAATTAAGACGGAGGCGAGGGAGATATTGAGAGGAAGGGCGAGGGAAGGGGGCCGAGTTTTCACCGGAAGGGCAAGCAACACTCAATCAAGACGAGGGGATGCGAGACGGAGAGATAGATGGATAGAGAGGGAGAGGATAGATCTCTGAGACCCAGCATCCATGGTCCAATCCACCATTCTACTCTCCACTTGCTTCACATACACTACAACTTCGCATATACAAAGAACCACGTCTTGAGATTGAGACTTCGGTTGAGATTAGTACACATTGAAAGGCTAACTGACAACGGAATATCACCTACCACACTCCATTCATTTAAATGAGGAATATTTTGTGAGGTGCAGGCCGTTGAGCACGTCTCAACTCCACTTGAAGTGTCCTTCCCAAGGCTCTTCCTTAGCTAAAAAAATAATTATTATAGCGATTTATAAATTTAGTGTTTAACTACTAAAATATATCAATAATATGCACAAAACCAAAATATAAATACAAAACCGAAAGATATTCACACACACAAAATTAGCGGAGCAAAATAGTACATAATGCATGTCTATTATCAGGTACTTGTGAAAAAGCTATATTCAATAAAAATGATGACAGATAATTATTTTAAAAATTGTCAAAAGTGAGTATCAAGTTCCTATAACTTATGCTAGATGGTCTCTACGTTCAACAATTCACCAATTGAAGTGCTGGGGAAGGAGTGATATCTTTGGTTTATTAAGTGTGTGGTAGTTTATACTGCTTAAGTATTTTAACATTTTAGTGGAACTAAGGCCAATTCATGCTCTGTTTACATTACTAGGGTTGAATGATGGTTAATATGGCGGATAAAACTAACCTGCGTTCACACCACCTTCCCAGAACCGTCGTAGAGACAGTTGTGACATCTGTTGGCGAGTTAAAGTAAGTCGAAATAATAATCGAGCGTTGGATAGCGTTTTTGTAGTTTCTGGAGATGTGAGAACAAGGAGGTTAAAAATGAACTTAAAACCTCCTTGAGTTGGAACAACTGTAAATAATTTAGAAGACTTCCTGATTAGCGAATGCCATTATTTAGGAATATATTAAATATCGTTAATATAAACCTTTCTTTCATTTCAGTATAGGCGAAGTATCTGTCATTTGGCAGAAATGAGAGTCCTCGTTCAGGAAAATTATGTGTATTTTTTTTGAATGTGTTGGAATGTAATTATTGTACCAGTATATTACTTATGGACTGTATTTATTGTACCAGTATCTTAATTTTGTTCTGCGACACACATTTTTCTGAATTAAGTACAATTTCAGTAGCATTGCAGGGAAAGTGCACTGTATAGATACCAGTCCATGTAGGAAATAACTTCATCTGAACTCTTTGTGCCATCGCAGTCTGTATACGGTATATAATCTTACCTTGCCATCCACGGAATAGGGTACCTAAACTAAACTTATACATCCATAGTTCCCCATAATAGAACATATCGGTTGAAGGAAGCATATGAAGTGGCAGATTTTGCCATACGAATCAAATGCTAAACATGCAACATATTTATTTTATTTTTCACTTTTATGTAGATTTTTTTCTCAGTAATGTTTAATCAATCTTATAGATAATCAATTATGTAACATTTCCGTTTGTCTAGTTAAGAATTGATTTAGAGAGTCAAAATTCTTTCAACCTTTCACTATGGGTTATAAAGACTAAATTACGAAAATTAAACTGGTCGATTTCATTCAAGACATGTTCTGTGATACACAAATAGGTGTTTTTCTACGTAGAGAAATGCTAAAATCTAACCACCGAATTGATATACACGGCTAGTTTTCAAGTCCTATTTTTAAAATTTTCACTGCAAGTAATACCTAATAGTTTTGCTGCTTGTCTATTACGCACCATAGATATATAAAAGGTACATAATCTTTCCTATAAAGCGTCTGTGTGCGCTCTTCATCATTCCCGTACGACTTCCATTTTCAACGAATACCTTTATTCCACCGAACTTGCGTTTACACGGAGTTCAAAAGCCGATAACCAGCGCACACCGTGGTTTCTCGACAGAGATTAAAAAGCTTGCCAGGTTTGCGAACTTGCGTTCACAAGGCCAACTTCCAACCTTGCTAAGCCTAACCAGCGTATAAAGCTAGTAGTGTAAACGGGGCATTAATGAGACCCTGAATGCGTTGAGATGTGCCGAACGCCCTGCTTCGAACAAACATAGTACTTGCCGTAGACTCACCTTGTGAGTGAACATCATTGCTATCTGCGGTCATGAAACCGAAATTTTGTTTTCTGTATATCGTAAATCCAATCTTCTCTTATATAGCCGTGTTAGATATTCATAAACCCTTAATTTTGTATCCTTCATAATTTTCTTACCTACATGCTTTCTTGGTCTTCCTCGGTAAATTATTCTATTCCTCTTTCCCTCCTTGACCATAATCAGGAGGCTATAGTGCCTTAAGCATACGTTCTAACTAAGGTAGAGTATTCATCATTTATCTTTAGGTTTCATCTCTTAATCTGAGATCCTCTTAGTTAATTTGATATGTATATTTTCAAAAAGCCATAAACCATTTGCTTCGTATTTTGTGTTCTTATATGTTTTTATATTCCAAGTTTCAACTCCGTATAAGAACTTGCTCAATATATTTTTAGTGATAGGTTCTCTCATAGTGATCAGGAGTTACATTGTGACTGCAATGCAGGAACACGGTTTTAGAACAATTAACACAAAATAATATTTATCTAAAGCTAAATATGGGATTTGCTTGTATACCGGATCGGTGGTGGGCCACCTACGATACAGTAAGTCAATGCTAAAATTCAAATTACTAGCTGCCTTGATTTCATGAAGTTTTTAGTGATATGTTCTCTCTTAGTGACCACAACAGGAGTTACATTTTGACTGCAAAGCAGGAACACGGTTTTAGAACAATTAACACAAAATAATATTTATGTAAAGCTAAATATGGGATTTGCTTGTATACCGGATCGGTGGTGGGCCACCTACGATACAATAAGTCAATGCTAAAATTCAAATTACTAGCTGCCTTGATTTCATGAAGTTAAGGGTTAGCGCAATAGGAATAGCACTACCAGCACAGGAAACCTGAAAGTTACGCCGTGGTACGAGAGTTCCTCGCAACCTTAAGCTAATGAACTTTCATTCAGTGCTTCTCTGAAAGAGAAAATATGACAAAAGACTTTGGGTTTGATAAGTAACTGAGGAATGGAGGAAAGATGATACAATGGTCAGAATGAAAGGCTAACAATGACGAGCTATTCATAATTGGGAATAAAATGAGGTGCCACAACAAAACCGCATCTGTGACGTTGAATTTGCTTCAAGAGATTGTGTTCACAAAAGCTTGTGAGCTCAAATAACCAGGAAGAGGGGTAGGCCAAATTTGTTTAAGCATTTCATAATTAATGGTCGTCATTTGGATAATGACTGTCAAATAATCACATGCAAAAGGGAAATTCATAGGGCAAATAAAAATAGCTTTGGAAACTGTTATTCAGGCAAATTTGTTTTGAGTAGGCAGCGCAAAACAAAAGAAATGCTAAAAGATATAACGGAAGTTGAAATAGATCGCCCGCAAAAAATAAAGTTAACCCTCCAAATGTGACGACCAATTGCCTCTTTTATTAAAATATAAAATGTGTGTTTATCTACAGTCATAAGGCTTCTTTTTCAACTGTAAACCATGGGCGCCGGTAAAAACATTGTCAGGGGGGTGCATTCAGTGCCGCCCCTTGGACGTTATGTTACCAGGTGTGGCGATTTATTGACAATTCGATTACTCTCTCTTGATGCTTGTTTGGTGATTAACTAATCATTTAATTTTTTCACTGGTTACGTTTTGGTGGTTTGAAGTTTTTCTATAGTTCCAGCCTTTACCCCACCATTGGTAGCGCTTTGAGATTTTCTCTCACACCAAATTTAAACTTGTGCTCACTTTGTAGTCATGAGTTAGAATAAGTTTCCTTCCCTTTTACCTGACTTTTTATCTTTTCCTATTGACCGATCGTCTCAAAAAGTATAAATGAAGCGTCCGCAGCAGTATGATGATATGTCTGATGCCGTCGGCTACAAAGTGTGAGACTTTTCATCATCGCGCGACCACTTACGTTAATGTTTTTGTATCACTCAGTTGCATTACGCGAGTCACAAGTTGATTCATTTCGTGGAGAGCAGATATTTTAATGCAAATTTCTGAGTCATAAGAATGAATGTTCTCATATATAAATATATCTTCATGAGAACGATAATTTTCTTCATTTATACCCAATGATATCATCGCCAGTGAAATGAGCAATTATTACGTAATTGTATCAGTAATTTTGTATCTGTGGAAATCTTTGTTTCAAATGAACATTTAGAGAAATAAATTAAATCTAAATATAGTGTATGATAGTGCCAATAAACGCTCTATGATAGATAAACAATGATACATCTCAGTGTGAGAAAAGGTCTCTCACGCGACCGCTCGCGTGATAGGTAGCTTAGCGACCACTCCCGGGTTAAAAACCACATACCTACCTAGGGAAGACAATGTTCACCGAATGTGAACACCCATATGTACTGCTCGGATGTGGGAAAGCCAGAACGCTGGTCACTGGCGATACTTTTTCACACACTGGAAAAATGCGGCGTAGATGTGGTTCTCCACGTGCTTTAGTTATGAAAAACATAACAATACGTATTGTCTCGCAATACCGGCGCCGTGAGTACGCCGCGCCATGCTCCGAGGTCCCGCTAGAAGACTCATTGTAAGCCAGCCGGACTATTTCTATGTGTTGTATCTGTCAGTGACAAAACACAGTCGCAGCCATGGCACTCTGCGAGCGCTACATATTATGCCAAATAAAAGGTGCATAGAATATAACAACACATATTTTTTCGCTATACCCGCACTGTGAGTACGTCGATTCGGCTCCTTAGTTGAGTAAAAGGTGCGTCGCCACTACAGAACCCTCGGTGGGACAGAGAGTACGCCGAAGTTTTTTTCAGTGTTGTAATAGTTTTGGCTATCAGTGTTGCTTTCAATTTGGGGTTCGGTAGGTTTTGTGCATGCTTTTAACTATTCAAAATTATTTGAAGATGGTATAAGAGGATTTTTGCTTTATTTCGTTTTTTTCCATTTAGTGTTCGTAAGATGAGTGACATTGGACAATTTTTTTCACGACGAAAGATTAAAGATTTATCTCCATCAAGCGATGACCATACAGGCACTAGTTTTCAGTATTAGTTTTAATTTTATATTTTTATTTTTTGTTAAGCCCGTGAATCTAAACCGTTAAGTCGCTTAAACCAGCAAAATAGAGCAAACCAGCCACGGATACAAACCAGCAGGGGCGGAGAAAATTACGCGTCACATACGATGAGACGCAATTAAGGCACAATGCGTAGTTATACATTTTATTCTAACGAATGTTAATATGTTCGGCAAAAAAAACACTACTTGTTTCGGATAGAGTCCATTAAAAACCTCTGTAGAGGACTGTAGTGAAAATTACAGGCAGTGTAACCGTGTGGGTAAGACTTTCATTGCGGCGATTTTACGACTATCCACAGTAATATTTTGCAGTTAATAGATAGTATCAATGAATTTATTTTTTTTGCGAGTAATACGCGTATCGAGAGAGAATTGCAAAATACTGGGTCGTGATCTAAGATTTTCATTATTGCTAACACGATCAAAATGCTTGCTTAAATTTTATTTTAAATGTTTTTTTCAACTCAGAAAGCGAAAAAATAGTGTATGCAAAACGTGCGTAAAGTAGGTGATTCTGTATGAGTTTTTGTCACCCTCGTTACCTTCGTGTGATGAACTCGACTCGTACGAGAATAACCTACTTGCATTGTAATGTAATATTTCATGAATTTCATACAACTTAACAAATAAAAAATATTACATAGGACAAGAGATTATTTCCTGCTTCGATATCCGTAAGGTATTACAGTAGACCAATGGTGGCATCCTTGGTTTCAGATTTAGCCCTTAAAACAAGTGACAGCAATAAGAAAATAAAGAACTTTCTGCTACCACTTGAAACTAATGTTCGTGATGCTAAATTGGACATTGGACTATACATGGGTAATCATACTCAACCCAGTGATCAAGTTCGTCTTGAATTATTGAGAAAACCATTGACTTCTGATAAAACATACAAATTCAAAAATGATTTAAGCCCTCATGCTAAAAGAGTATTTCGTTTGGAGTGGCTGCAAACCTTCCCTTGGCTGGCTTATTCGGCTGTTGCCAGAGGACCTTTATGTAGATTCTGTGTGTTGTTACGGCCTTCGGATCAGCGTCGTGTACAAGGACAATTCATAATATCTCCCTGCCTTAAATATAACAAGTTTAATGAAGCTGCTCAGTCCCACGCAAAATCCCAGTGGTATCATAAAGCTGTCTCATCTTCCAATCATTTCCACAATATTATGGATAGGCAGCACCTGAGTGTCCATGAAGTTTTAGATTTAGCATATCACAAGAAATTAGAAGAAAACCGAGTAAAACTTCCCTCAATAATATCAATTTTGTTTTGTGGGGTGCATGAGCTTCTATTTCTTTAAAAAATAGACGAAGGCTCTGTATTTACAGATCTGCTGTATTTCAGAGTCAAATATGGTGATAAATTGTTGAAAGGCCATTTGGAATCTGCGGGTAAAAACAACCTGTTCCTATATATAGCATCAGATCCAAAATGAACTCATCCAAACATGCTCCGACATTGTAGCATCAGAGATCATTGCGGAAGGAAACCGTGTGACAGCTTTTTTCGTATTAGCTGATGAGACTGTTGACATTGGAGGGACAGAGCAGTTATCAATTGGAGTAAGATATGTGAAATTCATGGAGGGAAATAAACCAATTGTCCATGAAGAAATTCTTGGGTACGGAACATTGAAAGCACTGAATGCTAAATCAATATCAGAAACAATAATTATGTTCTTGATCAGAAGTAATGTCGATTTGAACAAGCTTGTTTGCTAAGGGTATGATGGCTGCTCAACTATGGCTGGTCATCGTGGTGGAGTCCAAAAATTAATTAATGAAAATACCTGGTGGCATTATTCTTCCATTGTGGAAGTCATGTATTGAATCTTGTCATAAATGATTTAAACAATGTTAGTGAAATCAGAAATACTGCCGGTACAACCTGAGAAATGATAACATTTTTTAGAGGAAGCACTTCGCGACGGCAGAAGATTCCAAAAATCCCCCATTGGTACGAAACACGATGGTCCTCAAAGTATAAAAGTATAAGAATATTTTCTGAAAACTTTCTGATGATCGTGCAAGCTTTAAAATATCTCACACAAAGTGCAATCAATCGACAAACCAGGAAAACAGCATATCAACTACGCGTAGCAGCAACTACCCCAAACTATATGGTAACACTAGTAGTGGTTGCTACGTATTCCATGAAGCTAGGACCTGTTTGTAAACAACTTCAGGAAGTTAATATGAATATAAAAGCCGTGCTTGAGCACACTAATAAGTTAACAAATGTGTTTCAAACTCACCAGGAAGATTCTTCCACAGAATTTGCCTCAATTTTTAAGAAGGCAGAATATATTTGCAATGAGCTAGGTATTGAAATGAAGCGGTCAAGAGTTTTTGCTAGACAATTTCACAAGGCTGATCAATGTGTGAATTTCGAAGATTTTTTCAGGATAACAATCTTCATACCCTACCTCGATTCACTCATCTTGTCCTTAAGAGATCGCTTCTCTCTATTACACGAAAAGGATTTCTCACTTATGCAGCTTCACCCAAAGGAAATGAAAAAGCCAGACAAGCATTCCTTTTTACGTGACACAATACATAGTAAGTGTATACGGAAATCCCTTACTGAATTTTACAGCTGACGCCGTAACATGGTTTGAAATGTGGAAAAATGAATTAGAAGCAGATGCCAACCAGGTTGATTATGGTGACTTGATTATGCATGCCACCCCATTCCTCCCAGCTATAGTGTATTCAATAAAGATAGGCCTGACCCCGCCAGCAACCACCTGCACAATTGAACGTTCGTTTAGCACCCTAAGGCGGGTCAAGACATGGACCCGAAATGCAATGGGAGACAGCAGATTAAGCGGCCTTTGTATGCTCAGAGTTCACATGAAGAGAATAGATTAAAATATAAACTTTATTAACTCATATATATGACAAATTTGGTGCAGAATCAAGAAGGTTGATGCTTTTGTTTAAACTGTAAAACAATATCATTTATGTTAAAAAGGACTTTTTTTAGTTTTTCTTATTTGTAATGTTTTCCTTTTCTAAATACACTGATCCTTTTCAAATTACAAAAGTAGTCGGTACAATCATTTCCCAACATTTTTCATGAGCCAGGGGGTACATGTGCACCCCTTACACCCCTCTCCCGGCGCCCATACTGCAAATATATGTGGTTTAAGCCAATTATTATTGAAAATTTCTAATGACAAAAAGCTAATGATTTTTCAAAATTTTCCTCAGTTCAAAGCAGAAAAGCGACTATAACGAAAAAAGGCTAATGTACAGATATAAACGGAGCGGATAAGGACTCTTAAGTCATAAGCCAAGCCACGTGCTTTTTATAAACGTTAGACGGTGAGCACACTTTGTGGAACTGGAAAAGCACTGTAGTGTAATACAAAGTGAAACGAATCCTTTCGTATTAATTCACAGATTTTATTTTTTGCCTTGAAAGGTTTCCGTAAACGCAATTCTCATATGAATGACATATTACCCGCGAAAAAATCCAGCCTAGGTGAATAGTACGAAACTAACGGTGATATATCGTTTCCATAGTAATATTTTGATTTTAGACTTCAATTAGGTAAAAAATATTTCCTTATTTCCGCAAGTGAATCCGAGCATTTCGCGGTGTTAAGAGTACTCGTCAAGTATATTTACCGATCAAACTCCCGCAATCGAGATATGTTGGTTGGGTTTCGGTTTGAGTAACTGACGTCTTGATGATCTTTTGCTCACTCACATGATAATGCGGTATTTCCCACAGTACTAGAAATCATTAAATTTTAATAAATTAAGGGGACAAAATGTCATTCCGAGAGTTAATATTCATGAGAATGATATGAAAAAATAAACGTATACTTGAGTGCGGATATTTCAAAATATGTATGGGAAATAACTTTTTTTGTAGAATGTGTTCAACTGAATAAAATTATTGCAAGTGAACACTATTAATCTAGTCGTAATGAAATTATATGAATTTAAAAGTTTTTCAAATCCCCACTTAACAAATACACTGCAATGCTAATGTTTGGATTGTTGTTTTCAAACTTTATAGTGCAGTCCATCCCTTCAGAATGGATATATACCTTGCTGAGTCCATAGTTAATGGCGTAAGGTGAAATATATCTAGCTGAGTCCAAAATTAATTACGTTAACTGAATTATAAACGATAACTGAAACACCGACTCTAGATGCGCAACAAAAGTTTCATGGATGGGCGCCCCTCATAGAAAATATAGATGGGAGACCGTTAAAAAACCTCCACTATGTGATGAAGAGCATTAAAAAAATGCCCGAAAGAGGTGAAAGAGCTTGCACATTTCACAACCGTTAGATTAATGCTTGAGTATCCCACCTATGTTTGGGATCCCCAAGATAAGGGAAGGCAGAAAAATATGTTTTGGGGAGACATAAAAATACAAATAGTGTTAGCAGCATGTTAGAGGAATTGGGGTGGAACCCACTGCGAGATAGAAGGTGAGTAAATCGATTGATGGGAATGTTTAAATATTATTGAAAGCATCCTGCCTGGTTGGAATTGGAAAAGAGTCTGGAAGCCCCAAATGTTGTGGTAAGAAATGACCACAGGCTGAAACTCAAATTAAGGAGGCAAAGAAATATGTACTGCCAAATTCTGCTTCTTAAATCGCTGGGTCATTGAATGGAATCAATTTCCAGAAGAACTCATAAAACCATTACCAAGGAATTAAAATATTTTTTGGATAATATTACTTATATAAATGTGTATGATGAGGAATGTATGACGTTTTATGTTGATATATGTATTTTCTACAATTTATCATAATTATTAATTTTACCTAAACTCATGTAACTCTGCCATTTTATTTTGTAAATAACTATTCAAACAAAAATAGTGAACGTTGTGGATAGGAAGAAGTAGTCAGTCACCGAAAATTGGGCTAGTTATACTGCAAATTGAGATACCTCATTCACTTTCCTGAATAAGGGAACGACGATATTTGTTTTTCAACGTGAAGAATGTTTTAAACAAAAATACCAAGAGTTCGAAAGGTTTACAAGGATCATCAATCCATTCCAGCTACTGCCACTTACAAGTTTCCCGATGGTGGAGTATACCATACGCTTTGCGGGTGCGAGAGAAAGTTTAGTGAGTAAAGCGAGCAGTAGTGAAAACCGAAAAAGAGTAAACGATGCGAATTCTCAAGGGGTGAGAATACTCTTGCAATGAAAAGGTCGGAGGCAATGATTTTCTCCGAGAAATGGGCCAGCGGAATTACTACATGAGTAAACGACAGAATAAAACACGGGCGTCGCTTCGAGTAGAGTAGGGGGGGTTGAAAACAAAGAGCAGGGGGAGGGGAAGAGGCACAAGAAGGAAGGGGAGAGGCTGGCGCTGTTATTTCGGAAATATGGGAATGCCATCAAGAGAGTCACTTTGAAATAGGGGCACATAAGGGGTGGGTGTACTCTACACGTTACCCTGCTGCCCTTATCCTCACCCCATCCAAACCCCCAATGCGAGCGAAGCAAATGTCCCCTGTAGCTAGGGCTGCCAACCTAATGCAGGCTTTGTTCCAGTGCTTTTCCACTTCAAGAGTAGGAGAATCAAATTCATAAGCATAGTTACGAATTACAACTACCACGTGGAAAGTGCAATTCATTTAAAAGAACAGTAAAAACTCATTAAAGTTTATTCATTTTCAATTTAAACTACTAAGCAAACCGCACTTATTCGCACGTATTGGCTGCGAAATTGGCCTGTGGTGCACGGTTTTATTGAATTTTATAAAAATTCTCTTTAAATTAAAAAAAAAATAATAACATAATAATTATTTTCATGGAAAAGGTATATTCGCAATTAATGAAATTATTAATTTTTATTATTCGTAAACATTTTATACATTAATTTTATTTCAATCCATGATTTTTATATTATTTGAGACGCAACGAACCATGTCTATAACAAGTAGGTTAAATAAATCTTTTCATTTAATTTTATTGTTTTAAATTTTTTAATGATAAAATACTTTTCAAGAAATTTTTAGATGCAGTTGCATATTCTGTAGAATTATTAGCAATTTACACGCAAGAAACTTTATAATCCATAGAAAATAATTTAATAGATGTATATTTTGCGCATAATTATTTTAAAAAATTTGATACGGGAGTTTTAAAAACAGCCTCGTCAGATAGGAAGCAGGCGTAATTTTTAAAACTTACATATAAGTGAACTCCACATTAAAAGTTTAACATTACCAGCATTTATTTTTAATACAACGTTCTTTTTAAAAATTATTTCTTATAAAAATACGTGCACCTGGAGTTTTAAAACACTACGTCATTAGAAACATGGCGTATTAAATCATGTAACGGTTTTACTGGATGTTAACCGGCGCGTTTTCAGCTGCTTAGCTACTATAAAATAATGTCTTATTTTATTTGTGGAAGACATCGAACCGCTATGATATGTTAGAAGCTTCCTGTCAAAATATACGTAGCGTAGACATGCGACAACGTGACATCAGACCTTTAAGATACCGTTTTGGATCACGTGTGTTTGTAAAGAACTATTGTGCATATTTTAAAGGCCTTCATTGATGTCTAAATTTGACTATTAAGCGTATAGATTTTATATATGAGTTCCTAGGAGTTTTCTCTATCATGTACACGTATCATGAGGAATAAATTTTGCTTATTGTTCACAATTCCAGGAGTGAGTGGGCTAGTGAACCCGATAGGGTTGGCACCCCCTACCTGTGGCCCAAGCGGTCCAAGCAAAGCGACACTCTATGTCCCCGCACACATACTATGCTCATGATCCCACTCTCCCTGTTCTTCCTTCCACTGTGGGAGGGCTTCGGCCCCATTCAACCCACCAATGCCGCCGCCACTGGGCCGTATCTCGCCGGATTTATCTGCTTATGGTTCAATCTGGCAGTAAAATGCCCCTCCAGTCACGCATTGCTACCGCAGGGGCGTGCTGGGTCGAACAGCCCTCCAGCCTCAAAATCGCCCGCGCGCCTCGTTCAGCTCCTCCTCTTTCACCCTTCTAACCGTTGATCTTTTTATCGCTCTTCGCTCCCATGTTACACAACCCCTCCCAAAGTCCTTTTCTTCGCTTTTATTCGTCTCTCTACTCTTTTCTTCTCTTCCATCAGTAGCACTTTCAGCTCTGTCACCCAACGCAAGCCAGGCAGCGGTGAACATACATTATTAAAAAAAACTATTTCTGCTTGCAGTTTGTATTCCTAAAATATGGACATTAATTTAATCGGGAGAAATGGAGTATTATGAAAACAATTCTTCTTATAATGTACGCTAACGCGGTGACGTGGAAAAAATGCTTATTTAGTAACCTGAGTGATGGCGTCAAGGACAGAATCGCTTACAACAATGTGACGTATTTTCTATCGTCGATGGAGTTTTTTCGTAACCACACAAAATTATCGTTTTAATTTCCTTTTTTGAGTATAGAGTTAGTTCATTCATGCAAAAATACATTTAAAGCAGATATGTCATTCCGTGTGGGGACGTAAAGCCACCGAGATGCCGTTTTGGGTAGTGTGACTTTTCCAAATTTTTATGATATTTTCAAAGGTACCTACTCATTTTAATAGTGTACTCCACTGAAATACATTACATAAATTTTACGTAGGCAACTTAATATTTCAGGTTGTTTTGCTAATTGTAGCGGCAGCGGTCAACCGCTCCTATCCAAACATGGGTAGTTTGGAAGTTGGTTAAATACAGGAATATTAAGGGAATTGAATAACAGTGGACAGATACCAGTCTTCAGAATTGGCCTACCTAATGTTCACTAAAGGCACCGCGTTAAGCAAACGGCACCCAAGCAAGGCACCAGGGATCCAAATTGGCACGTCGGAAGAAATATTGCCCTCAAAGTGACACTGGAAACTGTACTACATAGAGAAATATTCTTCACATTCTGAGATTCGAACGCGTCCTCGGCATCCACAACCACAACCAAATCTCTTATCGTTCTTACTTCCAGTACGATCGCTATTGATCCGCTTACCCCACAAGCTTTCTACGCTATTCACCGATTGACTAGAAGTAAGTTTGTATCTAGGAGACAGAAATATTATGCTTATTTGATTTGCCCTTGATTTAAACTAAAATATATTCACTGACGCTTTTGGAACACGTTTTTCAGCTAGAGCATATATTCCGTTATATCTTCCACCATTCATCTCTTATTATTTTTTATTTATTTACTTTCAATGTCCTCAAAACCAACTGAGGCCCCCGGTGAAACCCCAAAGCCTTTTACAACAATGCCGTGTTGTGAAAAATTCACCCATAACGGGACTCTAACCCGCTACCCTGGGGTAGCAGGTCAGGAACTAACCCCACCCCTCGGGAGTCGAAGGTATTATCTTTCTTATACCCCTACGTGCCCCGTATCCTATCCTGACGTCCTTCCCTATACGTTGCTTGTCTCTTCCTCTCCTATTCTATTCCATGAGTTAAACTCCCACCTCTATCGTTCACAATATTTTAACACTCAGCTATCAATATATTGCTCAATTCTCCTCACACCCAGGTTCTATCCCACACCTTATGGGATGCCGATAAGTTTAAAAGGTTAGTCTGAAAGGAGGAAGTTCTTCTTACCTCCTCAGATTTTTTACTGAAATTTTCTAAAACTCACTCATCTTGTATTTTGGTGTAATTTTTCCACGAAAACTAAAGTGACATTTTCGCCAAAATAATGACAACTCTATCTCTATTTGGGCATCTTTTAACCTACAACCCATTTTCCAAGCTTTCTTCTTTTTTTCTTGTCCCTCTCTCATTTACCGTTCCACTAAATTGACCTAGCACCTCAGTCGCCAACATTATTTTCAAATATGGAGACTCTCTTTCGCATCGTTCTCAAAAAAGGCTATTTGCATAAGTTGAAGTTTTCACCAAAGGAGTAGCACCTCTTGCGATCCATTGGATTTCACTGACTAGCTAAAATTATTTTGATGGTTGTTGGTGCTCACTGTTGTAGTAAAATTCTCTCGAGGAAACCAAACAAAAAATGTTTGAAATAAGGTATACATGTGCTCAACAGATTACTCGTCAACGTTATCCTCAAAATCCTTCTCCTCACAAAAAAAATCATAGTGAGTTAAATATTAAATTATTTCACAATAATGTTTCATTTTTTAGGTATTTGTTTCTCATTTTCCGGTTTTCCGGAAGTTTTCCGGAAATGCAATCGATCTTGCAGTACTAAGGAAAAAAAAATCTTGGATGTGAAAAATGTAAGGCAGTGACGAAAAGTTGGGTGAGAGCAGCGTCAAACGTTGAGCGTACCCAGAGGGCACCATTGTCCCATACACTAATGAGAATGGCTGCACGCATAGTTTATGGAGCTGGAAATGCTTCGTCGCTCCGCATTCAAATTCCAGAAAACGCCTCTTCTCATTCCTCCTCATTCCTTTATTCTATGGTCGTTTGTTTTAACCGCCTAAGGAGAAGTGACTTAATTATGCAGTGAATCCTAAAATATTTGCATTTTTCCCTAATTAAATGAAAGCAACCGAGAATTTCATCTGAGCGCACAAGCCATTAATGTTGTCTTCCAAAATAATTAATTCCTGCTCCTCGGAAAACTATTTAATTGGGAATAATTTCCATTGCTAGATAACTGGAATGGTGGGCATACTATATTTTGAGCATTATATTGGCTATCATCGTTAGCTATATAATTCATAGGATTATTCTGAGATCCTTTGAAATACGCATTGGCTGGGATAGCATTTTATGAATGTATTTTTGGGGTTCAAAAACGTTCATTCCCCTCGGAGGCTTGGAGCTATTTTCGTTTAATTCCAGGATAAATCGATTCCCACGGCTTTTCAGTGAATTATTTGAGTTGAAAAATCGGATAAACACCTCCAAGATAAATAAATACAGGGAGTGTCAAGAGACCCGAAGTGAGGGAGTGACACAGAATTGCTCCCTTTTCACTCTCTCTTCCACTCAGAATGAGATTTCAGAGTCTAACAATTCTTAGATTACAATTCACAAATGCGCTGCCGTATTGGATTTATTTCAGACTCCCATTCCATTAATCTTTTCCCCCTTTTATCTAGAAACCCACCCCCACAGAGTGACGGGGAGCGTGACTACCTGAGCTTTCGTGTCGTCCCACATTCAATCACACAGTGAGTAAAGCAATCCATCACGACATACGCCTTTAATGGCTCTTGCTTTGACTGGATTCACGTCTTGTGAGAATCAATTACAGGATCATTTATTCAGATCAGTACGCCTGCTGAGTTTCAAGCAGAGTTGGCACGCCATTTTGCAATCAATGGTAATGAAGACGTCTGAATTGAGTGAAAATAACCAGATTGTTTGTAAATAAGTCCTGAACGGAAATGATCTTCATAATTTGGGTGGATATCCACTCCTGCGTACTTAAGTGAAGTCAAGTAGAGCAATACTTATATCAGTGTTCTAATTGAGAGGCTTAGGTGAGATTATTTGAGATAATTAATGGTTAGCACATACTATAATTTGTTTAAATGTTAAAGGCTGGCGTAACATCATCTTCGAAATGAGAGATAAAAGCTTCGTATCTTTTCACTTATATTTATTGCTGCCGGTACAAGGTACAACTTCAGCTTCAATGCATAGGCGTCCTCTCCAGGTATGTACAGCAAAAAAAGAAAACTACAAACTTTGTACATGAAGATGACGCCTGAGCATAGATATTCCTCATACCTTGTACCTACAGCAATAAATATCAAAAGATAGATACGTGTTTCTCTCTCACTTCGCATCATATAATATATAGCATGAGAAAATTAGGAAAATATATGCAAAATATAAATGCTTATTTGCAATTTATTTTAAAATATTACCAGAATAGTTTCAGTAAAATTATAAACACTTCAACCTCATAATAAATTCAGTCATCATACACCAAGCTGGAATGGTATTCTCGAATTTTTCTGTAGCATACAATTTTCATTGAGAGATTTTTCCAAATTTGATATCCTTTTGTTACTTACTGCAACTAGACTAGGCAGAAAAGAATTTCTTGGGGAAAATTAAAATTTTAAAATAAAAAAATGAAGCAACCGAGGCCTTGTATTATTGTTTCACAATTAAGTTTTGATCCTTTATTTTACCACTAAAAACCGCTTAATCAGAATCTTATTTAACCAACAGCCTTTCCCACAATTTTTTCTCACACGGCAGAGCGAAATATCTAGAAAAAGTTCATTTTTATCGTGATTCCACTGAGTTAAAATGTTAAAACAAATGGAGGTCGGGCTAGTATAACCAATTAATTCAATTGTTTAAATGAATGGAATGCATAAAATGTATTAAGTATAGATTTATGCATAATTTTTTTTCTTGATTTAAAGTATGACTGAAGGAAATCTCTTTGCAGGAATTTTGAGTAAAATTTAGGATCAGGTGGATAAAACGAAAGGGAATGGTTTGCCATTTATTCCAAAGACCGAGGTAACAGGTTGTGAGTTCGGGCTGGACTAAGTGTTTAGGGAGGTTTGGGAAGAAGGAGAAGTGACTCCGGCGTCATGATATAAGAAAGGGAGGAGAACGTGGGAAGTCATTATCCTTCAATTCCCCCCCTCTATTCTTCTCTTTCGATAAATTGCAGACTCGCAACTTTTCAACATGCCTAAACCATGTCAATTGCACCCAAAAGGGAAGGAATTTTGGGCTGATGATGCAAAATGGATACGACTACATTCCTGGTCTTACTGCGCTCCGTTTTGAGTGGAAGAGGAGATATTGGGTGTGAAGTTGATCAACTACGCTGGGAATGATCCTTGGCTTTGGAATTGAATTAGGAATGTTTTGCATTAATATTCCTAAAGTGAATCCAAAATAGAATCCCAAGCATTAAGGGTCTTTTATTGTTTCACGCCGAACCCCCAGCTGGATGCATGATGAAAAGTTAAAGATCCTTAATATTTTGGATGACCCTAATGAAGGAAAACTTCAGAATAGTATCACATTATTTGTTAATACCGAAATTTATGAGGGTAGTTCACCAAGAGGGACAGTAAAAAGAGACATTACTCTCCATGTTCCCCTTCTTTCTTCCCGCATTGGCGTAACATCATGACAGGCCTCTGCTAAGTCGTAATCACGTTACATAACAATAGTTCTCTTTCGTACGTGTTCTAGGTAGGGAAATACAAACACGGTAGTGACTCGAAGCCACAACTCCAGGACACAAAAAACAAGGGTTGTACTGTGCCACGATCGAGACCAGTTGTGGAGAACTTTGAAGCATTGAATAAAACATAAAGTTCAGAACAAAGTCGAATAAATAGTGTCAAGTTAAACATAACCTTCCGAGCGAAGAGAAAAAATAAGTGTTCAATCTTAAGAAAATGAGATATGTTGAAGGATTGGAATTGATTAATTCAGTTCTGGAACGAAATAGGTTCTAAGTACGTTAGTTTCAAGCAATTTTCCAGTAAACATTAAGTTATAGTTATTTTTTCATCTTCAACTTTCATGAATATTCTTCCCCCGCTAAAATTTAAATTCCGGCAGTTAAACTCTTGGCCAACCGATACGGGCAACTGCTTGATAATCCTAAAGTCACAGTGGAAACTAACTCAAAATGAATTGTGTATTACTTACTTGTAAATGATGTTATTTCTGGAGCTTTGGTCTATTATTTTTTCAATTAAAAATCACCAATTCATCAACGTTTCGCCTCTTTATGTAGGCTTCATCAGGGCTTTACGTGACAATTCAGGAGGAGAGTCAAAGGTTTTTTAATTGAAAAAAATTATAGACCAAAGCTCCAGAAATAACATCAATCATAAAAGACCTGCTGTAAGATTAAGGACGACTCATCAGCCTTCACCTTAAAAAATTGAGAGTTGATGGAGCTGGGCCATCGGATCTATTTCAACTCTGAGGTTCTCTACTGTTCTAAGAAAGGCAGGAAGTTGGGTTCATATGAGCAAAAAATGATCGACCTTCAAAGATGTTGCAGCCGCTTTCTGAATGGCATAACCTTTCTCAACCCCTCTTCAACGCTACTAGTCACCTTACCTCCTCTCATACCCGTAAATCATGATGACGCGCAGCCTCAATTAAGAAAAAAAATCAGCTTTTTGCCTATTGTCATACGTCCACTCTCAACACCCTCCCACCCTTCATCCACAACCCCAACTTTTTTAAACTCACCGTTTCCCCTAAGACCTATGTATAGTTGCTGAAAAACATACGCCTCAGCATAACTGAATATTACGTAGATGCGGAAACCGGTTATGCATTATAAAATAAATTGTGGAAGTTCGTTTCCCTATCACGATGACCTTGCTCCAAGTTAAAACTACTTCTCTTGAATTTATAGATGCTGGTAGTCAAGTTTCACGCTAAAAATGATTATATTTTTAATCTGTACTTGTAACCTAATGTTTGTGCTTAAGTATTAGGTCTAATTATAGCGGGTTTTTTTCAAATTTGCTGAAAACGATATTGAAATCAGAAAAATCGTGTACGTACGGCATAAAAAGTTCTAGTTGGTAATTTGAGGAGGTAAACGACGACTACAACTAATTTTTCAGTTAAATTTTCAATAAAATGAATAACTTTTACAATACCACATTATAAAATAACACTGGCACGACCCGGGTTCCAGTGTTATTTCATATTGTGGTGTTGTAAAAGTTATTAATTTTATTGATAAAATGTCATACCACCAAGTCACTAGTGATCTTGTTTTATCAATTAAATATTGGTCAGTAGGATAGCAGGGAACAGAAAACTTGGGTAAAGGGTATGGGAATGGTTTAGATAAACCCGGCGTCGGTGTAGGAATACTAATTATAGCAGAAAAAGTGCCAAGGAGACCACAGATAAACATCCCATCTGACATAAAAAGTCTCTTCGTGTGAGACCTGAGTGTTCTCCACATGAAACCCAAAATTAATTTTGGATCTCGCTGAAAATCTCCTCCAGAGTCAAACAAATCGCTGCCGTAATAATAATATTGAACATATAAATTACCTTCTCGATGGAGGCTTCCGCGGAGTGGTCGACTTGAGGCAGGAGGATTACCGGGGTGGCTACCGCGTGGTATCAATTTGCTCGACGAGAGTTTCGCATTCGTTGCAGTAGGCATTTTCAGGTCTACAGTGTATTTTGAAGGTTTTTACCCGTATTATATAGGAATTCAGTCAAAATGTGTCCTGATAGGTGGGTTTTTGAAATAGACGTTTCCAGGCGATTGAGAGCCTGTAGCTGTCATCTCTATTGAAGTTAGTTTTCATACATAGCCTGCAGGCGCTAATAGGACATAAGGTTAAATTACCATCCAACGGCCCACCATAAAACACCAGGGTGCGAATTGAGGAGATTAAAATTTAGTGAAGGAGGTATCGACGTGAACACTTATGCGAAAAGATGAAGCAGAGGTGCAACGGAAGGATTTTTGCTGAGTAATCGTGGCCTACAAATCCCATCAAATCTAATAGTCTAGCAAACCATATCATTATTTTTATGTGAAAAATGTTGATCATTGTGTGTCATTTGAGCGTTGTTATTGATAAATTGACCATAACCACCAGGAAAAATGCCCATTGTAGTGTAACTGGTTGATTAATGAATAAACAAATAAATCTTTCTTTAACTGTGAATTTTAACTTTCCTTTGACGAAAATTATTACGAACACCGGAAACGTAAGACAGACTAAAGTCTGAGGTCAAACCATAGAGTAATTGAAGTTCCAGAAATGACCCTGCCTATACTCGGTCATAAGCGAAGGTGAAGTCGCTTCCGACATACTCAGTGCCTGTGGTTTACAATTAGCGTAATAGGCCTAAGCATAATTATTTACACGTTATCTGTATATAAAATGTTGAATTACTGATACAATGGGATTATATGGGTAAAGATGCTAAGGAAATATATTTTAATATCCTATAATCTATCTCAAGGATAAATAGGCAAGTAGGAGCGATGAAAAACATATCGCCCGATCTTGAGTGCCTATGCTATAGATATGTAGTGCCATTAAGTTACAAAGAATAAAGTACTGGAAGTTATCAGGATATACACCTAAAATTACCATTTCAGCGTTATTTAGGTTACAGCGCAAGCGATTATCTATGAAAAAGCATGGTTTTAAAATTATTGCATACATTGTAGTTTACAATAATTCGTTCAACTAATTTAAAGAAATAAAGAGTTATTTCGCACCTCAAATATTTCATTTGAAGGCAGGAAACACAAGAACTCGTTGTTAGAATACCCGTAGCTTCTCACGATCTTATACGGCAATCACAGTATTCTAGGAACTCTCAACATGGTGGAAATAGCTTTACTTGGAGTTTGTAACGCCACCTCTGTTGACCAATATACTCTTAAGCCTATACCCTGCCAACTCTAATGGCAGAATTGGCTTCAAGAATCAAGCGTAATGTCACCTTCATTTATTATTTATCCTCATTGATAGGAATCAGGGCTCCACAGCAAAAATCTGCGTCACTTCCAAGATTTACACTAGAGCCCTCAGGATGAGAAAACCAAACTTAAGCCATCTCAAGATTCCCAAACTTTCATCGGTGAGTGTCTACGTCCATTTGAACTGCATCATAGCGTTAATTGGCTACTTTCCCCTCATGAGTACTCCAAAAAATGTCCAATCTCCTAAACTACAAGACTTCCCCACCATGCAAAGCATATAGTTCTGTCAATATATTCGCAAAGTGCAGCTTGGATCAAATTCAAGGCACTAAAAATTTCAAAATAGATACTTAAAATAGGCGCTTAAAATATTTGTCAATCGAAGACATGAAAACAAAAATTAAAAAAAAATTATAAATCGACGAAAGTTCAATTATTTACTTCGGCCCCAAAGATTTAGTCGATACCAGTAACAGCTGTCACTATTCTAGAAGCACCTCTAGCGGAATAACGGATTCATTAAGATGAAATTTGAAGGATCCAAGAAATGAATACTCACAATTATAAAAACTCGAAGTCACACAATACAGAACGGCCACATGACCACGACTTAACCTAAATCTCTAGTATAGTCTCCTTACCCAAGTCTCAAAAAAAACCATACGAGCTTCGGCTTGGGAACCTAGGATAAGCTGCCTAACCTTGAGTTTTGGAACCAGACAAATACCCACAAAAGGATTTGGAACCTTGTCGAAGAAACCAAATTGCAGGCTTGGGATCCTCAACCAAGAAAACCACCCGTGGCTGGTATTGCACGGAAATTGAGCGTGACCCCTACGGCGATGGGGTTACTGGTTCAAAAACATGAACTGATAGTGACAATGTGACCATGGACCAAAGCAATATACTAAAAATTTCTACATAAAACAAACAGGACGACAAACAACAGAATGCATTTGGCACCACCATAGCAACGTTCTCAACGTTGTTCATATTTTTAGGGCCGTATGTGCTCGCGATGAAAAACCAAGTCTACTTTTTTAAGAGGTTTGAAACATGCTCTTTCAAATGAAAATGATTCAAAAGAGTATCCAGAAGGTCTTTCTTTTGTAAGAGCGGGTAGAAAATGACCTATTTTTGTCGTTTTTACAAATGTCATCCTTAACCTTATCCCTATTTTTAGGGTCTTATATGCCTATTATGAAAAACGAGATATAATTTTTAGAGGGTTGAAATCATTCTCTTTATAATAAAAATGATTTAAAAGAAATTCAAGAGGGTCTTTTTTTGTAAAAGCGGGGAGAAAATAAAAAGTGTCAAATTTTGACTCTATTTTTAAAAGAATGGAAAGCTCTTGGAAGATGAAATTTTATATTCATAAACCATGTGTTGATATGTTACCATGCTCAACGTTTCACGTTGAATATACCTTTACTTCCTGAAATATAAAAAGCCAAAATTTTAACTTTTTTCGATCCGCAATTTTCGGGCCAGTTTCGCCCTGAATTTTCTACAAGGAGGTCGCTTTTACAGTTGTTTTTATTATTTTGTTTAATAGAGTTTAAAACCTTGTACAAGGTAGCCAATTTTTGTTTCTCTTATCAAAATATTCCCTGAGATACTATGCCTCAAAGTAACCGAAATCTCATAGTCATACTGAAGAAGGTTGCGTCACGGGGTCAAACAAATTACTATATATCAGCATGTATACCATCGGCGAACGTTAAACTTTACAAATGTTTATTGTAAATATGTGTGAATGTCTATACAGAATTTCATTGAAATCCGTGATGGTCGAGCAGGGACCACCAGACCACTTGGCATGAAATGACCCAATACCTTTAAGTGGGTGAAAAAGACGTTCGAACTGATGTATTAGAGGCACACATTATTCCTGTCACATACCTCACGTATTTCAATAATTTTATCTGCAGAGTATAATGCAGTATTTAGCCATGTTCCCCATAATATCAATACTGGCTGTGAAGGCAGATCAACTTCAGCCTGAAGTTGATCTGCCTTTAAACTCAGCAATACTAAGTGGTACATTCAAAAACAAGTTTTTGGCATTTGAAACCATCGTATGTACGCATCACGTAAAATTACCATAGTTGTTTTTCTACTCTTTACCTAATAATACTTCGGATGATTTTTCTTTATGCATGTTTAATGACATTATTTCAACCTTGATAGATTAAAAAAGAAACTGAAATAACTGACCATCTCTACACTAAAGAGAAGTTAGGTGACGTTGAGAAGAATATTGCTTTTTTAGGCCCTTAAATAGGCGATATAAGTAGAAAAAGGCATAAACAGGTAAAATAGGCATTTTTAGGCAGTAACAAATCGCTTTAATTTCGCCATAATTGATCCTAAATGAACTTATAACTTCATAAAATTGGTTTCCTGAGTAAAAGAAAAAATAGGCATTTTAGGCAATGCCCTCAGCTTATTGATGAGCGATATATCGCTAACTGTGATTGAATCACTGATACTGACAAGTAGCAATCACAACCTGTGACATAATATCCGAAATCACTGTGATTGCGAACACACTGCTACCAACTCCAATACTTCTACAATGCTACTGCGGATTAACTGTGTTTGAACGTGATCGACGAAGCCTCGGTAGCAGTTAGTAGCATAAGAGCACGCTTCTCTGACTTCTCTGCGTGATCCGTGCGATTTGGCGGTGAGATCCATGAGGTCTATTCCAAATGGAGAAAGGAAGAAAATTTAGCAAAATGTGGAACTTTTTCTCAGTAGCAAATGGAGAAATTGTGTCTTGCAACATATGTAACCTTTCGTACAAGACGTCGACAACGAACTTAAAAAAACATTTGATTTCAATACTTCCTACCGACCCTGCCGTCTTCGTCAAGGCACATCCTGCCATGTTCGAATATTTATTACAATAAAAGCTTAGAATATTTGTGATAGCATTTTTGAAAACTATAGTTGCACGTTTATGCCATCTGAAATTTGTACTGGCTTAGCTGACTTATTTTAGTGTTTACATAGGTAAAAAAATTGTTGATATTTGCACAATTTGTAATTGAACTGTGGTATTTTTTATACTTTCCGCCTTTATGTTAGATCCAAGGTATTGAAAGAGTATTCCGCGTAGCACACGTGCTTATGTGACGATAAGCTAAACGCAAATTGTTCTTAAATTCAAATTTGAAGTACATACCTGTACATGGAAAAAAAGCCTGAAGAGAAAACGAGAATCAAAGAGAAGATTTTGCTTATTGTTCAGGTATATATAAAGCCATCACTACAGTGATTTAGCATATCTATCCTAATCGTAAGTATCGATTTTGCCGAAGGTAAAATATCATTTTTGTAAATGTTATTTTTTAAGTCTATGTTATTTAATGCTATTCTTTAAGCAAGTTTTTAAATATTTTATTTAGCACAATTCAGTAAGCAATTTTTATGGTAGTAGTAGTATTTTTGTTTAACGAGCTTCGACGGCTAAGGTCATTTCGCACATACTGTCTGCTACGCGCAGACAGGGGCAACAGCACTCGGACGAATCGGAGGTTAACCCTTCCAAACTCGATGCTTAACTTAAGCCCAACGATGCTTAACTTCGGTGACTGATCGGGAACGGGTGTTTCCATAGTGGCAGGCCGTTGCCCGCAATTTTTATGTTATTTAGTGCAATTATTTATGCTATTTAATGCAATTCTTTAAGCACGTCTATGTTATTAAGTGAAATTCTTCAAGGAAGGTTATGCTATTTAATTCAATTATTTAAGAAAGCCTTTGTTCTTATTTTGTCCAATTATTGAAGAAAGTCATTGTAGGGAAAAAAATAGGTGTTAGTCGAGAAATATTAAAAAATATTTTCAAGATATAAATCCCTGTTAAATTCTAGTGTAATATCAATAGTGATACAAACGCATAAATGCGTAATTTATTTGGAAGATAAATTGACATTGAATGAAAAATATGACCAGGAAAATGTTTTACGCCCATATTCTTTCGTTGGTTTTATGGACATTAATCTCCGAGGTTTATTTGCCAAATAATCAGCGTATGTACAAAAGCAAAACTACGAAAATGGACATTTCGAACCTGTAATCGGGATCCGCAGCGCCGCTAATATCAAACGGCGGCGTATTTTTATCTGTAATTCTTACCTGCGATCGCAATCACAGTTAAGAATCAGAAATACTGACGAGTAGCAGTCACAGGTAAAGAAGTGATTGGAATATCACAGTTCCGCTCACCTCTAGTCTGCATGCACTGCATTCGTTGGCTGAATTCAGAAATAACCTTCTCACAACCTCTCGTCAAACTATCAAACTTTTCACTGACAATCCACAATTTAATAACTTCACTTTACGGCTCTTACACTCGAGACAAATCCAATTAATTAGTGTCTCATTGCAACGGACTTCATGCGAAAGAGAAACCAATTTTGATGGCTTATAATTTTGCACTCTTTGTATCTACCCCAGACAAATTAATAATTCATCTACAACTACATACTACCCCGAAAGCCGCCTCAATAGGCGTGTGGCGGGGGGTGTTAGGACACCAGCCGTTTACATATAAAAAGGAAACGCTCTAATGAAATTACGCCTAGCATTTATTAAAGTCCCATATTGTTCGGGGGATAAACGAATTCCTATACCTATCCGTTCGGAAAAATATCTCTCTTAATTTATCGTTTCTGTCGGACCTGGAAATATCGTGGCGTTCTAATATGATGTTCTCCGTGTCGCTCTTAAAGATATCTATTCTTAATTGCTCAAGTAATCTAAGCCTAGCGCGCAGCCTCTGAGTCACTAGCGGCTCCCAGCCTAATTCGTTTAACATCTGTGTAACGCTGTCTGTATGCCCGTAGCTGTTAATTAATCTCACTGTTCATGTATCATGATGATAAACGTAAAAATAGGTGAGACACGAACATTTTCTGGACTGGTAGGGATCCCTCGAGAGCCATCTTTTGGCCACGGATAAAATTTAGCATGCGTATAATGATACAAGTAATAAACTATCACAATGCATTATAATTAATTTGATCATAGCTATCAACTTAATTTGAATTTCCTTACCCCAAAAACCTACTTCATTAGAATTTTACATTATTTGTATATAGAATTTATACTCTTCCTAGAGAAGTGCAATACATGAATCAGTTTTTAATAATACCATAAATAGCAAGTGATACAGCCACAAATAAAATATGCATGTGTTTTTGCCTCCTTTTTTAACAATTTACAGACACACTCATTAAAAGGAGAAAACATATTTTTAGGAATTTTCGAGGAATTCTTTATCCTGATGCAATTAAATAATATATATTTATGCATTCATTTTAAATATTACATTCCGAATAAAACAGCATGGCTTTGAATAGAATAGACTCATTATGTCATTACTGAATAAAAACTATTTTTTCAAACACTTCTTTAGGTTTATACAAGATGGTTGAAGGGTTGACTTTGTGGAATTTCGACATCATGAGGAACATTACAAAGTTTTAATTATTGCATCACTTCTTTTGGTGATTTGTCGAAAAGGGACTAAAAAGAGTGAAATTTACGACTCCGAATCTCTTGAGCTAATAAAAATTTATATTTCTCATAAACAATAAATTTTTACTCAATGAATATGAAATTATAGTAATAGGGAGAAAAGTATGAGGTAATTCCATATTTCACAAAGAGTGTACGAATATGTTCCTTAGTATGCACTAAATTTCATTTACAAACTTTCGTATTTAAAACTTAATATTCAGTGAATAAAAATTACATGAATATTGGTAATGGTACAAGAATGTAAGGTAAATATTAAGGCTAATTACTCCAGATTGACGTAGAAAGGATCTTGAAAATAAAGTATATAATGTAAAAGATAATTTATAAATGTAAATAAGACAACAATTTAGAATGCATCATACAAGAACTCTGCGTCCTTCAAATCATATCCGTTTCTTTTTAATCCTAAAATACACTCACTAATAAGTAAGATGTAGACTTATCATAGTAAAAATTTCCAGATAACAGTATATGAGCCTCAAATACATAAAAGGAAATTCCGGAAGGGATAAAGTGCATACTTATTCAATTTTGTAGTCCATGCCCAGCCATTAAACCAATGGAATTCTCCATTCTTATGAGATAGAATACGAAGCCCTTTCTTTCACCGAATGAGGTTCGTGCTTGAATTTTTACCATAAATTATGATCCATGTCAAGCGCAAAAAATACTTTAGGAGGCTATAGAGCAAGAGCCTTCAACCCTTATGAAAACAAACAGCTTCATCTTGAACAACCATCACCTGCCAAAATATACCTGAATTATGGCCTATTTAAGTGCCCCTCTAGTCTCGCCCCGACTTTCCGAGAAAACGTGTCTACGTTCCCGTCACTTTTTCCAACTAAAATACTCGGGTATCACCATTATCCAGGAGCAGAGTAAATGTAAATTTCTGCGGCTTGAGGCAACTGAAAATGTGCGAAAAAATGTTTAAAAAATAAGACTTCCCCACTCAGTCAGTTAAAGAGAAATATATTTTATGTTTTGTGCAAAAGCTTTCCGATAGATCAACTATTGATATCCATATCATTCATACGGAATCAGTCATGTATTTTGTAAAATCTAGAAGAGCCTGTGATTCTACCAACACCCCACTTGACTCAAAGGATCATATGACACTCATGGTGGAAATAATCTATCAGTTCCTTGATTATGATGCATGTTGAAATATAGCAATACTTAACGCAAGCAATTGGGAAGGAGACTTTAAATGACTCTATCTCGTATTTTTATACATTAATCCAAGTAAGCCAGAAAGATGAATAGTACAAGGTCTCTTCAGCCTTAATGTAACTGCAGTCACATTAAATATTATATGCACTCAGGATTCTTATTCTTGATAACTGCACCTTCCTTGAAAGCAATGATACTAGAAATTGGTAAAACGTAAAAATTGCTTATTGAAAGTCAATTGAAGTCCATATCACGTGAACCGATATCATAAATCTTTGACACTATTTATTTCATCGCGAGATTTGTTACATCCTCAGTTCAAGGGCAATAATGCATAGCATAAACAGATTCTAATTACAATATTTTAAATTGACTATGTGTTGTTTGCACATTCATTCAGAGGGATGATTTCGTTAAAACCAAGTCCTGTATTTTTGTGCACACTATTCACCCAACTAAACACCATTTGAGTTCAGATAAAAAGATGCATCGAAATACGGAAATGGCTGCAAAGTTGAAATGCTAAAAGGAGCGGTAAAATTATTGGCGAGTCGGATAGTCGTTAGAGACTTAAAATTAATAGAACCAACGAAAAGTATTAGTACAGTGACAATTTTCCATGAATTCATCAATGCAGTCTTGCAGAAATGTTATTTTATAATCCTTAAAGAAAAATACTGATCATCTCTTCGTGCCTTTTACTATTAAAGATATTTTTTTCTTTGAAAAAACAATTTTGTGTTTATAACGCACACGATCGCTGTATTGGCATATTCCCTTTTTATATTTTTCCTCTAAAAGGTACACACTATATTTGTGTTTATATAGCTCACGCCTATATATGAGTCGAGGAATCACATGAGTCTTGTGAATCGTCGGGGAATCGGTGATTCTTGACAGTGTAGTAGAGCAGACAGAGTAGCAGACCCAAGAATCAATTATAATGATCAAGGAATCAGTTATATAAGAGGAAACCAGGATTCCTGATTAATTTTCAATGAATCTTGATTCGCACAGGGACATGCGATTTTTCGCGAACTTGCAGAAAAAAAAGGTCTTTGTTCTGAAAAATTCAGAATTCCATGGTCTGTGGTGGTTATTAAGAACAAAAATATATTAATGGGGTTCGTTTTGGGGTTCGACCAATGAAATACCGAAGGAAATTCTGTTGTAGGCATGATTTTGCGGAAGTCATCCATTACGTAAGAATTAAAATAACTTTGTAAACTCCACTAGTTGGTATTTATTATCACGATCCGGGTTTCAACACTTGGTGTCATCTTCAGGTGACCTGAAGATGACACCAAGTGTTGAAACCCAGGTCATAATAATAAATAATTAGTGGAGTTAACTAGTTATTTTACTTCTTCCGTGTTACCGAACATTAACTTTTAACGTGAGAAACATCTTTAATAGTAACTATTAAAAATCCCCTAGTTAAACGGTATTTACAGATAAAAATGATGAGGTTGGTATTTAATTCGAATTCGAAATTGACAGAAATGCTTTTGAATTGTTCATGCATAGGTAATGCTTTCGTTGAGGACACTTGATTGCTCCTTTCAGAACATATAAAACCAGTGCAGCTGCTCCATGTGTGATTGCAGCGAAAAAAAAAACACGAGAGCAATCCCACATGGCGTCCAATTCCCGGCCCGGAAACCAATAGGAGGCTTTGAATAGATTACGTCGCGTTAATCTCATGGGAGTTAATGAGTTAATCTCCCAACGGAATCACTACTGCTGAACATTCGTTACCACGTCAGCCCGTAAAGCCACCTGATTTAACATAAAAACAACTTGTGTCGTCGGAGAAATAGACAGCCTCATTCACTGTGGGCAACGAAATGTACTTGCAATCTGTTTCGAAGACTGACAGATTGATAGAACCAACCTTTGCATGCAAATTAGTCAATGCATTAACACAGCTAATTGCTGTGACCCTCTGGTAACATTATCCTCATTAGTATTACAGGGTAGATGTCTGCCTTCTTGATGAATTCAACGTATTCTTTCCTCATAGGGAACACAAGCTGGTGAAGTTTAGCCCTAGATAAAAATAGTCAAAACATAAATAATGAATATATTTTCAAGGGAGAATAATTTTTCCATTAAAATTATATTTTTGGAAGTAAAAATTTTCAATCTATTTATACCAATATTTTGGATAGGTAACGCGCAGGACACATTTCTGTCTACGTTCACTTTTGCTGTTTTTTTCCTAACTTACACATCCTTCGGGTATTCAATCTTGCGGATACCCAGGATAAAAAATTCAATGTTCACAATGCTACTTACCCAAAAATCTAAAATATTAATAACATTCTACGCACTTTAAAGATTAGCCAAAAGATTCCAATGACAAGGAGTTGAAAATGTTTCGATTCGCCAAAGTGTTGCTTTTTCTCCATCACGAGGAATCCTGCCAAACATTTATTTCCCAAGACACACTCCACCACACGCCTGAGGTAGATATCCGAATATGTGTATAGTGGCACATTTTCTCAGTCGAGTCAATTTTTTCAGTAGTCATTTTAATTTCATTTCATAACTATTTTAACTCCGTGGCAAACAGCATATATTTCTAGTTTCTTTGCGTATCACTGTTAGACACTCTGGGTTACCTAGATTCAAGAGCCTTCATTGATATTACATTAGCCATTTGCATTCTAATTATCGAGATAAAAATAAGGCATATCTACCTTGTTAAATATTAAAAAAAGTAATTCAAAAAGTCAGTACGGATATTTCACCGTAGAATTTTGCATCAGGATGCTTTATTAGTACTGCTTTGATCCTCATATTTTATTATGTTGTTTAATAAGCGTGAGTTTAGGAATTACTGCTTTTTCAACTACATCATTTAACATGGTCAAATATTTGAAAACGAAACATTCATGCTTATATTGAACGAGAAGATCACAGAAAGAGGGGTCGTCCTATTAAAACACTACCTTTACTCTAAATCTTTCAAACATTTTCAGGGAGTAAATCGTAAGGAGATAATTGGAGCTTCAGCGTGCTTAATGTTAGGGCGTCTCATCACTAGAAGTTTTAGTTAATCATAAATGTGCTGAATATATTATTAGTATTTAAGATATTTTGGTGAGTAAAACTATAAAATTTAATTTTGTTACACTACGTAATTGCAATCTGGGAAAACAGAAAGATTTATAAATTAGAAATAATATCTGCAAAAGTAAGAAGACGAAAACGTGCCCTGCACATTGCCTAGCCACAGGGGCAGTTAATTTTTATAACAATTATTTAGCTAATGATAATCGTTATTCACAGATAACTAAGCCTTAAAATGTGGGTAATTTTCCTATCATTGGGAAAAATTATCGCCATTTATTATTTGTTTCGAAATCTTAAGAAAAAAAACTTTAATGCTCACTAAATATTAACATTTTCTCGCACTTAAAAACGTGCAACTTTGGCACCCCTGGGGAATGAGTTATTGAAGGTTGATTGACTCTAAATTTCATGTGCGTTGTGCTAAAAAGGAAATGTGAAAAGGAAAATAATTAGGAGTCAAGACCTTAAATTTTCGACATTGAAATTTTGCCACACCCTACGGAGAAGCCGTCAAATAAGAGAAAATACTCTTCAGTAGGAAAAGCATGATATTACCAACAACTCGCAATAACTCACAAATGCTTCAAATGGGAAAAGTCGGTGATAATTCCCCGTTTATTACTCCGAAAACATTATTGGGAATGTGAATAGTGCGTTTTCGAACCCCGTGATAACCGAGTGGATGATACGCCATTCAAGCAAATCCCATTACGTTATCCTCTGCCAATTTCTCAATCAGATATCTCTATTTGCGTTATGGGCATCGAGGAAATTGTTCAACTCCATTGTGCTACAAAGTATTAATTGCCAGCCAACAGGGCAAAGTTGATTGAACTAAAAAATGATAACCTTGACAAATGCGTAGAAGCTGGAGACACTGAAGGAGACCAAGGCTCACTATATTAGTGGCAAAATTGTAGTAAAACTAATTTAACTATAGATAGTCGTTGAAATTATAATCAGAATTTAATATTTCTATTGTGGGCGGGTAATAATTTACTTATTTTAATTTATTTGATTTTATAAACAACGTGCTTATTCTCTTTAACTTACAGAATCAGCTGGCTAAAATATCACTCCGGTTGGATAAGTTTCGTTACTTTTTATTTTACTTTTTGGTTTTAAGTCGACTCAAAAATAATTAATTTACGCTATTGCTCTGTTCCGATGGTCATTTACCCGCTAAATTTATATTTCACATGAAGCAGAAAACTATAAATTTTTCACATAAAAACATATTTTCAGACTCCATGAATATACATTAAGTTTATATAGTTATACAGACATAACCAAAAGTTAATTTTAGCTGAGTTGATTGAAAAAGAAGCAAAATAGAAGTGATTATTAGAATTTATCCTGCATGCACATGCAACAAAGCTCCACAACAAGCATGGAAGCACGGATTTATTTGGTTCAAACACCTTTAAACATATTAAAACATTAAATATGTAATGAACTTTAATTTTTAGATAGTAAAATAAGTTCAAACGCTAGTAATTATTCTAAATAATTTCTCATGTTCCTAATGCTATTGTTAGTTGAATGTTTTATGAATTCTAATTATTTAACTAAATCTACAACGGTTCTTTAAAGCGGCTGAAAATGACTGGCGGCGACTAGCAAATGGACCTGAAATTAAAATACCTCATGCTAGTTTTGGAATTTATGTGACTTTTTCGTAATAAAATACACTTATGCTTGCCAATAATATTTCGTTTCGAGTGGAATTTCCACGAAAACTACCGTTGAAATATTACATGTTCTCTGTCTGCCCAATGATCTAAAACCTTAATTAAATGGGTTTCGTAGATGAACGCAAACTTTAACGCCACGACATAGCATTTAGCTTTAGTAGGTATAATAATGAATAAAATACATATTCACTATTTTGCTTCTACTTTATCACGCTGAGTGAAATATAGTTAAATTACCGAGGCTGCTATGTTGATATAAAGGAAAAGGATCTCTTCATCAAACACTGCTACCAAATTCGTTTCAATTAGAAATTATTAAATGCATCAGTTTATGAAAGACAGTAATGCAGTGCATTTGTAATATTTTTAATGCTTAAATACTTGCGATTTAAAATCCTTACAAATTTAATATATTTATAATAACTGGGTCAACTATAAACAACATCAGCAAAAAAATAGATTATTTTCCTGCAGGAAAGATATTTGTTAATATTTTTTTAGTATTTTAGATAATTGATATACTTCATAGGCTTTCATGTTCTTTCTAAATCTTTTAAGGCATATACTGGAATAATGAGATGTAAGCATATTGCACCTATGATTTGCGCTATAAAAATCTGTCATCGTAGTTGAAACACAGAATGTATTATTAAACTACCAATATACACCAATACAGTTGTTACATGCCTTGATCATTTTTGCTGTATTTGACTGTTATTTTCTGTTTATTTCAATCTTGCTAATTTTCTCTCTCAACTTAGTTAATATTTTACGGCGGAATTTCTTAGCTTTATTTTTTACTACAGTACATGTTCTACCTATAATTTGTTAGAATTTTTAGTGGTTGATGCAGGCAATCGTTCTTTCAGTGCCACAAATCTTTCTACTGTAGGAGCTGGAAAGCTATATGGGTAATGTCCGTGTTACCACAACAAATTGCATCCCTGATGGAGCGAATCACGATTGTTGGTCGCGCAAATGCAGCTGTAAATTCACCCTGTGCATTCTGAACATTTAATGAATCAACTCTGGCAGGAACTATTCATTAAAGCCATCTGTATTCTAGTTATCATCATGTTAACATACGAATTTCGGTGTGGTGCAATGGTGTACTTTACATAACCTTTGTTTTACTCAGTAGGTACAGAATTTATCCTAAGGTCCTTTTCGTATCATGTGAACGCGGGTAACGTCGCATTTTATGTAAAACATTGCGAGAAGTATAATTTCCTTCAATGCCATTTCAGATAATACATTGTTTTACTCTGTAAAATAGCTAAACATAGGTATATTATAATTGCTTTCATTTAGTTATCTTAGTTAGAAAAAAGTTCACATTTTTCAATCAAATTATTTATAATCCTGGCGTCAATATTTGCATCCAAGTCTTTCTTGATATTTAATATATGTGATAAATGTAGGCAAATTGCTGCAATTGCAGCATTTTTCATAGCATTTTGTGCTTCAAAATACCCCTAAAAACTTACTGATTGGAGAAAAAAATATTTCAAAGTTAAAATATTGTAAAAAGTACTTAAACGGTATAAAATAAGTTACCTCGTGATGAGTATATATATATAATAATTAAATGATATTGATTATCAATGGAAACTATCTCCCGTTTCAGTTATCTAGCATTACGATGATTTGGCTTCACCTATCGCAGCCAAATATGGTATATAGGTACTCGTAAGAGAAAAGAAAAATATAAACAAGTTTATTGACCAGCGTTCTAGCTATAATTGACTAGCGTAACGTTCTACGATCTACGCCTCCCCTTTTTACATCTTATTCTCTGAATAGTTGCTTATTTTAGGAGGCCGCTGACAACTATGCCATGTTTTCTAATAAGGACGGGTGAGTAGTATGGTTAAGTTGGGATAAGTCAAATATACCGGTATTTGATACTTCCAGGTAATGTTTTTTTTCTACTTCGGTACTACCGATTACTGTAAGAAAACTTTCTTAGCGATGGTACCGGTATTAAAAGTACCGATACACTTAACTGTTGTTCATACATTCAACTTCTAAGGAAATGTTAAATGATGGTAATTCTTGATATTGGAATATGTTGAAACAAGCGGATATCAACTTGAAGTGTAAAAAATACGTTTTATGGCAATTAATTATTTAACTTTCATTAGGTATTGTATTCCTTACATATGAAGTCGAGAATATACACTTGAAGTAACCAGTACATATCTATAGGAAGAAGTGTTACAAACTTCAAGAAGGCTTAATGGCAAGCATTAGAATGCAAATTCCGACTTCAGAATTAATTTATAAAAAAGTACAGCTTAAATAATTAAACGAATAGTAAAAAGTTGCTAAATCAAGTGGAGCCATTTCTTTGATGCTACAGCTCATGAGCTGCCAAATAAAACTCCTGGATCACTATTAATCAGTCCTAAAATTGAATGCCTAATTTAACACAGGTGCTATAGAATTTGCGTAAATTTCTACTCTACCAGATTTATTTACTCCAATTTACCTAAAACCTGGAATAACTAAGTCATATTTTACCTTTATTTGCATATAATTAATAAACATAACAAGTCTAAAATACCTGTATACTGATAATATTTCATTGGTACTACCGGTCTTGGAAAATTAGTGCTTGAATATGATCGTCTGTTAAATATCCGTGCATTTTTAGTGTCTCCATGCCTATGGTGAAGGATGGATGATATGGAATATTTTATGATGTTTGGAGGCAGTTATGTAGCCAGGAATGCGTTTTCGTGTTAGGTATCAGCAGGGGAGGTGTTGAAACTTATTTTAAAATCAGGAACAAAATTGTGCTAAGGCAAGTAAGAGTGAAATTGCGAACCCACTGCTACAGCCGATTTTTTAAAAGATGTCGCTGTAAAAATCTTTTGAAAAGCTGCAATAACCACGGATTTTATGTATGTGTGACCTTCCGTCTATGCTGCCGAGATAAACATTGTAATCCACCCCTTCCCTTCCCATCTTCTTCCCTCCATGAACCATTATATAAACCCCCCAACTCGACATATGCCTCATTCCCTTAGATAAAGTTACCAGCAACGGGCACGAAATGTCGGGTAGCACGCCAGAATAAGTACGTGGGGTACACCAAATAACATACATATAGCAACAAATATTTTAATTGAATAAGTTTTTCAGAATTTAGTCCAGTTTAACTTTTTCAAAGTTGCCGTTTATTCAAATTATAGCCATCACTGCACTATTAGGGTGGAAAAATAATTGTTTCTAAACGAAATGAATTACCATGGCCTCTGTAAAAGGAACGCTTTTTGTTATTTTCTGCGTCCACTGAAACGTAGTTTGATGAATAATAGTCGACACGTAATCAAAAAGGTTTGAAAAAAATGGAGGTGTGAGTGGACTAAAAACAAATAAATGCCTGTAAAAATTCTGGAAGTTGGAACTTATGGGTCTAATGGACTCGAGTGAAAAGGGTTCATGTAGACTCTGATGGGCTGATCTCTGTAAATCATTTTCAGATGGAAAAAATGGCTTACCACATGGGTAATAAAATAATGAAACTAGACTAGGGTCATGTACCAATAAATGCTGTGCGAACTGAGATCACATAGTCACCGTTTTCGTGCTAATAATTGGAATTTCCCCTAGATGAAGGCATCTCTTCTTTGCATACAATTTTGTCCTTCAAGGATTTCACCGAAAGTGGCAGCCCTAGTACTTTTAATCGAAATTTTCGCCTTCTTAGGCCCCTCCAGTTCCATCCAAATTGAAACTCTAGCACTTCAGAAACGGATGCTACCTCCCCATACTTCGAACGCACTGTGACCTCTTACCCAGAAAAAAGTAGTCATAGTTGGAAAACTGCTTATTCCCCATTGAGTTACTTGTCTATATCATGGAACTGAATCAGGATGATTGCAAGTGTTTACCAAATGGGAAAAAAATAATCCTAAGTTCCATACCCCACGTTGAAGTGATCGCACAAAAAAAAACAATGCCGAAAAAAATCACTAAATGTAAATCAACGATTTTCATCTAAAAATCAATTCTATACTACGCTAAGTGATTACGTACAGAAAATATATCAAATATATATACACAGATACGTTACATACTAAATTTAAAAAGGAATAAAAACAATATATTCTAAGCGGCTTTCACGAGAACTTTTAGGAAATAAATTATGATTAACATTCTCCTTTATGCATCAAGTAAACATATTTTCAACAAATTGGTAGCGCACGAAATGTATAAATAAGAAATATAAATTGACCTTAACATTAGTACTCGATCTGAAAAAAACTTATTGAACTGAAGTTTTGAATTATTTTTTCTTACGAATGACTCAAATAGGAGGGACTTAATTGTGACTCTCTCCAATGTGACCTTGGCTAAGTGATCTTCTTTCTCTAAGTATATCCTTTAATAGATACCGTAAAGACAGTAATAGCGCAGCAGGACCAGCTATATGTACGGATTAATCTCATTTAAACTCTACTCAAGAGCTAAAGAGGAACATCATTATACGATGATGGCAACATAAATCAAATTTCACCTGGAGTGAGCTGGATATTCTCAGCAAATGTGGAACTCAAATCCCTTATGGAGCCATTTAAAAATATTAAGTGAATTGAATGGAAACGAAAACTCGTTCATTTTACTTATCGCTAATCAATGATCGGCGAAAAATGAAACTATAATCACAGATATACATATTTGTCTTTACAATTTAATTGCGCGCTAATTCCGGCATTTTAAACATTTTACCATGAGAGAAAAAAGCAAAGATATGTAAACCCATGAATATTTCACCATACTTGATGTTTTTAAGTTTCTGAAATTAATATAACCTGGTTATTAAAAATTTGGCCAATTAAAAGTGAAAAATCATTCTAAGTTTCTTATTATATTTTTTGCCTCTTCTATCACAGTCAACCCATCTTCAGCGAGTTTTGCTGCGATTCGAAAATATATAACTTTTTCGTGATTAAATTCCGGGGTGAAGAAGAAGAAACGAAACAATGAAACCATCCAAAATCCAGGAACTACGGTAGTTGAAATATAACTATAGGTAAATTAGTTTCGTAAATCGCAGCAGATAAAACCCATTATAAATACATACGGGCTCGAATAACGGAGGCGAATCATTTCGATAACAACCAAATAAAAAGGAGAAGCGTCATAACTTAACGGCAAGTTTGGATTTTGTGTAAAATTGGAGACGATAGAAAATATTCCTCGATGATATGGATAAGTACGCGTAGAGGGCTATGAGAAAAGATAATGTGTTGAACTAACGGAATGTAGAAAGATAGGCGTGTGATTTTATGATGAGGATGAGAAGGTGAATGCAAAAATAAAGAGATGACGAGTCCACCATGAACGCAATGAAAGAGTGCACGTTGTAACAATGCCAACGAATCTCTGTAATGAAACTTGTTATCTATTCAAGGCTGTCCAAAATACAACCGTAATAATTGACCATCAACCAGGAAAAACGAAAAATGCAATGAGCCAACATGGATTGTCACAATTCCTCCTGTTAACTACCCGTACATACATTAAGACACTAAATGATAAAAACGACGGGCTAATCAGTAAAAAATATAACTCTACAAGAAAAGTTATCTTTTCATCTTAATGTTTATACTTGCTCTTAAAAGATAACCTTACAAAGCAAGAATCAAGTATATAATATCAATTGATTTTAGCCGTGAATCACGTAGCTCTGCGTAAAACTTATAGAGTTGTGACTTCCGAAGGTACTTCTAAGGATTGGTTTTAATTGTTTGTTAGCTCGAACGATTATTGCAGAAACAGCAATCAATCCACCGAGTGCCGATAACTAACCTTTCAGAGAAGAAAAATTCATTAAACTTCGTTGGAAAGCATAACGAAAGCTCCCTTCATCAAGCCACTTTTATACTTTTCACTTGATTAGACATACGAAAAATGCTGTGATGACCACTCTACCTTCATACACACCATTTACAACTAAACCTCTTGGTATTTGGCAAATAAATATAAAGCAATTAAAAAAAATAAATAAATGACTACAGGGTCAAAGGTATCAATATCTGCACGAAAGCCTGGTTTGTGCTCGCGTAAATGATTGACTTAAAATGACAGAGGATTAGTTTACGATGAATTTTTACAGCTCCACCTAAACTTAAGCTGAAAATTCACTTTCAAACGCGTAGAATGTGTTCATGAATGGAAATATCCATCAAATTATCGCGAATGAAAGTGATTTTCACCGACGCACTATGGTTAAACATTTTAATCGCATGGAAATCAAGGTGGATGCAATGAATTATCCAAGACTCAAGTAAGGATATTGAAAATATAGGTAGCGCCTAAAATAGCGATGGTTTCGTTATCAATCTCGCTTTGCAAATGTCGCAAATATATCTCATTTAAAAATACGCAGAATTACCAAGCGGTTCTCGGAACAAGTCGCAAACGACTGACGAACAGTTACGAATGTTACACAAGTGAGGAGAACTATTCAAATAACTATTACTTTAGCCATTCCAACTATCCGATTTCGCATCCCTATCCTGGCTCTCTCTGTCTCTCTCAATTAATCATGCAAGCAATAGTGTCGACCAGCAAGTGTGGGATGTAAACCCGAACGTATCTGAAAAGGAAATGGAGCGAATGGAGCCCTAATTGCCTATGCATTCGATTTGGATTAATCGCTAAAGTCTGTATGGGGAGGGAGGGAGGGAAGAGGGGTTGGGGCGGGGAAGTCTAGGGATGGGGAATGGGTCGGCAAAGGCGACCGAGTATCTCCTCCTCCCTCCTTCACAACCACTCATCGCTCGTTGTCTACCTCCTCCTCATCTCTTCCGTAACTATTTCTCATTCCGTCCACCTCTCTCCCATTATCTCACCCTTTCCCTCAACCATCCCCCCGCTCTTATGTGAGATCATTCGTTTTCTTTTTTTCAAAGTTGACCCCTCCACCAGTAGGGCGATCAGACGATACCGTCGCAGGAAAGGTACCACCCGGCCCCTTCCCCCGGGCAAATCCTCCTTCCTCTCTTCCTCCTCTCCCTTCTTACCCTCACCCAGCCTCCCCATCAACGCGGCGGTCGGCGGACGCCGTCACCCGCCGCCCGGAAAGAGATAATGTCCAGCAGCAAAGCGGAGTAAATCAAGTGGCGAGCAACGGTAGAGAGAGAGACGAGCGTGTCCCGTTTAGCTGTGGCTGTGCGCGAGAGCTCGCCTGTTCTCCCCGAACGGGATCAGCGCCGCTAAAAGGTTGAATGGAGGGATGAGATGATGTGGGGAGTGAGAGGGAGGGAGAGAGAAACAGAAAGAAAGGAAAGCGAACCCGGAAAAAACATATAGTTGTGTGTGGGTAGATTTATACTTGACAAAAATTCGATCAAACTGGTTTGAGAACCATTTGAAAGGCAAATATTGAACAAAATGTAATTTTATTCCAACAGATCGATCGATGGTTGAATGATGAATTGGAATCATATCATATTTTCTTTAAAAATTTTAATTTTACACAGCCCTTAAATCCTATTCAAATATATGCATTATAGAACATTCTAGCCATGGCATTCAGCTTAAGAGAAAACAACTAAAAAAGTTTCAACCCCTGGGTATATATTCTTGCAATCATGCGCGTGACTGCGTACTTTATAATTTGTGAATTTTACAGTGATTAGTAAATTTCTACGAACTGTTTTTGAGAGACAATAATAAAGTGAAATTATATAATAAATACGTTTTCACAGGTATAGTAGTTTAAATAGACATGACGAACAAGAGGAAAACATATTGCTTTTAAATTTTTGTTGAGATAGAGGAAAGTCTCCTCAAGGTTATTCTTCTTCGCAAACCTGAGAAGAGAAGTCCCAACAGAAAGATAATTCAAACAAATTTTACCTTTGAGTACATTATTTGTGCTATATTTGGACTGCCAGGCACCAAGTAATATGCTATGTGCGTGATTAGTTATCTAATATAAGTTGGTACAGGCACAAAGGAATGAAAACACTTCCTGGCTCCTTTAAAATGATTCTTATGATTAATTTTATTATTTTGGAATCTGTTTTTGGAATTCAATAAACACATGTATTGTGGATTTCCATAGATTTAGGCAAAATAACACATTTTATTATGTGCACGTATTGTGGAATATGTTCAAATGTGCTGAATAAAAATTATTTCATTCAGACCGGAGAGGAAGAGGAAAAAGGTAGGGAATACGTCAAAATGGACGAGAAATACTTCGGGTTAAAAAAGCGTAACAATGCAAATCCCAAATAAGTACATTACTTTTTACTAAAAAAGAACTTATAGTTTTACACTCAGTCAGAAATATTTAATTCCACGCGTTCATTAATTTTCACATCGAAACAGGTTGCTTTAAATATTTTTAAAAGGAAAACTTAAAAGTGCTCTTTATTTGTCGTTTATAAGTACTACCACGTAAGACCTGTGGCAACATAATCAAACATCATTCGTTTGAAGTCAGCAATTGTGTTCCACTTTTTCCACCAACTTAGCGTAGGTGTGTTATTTGTGTTTCCTTCGTCTATTATTCGTGTGGATAAATGAAGAAGGAGAGAGAGGAGTGTAGTCGAGTCAACCTCCGCTTCTCTCCACCCCTTCATTCCCCTCACTCCTAACTCCCCTCCCTCCACGATATGTGGATAACTGTCGCTGGCATACACACACTATAACAGCCACGAAGTGTCACACACAGTCTCACACGACCGTGCTCCACACACGAACACACAGTTGCTGTGGCAATCGCTAAAGAGGGTGGCTGTGGGTGGCGCATTTCGTTGCCTGCCTGCGGCTCGCTGCCGGAGGAAGGCGGGAGGGAGGTAGGACTCCACGGAAGCGCACAGGAAGGGCCCGGGAGCGACGGACACGCGCGACGGGCCGAGCCGCCGCCGTCCATCCACTGTCCGAATGTCCTAACATTCACGACCTTCCCCCATCCCTCCTTCCCCCCCTTCCTCCAAGCCCCCCAAAGCCTCCGCAATCAATCACGCGATCGGGCAAAAAATAAATGCGCGGCTATTCCTGGTCGGTTTTATTTTTCCTCCGCTTCCATTTTCCAGGAACGGTTTTAAACGTCGAGAGATGAGTTATCCCGCGCTGGCATGAGAAGGCCAGAGCTTCGTTCATGGATGAGCATTTTACTCTTTATTATCTCAACTATATTCAAATTAAAATTCATGCGAAGGTTTATGCGGCGTTGCCCATTAGTATCCCGTATTTTCGGGTTCTCCATCCGCGTTCGTTTACTTTGGCTGACAACGGTTTCGATAGCCATCCTTCTATTGTCTCCAGGTCGAAGGTGTAAATAAGCTGTTTCGGCCACCTCATATAGTGCTGGTCGTCCTGGTGCTGCGATGAGATTGGTCGGTGATGCTTCTTCATTAATTGCTGAGAGGTTAGCCATTGTCTCTGTTGAAATTTTCAGGGGATTCCCAAAGTTCGATTGCTTCCTTGATTTGTCTTGGATAATAGCGGCTCTCCTTTGCCAGTAATTTTGTATCTTCGATTACTTTAAATAATCGAATTAATTCTGTGTTACGGTTTCTTACACTAGGCATGTTCAGCAATGGCAAACAGATTGTACTGCTTATTTTTCGTTGCCCTTTCATGCTATTTAAGTCTCGTGCCGATGGATCTGCATGTTTCCGCCCTTGTCAGCTAAAATCAACTAACGCGAATAAAGAACCCGAAAATACGGAACACTATATTCAGGATAAAAGTAGACGTATGACCAAAGGTATCAGAATGTGTAAAGTCCACAAATACATGAGCAAAATACATGGTTGATCACTATACTTTGAGGTCTTCTAAGAACACTCTTCCTTCTCCACCTATTGTTTGGGTTAGATTGATGCAAGTTATAAAAAAACCAGAAAAAGTTCATTTGAATTCACTTCTATTGTTAACCACAGTTTTAAAATCCATGAAAGTAGCTGTCGAGGAATAAGTCTAAAACAACTCAACTCATAAACAATTTTCTAACATTTCAATTATATTTTTAAATCTTGATGCACAAGTTCAAAGAATTATGACGAAAAAAATTAATATAAAAACTGATAACATAATGGCTACGAGATCTTAAACTGGATTCTATATATAATTAGAAAAAAAACCTGATATAGATTTTTTAAGTGTAATTCTAATTTAGAAAACTTGGGTTGAGTTACATTTGATCAACTACTCAACAATTACTATGATGTATTTTTATTTCCCTTTTAAGGAAAAGACCGGTTCCGTAGAATACTCATCTAAGGCTTTACTTCATCAACATTTAATAGAGACTCCTTTTTTCTGCACTCCCATATTTCAGTAATAATGCAACTTTATGGCCGTGAGTTGAGACGTTCCATACTGCTTTGAGGCGTTGGTTTTAATCACGGATGAGTAAACTGTTCTGCATTACAGTACGAATTGCTAACAACTAAATCCAAATAAATGCAACGCTACGCTTCAAAATAACAATCGACATGCGAATGAGAACAGTCCATAACAAACCCGCAAACAAAAATTGCTATATCATCCCACTTCCTGGTGTGAGTTACCAGAATGAATAAACTCCTTCGCCATGATTTCATCTGCAATTAAATGCCATACCTAATGCTAGAAACGACAGGTTAGAAAAAAAAATATATAAATATATTTTTTTTAACAATATATAAGAATTTTGTCACTAGGGTGACTAAAAGGAAAAAAACACTTAAAAAAAGAACTCACACGGGTTTTGAATATTTCGGTGGTCACCGCCACCTTCTTCAGCGAGAGGTGAAGGAAGAATGAAGAGGATATGTTGGGGATGGTGAGGGGAAGAGAGCAGACTGCTCTCTTCCCCTCACCATCCCCAACATATCCTCTTCATTCTTCCTTTACCTCTCGCTTTTTATTTCGACAGCTAGACTGTCATCTTCCTCAAGTCTTTAGAGTATATATATATATATATATATATATATTTAAAATTCCGGTTTGGGGGATGCACGTGAAGTAAGAGCCACTCTTGTCTCTAAAAGAGCATATTCCAATGATATCCAGGGTAACCCATAAGCTCTTTTCAAAAGAAACTGTGAAAAAGATAACATTTTATAATTATAGCAAAATACGTCAAAACCAGGAGAACAGATATCGTAGGCATTGCACTTATGCTATTCAAATATACACTTGAAATATTCATCCAACTTATAAATACCTCAAGGCCTCTATAGCATGAGCCTGTCAAGAATTACCCTTTGAAAAATAAGGGAAATATTTTTTTCTTTTACCTCGATTTTCCAAGAGAAATATTTTGAGGGAGTAAATGATGGCCTCCGAACACATTCATGGAGATAATAAATCCCACCACAAGAGGAAACGTAAATATCTCAGCTATTTGAATATTTGAGTATGTGACTTTTAAAAAAAACTGGATGAGAGATGCCAGAAAAAATTCTTATGATTTTACGAACGGAAGCTGCATCGTTGAGTGATAATTTAACATCGATAAAAAAATAAAAAGAGGCATTTAATACTCTGATATCGACGCGGTACTGCTGTTTAGATATTAATTTGCACTCAAAGATAGCGTCCACGTATTTAATAAACGTCATCAACAAATGTTCACCCAATAAGTTTTCATATTAAAATACGCAGGCAGATTAAATCTCTTGCGAAGCTCTATGAAAGGTTAATGTTCACTTTGTCAAGGGCTAATCTCATTTGAGTGGAATCGTTTTATGCAATTGATAACTCTTGAATCAATAGAAAAAGAGTGATTCCACTTGACTCAGTAGTTGATCGCAAATGTGATAGTATTTATGAAAAGATATTAAGGAATAATTTAAGGAACTAGTAACTATCAATGTTATTTCAAATAATGGCTCATTTCCATTCTCATTTTCCCGATATGCTATTTTGTGCTAAAATTTTTAATAAAGCCGTTTACTTTACCAATAGACCGAAATTATACTCACTTCAAGGATTAATCTACTTACAGGTAGCATTTCTTCGCTTTCAAACTTCTCGCTAACATCGAAAAACATTAGGTTAACCAAAAAAACATGGAAAATAACTTCACAGGTGAAAATTCGTTGTTCAATTTATTATGCATAGTTTTGCTGTACAAAATATTGCAATTTCGATGTGACCATTCCTGACGCATGAAGTTCTAACATTAATATGTGAGAATAGATGAGATGCATTGTGAAATATGCAGTCTGCAGACTCTGCTAACCTGTTCATATAGCAGGGAAACTATAATTGAGTGTGTTCCTCCATGAATTGAGTTTGGTTAATGGAGCAATTATCACAAGTGCTGCTTGGACATTGGTTTAAATGATACGTGCGTGAGAGGAGGCAAACTTTATGGAAGATAGAGCACATAATTTTGGTCCCACTGGGAATCCTACACGGGATGGCGGGGAAAAGCCGTCAGAAAATATAGTGGCTGGAGGGTGTATGGAGACTTTATGCACCAGTTTCGTCGCAATGCCATCCTACATAGCACTTTCTCCCCCACCCTAGGCTATGTAGGTCACGATTCGGGAGATGACAGAGCTGAGAAACGTAAACCTAGAGGCAAAAACCATCGAATGGATAAGGCTTTCAAAGTGCTGCTAGATGAAGATATTTGAAAGGCAAAATGCGACTAATAAGAAAAAACTGCTATGCAAATGTTATAATTAAATATTTATGGATCATCGCAACCACGGAAAACACGACGGCAATGATCAAAATGCGTTGTCGCAATCAATACAATGTTAGCATATTTTACGCCCCTTTATTGTCATTTTAACCACGGAATAAACTTCCGCACCAATAATTTCGAATCAGTTGGGTGGCTCTAATGATTTGATCGCCGTTATTTTGATTTCCCACGAATTTAAAAATTCACACTCACTTTCCGGAGCAATAAATTTCTGGCCTCGGTGTCTCTTGGCGTGCTTGGCATTGCTTCCGAATTTACGGCGGCCGGGTAAGATGCGCCCTTTGCCAGGGCAAACAACGATAAGTGATCCCGGCGTCGCGGCACTACAAAACTTCATACGCTCCGTGCTCCAGTTTCTCAAAATTAATTCCCCATCACCCCAACTAGATTCTCATTTGAGTTGTTTCCTAGTTAGCGATCCAACTGCACATTTCCTCCGTGCCGCACTCTCAACTGCATATACAAGTGAAACACCCGCTTCGTTATTCAGGGGAATCACTCTTCTCGGTACATTATCGCTTCGAACATGGGTGAGCCATTTGGTGAAAACCACTCCAAAGCTCATACTTGGCAAGCGTTTGTCATCACCCAAAATTTCCTCCTGGAGAGTACGTTTAGCGTTCGTTTATCATCTGAACATGAAACACACAGTGAGGAGTAAAGTTTATAAAAAGTCTTTTCCGCCAAATTTACACCAATGATGTTGCCCTAATGAGAGCTTTAATGTACCGGAAAATGAATGACGTCAGTTGTTGCGATGGAAGAGTTAACCAAAAGCCATTAGCTGGGGAGGGATTTCAGATTGGCTGAGCCAAAATTCAACAAATTATGCTCACACTTCTTTCGCACTTACCGGCCACATTTTCGCTTACTGTTTAATTTTCCAGCGTAAAACGTTTCCGTATGTTTTTATCAGAAAGTGGTTTTCAAGTTTATCCAAAATCCAGTGTGCCGTAAAATAGCCAGTCGCAATTCTGATTCCAAATTCATGCCAATTGCGATAGTGTAGCGCAGTAGAATATTTGAGAATCTATATTTCTAAAAAAATAATGGGGTGTTCTACGACGGCGAATATATGTTCTTCCATTGGAATCTTGACAATTACGCGCAAGACAATTATTAACATTATGAAAGGTTTAACTTACACCGATATTTGTTTCGTAGATCTGTTGTGCTAGTGATTATTTAATTTATTTTGAAATTCTGTATTCTCATTCTCAGGTCACATCACTAGTACGCAAAATTCAGTACAATGCTTTTAATGGGTAATAAAATTTAGGATTTTCAGAGTGAGTGGGAAGCAGCAGCATTGAGGAATGTAATACTACTAGCGGAAGGTGCCCGTTTTTCACGCCCGGACTCAAAGAGCGTGAAAAACATTGAACTTTTTGTATAAGAAAACCACAAAGCCTAAAGAATACTGTGAGCGTGGTCAGTTAAAGAGTTCGTAACATAGGTATCTTGTATGTTGTGTTTGATGTAGTAGACATGCTGACCGTTTTCCAGGTGCACGGAGAGATGGGTGACTCTTGGTCCTCTTTCATGCACCGAAACAAAAAAATGAGTGAATGCAAGTTAACTGCAATTGAACAATTTGAAACACATATAAATAACTCGTAACGTTTATGGTGTGGGAATTGGTAAAAAAACAGTTCAAAATCGTAATGAGAGGTAAACGGTTCCACTACGTGTAATGCGTCTGAGTATTAAACGATAATAAACAACGCTGTGATTTTTGTAGTACTAGAGGCATTATAACCATAACTATTTGCTGCACATACGCATTCCTGCACATTTTATTGCGTTTGTAGTCTATTTAATTCCTTCATGTGTACCGTTTACTACGTAAATGTTCTCTCATATACATTCAGTTCCCCTATGAGTGCTACTGTGAGAATAAACACTGAAGAGTATACTTGTAAATATGCATTAAATGTATCCATTACCCCCTGAAAAAATCTAACATGAGGCCCTTGGGACTCTGGGACCTTCTCATACAGATTATATTTCTACGTGCTATCATGGGCCTGCAGGAAAACGTGATATTTAAATGCTAGAGGCGTTAATATCCTTGAAAATCAAATCTCTGGTTATCAAGGAAATATGCTATTGTTGATTTCAGAGAAAAATATGAGATTTTTCTACTAAAAACATGATTATCAGAAAAATACGAAGCGTAATATAAAATCGAATGAAATAATTAGAAACTTAGTTTATTCAGCCATCCGATAAAAAAACCCAAACCCTCTACCTTGAGCGAAAGTATTGTTAAAAAGTAAATATATAAACCACTGCACAAAACCCAATGCGCAGTGCATTAAAGGGCCGGCCCCTTTTTGGGACCTTTTGGGGCCCTGAGATCTTTTTATAGTAGCATATGATTTTCCTCATGTTGTGAGCTATTAGTCTGCAAAATTTCAGCTTGATCAGAGTATAACTGTAGATTTGTATAAAAACCAAACAGTCAAACAAATATACAAACAGACAAACATTCTTCTTTATATATATAGAAGATTTTCGGACAATACTGCGCACACTGAATACTGTATATGTGAGGTCAGGATATCTCTTCCGAATTATGAATGAATTCAGAGTTACAGTGATTTATTCTAAATCCTGTTGATGGTACAAATTTGAGACTGAATTGACTGACTGCAACAGCGTGACTTCTTAACTGTCGTGACCGACTGACTCTTACAAGGAGACATCGCGTGAGTGATGTTAAGGATCCAAATGACGCAATTATTTTCTGAAACTATAGAGAAAATGCGGGAAGTGTCACGGCTTTCTTCCATTAGGGTCTTAGTTCGAGAAAAACGCAACTAAAGAATTTCCCTCCGTATAATTCTTTACTACACGGTGATGTACCAACTAAAGCCGTGGCGTAGTGGTTAGAGGCCCTGGACCTGCAATCGGCGTTTTGTGGTGCGGGTTCGAATCCTAGTCCGGTCAATTTTCTTTCTTATATTTTACGGAGTCACTGTGCATTGCCCAATCCCATACATGTATGGCATTAACAACAATATTTTTTAGTTTTCATCCTATTTTCAATCAACCCCTTGGGAGAGTTCCCAAGCTAATTTTGGGATTCTTGTTCGGCCGATAAGAGGTCATGCCGACAGGCCTAATATGTTTAGATTTTGAAAATACAAGGATACTTCCGTGAATAGGATGAGCATCGATTGGTCGTCCCTCTTTCGCAAGGTAAGCAATGAACGGATTATTACTTTTTAATACACAGAGATGCATGCACTTCAAATTTCCCAGGAACTGAGTTCTAATAATGACTTTTGTGACTCAATTTTTCTTTCAATAGTGAACATGATATAAGTAGAAAAGAGATCGTAACTGTTTCCGAGGTTATGTAAAAAATAGTTGCTATGACCTTTCTGCGGAGCAACATAATATATATAATAGAAGCCTGTAAAGTGGGGGAGAGGAAGATATAAGATTCCAGCACAAAAAATATCACGTAATGATAAACTATTTCTTTTCCCACCTCATGTTTTTTTCAATTGAAGCAATTGAACTTTTCATTCATGATGTGGAATTTCTTACTTTCGGATGATATTCATTGTAAAAACATATAAAGCAAAGAATATTTCTGCACCAAGCCAATTTATTTTCTGTCGCCAGAACATTTGCATCTGGTCGAAGGCAGATCCCGTCTACAAACTCCAGACCATTTATTTATATTTTATCATATTTCCCTTCAATTTAATATGTTGCTCCAAAGGTAAAAGCAACAAGATCATCCTGATTACACGTTAATTCCTGTTTTTACCAAGGACATAAATAGCTTGATTAGACAATGAATATGGTTATTTCAAAAATTGCCTTATTATTGCAACTACTTAACAGATATCGAGAGGTTATGCATTAAAAATAAATCCTCTGTACGCAGGGAGTGGGGTCGTGGATACAACTCTCCAGTTCAAGCAGGAGATAAGAGGGTTTGAGCCTTATAGAGGAAGTGAATATAGTGGGCTTAACTGTAGTTGTATAAGACAGGTGGTGCAAAAGCACTTGTGACCAAAGTGGTGACGGGTGGCACCCTGAGATGCGGCTCAAACTGCGTGTGACCATATCTCAGAAACACAAAGAGATTTGTAATAACCGACGGAATTTAGGCTGTAAAAAAGCTTTAATCTAACAGTTTGCATATGTTGAGTGCTTTTTCCGCTCCAAAATACGCTTATTTAGATAAAATGTAAACATTCAACAGGAAATTCAACGTTCCAAGGCTATCTCTAATTATCTATTTTGAATTTTAGAAGCTAGAGGAACCTGGTACACTTATACTTCGATGAAATTATATTAATGCTACTTTCCCTAAGAGCCAGAGGTCATTAATAAAGATTCCACTGTCATGAAATAATGGTGGATTCTAAAAGCAAGAGTGCACCAGAAATTAAGTTTGAGATTAAGGCATTTTTAAAGTAGAATTCGTTTTCTGTGATTTCCGCATTTATTGTCCCTATAGAATAGAAGTGAACACATTTATATGGCAGAAAAGAGTGGCCATCGGAATGAACATAAATACTTAATATAGGGATAGAGATGAGCCAGTGAATAATGAGTGGGTCATTGGAAGAATTTAGTATCGTTTTCTCTGACACTGGCGTGGTAATTGTCAGGAGATGGATGCACGCGAGTCTAATAATGAGGACGATTGGTGTATGTAAGGAGGATGGTATGTTATGTTAAAGATATATGTTGTAGTTCTATGTATGTGGGATGGTATCGTATAAGATATAAATAATATAATAGATAATATATGGTGTGGTTCAAGAAACGATGTTACATAATGTGTGGTGAAGTTTTTTACGCTAAAATTAGAAATGGCTGAACTGAGTATATATCTTTTTTGTAAATGGTGATGAATTCTTGGCGTCTTAAAAGAGGAAGAGAGTAGGTGTTGGACAAAATCAAAAGCGGTATGAAAGTTGAGAAGCAGTGAGAATAGTATCAGTGGAATACAGCCACTAACCCTGCTATACAACCAATAGCTAAAATATTTCACCTAAAAGGAGTTTCTTAATTTCAATTTTGGCATAACTTGGTTTATGATCTAACATTTTATAACTTAGAATTAATTTTGAACTTAAATAAACTTTATAGCTTCCACATGGGTTAATTGTTAACGAACCCCGACCACTTTCAACACTTTTGTGTCATTATCAAGAGGGTAGTAAACTTCCTGTAGCAAGTTTGTAAATTAAGTTGACCTTCAGCCCGACTACTACCTACCTACAACTCCTTCTCCCCTATTATTCGAAACAATATTAATACGAACTCGCCACTGAAAAGAATGGTACCATCCTCTTGATAATAACATTGGTAATACATGATAATTGGGCTGGGATTGTTACAAAAAAAACAGCGTTGATGTAACAAAGTTCATTTATTTTCACAAAACTCTTTGAGCTTGTATTTATCAAAAATATTTTAATTTTTGCATACAACAGAGAAGGAGAGCCTTGTTGCTGCAAAAGGAATGAGAACAAAAGACGAGAGAGCTCGAGACGTGAGGAATACATTTAATGGGAGACTGTTCACTGGTTGGCAGACGAGGCGAAAACATTTTGGGCGTCGTTGAAACTGGAGAGAAAGGTGTCCCGTCCGGTTGTACAAACACGGGCAGGGGGTTGGAGGGCTAAGGGGAGGCTCTTACGTCCGACCCGCATAAAGTGGGTATCTAAGAGGGAAGGCGACCACGGGCGACACCGCACGTACTTAACGGAGGGACCACCTCGCACCCCCGCCTGCGTTAAAGGTCAAGGCGAAGGAGAAGATGTGAGAGTGTGGGGCATCTAGCCACTTCTACACCGGCTCGTAAAGATGCGCATTTCATTTCAAGGCCAGTGGTGATATTGCAACTCCTCTCTCCGGCACGGCGGGTAAGGGATACAACTGCACTTCCAGCTGGCAATTATTTTTTGGGCGACCGGATTACCTGATCCTCGTTCGGCATAATTAATTTCCCCTTCCACCGTTTCTTGTACATCTGCTGTTGGGTTCGCCTTCCATCAAGATCGTGAAATGAGCTCGAAGAACGTAAATATTGGTGCTGTTGGAAGCAGGTGCACTTCTTTTTTGCGTTCCTTAAATTGATTAAATTTTACTGACATTTTCGCAAACGTTCAACGTAAGTACTCCATTTCAAGCTACAAGAATATGACTCAACTGCGTAACAATACCTCGAGAGCGAATACCAAGAAATTGGCCTAAAACGTTAATTAAAATACAGCGCGACTACTCTAGAAAGAACGTCAGAGTTTGATTAATAGGGGTATGATTAGAATCTGCATACCGAGTAAGGCTTACTCCTTCAGTGAGCTTGAAAAAATTCTATTATTCCGCTAAACCTAACACAAGACATGAGTACTGAAATGTTGATTTCGGGAACGGAATCCACTTAATGGAAGTGGAGAGGAATTTCAGCAATTTAACCGTAATTACGATTACCTGAAACTATTATAACCTCATTTGTGATATTGCAATGAACATTGAAGCGGGTGTGTTTAAAATGTCAACGTCACTGATTGCGTAGATAGTTAATTAGAAGTAGCTAATGTTTTCAATTAGCGCGTAATAGTTCAATAAGTACTAATTTTTCCAAAAAGAAGGTATTCATATGCGAGCTGAGGTATTTCTACCTTGCTTGATGTCGGTCTCACCAAAAGAACAACTTACCTCTAAATACAAATCACTGTAATCACGATGTAACAGAGCACGGGCGAATGAATATTACGAGGAATGTACCTCTTTCATGTAATTAGCCAAAACGGCTAAAATGTCAGGAATAATTCCGCCATTAGAGGCATATGCTCATCTAGCCACATTACAATGCTCAGTATCTCCCTGGCTTCCCGAGCAATGACACCCTTAGTCGTTTGCTCCAGCATTGCACTTGTTGATAATTAGTTTCGATGCATTTCCGAATCACTAGCGCATAATGCTTAGTGGTTTCTCCTGTTATATTATGTGACTGAGACTCTGATGAGATTTTTTCCTACTACTTACATTACGAAGGAGGATATTGGATCAAAGTTAATTTAAAATGTAGTGAGATCATCATTCACCCTGCCATATCGACACTAAATAGCGTTGGTTGATCTAAAAGAAAACAGTTGAAATGATTTCTTTATAAAAGTAGCTTAGAAAACCGTAGGTGAATTTATAAATCCGTGCTTCTTTTACTGTTCTTTCTCCTCTTAGAATTGAATGAGCGAATCACAACGGACCGACTAATTATCAGATTTCTCTAAAATTTCGAGTTAAACTTCGACAGTCTCTGCCGATATATGGTGGAACACCATTTTAGTACTTAAATAATACTGCAGTAATTGTACTGTCCACATAAATTTTTAAAATTTAAATTAAAATTTAAATATTTAATAATTCCAAAGACCCATACGATCCCATGAAGAAATCCGGGGTATATGAAGTGACTTTCAACACGTGTGACTGTGTGTATATAGGTCAAACGGGGCGAAACTTTGAAATCCGCATCAATGAACATAAGAAGTGCTTTTCAAACAGTGGTCCCAAATCCCACCTTGCCAAACCCATGGTAGAGGAGTCCCATAGTACAAACTTTGACGTGAAGATCCTTCATTACGAGAAAAAGGGACGACGCCTGGACACCTTGGAACAGTGGGAGATCATCAAGAGAAAGAAGAAGAAAATCAAACTTCTTAATTATGTAGAATATGATGTTCACTCCCCCATTCTATCCTTGGTCACCTGACAACCCAAGCCTGTTCTTCCTTTTCTTCCCCCCACCCCTCCTCTTTCCTCTGCTTATCTCCACATTTCACATTGGGGGGGGGGCACACTCCCGAATCCTCGGGAAGGTCACGTCTCGTAACAACACCCCCTCCCCTGTTATTCACCTTCAACCGTCCCCCGCCCCCTTTCCTTACTACTTCCTCCTCCTTTTGTCGAGAATCCCCCCTCATCTTTCCTTTGCTCATGTATAAATATTCCCATTGGAGACATGACTTGTGTAGACCTGATGATGTCGCCCTAAGGAACGTCGAAACACGTGTAGAGTAATATTTACATTAAAATTTAAGTGGAGAGTACAATTACTGCAGTTTTATTTAAGTACTTCGAGTTAGACATTTCAATTTAACAGTAAATTTCCGCACGGAAATTCATAGGTCGTGCAAAAATTGTAAGTAACGATTATGTGTACAATCCTACCGATCTGGGAGGGGGTTACATTATAAATCAGTCGTTCTTACGAGCAATAAAAGGTTTATAGGAATAAAAGATTTAACATTCCTCCCAAAACGTTTATATAGGCTAATGCTTCATCATCAATTCATCTTTATTAAAATTTTTGTGAGAGACAGGTTAATTTCGCTCCATTAATCCGAGAATGTGAAACATAACCGTATATTCTACAAGAATGGAAAAATTTTATTAAAAATAAACAATGAATTGTAATGCAAGCAATTGCATATACAGACGATGCGTTCATGACTGAATAAACTTGCCCATCGATTGGAATATTGAACTATTAATTGTTTACAACCAGTGGGCAAGAAAAATCACTGATATGAATTCAATTGTTTTATTTCTGACGACGGCTTCACTCTTGCCTTTTTATTTTCATTCTGGGAAATAAATGTAATGATAATCTTTCACAAACAAGATGGCATATTACGTCACAAAAACAATGATTTGCTCAAAAATAGCCAATGAAAAGCCTCATGTAACAAACGTCATAGAATACAAGTCTTTCATTAAAGTAATAATCTTCCGAGTAAAGCAGAAAAGTTAAAAAAATATACTATGGGAATGTATAATTAATTTGCGGGAAAATTTTTCCAATTATCAATATCCCTGTGGCGCCCTCTTAACTGATATGGAAATGCTCATTTAAGTAAAAATGCAACAGTCATGTAATAGTGTGTGCCAGTTAGAGACTAATTATTTTTAAACTGAATAAGTAGTAAAATAAATAAGTAGTCAAATACTAAATAATATCCTACTACTAAAAGTCAGCCCAGCGTTATCTCCAATTCCTACGCCACGCCATATTACTGAAACAGCAACTCCCAGAACTTCATCAGCACATTCACTCCATAAACACCAGCTTTCTAGAAATGACGAATGACAAGAAGTAAAACTGAATATTTATATATAATCAACAGTTTCAGGCTTAACTATGGGGAAACGCGACAGATGAAATAACTTTTATTTTCACCAACCATGGCTTCGACATACAACGCCATTTTTACCTTGAAAATTACATTGTATGTCAAAACTATGGTCGGGGAAAATTAAGAAGTGTAATGTAAAAAGCGAGAAATTATTCCTGAATATTTATTTTCGACAGATTGCGTCTCCCAGAATTAATCGCACTGATCACCGAAGTGTATTGAGACTGTCTTACCTAAGTGAGTAGTAGTGCAGTATCTTAGTTTAACACGCATCAACGGCTAAGGTCATTTCATACATACTACATATCATTAACAGAAAGGGCAAACAGCACTATTGCATTGGAGGATCACCCATCCAAATTCGAGCCGAGCCCAACGATTCTTCACTTCGGTGACTGATCGGGAACTTGATTTTCCATCACGGCATCAGACGAAGACATATCCGATGTCACTATATCATGGACATAGCCGTGGATTATTCAAGAATATATGTGTCTGAATGTGATAAATTAATGAACTCATTATAAGCGGCTATCGAGGTTCTTGCACCGCCGTTTGCAGAATGTCAAGAGCCGGTTTTCCAACCTTTCTGGAGCCGTTTCACCCTCTTCGCCATGGAAATAGCAGTGCAATCGGTAGTCGATCAGACACACTTTTCGAATATATTCTTTTTTTAATGTATTTCAGCCTTTTTCGTTTGGCATCAAATTCAACGCGCCAGCACATCCGAGTCTCCGGACTCCGCGGAAATCTGCGCTCAAATTAAAAACTCGCAGCATGCGCATGCAGCATGCATGGCACCAGCTAAGAATAATGCAGAAATTGAAGTCACATAACTGATGGAACGAGTGAACTTAAATACAATCATGCTCTTGGGCACGAAGTTATAATATCGAAATCGATACCATTGCAAGCATTGCATACCCGTTTCTGTCCAGGTATCTCGATATTAGACTGATTTTTTAAAGACACATTCATGGCAAAATAATAACTGGAAAAATCTGATATCTCTCCTTATTTAAATATGTCCAACCTTATTTTATTATACATGACAAATATGCAAGAAGCGAAATTATTTGTGTGAATCGAGTGGTTGAGGAATTTTAAATCCGTTACTACATGTATTTAATTTTATATAACGCTTTCTATATAATTCCTATCTATTCAGCGGTACGGAAATTTACAAACAAGTTAAAAATAGTGTTTTTGCACGCTTTTGTGAGACTACATAAAACTCCTCGTATTTTATACACAGAATATTCATAACATTCTCGTGCATGAATATTTAAAAACACGCGCTAAACCGTAAGTAAACGCCAATCAGACCTTGCGATTACGGTTGAATAATGGATTCTTTCGAGTGAGGCATGCACTCCGGATTGATATCCGACATTGCATGCATTTTTCCATTTGCTCGCAAACAATTGTCCACCCGAGCGTGCTTTATCAATTCAGCCGACATCACCACTGCGTCCTTTTCTGAGTCGCCCTTACCTCAACGCCTTGAATTCTTCTTCTTCCCTTCTCGACCGTCGGGGATGGAAACCCTTAGCATAAGTAGAGCACTCAGGCACACCAGCTCCTCAATTACTCTCGCCACCAAATTACATTTCCTCCGCTCCTTTCCCCTCTTATGCTCTCCTCTGTACAATCTAACACTCACTCTTCCTCTCTCACATATCCTCGGATACCCTTTCATCTTCCACCGCTCGTCTTCAGCCATTCAAACCGCAAACCATTCCTTCCCACACACAAGCGTGCTCACACTGCCACTCACTTGTCGGAACGACCTAGAGAGGGTTTAAAGAAAAGTAGGGATTGAGAGAAAAAAAGGGAAGAAAGTGTGAAGTTGTGGAAGACTTGAATCCTATATATACACATACATATGCCGAAGTGGGTGAAACTTTAGGTCCTCTCTCTTTCTCTCACTCTCACTTTCCACCCTTTCCTCTCTTCAACCAAGTTACTACTTCTTTCCCTCCCTTGCCGTGTGGTGCTCGTCCGCCTACTAGGCGTCCCACACTAGCGATCCTAGCGATGCTTCCATTCGCGCCAAGAAGTGAACTCCCCCTTGCCTCGGGTTTTCTGAATTTTTTTCCGTCCATTTTCCTGTCCTCCCACCGCACACGAAATTCCCAAAATGGCTTGGCCTCCCTCCGAGCTCCCATTTGATTTTCAACCCTCTCTCTCTCTCTCTCGCTTTATTTTTCCATCCTCTTAGTCTCTCCTCTTTTACTTCCCGAGTCCTTTTTTTTTTCCTCTCCCACTTCTTCGAAGGTCTTCTCCCCCTTTCGTTCCTCACGGCTTCGAAAGCAGCTTGCCTTCCCTAAAAAAAAATAAAACTTGCTCTCCCCACCTCCCAAGCCTACTCTCCAGGCCGAATACCCACTGTATACCCACCACTTCCACGCTTCCTCATTGTTCTGATATCGAAGGGTCTGTTCCCTTCTACTACTTCTTCTTCTTCCAGAGTACCTCGGCGCAAACTCCCGAGCCCCTCCTTTCTCAACAACGCGTCCATTCAACCGTCCTCACTTTCCCCTTTCCCGACTACTCGTTCTCGTCTCCACCACCTCCTCAACTCCACGCCCAAGTTTCCACCCTCAAATGCTCAGCACTCCACAGCATGTAGCACTCCCGATCCCCAACTCCCTCCCTCTTTTTCTAAGCCCCTCGATCCACATATATTTTTCCCAGTCTTTCCCTCCCCAACCCAACCTTTAGCGCTCAGTTGCAGCGTCGATTCCATATCTTTTTCCCCCCACCGGAGTTTATCTTCCACCCTTAAATGGGAAGAGATGGCATGGGGCAGGGAATGAGAGCGAGCCGAAACCATTTAAGTTCCGAACGGGGCGAAATCACAAATGGATAACCCTACAACATTTATGAGGAACGCGTGGGCGGGTTTGGGTAGGATGCCGCAAAGACAAACGGATCCGAACGAGGGGTCCACCAATTCAGATTAAATCATGAAATTTTCATATTCCAGGTTCTGAGAGCAAATAATGAAATTTTATGGTTGAATCACCTCCATGCCCCTTGAAGAAATAGATTAGTTTAATTAATAAATTCATTATTCCAAACACTCAGGGCAAAAACGTAATTTGAATGAATGTGATCGGCATAGTTAAGATTTGTTTTTTTGATTTACTTTCGGTGAGTAAGGAATCAGATTTCAATTGGGGGGAGAAATCAGTCAGATAATTTAGTTTAAAAATAAGCTTAAATAAATCTATAATGATTACGTGATAAGGTGACGAGATTAGGTGATGTCGCTACTAGGGTATCACCCAAGTGAAGGGTAATAAGAAAATTAGGAGCTTAAGCAAATAAAATTTTATTAGTACTAACAGTTTTGACTAGAATTGAGGCAGTGTACCATGAGCATGAGTTAATTTTAAAGTTGTTCAAATATGTGTTATATGGTTCTAATTCGCTGTGAATAATATAAGGCCACTATTTCACCAGAGTTTTGTAGCCTGTTGTGTAACCCGCTCAGTCAAATACACCATAAATCATATTTTCGCGGTCTATTCAGAGGACGATTTCCTCATATTTACATAATTCTAACGTTTTTCTGAGGAAACAAGGATTTAGAAGCACAGTTTGCAGCGTATTATTTTTAACGCCACAAAATTTGTAGTAGAAATTTGTTTGCTGTAGTTTTTGTTTTTCGGTTTTCCCGTAATAGAGGGTATTTCAAGTGACGTCCAGTGACATTAGCACACGGAAAAATTGGTTCTGTAGGGAAAAAGACGTCGTTTAAAATAGGCCAGAGAGGAATTGAGAGATACATGCAAGTGATATATTGGGAAATTTGTGTGTAAATAGATAAGTATTGGCGGGTATAGGGGTAGAGAACTTGGTGGCAGTCGCATGCGTGTGGCACGTAGTCAAGTAAGAGAATGCTTGTTTGGAACGGGTGGGCTAATGAGTAGAGGGGAGAGGGTTGCACCTGGTAAACAATGCTGCCAACATAAGAGCGAGCTGCACTTAACTTAAGAGAGTAAAAAAGTGTCACCGCTTCACGACAATGTTTACGATTCAAATAACGCAGGATATAAATTTGTTGAAATTGTTCACAACCCCCCAAGGAAGTCAATCTAAACAATTGAATTAAGAGACAGAAAGGGCTAGGAATTTGATGTAATAGAAAGTTGAACATTTGAAGTTGGCAACGAACGTTCGTCACCTTGGAAACCTTGATATTTGAACACAGAGATTGCATTACTCCCCCGTATTGAGCAAGTTCGTCGGCGATCGACTCTTCTTCTGCAAAGAACATATTGCACAAATCCCACCATTGTTTGCTAACGCTATAACGATATGTCTGACTAAGAACGACGTATGTAAATAACTTTTTCATTAAATTGTAAACGAATTTATGTACCACCTTAAGATAAGCTTTAATCCTTGGATTTAAAGAAAGCCGGACTCAAAAAGGAGTAGTCTTAGATGACAGATAGTACTTCTAATACGGCTTAGAAAGCAAATGTCCCCCAAATTCAAAGAACTGCGGAACTGGCCGCGCAGTAACTTTAACGGAGTCACCCGCTGATGGTCACACATTGGTGTAACATTCACAGTGAAAAATCATTCACATGGACTGGGATTCAAACCCAGACCCCCCGATTTCGCGCCGAGTGCTCTACCAATTAAGATACCTAGGCGTCATCTCTCACTGTGAATTTTATGAAGACTTTAAGGAGCGAGAGGTCTTCAAAGGTACCGTGCATACAATGCCAAAGTACCCGTGTGCGAAAGCTTAGCGCTAATGTCCACGAGGTAAAGCCAAACTTAAAAACAATGGTGTTTACTTTGACAAATTTAAAGAACTGTGGAACTGGCCGCGCAGTAACTTTAACGGAGTCATCCAGCGAGTCCAAGTGAATTATTTTTTCACTGTGAATTTCACACAATTGTGTGACCATCAGCGGGGTCTGGGTTCGAATCCCAGTCCAGGCGAATGATTTTTTCACTGTGAATTTCGCACAGACAAATGTCCTCCAGCAAAAATAAATATGCAAATATGGAATTCTACGGAGGCCTCCTTGGCCGGAGGAATCCTTGACCGGGAGGACCTTGGCCAAGGTACAATCCTTGGCTTGGATTGGTACAATCCTTGATCAAGAAGGAATCTTTGATCAGGACTCAAATCCGGATCCCTCTATATCGCGCCGATTTTCGTAGCCAGTTTTATCTACTAAGGCGTCCTTCTTCCTGTGCATTTTTGGAAATGAAGGGGAATGATTTTTCCTCTATGGAATTCGCTCCATCTAATAGTGAGTCACGCAAACGAATACCAAGAGGATCCTCCAAGATGGTTAAAGTCAATAATTATTTCAGAAATGTACAGTAGGTGGATATACTTATTCTAATTTAATTGTTATTTTGGCACCACACTATCCGATTTATAATCCGTGTGAAGAGTTAAGTATCAGTTAGAGTGTAAATTACCAAATAAAGCTGATCTGCATTTCGGATTTTATAAAATCTATTTATGAAAAAATAAAGTAATACCTTGTCCACAAACGTTGTTCTTTTCTCTCTTAAAATAATTAGTACACAGGTTGGTAAGAGGTATTTTTCATCAAGTCAAATCTATCGACAATTCTCTGAGTCACAATAGATGAGAGGTTTAGAGGAAAGTATCACAGAAAGGACAAACCTGCCGCCCAAAGAATCATTTATGACACCGGAGAATATTTCTGGTGATCATTTGGAAGTATGCAAGGCCTCAAGCAAAACGAAAAAGTAAATTGAGAGTAACGTTGGAGCATAAAGCGAGATAACGCGGGTAAACTAGCCCTCATTCTAGATTCAGATGAATGATAAAATGGTGCTTACACTACTCGGATGTCGATTATCGGGCCGACGGAATGTTGACCAACTGGATTTATCATAAGCCATTTGCTGGTCTAAAAGCTCTTTCTCGCTGATATTGAATGAAATAAAAACTCACTGACAGAGATAATATGGTACAGTATCACATGGAAACCTAAGTGCATTCATCATGCATCGAACATATTAGCATACCATAGATATATTGTATCGTGTGCCAATTTAGGTTATATTAATTTTTTACTTGATGCGCAGCGTCACGTATGTTTTATGAAATATTAATATACACTGTCGATAATCAATACGTGCTACCTCATCAAAATTAAATAAAAGACCTATTCTGTTTAAATATTCGAATCCTCTTCCAGTAGAAAATCTTTTATATTTTTAGAAATTCGATCCTAATGCGTAATGACTGGTATTTCACATCGCACGGCAGGAGTATTTGCTCTACAAAATCTTAAATAAACATGTTATTAAGAGAAATAACATTGCATGAATATAACTGTTTCTGGCTCGATATGGTGGAAGTTCTCGATATTCATAATGAATAAAAACACTTGGTAATCTTCCACAATGCCACAGTGTGGTGAAACGCTTCGTGCAAAAGAAATAAATCTGTGGAAGATTACCGAGTGTTTTTATTCGGTATGAATTAACATTGAAATAAAGTGGAAGCAAGTGCGTAACGTAAAAAACTTGTTTGGCATTAGTATATGTTAACTAATCTCCATCGTGAGAAAGTTCGTATGATAATTTATAAGTAATTGAGTTATTTGAACATAATATAGCCACAAACCTCTCCCTAGCTATAAATGCAGGTGCATTTTTTATATTACTGTAAGGGTAAAACATTGAAGCAGCAACAAATTTTTTACATCGAAACATAAGTTAATGGTTATTGGACCGATTTTCGAATATGTACAGATTTACATATCTCTTGGCAGACGTTTTATTATTAGTGACAGACGTGGATAAAAGTGAAATAATTACATTTTACCCGTTGGCTTTTTTAGGGAAAATGAATGAAATTTTTTCACGTTGCCTTATGGAATATGAGATATATTTCGTAAAAAATTGATTACATATGTATCCATATGAAATATTACATTTCATATTCCTATAATAGCTGATCAAAAATATCAAGTTTCCATGTTTAAATATTATTTTCACTTACATTTCGAATACCATGCCAAAGATTCTAGTACATAGGTACTATTATTCTTTAATTTGAGCAAAAATGTAAAATATAAATGTAGTACCATTTCCATTGATTTATGATTGGCGAGTTTCTCCGCATGTACAGAATAACTTTAATGAGTTGTGGTCCTATAATATTTTTTTTACTTATTTGAAAAATTATTGTGTTCACTCATTGATAACACGATTATCACTCTATTAAAATGGAAGCACCTATAACTTGCAGCTCTAAGATAGTACTTCCTCAGTGGGAGAGGAAACAATATGAGTAATAAAACGCCGAAGAAAGTGATATTGTCGCAAAAATACAGGAACGCTCCGACGAGCAATTTTTAAAATCGTCTCTTCCTCAGGAGCGCAACACCCTCTTTACCGTCAGGTAGTCCTCACAAAATCCTCTGGCTGGCTTCCACCCACGAAGAACAATGACAACGGTGAAAAAAAGACACTGAAAATATGTGCCGTGCGGGGGTCATGGACCGGCGAAGGTGAAGCACCTAGCAGGGGACAGAGCCGTGAAAAGAGGAGCACCTTTTTCAAGCCGGAAGGAATCGGCTCGTACTACTTTTCGCCTCTTTCCCGCTGTTATACGATTGGCTGCGATAGTTCAGGAGTTCAGGTTCGGGAGGATGGTTCATTAACCCTTGAGAACATATTGAATGCTAGCAAAAAGAAACTGGAGTGAAGGCAGAAGGAACTACTCTCTCGTGCCAAATTAGGTGTGTCTGTTCGAACGCGGTGCGTTAGGGGAGGTCGAAAAGTTACGCGTCCGCACGTAGGGTTTAACTCGTCCGACTTCCGATTCTCGCTCTAAGTCAAGTCCCTAGGAGCGGCAATTTTCTACCTTTACCCGAACCAAACTCCTATTTTTCTTTCTCTAACTTTACTTAAAACTCTTAATTAGAAGTAGAACTGCCTAAGTTCTCCTTTTTCTGCCACTTTAGGGCCAAATTCATGCTTAGAATACGAAAAAACATCTTGCGTTACGGGTTTATGCGGGTGGTATGTGAACTGAAAATCCTCCAAAATTAGTGCAAGGGCTGGCATAAAGTTAACTTCAGAGTCTAATATTAAATTACTCTGAATGCACAATCAAGTTATATAAAAAAAGTACTACGATATAAAAATTTTAGTTCTATCATAATGAATTTGTTCAATATTTAAAAACAAGTGTATATTTTTTGTTAAATTTAGATCGCGTATAGTTAAGTGCTCCAAATTGGTATTAAATACAAGCATGGCTATATGATTTCGTACTTTCCCGGCGAATAATTGCAGTTAAATATTCTTGAGATTCAGACCGGGCCAGGTACCAGGTATCAGGTTAGGTGCAAGGTCAGATCACCTGACTTGGGAGCCCGGGAAAATGTCACCACAAGTATAGCAGGTTGGAAGGCAAAGTATGAATCAATACACTGACAAATTAAAGTATGAGAAACGATTTGCATCACATGCACATCTTCCAACTTAAGGCAACATTTTTCGAAGCTGAACAAATATACCACCAGTTCAGATACACATGTAAATTACCTCATCACTAATTGGAGAAATCGATATAAGTTCCAATGTACTAATGAATATCAGCCATGGCAATGGCATGTCCTATAAGATAGGGCCTTAAAAATTCGACTAGTGCGTGTTTTACAGTAAAAAACTGAACACAGTTATCAAAAAAAGAGCATTGAATTAATTAATTAATTCTATCATTCATTCATTATAATATATAAAGCATTTATTACAGATACGGAGCATTAGCAAAGAGTTTTCACATTAATCCAATTAAAATATAATTTATGACTAAAAGCTCCAGTTCATCAAATTTCAATTAAAATCTATAGTCCAGGAGCACATTTCATTTGTATTGCATCGTAGATAGTTATAGATCAATTGGTAAAAACTCCATTACTTCGTATTATCTCTCAAAAGAAAAGTTGAAATTTTCACTACAAAAATAAAAATTATTATGATGTAATTAAGATATTTTTCTAAATTAAAGAAGGCATTACTCATCGATATGAATAAATAAGAAGCCAGAAAAAATAAATAACTATGATGACTTTCATTTTAATTTCCAGTGTTCCTAAGTATATATTTTTTGTTAAATTTAGATCGCGTAAACGGCAGGTAATCCAAAATACATCTTGAATATAAAGCTTCGAACTTCTTAATAAAAACACATTACAGCAGGTACGCAAAGACAGGAAATTATCATAAATAGGCCTTTAATACTTGTTATACTACATTGTTTATTTTACAGTTTAGTAAATATGCCCTAATCGTTTAAACTGAGTAGCATTTCTTGCTACCGTGGAATGTCGATAACGTGAGATAGCATTATTTCGCATTGCAGCATTCGGTCTTTTTCCCATGATACCACTATTTTTATTGCCGTCTCAAACGACACACTGCGTCTGGCATTTTTCACTTCGTAGATATCGTTCACACGGTATATCGTTCCTGGATTGGAACTTTTCGTGGTACTCTAATACTATATCCTTCGAAACACTTGTACAAGAAGATGGAATTTCCTGGGTTCGGATGATTTTAGAGGGATGGTGATAGCAGTCGAGCAATATTTTAACTTAAATGTGGACAGAGCTTGTAAAACCTTCTCCAACACCGGGGAATGTGTAGCTAATTTGAAAAATTAACCGATTTTAACCTCCACTGAAACATTTACCTCGATATTAACCGAAATCCAACTCAACGGCAATGCTTATATCTGCTTTAGGATGTCCATCTCCATTTCAGCTAAATGTTTATGGAATAAGGGAGAAGAAATCTGAATTACAAATCTTTTCAGAGTTATTCATAAAGTCAATATATCCTGCTAAGCTTAATTAATCCATGGAAACGAGGATAAGATCACTTAACCCAAGTACAAGTAGTGTTTACGGAGAAATAAAATAGTATATTTATTGGCCCAGAAAAAAATGGGTATTTAAATTGTTTTACTCTTCTTAAAGGCAAAAAGTAGATTTTATTCTTCCTCAGATCAACTTTCAATGTCTATTGTGATTACCTATATCGATGACTGACTTCATAAAGCTATTATTTGAATACCAACCTTCACATTTATTCATCCATCGATATCTTTTATTTCTACCATATTTGAAAACTTTCAATAGTTACTTGTCAACCGAAAGCTGCATGAGAGTTTTCGGATGAAGATTTATTTGCTCTCCAAGTTTATATTGAATATTTTTCGTAGTTACATAAAGGTTCGCATACTTTTGTCAGTTCATTATTTTTTTTAAATTAAAGCTGGGTTTCCTGGAAAAGGTCTGTAAATTGCATATAACGCTGGATTGTTTTACTAATCCCACAAAAACGAATAAAAAGCTCTTCTAATGATATATATGTATATTTATATGTCTAATTTAACTTTTAATGTTATGTTTATATACGTTATATATTCTAATGTTACGATTTGTTAAAGATATGTTATAATGTTTGAATTACCTGGTAGAAATGAAAAATATCGCCCTGCTAAATTTATAATAATTGAAATGCATGCTCAGTGCTTTCTCTTATGTCTACTCTACGTACCTGAAATTATATAATTTGAATTTAGAAAAGCTAGACGCCTATTCGTGAAATATTTTACTGAATTTAATGCATCGAAAACGCAGGAGCCATATTTTTGAAGAGAAACTAGCGTGATTAGGGAATCACATCACCTACCTCTTACATCTAAATAGAGGAATTAATGGAAAATTTCATGATAGTATATTTTTTCATGGCGAAAGAGAGAAATTTGGACTTTCAAATGTGATTTATCCTTCAATGTGCTTTCTAGGGATTCTAGGGTGAGTTAAGAGGGTACGAAAGACCTTTCATTACTAACCAAAAGACACGACAAGAGCGCTGATTGTGGCGATAAAAGGCTGCGGAGTAGGTAACGTGATGCATCGTGGAGTAAAAGTCGAGTGTTTGAAGGGGGAGAGGCCGGAAACCCACACCGACAGGACATAGGTAAGAATTACGGAGCATCGGAAACTTTCCACCACGCCTCCTCGACTTTTATACCTCCCACTTCTTCGATGTCTTCCCGAATGCAGTCTCTCCTCCTTCCTACCTAAAATCCCCCCCTCAACCGGGAGAAAGAGAAAATGTAACACTTCCTATCCACCCTCTCAATTCTTGCAAACCTAACCGTTCACCTCCTTCCGCGGTTTCCTACAACTTTCCGACACTCCACCATTCTCACCGTTTCACTTCCTTCTCTGCGGGGGTTGGGGAGTAGGGGCATAAAAGAGAAGAAGGGAAAATTTCCTTCCCACAAATTCCTCACCTTCTCCTCCACTCTCCCGATACCCTTCCACCCATCCATTACGCTTTCCTTCTCTCAATTCACATATTTTTTCCATGGAAAAATGGGAGAAAAATAAAATTCTTCGACTTCCCACCAGGAAAAAAAACACTTTTTGTAACGCAACAGCTTGGGGACTCAGTCTTCCTCCCCGTCTCAACTTTTGCAACCCGAGCTAAAGTTATATTTTTTATTATTATCAGATTTCCTCAAAACTCTTGCCTTTTTACTATCTCCCTTTCCCTCTCTCTTCACTTTTTCTCATCTTTTATCCGCCGCCTCCACACATCTCTCTCTTTCACCCCTATCTTCTCCTTTTCCCTTCCACGTGAAGTTCTTCCTTATTCCGTTTTCCATCCCTCTCCTCCCCATTGATGACGCATATCATCCATTCCTTTTTTCTCGCCCACCCATTCATTCATCTCAATTCCTAACGTCCCGGCCAGTTTCGGGAGTCGTCATAACATATTTCAATCATGTCCTTTTGGTGAAGAAAATTTTAAAATATTTTTATTTCTCCTCCGTCGTCAATTGAATATTATTCTCGCTCATTTTTATGAATGCTAAAGTTTCATTGAAAGTTCTCGGCGAGATTTTTTTCCCACAAATCTTCTTTCAAAATCTTCCCATGATGTTTGCGTAAAATTTGTATTCAGCCGTCCCATCGGAAGTATTTACTTTCCGTTCATTTCCTCTCAATTTTTTCCCAGTCAGTGATTCCCGGATTATTTCTTACATTTTTAAAATTTAATATCCAATCCACTCTCAATTATTATTTTTTCAATATAATTCCATTTCTCGGAAGGTCTCTTTACCGCCACAGGGAAAGAATACCCATTCCACATGAAGAAATAATTTATTAATTCCTTTCTTAGGCAGGGCGTAATTATTTTTCTCAGAGCTGAAAGCAGTTTTCTATCAAAAAACCTTTGGTAATTGTTCCCTTTGTAAGTTTTTTTTAAATATTCGATACTGCGCCTAAAAATATAACAGTGCTAAATAAAAAGAAACAAAGTGCAATAGTACTTAAATTGACGGAGACAAGTTAACAACTCATGAAATTGAACCCCAATGAGACAGGCATAGGTTCTTAACGTGCTATTGAAATATCGTTACTTTAATAATTCTAATGCTAATTACCCTTATTCCCTCAATATATCAACTCGCATGTTTGTAGAAGAGCGAGAACAGAGTGCATGGTTTTCAGATTTATAAGTTATTTACAACACAAGAGTAAGTCCCTAAAATTGTTGCATTAGTGCGAAATATAAAATCTTCGATGAAACATTTTCTTAATTGCTTTATAATAGCTGACTGCAAAGTTGTTACATAGGATTATAACCTTATCGATATTTTTTCAGACACACATACATGAAGTGTGCTCTGAATATAGTTCTCAATGATATTTTTACAAAGCTTCTGTCAAATTTTCAGCAAGTATGTTTTCAATTCTTGCATAAATTCGTATATTGCCTTCAACATGATAATATCTTGGTTGTGGGTCCCACAAATTCTCCATGTACTGTGTGTGGTGTTCTCACCACCACTTGCAAGAAGGGAAACCAAGCGACGTGGACATTTTCCGGATGAAAAAGTGTCCACAAAGAAGACAACCACGATTGGTGGTGATACGTTGGTTGGGATAGGAGGAAGCGCATTCAGCGTGGCGTGGTTCGCTTGTACACCGTCATCCACAAACAGGAATTCATAAAACGAAACCCTTGTTTCTCCGACGCATTTTCAGCGGGCCGCGTCCCTTTAGAGATCACTTGCATATGTTTTTACCTTCCGGTCCCTTTCTGCGTCGTCGCATTCCCTTTAACTGTCCCCGCGATTTTCCCTTTGTCTGTTTGTACACGGAGTGCAAATCCTTATCACGCCGTTTCATGCTCCGCTTCTGTTTGAATTCGCAAACCCTGTTTCTCCTCCTTTACCTCCTCATCGCCTAACTTATGCTTCTTTCGAACACGTACTGTTACTAGACTTTTCTCTCTCCTGTCTTCCTCTCTTCCCCGACCCCACTGCCGCGTCTTACGGTCTTTACCTTGCCTCGCACTGTCCTCCTTAATCCCTAAAAACCTACCTTTTCCCATCCGCAGTCTTTTCCATGTCGTGGTTTCACCTAGAAGCACAAATTTACGAGCCATATAAGGGATCCACGTTATTACTTCTTTGGGTGACTTCCCTGTCAATACTGCGGAAAGGGATATCCGGTTATACTTTATTTTGTCTTCAAGCTTTTGCCTTCGATGCCAATGGAATGGGATTAGTCAAACGTGAAATTTAGTTTGCACGCAAGAGAGATTTTGCCGTTTTCCCGTTTCACTTGAAAGCATAGATTTTTCTCGATAGTGGTTAAACTTTATACATCTGCATTAGATGGAATAATAGGATAAATATTTTTCATAACTGGGACCTCTTTAGCATCTTTATAAAGTGCGAAGACATCCGGGAAAAATAGTAAAATTTTCTCCGACATTTTACAACCATTGCACTATAACCATTAATTATGGTTTGAGAACTTCACTCGAAAGTGTTTTGCATTAGTACTTCCTATCTTTCATTTATCTAACGGGAAAATAAAGTGAGAAGCAAATCAGCTTAGTGCCAACTAGGAAAATACCTACCCCTGGTTAGTACATAACAAAGCTTAATATTTGCTCCGCTGAAATGATTAGGAGCATTATTTTCAGTACCGGTTCATTTACTAATCAAAATAGGAACATAGGTCTAACGGATGAATCATAAAGGTTTGAGCTAACATTTTTGAATATTCCTCGGCACAATTATTAAAGCTACGTGTAATAGATGAATAGTAGTTGGGACCCTGCTAAGCCGTCCTCAGCGCGATTGTATGACAAGAGTCCAGCAAACTCGATGAAGGGAAATTGAAACCTCCGCTGCAGAAATACACCAAAAAGGTAATATATCCAAAGATATCAAAGGCATAAAATCTGTACGTGGGAGATAATTCGGAAATATCGTGCGCAGCATTTTGGGGAAGACTTATTTCAAAACATTTTCCGCCTCGACTTCTTCCCATTCCTCCCATTCTCTCTCCATCTCTTCCCTCGTACATTCACATTCATCGCACCGATCCTCGCTCGGGAAAATCTAAACTGCGCCCTAAACCCTGGTTTCCCATGGCAACCGTCGGCGCTTGAGAGGATGGGGGGTGCGGGTGGCAAGAGAGATGGCAGCAGGGGAGGAGGAGAGGGAAGGCAGCAAGAGGCAGGCTGTGTGCAAAGCAAGCAAAATGAGACGGAGAGAAGCGGGTCGAAGAAGGGAACGGCCTTGCAGCCGGCGGGTACGTGCACCGACATGGAATTAAGAAGATGGAGGAGAAAGAGGAGGGTTTTAAGGCCGGTTCTTATAAAACATAAGTACGCAACTTAATAACTTAAGGAAGTGGAACGTGTGCACGAGAGGGCGTTGAAAACATACGTTGAAAACCTTAGGCAGACGTTGCTTCCCGTTCATCTCTAATGTTATGACGCTGACCATTTTAATAACGCAACTCTGTATCCTATACCTGTGAGTCTGTGACTTTTTATACCTAGATAAGGAATTCTCTGGCAGATTCTAAATCTTCAACCACCCATGTATGTGTGTATATGTAAACTGGTTAATGATTTAGTACCTGCCAGCTGGCAGAAGATTACTTAATGATGTACACTGTTGGATGAAGATGTCTTCTAGAAGATGACTTATCAAAGTGCAACTAGTCGTGAATAATAATTAAATGTGGACAAGTATAAAGATGTGTCATTACGATGGAATTACTCCCATAACGTCACGCCTGAAATAATCTTGTTTATTCTTCAGTGCTTACTTGGACATTCTCGGAGGTGAGTTCTTAAAATGATCTATCATTTGCTAACTCGACGGGTAAACATGTTCAAAAAGGAATGGGCACATAAAATGTAAAGACACGTAACTTTATGTGGGGTCGCGCCGTACTAAGACAGTTCGTGATCGACTAAACTTGCTCAGTAAATTGAATGTTTGAGTCAAATTTTTTTTATTCTAACCTTTATTAGGCATAAAACTGATGATTTAAGGCCTGAAATCGTGGAAATGATTGATATTCATTTTGAGAGAAACCAACCTTTTATTTCCACAAAGTTTTTGGAAATTAAAAAGTTAATTTTTCTTTATTTGGAGTTTGATATAATCGGAAAAAATTCTTTTGTCTACATAAGGGAACAGAAATGTATTCTCTTTTATGGTAATCGCATCCAGCGAGACGTAGAACATCATAATAAAGAGAAACTGGATTTCTTTTGGTGATGATATCCTCCTTTTACTTTTCCAAAAAATAAATAAAATCATACCATTCGTTTCAGCAATCTAGCAAACTTAACGGAGCAAAGTTAGGACTGCTAAACTTCTGGAACGTATTGTACATTTTTATTAAATTTGCAAAATAGTGCTGTCTAATTTAACTAGAGCATTCTCCTTGTATGGTCTACAAACACAAGTGATTGGAGCCTGAGAGTAAGTTACGTTTCGCTCTTACGCTATATTAAATTTGAAGGAGCCATAAGCGAACTGGGAGATGGAAAGGGTGCAATCAAGGATCTACAAGGATTCTGGAGGTGTGAGGAGTGATCTAGATTGATAGAAGGGCAGAATGGGAGCTGGGAAGGTCCAGGGAGTCGGTGGAGGGAGATGATACTCCCCGAGAGGAAGGAGTGAATCATTGTGTTTGATGGAAAAGGAATAAAAGAGGATGGGCGGTAGAAACAGCAAGCGAGAGTGGAAAGGATGGGAATGCGGGGTTGGTCTTCCGCGGAAACGTCTCTTCCTCCGAGAAAAGGAAGCATTCCCTTTCCTTCATCAAACCCCTCTGTTTGGTCGACGAATACATGAATCTCTACGCTTTTTTCAATCGGCATCCTTGAAAGCAAACGCGGAAGGAGATAAAAAAAGTCACGCTATATAAACCCATCCCTTTTCCCTATATTGGCTCCTTTGAACGTGAATGCGGGGAGAAAAATGCGGCCTCTCTCGGCGCTTATGTAAAATACGCTTTTTTCCGGGATAAAAGAGATGATACACTCAATGTGCAGATATTTCTAGGGTTACAGACTCGCGCTTGCCGACGAGATCAACATTGGTTCTCCCAAGAGAATGCAATCGACAAAGAGGCTATTCCTTAATTGCTAGACACTGTTCAGATATGCTTATTACTCTTTAATTTGGCGCAGAAGATCTACGACGGCCATGGTTTTCGAATAGGAAAGAATGTTTGCAAATTTTTAAATATGGTAAAACTCATTAGTATTGACTACTTCTAATTTGAATGCATTGGTTATAATAATTAAATATTTTGATTTCATTTATTATGTCGAATTAACAAAATACTGAAGAAGGTATATACACCTTGAAATTATACCAAGTGTTGGTAATTGATTGCATAAACATTTTTAGGCAAATAAAACTCCCGTATCACTGAAATTTTAAAATTTCGTTTGAGGTGATATTAAAACCACCAGCGCATTAAAATATCTACGTTTTCAGCAAATTTTATAGTGTATTTCTAACAAGTACGCAGTTGATACAAAAACCATCCTCTAAATGTTTTTAGGCCAGTGAGTATTAGAACTATCCAAAACATTCTTCTCATCACAAAAATATCCTCGAAATTCGGTATCCTCAAAAAAACTAATAAAGTCGGTGAAAATCTATTAAAATATTTTTACTGTGCCAACAAAGGGTAAGGAATCCTGTTAAAATATCAGGAGTGTTTAGGAAGGAACTATAGTCACCAGAAATGGATAAGTTCGGAAAAACGCCCGGGAGTTCTCCATAGCAGGATAATAAGAATCAGAGTGTAAATGCTGAAACGCTTATCTGTGTTTGCAGTAGAATAGTTCCACTGTGAATGCCGTGAAAGTGAAAAATGTACTTCTACGAAATTAACGCGGAATGGTAATGAGTTGAACATAAATGCACATGTTCATAATTTGCTCATTTGTTTCTACAAGGAGATGAAAAAATGAGGAAAAGCAAGCGGAATTATCATGGAATCCATGGCCAGCTTATATTCTTTTATAAAAACCTACATGCTATGCTTTTTATTTTTACAGGAATTCTTAATCAGTATGGCATAAGGCAAATAACCATTGAAACAAAGAATTAAGGATAATTCAATCTGTAATGGTGAGACCAAAGGTCGCCTCCCAGTGGACAGTGGGACTGTAGAACCCTGCGCTCCGTTGCAGGGGCGAAAGATTCTTTCTTTACCCTCTGCGCATTTCTATATTTTTGGAGATATATATGTACATACCGCAGCGAGATAATCGCGCATCTTGAATTTCTATGAGAGCGTCCCTAGCAAAATTTTCATCCCCGGGACTCACAAGTCGGGAACTGAACTTTCCCTCCATTAGGCCACTGATAAACCCGAGAGCTGCAAAAACTGTATGCGTAAGAGGCCGCAGGACTGCAAAAGAGGGAAAAGGGCCAATCGCAGGGAAGAGGAAATCTCTCACGGGACAAATGAAGCAAACGAGAGGCAAGAAACAGGGGGCGAAGGAGAGAGGGGACGTGTTCATGGGATCTTACTGTTCCTTTGGATGTAGCTTGTCGTCTTTGTAATGACGGGGACGGTAATGGCCTGAGAGTAGCTTCTCATATTGTACTCGCGTGAGTTTCAATGATAAGCATAAATAAGAATGAACACTCGAAGCATGCTTTCAGTCCCTTGAGGGAAAGAACGTGGAATACGCTGCGCCTGCAAATTAGGTAACTTGTGAATATAAAATTTTATCCTTCCACGCCTAGAGCAAATTGAAATCAAAAAAACAATTTCATCTTCTCTTCACTCACTCAGTGATTCAACCCGAAGATTGATTTGGATAGCTGAGGGTAGAGCTCACCCCGGACTAAGCCACAGGCGTGTGAATTTCACACAATCAGGGTAGAGGGGCCAGTTCCTTTCCCTGGGCCACCTCGCACTCCGAGGACTTTTTTTGTTCAGGGGCGTCCAAAGGCTTCACCCGGATGTGAACCCGGGACCCTATTGATCAGTAACTAAGCACTCCACTAGGCCACCACGTTCCGCACGCAACTTCTCTTACGAAATTAAATTTCTCCAGTCCCATTCAATTCGATGGCAATTCCAAGTAAATAAGAATGGCACGTAAAATGATGTCGGAAAATGGTGTGACATTGTGAAAATGAACAGAAAATAAAATCTGAAATGTTAAATTCGTTACGGAAAGCAATGCCAGTTTCTTTTCCTTCGTAGGAAAGGAAAAGCAAAATAATTATGTAAATGAAAACACATTTTTATTTTTTATTTATTTCCACATCCCCGAAAACAGCACCAACGGCCTTTTACATCGGGTGTTTTTAGCATGTAACAACGTACGAACACATACACCAATGTCCTGAGTGTTAAAAATTCCACTCAGGCGGGACTAGAACCCGCGACCCTCAGTTTAGCAAGCGAAGACATTACCCCGTTGCCACCGGGGCCGACATGGCTCCATTTGAATGTCAAATAGGCAGAAAATAGAAGAAAAATTTAAGCAGCTTTAAAATGAAGTTTGGAATAAATTTAAATTAAAGCATTGATTACTTTTAAATTTAGGCTGACTGTTCTCAAATACCATCCTTTAAATTTACTCTCAGCCCCGCAGGAGAAGCAACGTGCGTATTTGGAGCAAGTTATAAATACATTAGTAAATATGGAATTCACAGCTTATCTGGAGCTACCTTATATTTCACGGGACCAAAATATTAATTTCACAGTCCTCACCATGGCTACTAGTGTGAAAATTTTATTACTTGGCTTTCCGAGTTTTGAAAACATTTTCTGAGGTGAAATACCAGTTCTTGCTTCCATAAATAAAGGAAAATCAATAAAATAAACAATCTAAAAACTTCCTTGTTTCAAATTCTGGCGTTGAAAAAGGCTGACTTAAAGCAAAAGTCTCATATGAGATACGAGAAAATGACATTTCCTTTAAACAACTTGTCTATCAAAAGTGTTTCATACTTAATATGTTAAAAAATCGGATTATTTTACATGATAAAACTACCTCCATTTACGACGAATACAATAAAATATTTAGTCAGATGATACCATATTAACCATAGA